>CM057086.1:8185130-9385130 GCA_029959045.1 Taenioides sp. WSHXM2023 | reverse complement strand
AGGCCTTACGCTTCAATTAGAAAGTCCATTTCTACAAATGTCAGAGTTCTGCCTCCTCCTGCTCTACTTCCCCTCTGCTCCTCCTCTCAACAAAGCAGTGTGTATGAGGGGCATTATTGTTGCCTCAGAGGGCTGTTGATCACAAACACAGGTCCAGAGAAGAGATTTAGGCCATTGGTTATGTATGGCTCCACTCTGATGGGCCATTTTGCTGAATGGGAGTTGATATTGAATGGGGTTCCTTTGGGGGAGTCTGAAGCGGCCATCAAAGCCATGGGCCAGAACAAATAACCTGCAGTCGGCAGTTCTTAGGGTAATAAGGAACACAAAGCAACTGGAAAAGTAGTAAATGTGTGAAATTGTCAAAAAAAAAGTGGAACCCAAACTCTCATTAATGTGCACATTCATTTGCATGCTAAGTCCAGAATGTAAATCTTTCAGCATCTTGTTGTAGCTGAAATTGTGAGGACTTTTCACATTTCCAAAGATATAATATTTTGTTTTTAAGTTGCTAATTGCTATGGCAACAGTATTATTTTTTAATCATTCTATAACCCATGTGTTTACAGTCTGGTCACTGCTCGCTCCTCCGTGTCTAAGGCCAAACTCAAGACAGAGCTGTGGAATCACGTTTGGTTATTTCAGAGCTCGCTGTTCTATGGAATGGCATGTGTAATAAAATCCAGGACTTTCTTTCTAAGTATTTGGGATCTTTATTTGAGATATGTTGAAACTAGTATACCTGAATACTAATATACTGGGATTCTCTTAAATCTGTTGTGCGGTACTAATGTAAACTGGCTGCAGTAGTGAGTATGAGCCTTTGGTGTATTGTATTTTAAAGTTTCAAAACATAATAAAAAGAGCAGGTTGGCGGTCATTTATAACAAAATCAAGCTTCTCTGACCTCAGGTTAACAATGTTTAATGCTTAACTTATTGCCTTTCTGTCCTCTGTGTCATTTGTTCTTTCTTTTTTTTTCTCGAGAGCAACCATTTTTCTTTTTTTTAAAGACAAATCGTCGGTTTCTCTGATTGGCTAATCTGTATAGGAAATGTCTGAGGTCTTTCTGCCCAGGTTTGTTCAGGACTATACCATTCCAAATATTTTAAAGAAAAATAAAGTAGCTGACTTAAAGGTGCATCTAAGTTAAATTAAAGTTAATTGTTTTGCCTAGAATACAACTACAGTATGGTAATAAACTTTTCTATCTCAATGGAGAACAGGAGACACCATCAGGCCTAGTTATAGATCAAATCTGTGGAGAGGTGGCCCATAATGAAGTCAGTGCTATAGATATGTTTAATGCTTTAATATGGAACATTACAGCAAAAGCCATAACGACATGGAGACACTAGAAAAGTTAAAGGCCTTTAACAACACGGAAGCCAGAAGGGTTTTCTTGTACAATAACAGTCTTCCACCAAATCTGTTTCTCTCTTCTCTGGAATATAGGACAGAGTCAACCAGCTTGCACTGTAATGAGCTTTTTGATTAAGGATGAAAATGTGCTCGAGGCTACAAACTCTTTTGATGGAGTCATTTTTCCTTTTGTGTCACTTTTACACGCCCGCCTGCTTTTGTCGGCCATTACACTGCAACTGCATCCAAACACTGGTCCTTCAGCTGTGCGTGCCTCAGCCAGATTCACACACATTTGAGCATCTGCAGCTATTGTTATCTGAATGAGATACTCGGATAGCTGGTATTTATCATTTGAATGTTACGATTAGTGTTGACGTATTGGTGTTTACTCAGTGGAGGAAAAGGGACTCCAGTTGAAGGATGGCATGGTTGGAAAATGAGGGTTCCAGTGTTAGTGGTTTGATAAGGTCTGTGCCATCAGCCTGCTGGTTAAAGAGTCAATATATTCGTATAGACATTGTGTCATTGTTACAGATTTTATACTTCCTAAAGTTTAGCCGGAGTCTGTTGTGTCAAGCAAATTTGAATGTTATAGTTTTTTGATCCAGATGTCTAAAATAATGAAACTTTATAAAGACGAGTGGATCTGCAGCCATATCCTTTCTCAGGGCATGGTTAACAGGCGGAGTAACCAATCAGAGAGACGATGGTGGTCCAACAAAGAGGACTGAGAAACAGGGTGGATTTTTGCAGAATCTAAAATGAAAGCACCAAACTACTATTTATCTCAGGTGAAATAAGTTACATATTTTGTTGAATGATATGGGAATTTTCGAGAGGACATGTCTCCCAAATTTGAGAGACATGGGATAAAAATTGGCGGCTGTGGTTAGAATGTCTCAAGTTTGGACGGAGCATTTTCACCCTCATATTGTCCAGTTCCAGACCCTTATGGATTCAGAATGTAAAAGGGACTGGCTGGTTAGGCAAATGAATTCATGAACTTATAATTGGCCCCTGAGGCAACTTTATAGTCACTCTTTTTACCGTTAAGGGGTTGTCTTACCATTTGATGTTTAAGTTTAAGTTTTATTGGTTTATTAGGACAGTGTACAATTACATTAAGCACAGTGGCAGATATGTTTGTACCAGATTGTAGCTCATAGCTAATTTCCATCTGTAGTCCTACTCTGGGCACCAGACCCAGAGCCCCTATGAACCCCTCTGCAACTGGTGAGCCACAGGAGGGAGGAATTCCTTGACGGTCCTTGATTGTAAATTGTTCATAGGGGTGTTGCATGTTTTTGGTTGATGGGGGAAACCGGAGTACCCGGAGGAAACCCATCCAGACACGGGAAGGAAACATGCAAACTCCACACAGAAAGGCCCGGGCGACCCGGGGATCGAACCCATAACCTTCTTGCATGAGTGTTGCCACTCAGCCACCGTGCCGCCACCACAGCAGGCCAGTAGTTTGTCAAATCTTAAGGTAAGTCACAGTGTTTGATTATATGGAAAGAAAAAGGAAAACCAAGCAACCAACTGAATTTGTGAATGTAATACTTCTATACGTAACTTCTCAGGAGGAGGGTCTGCCACCTGCTTGTCTCTGCGGCTATCGCTTTGCCTCAAGTGTTCCACAACATGGCATTAAACTTACCGACCTCCATGGAGACAAGCAGGTCCTCTATCAAAAGTTACAAGTCAAATCTGTCAAGAGACAAGCCCACTCATTTATTAATTTTTATTTTTTACAATATTACATACAGTAAAAGCAAGCAACATACATAATTGAAATCCCATATAGTGGAACATTACAAACAAAGCAACAAGATGTCTAAGGAAACAAGCAGGTGGCCTCACATAGTGCACCTTAAACTCACTAGTATAATATTTGTTCTGCCAGTCTGATCATTAGAAGCTTGTGTTGAATGAGTATGACATATACACCCTGCTCTTTGTCTGTAGTTGTGTTGTGGTGGTGTGTGCCTGTAGGACTGCCTCCGCTCCCAGTTTGTCATATGCACAGAGTTCATTAGTTTCTTTCTCGCTTCATTACAGACTAAAGATGAGCTGTCATCACCAGAGGCAGAAAGCACTTGTGTCCGCCCCTCCATCCCCCCTCTGCAAACATGACACGCTGGTGACACTGGCGTAGGGATCTGTGCAGATTAGCAGAGATGCACCAGATAAAATGAGGAATGAAGAAGATGACACTAGTTGTATTAAATTACAAATAAAAAAAGCATTGTTGATTTTCACCAGGAACATTATTCAAGATTATTTGCCACATTTACAGGACAGTTTATTTGTTTAATTGTGATGAAAGTGCGGTTTTATTCCCCAGGTAGCATCAGGGGCGTGTCCAGACTGATTTCACCTTGCGCCATCTTTAAGCCAAAAAATTTAACACTTAAATTTCATATTGTTGTGAATTCATAATTTTAAAGATGCATTAGGTAACTTTTTAGTTGGGGGTCTGTCACCTACTTGTTTCTATGGATATGTCATTCTTTTGCCTGGAATGTTCAACAGTATGACATCAATAGCTCTGCTTTACATTTATTCAATTACAGGTGGTTTTATAGGCATTCTGACTGTGAGGGTTGCCTCTTCACAGATCTGACCTGTAACTTGGTCTGGTTTGGTCTCCATGAAGATAGAAAGGTTTTATACCAGACTTTAAAACAATCCAGACAAAGCAATAACATCTTCACGGAGAAAAGAATTTGACGGACCCTCCACCAAAAAAGTTACACAGTGCACCTTTAAATGATAAGAATGTTCCTTTTTGTTGCTATTTTGTGCAATATAATGATGTAAATTCAACTAAAATGGTTATATATCCACCAGTAAACCAATATATGCTTCTCGGATGGCCAATCATATTTCAGGGTGGCCTATGCCCTCGCTGGCCACTTCTTTCAAACGCCCCTGGATAGCACCCTAGACAATCTTGACCATTTTAAGATGAAAGTAGTGCTGTGTGTTTGTGTTTGTGTTTGTTTTTCTTTTTTTTTCCTTTTTTTTTTTTTTTGCACATTTTATCTTCTGTTTTCCTAATCTTCTGGTGTCACTTTTTCCACCAAAATCTCAATCTGCTTGCCAATTCACTTCCATCCAAACATCCAAATCAAGTATTCGACAAGTAGTATGACACAGACAGACAGAGCGCCCGCCGTTCCCTGCCTGCCTGTAATTACATGCTGATTTTGTTGTGTTTTTTCAGGCCTGGACTAGACTTCCAAGGCCATGTATTGATGCTTAACCGTAGCTGCATGTGGCGATAATCAGTCTCTATTCTCTGGGGGATCAGACAGTTTTCTATGGGCTTGTATGGCATCACCCTATCACCGGCACAGCCCTGTCAGCCCGCGCCACACCTGGAGAAGAGCCACACAGATGAGCTATTCAGATGTTGACAGAATCACAGCGTACACAGAGTGATTTTGTCTCTGTGAATGGCAACGTGAGTCAGTCCATTGAAAAGCAAAGGGTGAAATGCTTTTATAGAGAGACAGGAGAGGGACACGGCAGAGGTGAAGGCTACTGCAGTGTGTATTTATGGTTTGAATCAGTTTTGTAAAAGTGTTGTGAAGTTATAAAATGAAAAATATATTAGTCACAGGACTTTTTGTGTGAAATGGTTGATTCAGGTCAGTTCAGAACAAAGAGATCTCTACTGTCATTCTTCTCCTTTACTTTCATAGATCAAACTTGTCTTTTCTTTTATCTATCTGCCTCTCCTCTCTGTCACTCTATACGTGTCTTACTGTTTACTCAGACGGGAAATCGCACCGAATACCAGGTGCCACAGTAATTGTTGTTGTGTCCTTAGGCAAGACACTTCATCCACCTTGCCTCGTATGAATGTGGTGTACGTGAGTGTTGGTGGTGGTCGGAGGGGCAGATGGCACAGATCGTGGGTGACAGTAGCTCAATTAAGTGTTTGTCCACTGGTCCGAAGGTTAGTGTGTAAGTCTGTTAGGGTTTCAACAGGGATTAAACTCACAACTTTCTAATTAATGAGTAAACAACTATTGCTTTAAACCATGTCTGAACAGCTTTCGCACTTTCCACTTTCATCTTGTCACGTTTAAAATTAAATGTGTATGTTTTTTCTTGTGTCTTTAGCCAGTTTGCTCTAAGTTACTTAGAGTTTTTGGAGTAGTTACTTGTTAAAATGCCTATTTGAATTTGTGTTGCCTTAACTTCCTGAAAGTTTCTAAAACCCTATAATTATGTTTTTCTTACTCACTTACAAGCCCAGCCATTTAAACTGCACAATTACTGCTTATTACAAAGAGATAGAGTTCACTTTGAGAAGAAGAGGGTTCACTGGCCTCCACAACAACCCAGTTCTGTGCTAAAATGAACGCACACAACCTGATTTAATGAAAGGATAGTGCCATAACCCTATAATCATTATAAAGTACTAAACACAGTTTAGAGAAATGGGAATGCAGCTCATGAGCAAGTCCACTCACATCACATATAATTGGTAGAACTGGTAGATTCAAAATCATATTGCCACTGTGCCCTTGAGCATACACTTTATTCACCTTGCCTTTCTGGTCATGGCTGGTGACATCACTTCACCCACATTGCCTGCTTTGATTAAAATATTTTTAAAGGTGCACTATACAAGTTTTCAGGTAGGGGGTGCGCTACCTGACTCTCAGTTTACACCAAAGCAATAACAACTCACAGCAAACACACAGGAATCGCTTTTCATTTGAACCAGTGGGACAATCTACCCCAGCAGTGTCATACGCGCCGCTCATATTAGATTGAAGTTCTAATTTTTCAGCCTCAACGGAGCGTCTCCAGGCTTTTTAGGAGGGGAAAGACAGGAAATAAACATGTGGTGTCAAAATAAACTTCCGATGCTCTTTCAAAATATATTCTCTAAAACCACTGCAGTCACATAAACACCGTGCGTCGCATCCAGGAGCTCAGGGAATGACTCATGATGGACTATGGAAAGTTTATAACTGTGGAGGATAAATATAAAACACTTTACGACTTAAGACAGCAACTTTACAAGAAAAACTTCTGAAGGAAAAGGCGGGTGGTGCAGACAGTGAAAGTGAAATGGTGAGTAGACTTGGTTTGTTATCACTGCAAAGCATGGTTTCTGTTGTCAACTTTTGTATTGTGATTTAAAATGTAATTCATCCAACATAATTCAACGTAATTCAACAATGAATATGTAGTAATGTAAAAGAGTTTGGTGTTAAAACGTGAGAATACTGGAGGCTGGCGATGCAGGAGCAGCTCTGGTGTAAACTGACGCTTTTAAAAATACACGCTTATGCAGCTCTACCTACATTACATGTTGTTGAAGCTCCTGGTATAAATTCCAGGTAAAATATCTATAACATATAGTATATCTATAGTACATTATGTAAATTACAGGTATTTTTATTGCTCTGACCTGTAATTTGGCCTTGTATAGTCACTTGATTGGTTCTTTTGAAATAGATATATTTAATGCCATGCTATAGAAGCTTCCAGTGGTTAGCATTCCTGCCTCACAGTGATCCAAGATTCAATTCCCGTTCAGTTTGTATGTTTTCCCTGTGTATGGAATGTCCCACAGTATGCCATTAAAGGTTTCTAACTCGCATTTATCCAGTTACAGGTGTTTTTGTGTCTGAAAAATGCCTTGTAACATCACCTGCTTGTGGCCTTGGAGATATATATATGCCATACTGTTGAACGTTCCAAGCAAAGCAATGCCAATACTTAGTGGACCTTTAAAATAAAAGAAAGAAAATCTGGTATATCACATTTTGAGGACTTTTTCCTATTCAAAAAATATAACTATATATTTGTTCTAAATCATGAATTGCTATGGTAACAACAGGTCCTAATTTCTCATCATTCTGAAACCAATGCACTGACAGACTTCGAGGTTCTTCACGACTCCGAGAAACATTTCACATTTGATTTGAAGACGGAGGCTGCCTGGGTGGGGCAAGAATCAAAGAGAAATCCAAAGTTGTTCTGAGTGCGTGCCCTTGGAAGTGTGAAGGTTCCCCGTCCGGAGCACAGCTGTTGGGAGCGCCTGACGCTTTCTGTACTGAATTAATGATACAAGTCAAGGTCAAAGCTCCTCATTATACAGCCCATATACAGCGGGGGGCTGAACACAGAACCCAGACGCTTTCACCTGGAGACGAGATAGTCCTCACACGCATTAGGTTTAGTGAGGCCCTGCAGACGGAGAAGCCAGAGGTGGGGAGAGGTACTTACAGGTGATCAGGAGGGCAGAAAGACAGACTGCACATACACTTAAAAAAAAAAGGAGAATGATTCAGAATCCTAATCTTGATTTCAGAAGTTATAGCATGACATTTCCTCTACAATTTTACCATTCTGTATTATTTAAAGCCCCAGCGTGTAACTTAAATGTCCTATATTAAGCAAAATTGGTTCTTACCTCATCAAAAGCATAATTAAAGTTGTGTTTTGTTTAATTCACACGTTTGAGTAAATCTTAATCATTAGTCGATCTACATCTCCAAAGCTCAAAATGCTCTGTTCCACCTTGTGATGTCATGCAGTGGTAGTTTTCATGCTAACACAACAACCTTTTACCTTTTGTTCTGTATAGACTGGCAATTTCAGGGTTGAAATTATCAGAGGATTCTAGTGAAGGTGTGTGGAGTTTAAAAACACAGTGGTGATTTCCTGTATTACCACATGTCAGCGCAAGGTGTTTGAGAGAAGAAGTCTGCCTAAATATGTAGTTTTTTTTAGTTTAATTTTTTATTTTGTAAAATATAAAAAAAAAAAAAACATGTGTTCTTACTGTGAGCGAGCTCTGCACACACCTGACTCTTATTTGGCCTGGGGGAGAGCCTCCATCTGCTTGTCTCCACTCATTGTTCATTTGGCTGTAATTGCTCAAATGTTCCACATGGCATAAAGCATATCCATCTCCATGGAGAATATTCCAAAGTATGATTTTAACTTTCTATTTCCATGGAATAATGCAGGTGATGAGCCACCTCCAGAAAGTTCAAGTTAAATACAGGTGTATACTTAAAATCAAGCAAATCCTTAATAAAACCATTAAACCACTGAACTCTTTTCAAGTCATTTCTGACATGCTTCATTTTATATTGGCTTGCAGAGACATCATGTTGGGGATGTTCTACATGCATCCCTATGGTGGAATGTCCAGCAGTTTTCATGGAGACATAATGCACAGTTAGCAAACACTGTCAAAAAAAGTTTTAAGATCATCTGAAAACTCAAGAAAAAAATAAATAAAAATACAACATGGATTTAAACACAACACATTTTCAGGAACCTTTGATCAATACAAGTCTTCACGGTCCTGTTTAGGAGTTTGATGCTCAACAGAAAAAGTTAGAGCGACTTACTGAAAAACTTTGCCAACACAAAAAATCAGCTCACCTGTTGTAGCTTCAACTAAACTGGTTCTCTATGGTCGGATTGTGTTAAAAGAAAAGCTCCAATTCTATATTGAGTAACAGAGCTTAGGTAGAGTAGTACCTTCAGTTAGCATCACAGCCCCAGGGAAGGTTAATGACATCAGCTGCAAAGGATCAATACATTATTTTACAATATAATTACTAAATACTAAACAAAACTTACAGATGTAGCCATCACTAGTGTACAAAAGGCAGAGTAAAAATACATGTTTACTGAGTTTAGATTTAATATTTTAGCATGTTTTTAACGATCACGTGGAAAGTTGTTGCTCCTTTCTCCAGTCTCCTCGTTTACACTCGTAGTATTTGCAGGTGTTGAGATTTGCGACGCTCCTCCAGTCCTCCTGGAGCTCCTCGTGCCCAGCAGAGTATGAGGAGATGGGTCACAGAGGCTCAGCTACATCCTGGAGGCTGTAATCAGGAGCTGCTGCTGTTAATTGAAGATGTTAGTGCAGTGGAGTGGGAAATGACACAGGAGCAGTCTTGTTCTTCCACAGACGGAGAGCAAGACCTGCGATCCATCTCAGATACAACCAACTCCACAACGCCATATCTATCAGTTTGTGTGAGCACTGACAGAGACTGGTATCAGCTGAGAAGATCCAGTCCCCATAGAACATATACTGGTCCATACATTTATTATGGCACATTTTCTAACAAGGCTTGAGATTAGCCTATTCGTGGACTTCAAGATATGGAGATAGTCGCTAAGTGGTCATAGCAATTAAGCAATTTATATCAAAATAGTATATCTTTTGAATGGGGAGAGGTCCTCTGTGTCCTCACAAAGTCCTTCAAATCAAAGGAAACCGTATACATCAAATATGATATGTCCTGTCTTATTCATGGGTTTTCCCATTAGGCAACAGGATACAACATTTTGTTTTAAATTGTTGGCAATGGTCCTAATTTTTTTTTCTGAAACTAATGCATAGGCCCGTTACGAGATGTTTTTCTTTCATATTTCATCCATCTGTGCATATTCTATACAGAGGAGCTATAGTCTGGTTCTTCCTCTCCTGTGCTCTCAGATCAAACTCAATTAGGTAAATATATTTTGACATATGGGAAACTACTTAAGTATTATAATAATTGGTTATTATTAGTCTCTCTCCGTCTCTCTCACCGTCTCTTTCCATCTCTGTCTATCTGTCTGTCTCTCTCTCTCACACACACACACACACGCACACGCACACGCACACACACGCACGCACGCACGCACACACACACACACACACACACACACACACACACACACACACACACACACACACACACACACACACACCATGGTCATATTAATAGAAATGAAATCAAGTCTGGAATGTTTTTTAGTCCTTTGTATTCAGTTTTTTGTTCTTTTTTGTACCTAAACCACCTTTATTGATTTGTGAGACAGACTACACAGACTTTCTGCCATCTGAACTGTGGGAGATAAGACCAGGGCCCTGTATGTCGCTGTTACCGCAACAGCACACACCATTTTGAGTCCTTTTCCAATGGTACAATAATAAAAACAGTACTTCTGGTTAAAGGTCCTATATTACACAAACCTGACTCTTATGAGCTTTAAGCCATGTTAGAATGTTTTTACCTCATCAACCTGAACATGAAACAACATTATAACGTAGATCAGAAAATAGTGTAACATGGGCTCTTTAAAGCTTAGGGCCTAACTGGAAATCCTTTCTTGAACTCTCTAAACTTGTGTCTCTGTTGGCACCACATTCTTCATGTTATGCAAATCCATTTACATCCTGTCTGATTTGTAGCATGTTTACATATTTAAAACGAGCCTGCAGCTGCTCTGATTTCCCCCTCGGATCTTCTCTGTGTACCTATCCCTGGATGTTCTCAGCTCCAGGATGCAGAGGGAGGAGGTGACAGCTTCCATCTGCCAGGTATGGGAATCTACTGCACTGTTGAGGAAAACAATGGGGTAATAATAAAGCAGGTCAAAAACTGAAAATTTGATCAAAATTAAAGATGCAGTGTGCAACTTTTCTGGTGGAGCATCCGTTTGTCTAGAATGTTTCAGACTGTGGTATTATTAAACCTATCTATCATTATGGGGACCAAACCAGACCAAGTTACGTGTTAGATCTTTGATAATAAATGGAAAATAAATGGAATTTAGGCTCAACTGATTGTAAAAAACAAATATGTAAAGGGGCAATCCATTTCATGCAGTTAAAAGTTGTTTTCCTGAGCATTTTTGCATTTGTTGGAAATGTGTTTACGTGGTGACCGTCTCAGACCTGCCGTACGATTTGCGCGCACAGTGTACTCATGTCGGTTTTGCCGTACACCAAACCAACAGCTGACTTTTTGTCACAGTTGCAATACTGAAAAATCAAAAGCCTAATCAGAACCTGTCGTCACTGCCAATACGAACACCCTGCCCTTGTGTGAAGATGCTGATTCTTCCATTAGGATTGGATTGGTTCACATGTTTGACATTTGAAATAATTTTGCTCCTCACGACCTCCGTCCCGCCTCCCTCCATCAAATCACATTAAGGCCCCACAGAACATTAACTGCAGTGGATGAATCCAATCGGCGTGTGGGAGGGAGGAGTTGAGGGAAATGAGCCAGAGTTTGGACTTTTAAAAGCTCATCAGGCAAAACACTTACCCTTGGCCTGTCCTTTAGCTGGGCTACTTTACTCATTTATTGTGATAGGAAAATATTTAACGTTCTGGGTAAATCTGGACTTATTTCTATTGGCCTAGTGCTTCTTTTAAAGTTTATGTTCAGCTTGTAATAAACTATTTTGTTCATTTCAGTTACAGAAGTTTCCACTGCTAAAAAGATTGCAACAGGTATTCTCACTGTGAGCAGGGAAGCCTCTGCACAGATCTGGGGTCTCATTGATAAAACTGTGGAATCTTACTAAAACTGTACTCAGGGACAAAATACAAATTTCCACCAACTTCTTCAAACTCACTCATTCTTCGTCGCTCAGAACAAATATGCCGTCTGTCTCATTTCTGACACAAACACCTCAGAGGTTAGACCAGACCTTTTCATGCTTAGCTGTCTTTTTATAGATCCCAAACTTGAAACATGGAATGTCACATACAAAACATTTTCAACTTTATAAACGGGACCCCTGACCTGCGATTTTACCTAGTGATGACATTTGCTGTCTCCATGGAGATATAGGTTTAATTCTGTACTTTGAAACATTCCAGACAAATCAATAAATTGTCCATTGAAGCAAGAAGGTGGTGTTTTTTTTGTTTTTTTTTGTTTTTTTGTTTTGTTTTTTTTGTATAGTACATTTTTGTGGTAGTAGTATTTCATTGCTGGTGCTTGAGGCCATTGGTGCAGATTAGCTGCCACATCTCAGTAAACCTCAGGGCAGCTGTGGCTACAGTTGTACCTTACCCTCACAGATTGTGGGGTGAATATGAAATGGTTCAGTGTGGCTTTAGAAGCTTGTCAGCCTTTCAAATCTCAATACTAAAACCTATTATTATTTTGAGTAGAAGTCGTGGAAATTAGAAGTGATATAAGCACAGACTAAATTACCTCTATAGGATACTTCTTCTATAAAGAAACCCTTATATCTGAATAGACTTTAAGTGCTTTTTCCACTAAAGCCTAATGCTTCTGAATAATGCCTCCTCATTTCTACTGTTTACAACTTCACCATCTCCTCTCCCATTTGCAGGGCCACACTCGTCCATCAAACCCAGACGGGGTGATTGGGAGATGGGGTCAGAACCGCGACGGGCCCCTCTCGCGTGTATGTGTATGTGCTGTAGTTCTCTGTGGTGAAATGAGCCGTGAAAGCTGCTGTGCTGAGGTGCCAGAGGAGAACCACTGTGCACAGGGGAAATGGATTACGCTCGAATCCAGATTTGGCTCCATGATAAGTGAGGAGCCCGCCATTGTGTGAGCGGACACCACAATACGCAGTTAGCACGGGCAGTCATCCCAGCTAACCGATAAAAGTCACATGAACCGGAAAGGTGAAAGGTCGGTGAGGGTCAAAGGGTAAAGGAGGAGGCTGCCGTGAAATAGGATTGAAAAATGCAGACTTAGGTGGGATGGATATGAGAGCCGGTGAAACGATTCTATTTGAAACATAGTGGGATCCACATGTGTTTTAGCTGTAGTTGCTGGAGCATGACATCCCATCAGAGGGGGGTGGGGGTCTTAAGGGGAGATAACAGGCCATAGACCGCAGACATATGGAATATACATGTCTGAAAGAGCATAGGGCAGATAGAGGGGGATTTATGGTGAAACTGTTAAACTACTACAGATCTCTGACTATACTGTTACATGGGGCACTGAAATAACAGGCCTATGGAAGCAGATGTAGAAAACCAATGTTCTGCTGAATGTGTATCCATTATATGTAACTACTACCCAAATGGGCAAAAGTATGAGAAGTAGTAGAAGCTTTGTAGTTTCAGCACTAAAAATTGACTTTTGTAATAACTGGTCTCAGAACTGTTTTCCGTATTAACAAGTTAAGTTAAAAGGCCTCTGTTGAGCTATTTTCTGATCAGTGTTATAATGTAATCCTCAAAAACATACCTGGAGTTGTGTTTTGTTTAATTCATACATGTTTAACACACGTGGTGTATACTGTGCACACTGTGGCTGTGTCCTTAGGCAAGACACTCCTTGTCTTTTTTAAGTTAACAGCTACATTTTACCTTTAGTTCAGTAGAGATTGGCAATTCCAGAGTTGAAATCATCCAGATGATGATGAAGAACACAGCCTAATTATGGAGAGTTTGTGTGTTAAACATGTGTGAATGAAACAAAACACAACTCCAGGTCTGTTTGTGATGAGGAAACAATATTATAGCATACTTGTAGATCAGAAAATAGTGTAGTATGTCTCCTTTAAGCCTGATAGACCACAGACTGGCCTTACTCAACCTGAATACTACACACTTATCCACTGATCACTTGTTCAGTTTCTACAGTTCATTAAAAAAAAAAAAAAAAATCATTCTCATGGGGTGAATACAAGAACTAGCTGTCCATGGGGTGGTCTCTTTTAGCTGTGTCACTGATGTGAGAAACACTGACTCACTCCATTTTGCACAGGATTGGTCCCCTTGGCCTCTCTCTTTCAGTGCGTGGACCTGTCTTTTCAATGCTCGGCTGGGTCCTTGAAACAGCGCCTATCTCCTGCTTATTATCTGCTTTGAATGGTGATGGCCGCTCGTTTCTGATTGCTTTAACTGCACAAAAGGTGAAGACGGTTTGGAGCGATGGATTAAAGGATTTGGTTTCACGTTGAACAAACTGCAGGGGCCCGGGGTCACTCCAGGGGCCAAGCCAAGCAAGTTTATCTGTGTCAGCTGGACCCCAGTCTTCATCACTGCGTCGCTTTATGTTACATTTACTCATATAGGCCTCAATTTGACATCTGGTTGTTCTTAAAGGGCCAGTAAACCGCTATTTTCTGATTTATGTTATAATGTTGTTTCCTCATAAAAAACATACCTGGAGTTGTGTTTTGTTTCATTCACACATTTTTTAACACACAACTCCTGCATATTTAGGGTGACTTCTTCTCTCAAACAGAAAACACGCTGTTCCACCTTGTGATGTCATGTAGTAATACAGTAAGCACTCAACTGTGTTTTTAAACTCCATACACCTTCACTAGAATCATTTGGATGAATTCAGCCCTGGAAATGCCCATCTTTACTGAACTAAAGGTAAAGGCAGCTGTTAAATTGAAAGCTACAGTTTTGTGACATCACAAGGTGGAACAGAGCATTTTGAGTTTAAGAGATGTAGACAGACTAATAATAAAGAATTACTCAAACATGTTTGAATAAAACAAAATACAAATCAAGGTATGTTTTTGAGGAGGTGTCAACATTGTAACATAGCCTAAAGCTCACAAGAATCCATTTTGTGTAATATAGGAGCACCTTTAAAGGTGGGGTGCCTGATTTTAATCTTGTAAATTGGTACATTTATTTTTGTCAACATATAATATATTGTAAAAGTAGAAAATGAGATGCTGTCTGTTTCTAATGGAAAACATTTTATCAATTGCAAACCTAGAAAGTGCCTAAAACACAACTAAAATGTCTTTTGAAATAAGACTGATGTTATAGTGCTTCTCCATCCGAAACAGCAGTTCTAAAAATGTGGATATAGGAATGTCCCAAAAGGTTTGTGAGAGCTAGGAGTTAGAATGATTCAAAGCGACACAGTGGAACTTTCTGGCACATGACCTGCATTATTCCATAGAAATAGAAAGTTCAAACCATACTTCAGAACATTATCCATTGAGATAGATATGTTCCATGCCCTATACAGTGGAATATTATAGCCAAAAGAACAACACTTCCATGGAGGCCAATAGACAGCAGGATGAGGCCCTCTTCCAGTCCAAATAAGAGTCAGGTTTGTGGAGATGCAAGCCCACTCAGACTAAGGATATATATTTAAGTTATTCAGTCCAAAAAACATCCAAAATATCCACTATTTTTTAGGCAAAGGTTACGCAGTGGGGCTTAAAGGTCGTATATTATGCTACATTGACTCTTGTGAGCTTTAAGCCATGTTATAATGTTGTTACTTCATCAAAAACATACCTGGAGGTAATTAAGTTTTTATTTATATAGCACTTTTCACAGACATATGTCACAAAGACGCTTTACAGATCATTATTCATTCACTCTATACTCTGTGTGTTTTGTTTCATTCACACATGTTTGAGATAATGGTCTGGCTACATCTCTAAAGCCCAAAATACTCATACACATACCTCGTGATGTCATGAAGCAGTAGTTGAAATTATCCAAATGATTGTAGTGAGGGTGTTTGGAGTTTAAAAACACAGTAGGACACTTCCTGTATTACCACATGACATCACAAAGTGGAACAGTGTTTATGTTTGGGAGAAGAACTCAACCTAAACATGCAGGGTTTGTGTATTAAACACGTGTGAATGAAACAAAACACAATTCCAGGTCTGTTTGTGACGAGGAAACATTATAGCATAGATCAGAAAACAGTGTAATATAGGCCCTTTAAAATAAAATGTCCTCCTTTTACAGTCTGAAAATCGGGTATAACTTTTGGATCTGGCATAGACCTTATAAATTCCTGCCTGACTTCGACCTGATTTAAATTTTGTCAGTTGCTTGTTCAGATCCTGGTTTAGTGTCTGTGGCGGGGCTCTATTAAAAACTCAGGCAAGATCGAATTTCCCAGTGCAGGTGGATTTATTGTGCCAGTGTCGAAAGTGCAGAAAAACTAAAACAGTGCAAAAATATTTACAGTGAGCAAAATGTCCAAAATGTATTTACAGCAAAAGGAAATGGGTCGAGTTCAACCAGGGGCAGTCCTAGGCATGGGCCGTGGGGGCGGCATGAACACTAGTGGCCACTGAGACGGCCACTGAGTTCAACTTAAACTCAGGTCCCCTTTAAGTTCAGCTTCACACTACGTGACCTGCTCTGTAACCGGTGTCACACTGACGGACAGCCAGAAACGGCTCCCCTTTATACCCCACTTGCTCCTCCCACTGAGCGACATATAGATATCATTGTAGAACTAAACAATTTCTTAATAAACCTGTGTGGTATATTCTTCATTTACCAAACAGTAATAATGCACATTAAATCACAAAAATAAGAGCATAACAGTGCGTAAAAGTCGGATTACATAACGCGCATCACATGATCATCACCATGGCGCGAACAGCACCTATTTCAACTACCAGAAAAGAGCGCCTCAGTTTGGCGGAGTCACGCAGCGTGGGAGGAGAGAAACGGCGTCAGCGAACAGGTAAGAGCCTCATGTTTGGAGTAAAGTATTTCTAACGCTCTCAGGTGTGCACCCTTTGGCGAATTAGTAGCGGAGGAGAGAGGGAGAAAAGGCGTTAGGATGGATGAAACAGCGGGGAAAACTAGTGTGTGTGGGATGAAAGAGCGTATGTGCGCACGGACACAGCCGGTGCAGGCCCCGGGTACATTTAGGGGGGACACGCCGCCTAAAATGGTGCCTCTTGGTTAACTTTTTTTATCCTGTTTGGTTCATGTATTTTTCCCCATGACCTCTGACACTTCCATAGTAAAGATGAGACCATTATAATGCAGTGCTTTTACACAGATGAGTCCTCTCTTCTAAATGTGAGTGTGAGTGTTTTTTTTTTTTTTTTTGAGGGGCCCAGGGTCAGGTCCACAATGCCAAACATAGTGCTTTATAAATGAATTAGCCAAATGTAATCTCTTAAAACAAGATAGGCCTAATGCATTCTCCCACACACGCTCGCACCAAACTTTTAGCGAAATTGCTTGGAAATGATGGCAATTTACTGGATCTTTGCTTAATGCACTGCCAATTTGTTATTAACCTTTTTTTAAGAATAAGAAAAATCTGCTGTGTTTGTGGAATTTGTCTAGAAATATTTTTTCCGAGTGACAGGTTTGAGAATAATTTTTTTAAACTGTTTAGTCACAGAAAGCAAGTCCTTTTTTTTTTGACATTTTTCACACAAATGCTTCAAAATGGCTCTGCTGTACACAGTGTAAGTAATACACTGTTTAACCAATATGGGGGCAGTAGAGACTTAAAGGGCCCATGTTATGCTTTTTTCTGATCTATGTTATACCGTTGTTTTTACATCAAAAACGCACCTGGAACTTGCCTGGTTTTATTTTGTTTCCTTCACACATTTAACACTGTGCTCCATTGTGTTTTTAAACTCCATACACCTTCACTAGAATCATTTGGATGATTTCCACCCTGGAACATTCTAACATGTCTTAAAGCTCACAAGAATCAATTCTGCATAATATAGAACTGTAAAAAATGCTTTTCCGGATGCTTAAACTCACTGTAATTTGTGCATTATTTATTCATTCCATACAGAGTGAATGAACTCTGTATGGTAAGATACGGTTGTAGCCAGCTGCCCTGGCGTACCGACATTAACAAGGCTGCCAATCTGCAGATCACACATACACATTCATACTAGTGAAGTATGAAGTGTCTTGCCCGGTATTCCCATCGGTCTGCCATCCAAGAACTACACTCAACAAGATCAGGCTTTGACAAGGAGGTTTGGCCACAAGCATTTCAGTCCAGACTCCAGAAAGTTGCCGGTTCAAATCTGGCTTGTGGGTTGCTGTGTATTGGTAAAATCCCTAGTTGCAATAGTGTGTAAATGCTAGCTACAGCATATGTAAAATAATACTGATTTATTCTAATACAATCACACTTCAAACTAAAGAGGAACACTTCAGCATGTTTTATAACATTACTAAACCACAGCCTGTCTGCTGGCCTTCATTTACAGAAAAAAATAATAAAATAAATAACACTTCAATTGAATATAATCACAAAAGTTGCATAAATGTCTTGTTCTAGTTTTAATACCTCTGTTAACTGCGTTTATAAATGACAAGCATCAGCTGATCTCAAGGCTGATTCAGTGTTGTACTGAGCCTGGGCACAGCTGGTCACACCAGTGAACCCTCAGCCTCCTGCTCTGACTATGGAGCTGCTGTTTCCTGGCGACCGCAGGATGCTCTCTGACCAGGTTGCTCTAGTGGATGGGGTTTTAGAGAAAGAGATGGCCAAAGGTCAAGTAAATTTGGAAATATAACACTGTTTTCTTGAAATGATCTTAGACCGTTTAAAGCTACTTATACCTATGCCTATTAAAGGTGCACTGTGGCACTTTGCACTTGCATGTCTCTATGGAGATAATATTACTTTACTTGGAGTTACTGTGAGCAGACTCGCATTCCCCAAGATCTAACCTGTCATTTGGCCTGGTGGTATAAAGCTTTATTGGACCACAGAAAATGACTTTTTTGAAGACTCAAATGGAGCAAACACCACACAGTGTCAGAAGAGCCTTCTTTTGAATCCACAATTTTGGCTCGGAGTATCTAGCTTCAGGAGTTTAGAAACATGAGTACTAAAGCTAACCCACAAAGAATAAAATATGCACACTGAATTGAAACTGGTCTCATCATCGTGGTGAATTTTAAAGTGCACAGCATAACATTTGGATGGCGTAACATTTCTATTTGCTTGTCTCCATGGAGAAGTTATTTCTTACACAGTATGGCATTAAACTTGTCTACCTCCATGAAGTCAAGCAGGTGACGCCACCAGCCCAGTGTGGATTTGTGGAGAGGCAACTTCAAGTGCATGTTTTTGAATATTCCAGGAAAAACAATAAAATCACTACGAGGACAAACAGATGGCAGTCGAACCAAATCACTCTGCCACTATCCTGCACTTGGACAAATGAGTGTACTCTGTTGTCCTCAAACAAGTTCCTTTAAACAGTAAAGTATTTAGTGTCCTTGTAACTTGTGCTTTGAATGTGATTGCTTGTGTTTTGTCCCAGGAGTGCCACCTCACCAAACCGTCTCGACACCTCCCCACTTCACAGACAAGGGCATGCCAACGTAATTACAGCGCGTGATTCAATTATGATCCAATCCCATCGTCTCCCGAGGGGGCAGAGGGCACAACGCACATTAGAAACACATCATTTACTTCTCTGTCATCTAAGGCTACAGTCTTTTACCCCGCAAAACTTACCACTTACACTTACCATGGTGCACACAACTCAAATGCTCTGCGCAGCTCTGTCCAACATGGCCGACTGTGTGTTTTTAGCCATTTCTCCATTTGCTCGATAAGTCTCAGAGGGGGGTTGGCTTCATGCTACATTACCAATATGGCCGTATGGATTTGCCATTAAGTGACTTTTTATATTTTGTGCTGCATGCAGCTTCCACACACAATTGAAGTTGAGGCACAGAAATGAAACTAAATTTGGAGACTTGCAAAAACAGCAGTTGGAAAGGTTTTGGTACACTGTAAAATGTAAATAAACATAAAAGAGATGCTAAGGTTGGCCAAGGTGATGTTTGACAATTATAAATTTCTATTATTACATATGACAAATAATACCTAAAATTGTACATATTGGAAACGCATTTTGCAACTCTGGTTTCTGAGTTCTCTGTGATACTGATAATGTTATTGTTATTGCTTTGTCTGGAATATTCCACAGTATGCCATTAAGCATGTCCATCTTGCATTCATTCAATTAAAGCTGTTTTTATTGCTCAAAAGTACCTTGAAAAACATGCATTCTTACTGTGAGCGTGGTCACCTCTTCATAGATCTGGCCTGTAACTTCAGATGCTTGTTTTTATGAACATAGGCAAGTATAATACCATATTGTGACACATTCCAGGCAGGCATTTCCATGGAGATGAGCACTGTGCACCTTTAACTCAAAAAAGGGAAAAAATGTATTTAAAAAGGGTCAGCATTTTTTGAGTGTACAAACAAATTACCACTCAACTAAAATAATCTATTTTATTGATGGGCCACTACAGAATCCAACATAGAATCTTATAACATTACAATACCAATGCACAAAGATAACCCAAAATATACCTAGATATTCTTCTGATGTGATTCAAGGATAAATGCATTCACCATTCAAACCAGATGGTATATGGCTACATGAACACACTCAAGGCAAGTTCATTTCTGTAGTACAATTCATACACAAAGTAATTCTTTAAAGCGCTTTACAGAATAAGAAAGGCATAAAACTCACAATAAAAACAGATCAAAACATAATAATAATAATCATCAGTGGAAGGTCCATCACCTGCTTGTCTCCATGGGGATTTAATTAATTTATCATTGCATTTAGATAGCGCCTTTCAAGACACCTAAAGTGCTTTACGTTTCATTATTCATTCACTCCACACTCAGTGGTGGTAAGCTACTATTGTGGCCACAGCTGCCCTGGGGCAGACTGACGGAAGCGCCATCGGCCCCTCCGACTGCCACCATCACTCACGCACACTCCCATTTTCTTACTAGGCAATGTGGGTGAAGTGTCTTGCGTAAGGACATGACAGTTTTTGCCACTGGCGCCCCACTGTGGCACCTGGAATTCCCAGTAGCTTCTGAGATCTGACAAGATCAGGCTTTGACAAGCAGGTTTGGCCATGGAGATGTGCCTAGAATCTTCCACAGTATGTCCATAAACTTAAGAATCTCCATGGAGACCTGCAAGACAAATTACATGTTAGATATGTGGCGAGGCGACGCCAGTCACAATAAGATTTAATGTTTTTTTAAGATATTTTTGAGCAATAAATAACACCTGTAATTAACTGAATTCAAGACAGATTAGTTTAATACTATACTCTGGACAATTTAAACCATCTCCATAGAAACAAACAGGATGAAGACCTTCTCCAGAAGTTACACAGTGCACCTTTAAACACACAAATATACTAAATACTATTCTTTTTAATAGGCCAAGATTTTGTAGAGTATTGGATTATACTATATTATATTTCTACTTACAATTTGTTTTTAACTTTTTATTCTTAACTTGTCTTTTAAATGATGGATGATCTGTTGTTATTTCCGTGGCGATGCTGTGTCTGTCATCTGTAATCACGTTGTGTCAGTCATGTCCCATATACAGTCACTGCTGGCGCCATCACACCCAGACCCCCACCCTCTGCCCTCTCCCCCATACAGGTGCAGGGTGCTGGGCTGAGTGGCAGCTTATTCTGACTGTCACTTCAGGAATTAAACTCAAGTCTGGAGAGGGGAGAAGTTTTGATAGTTGTCACTCATGTTAAAGTAATGGTAAACAAAACACATCACATCCTTGAATTTGTGGAAGTAGACATGCGTGTACAAAATGATGTGTAGTATGGACAAATAAAAATGGCTTGAAGTTTATGTAAAATGTAAAAAGTTAAAAGTAGATCCACTATTGCTAGACTATTGTTAGACTGTACACTGTGTGCACAATTGTTAGGCAAGTGGGTATTTTTCGACCATATCATCATTTTTATGCATATTCCCTAACTCCAAGCTGTATAAACTTGAATTCTTATTGTATTTAAGCAAGGAAGGATGTGGCCTAAGGAGATCAACACCCTATATGAAGGTGTGCAGAATTATTAGGCAGCTTCTTTTCCTCAGGCAAAATGGGCCAAAAAAGAGATTTAACTGACTTAAAAGTAAAAAAAAAAAAAAAAAAAAAAGTCTTTCAGAGGGATGCAACACTCTTGAAATTGCAAAGATATTGGGGCTTGATCACAGAACCATCAAACATTTTGTTGCAAATAATCAACAGTGTCGCAAGAAACGTGAAAAAGAACCATATTAACTGCTAGAGATTTGAGAAGAATCAAACATGAAGCTACCAGGAACCCATTATCCTCCAGGGCGGTCATAGAACTGCAACCTACTTGGAGAGCTCAGAAGTACAAGGAGTTCAGTGCTCAGAGTCATGGCCAAGGTAAGGAAGGCTGAAACCCGACCACCACTGAACAAGAAACATAAGCTGAAACATCAAGCCTGGGCCAAGAAATATGTGAAGACAGATTTTTCAAAGGTTTTATGGACTGATGAGATGAGAGTGACTCTTGACAGACCAGATGGATGGGCCCGTGGCTGAAACAATAATGGGCACAGAGCTACACTTCGATTCAGACGCCAGCAAGGTGGAGGTGGGGTACTGGTATGGGCTGGTATTATTAAAGATGAGCTTGTTGGACCTTTTCAGGTTAAAGGTGAAAAAATAATGCCATGGCCCCCTTCCTCACCTGACCTAAACTCTGTTGAGAAGTTGTAGGCCCTTCTTAAACGGGAGATTTACAGTGAATGAGCACAGTACACCTTTCAGAACAGCGTCTGGGGGACTGTGGTTGATGCTGCACAAAAAGTTGATCATTAATAGATCAAGAAACTGACAGAGACTCCATGAATGGAAGGCTTATGACCATTATTGAAGAGAATGGTAGCTATATTGGTTGGAAATGTTTATTTGTAAATTTTGAGTTGTTTACTACTCTGACAGATGAAAATAAACAAGTGAGAATGTAAAATGCTAATTTTTCTTTTAGTTCTTAGTAGCTAAGAAAGCCAGAACTTCACTTTTCCTTTCTTAAATATTCAGGTTTGAGGTTTATTAACTTTTTGGATTGACCGAGATATCTGTAGTTGTTCAGTTATAAAATTAATCCTCATAAATACAACTTGCCTAATAATTATGCACACAGTGTAATGTGAGCTTTGTGTAGCACAATCCGATCAGAAAAACCTGACTTAGTCGGAACTACAACAGGCAAGATTTGTGTCACCATGGTAACTGATGAACATTCCGTCATACACATACATGTAGAACCCCACCAGTGAGATGTCACTGCAAAGTATCAATAGTCTACTATTTCTACTTGTAATAAAGATTTATAGGCCTGAAGTATACTTAAAGATCATTTGATTTGAATGGAAAAGCTCCTTTCTACGCACTAGTTTAAAATGGAAATCACATCTATCTGCACAATCTGCTAAATATTCACTCTTTTTAAGTCAATTAAGTTACGCATCTGTTTAGTTTCACATCTCAACATAGTGAAAAAGAGACCTCTGCTAAGGCACTGATCCTATTGCAAGATCTTGTTTATTTTCAACACAAAACGATAATTTGGTCTTAATCTATCACTCCTGAAAATGTCACAAATTACTCACAGTAATACACCTAACATAACATAACATATTCTGAAGTTCCTAGAATACATATTAAAGCACACACTCATCTCTTATTTCATGTTGGCTCATTTCTATTTCTTGAAAGTAAAAACGCCGTATTATGCTCTATTTGCCAGACTGGAGTAATTGAAATACCAGAGGAACCCACGAAACCATCTCATGTGGAGGAAATGATGCAGGCTTAAGTCTCTCCTGAGGGCCGGTGATGGTGGTTTTGACTGTGGAGTAGTTTTCAGGAAGGATAAAACTCTGAGTACCGTCGAGTCCATTTTGTGCTTGTCTCTCAATCTGTCCCACACAAAGAAGTCCTTGAACGATCATGTGCTCTTGCAATGAAGCTTGGGTTACCACTTGGATTTACAGTCCAATTAAAGGGCCAATTAAACCTCCATTCACTCTCTGTTTCCCAGTAATGGCGCAAAATAATAAGTGTCTCAGAGATGGGGTGTGCAGAATGACCATGCAGGCTTCCATGTCCACTTGGCCTCATCGGAGACTCAGAAGAATACTAATCTTGTCTTGACTTGGTTCATAAACATTCAGATGGCATTTTAACAGAGCTGCTCTAACGGGCTGTATTCTAACGACATGACCTTGTGATTTAGCACTGATTTAGCATGCAGTTAACACTGTTAAAAGGGCCTCTATTATGTATTATTCAAGCTTATAAAACTACAATGGATATCCTTCACTAGTTACAGTCCCTGACAAAAGTCTTGTCGCTTATCCATTTTGTAGAAACAAAAGCTTATAACCTGACTTTAAATTAATCGATTGGTTTTAGAAATGTCTCATATGAAAGCTAAAACCCTCCCAAATTATGCTCAATATACTAAAATAAATTTGCTTCACTGAAGAAAGATTGATCATTTAATGAACACAGAAAGGTCAGATTTTGGCAAGACAAAAGTCTTGTCGCCTTGTCATATGATGCACCCAATCCTAGATTACAGCCTCACCTGTGATCAGTTACTGATCAATCAATTAGTGGGTGTGTATAAAAAGAACCCCAGCACACCAGACCTTCACATCAACTGCAACTTGACCTCTGACAACATGCCTAAGATCCACCCTGAGACCAAAGTGTTAATTATCAAGAGGCTGAAGACCAGATCCACTGCTGAGGTGGCTGACACCTTCAATGTGTCTCAGCGTCAACGACAAAGAATAAGAAAAAGATCTGAAAAGACTGGAGATGTTTTTGACAAGCCCAGGTCCGGCAGACCCCGCAAGACAACTGCTCAGGAGGACCGTTTGTTGATTCGAAAATCCAAGGCCAGCCCCTTTTCCACTGCAGCAGAGCTCCACCAGGCCTGGTCACCTCAAGTCCCTGTGTCAACAGAACAGTTTGTAGAATTCTGTCTCGAAATGGCCTCCATGGTCGAATCAGTGCACAGAAACCAGCACTAAACAAAAGGCAATTAAAAAACCGTGTGGCATTTGCCAAGGCCCACAGCCTGCTAAAAGGATGGACACTGGAAAAGTGGCAGAAGGTGGATTTCTCAGATGAATCCTCGGTTGAATTACATTGTATGAATCATTGTCGAACCGCATGGATGCAGTCCTTCAAGCTCATGGAAGTCATACAAGATATTAAATATGGATCTCACAGCACCACTAGATAATTCACTGACGTTATGCAACATATTTTTGTATCTGAAGTAAATTATTTGTTAAATTTTCTGTAGGCGACAAGACTTTTGTCTTGCCAAAATCTGACCTTTCTGTGTTCATTAAATGATCAATCTTTCTTCAGTGAAGCAAATTTATTTTAGTATATTGAGCATAATTTGGGAGGGTTTTAGCTTTCATATGAGACATTTCTAAAACCAATGGATTAATTTAAAGTCAGGTTATAAGCTTTTGTTTCTACAAAATGGATAAGCGACAAGACTTTTGTCAGGGACTGTATTTTCTGCAGTACTGTGTGTGTGTGTGTGTGTGTGTGTGTGTGTGTGTGTGTGTGTGTGTGCGTGCGTGCGTGCGTGCGTGCGTGCGTGTGTGTCATCAGCTCTGCCTCCATATTTGTTGTTGTTACATAAACAAACTGCAAATGAAGGAATACGTTAACTAAACCTGGCTAGCCACTATATCCTGTTTTCCCAATTTCAGAGGGCATGATTGACAAGTGGATTAACCAATCAGAGAGACGCATGCTTTGTACCAGTAAAAACAATGATAGGAGAATTCTGGAAATGGATGTCTTCTGCATGACACGTGATACAAATTATCGGCGGCAACTGGACCAACACAAGTTTTTCACACAGGTTTTCACTCTCTGTCTGATTCCAGACTCTTCTGCATTCAAACAGAATGTAGAAGTGACTTGCTGGTTATTACACATTTTTCAGTATTAAATAAATGAGTTTGTTAACTTTCACTTCTTAGTAACCGTATCCGCCCGTTGTATGTGTTCTATGGTGCTGACTGCTCAAATATCCGGATATAAATGATTACCTCCACCAAGGAGGTTATGTTTTCGCCTGAGTTTGTCTGTTTGTTTGTTTGTTAGTTAGCAAGATAACTCAAAAAGTTATGGACGGATCGTGATGAAATTTTCAGGAAATGTTCCTAATGATAAATCCAACAGATGATTAGATTTTGGTGATGATCCAGAAGAAATCCTGGATTCTGGATCACTTTGAAAACTGAGCTGCTTGGCGGAGGTCTGCGCTCTCTGAGTGCTTTTCTAGTTATTATTAATTTATGTGGTTGGAAAATACGTCCAGGACTTAGTTGGTATAAAATATGTGTATATAAAATGCCAGTAGAGGGCTCAAGACCCGCATCTGCTGACGCACTGTGGACAGAAGCAGTTATTATCAAGCTGACAGCAATAACAGGACATATTGCTGGGTTTCAGACGACATCACAACATTATATAGGCCAATGATAATTAATACACATAGGGCTAGGTAAAATTAATATTGTTTTGTTATAATACAGTGAGTTCTAGGGTCAAGTAATTAATAGAAGTGATCAGGTTCAACATTTGTGAATTTACATTTTGGATATTTCATGGCAAAGTACAATGCGATCAGTAGGAAAAACCACCTCTTGCCCCTATCTGAGAGTATGACCTCATCACATCTGAAAACTACCAACTGAAATGATCAGAAATAGTAAAATGAAGTCTCACACTCCAATTCAGAATTCATTCATTTCTGTCTTGGCCTACATCACTTGTCGCAGTAGCAAGTTATTGAATACAATTAATTATCAGACTGGCCTTATATAAACAGCTCTTTTAAACAAAATATTCCCAAAGATCTGACTCTCATCAAAGAGCTGAAAGTCCCATCACTATAGCTGGTGTATACTGGTGACTGGCATTACTTTTATATTATAGGGTTTTACAGTGAAAAAACATTACAACTTTAAAACGTGGTTAAAATCAGTCAGTTTAGGAAAATGGGCCTTAACCTCCCATCTACATCTACTAATGATAGAATTAAATGCAGTGTATGCCATCCTCTTAGCATCCATTATTTGGAGATACTGATGCTACTAACCTTGGACCCCGGCAACCACAGTTACCATGCCACTGGGGAATTGTCTTTTAATTAAAATGAGCCTTGCTAAAGGCCATTACAGTTCACATGGCTTTTTAGAAAAAAGAACAGTGTAAAATAATAGACTCATACTTGTTTCTCATTCTCATTCAGTCTTTTCACCTCACTGTTGCGCAATTATCATATGAAATAGAGTCTGTATATCTATGCTAGGACTTTGTAACTATTTGAACAGAACATCCATCCATCCATTTTCTTCCGCTTATCCGGGGCCAGGTCGCGGAGGCAGCAGTCTAAGCAGGGACTCCCAGACTTTCTTCACTCCAGACACTTCCTCCAGCTCCTCCTTGGGGACCCCGAGACGTTCCAAGCCAGCTGAGAGACATAGTCCCTCCAGCGTGTCCTGGGTCTTCCCTGGGGCCTCCTTCTGGTGGGACATGCCCGGAACACCTCCTCAGGGAGGCGTCAAGGTGGCATCTGGAACAGATGCCCGAGCCACTTCAGCTGGCTGCTCTCGACATGGAGGAGCAGCAGCTCTACTCCAAGCTCTTCCCGTGTATGGAAGATATGGAGGAGCTGATCTTCATCCCAGCCACTTCACAACCGGATGCAAACCACCCCAGTGCATGCCTGCCAGTCCAGAGGTACTGTCCCAGACCACCACGGAATGTTGCAAAGACGTGTCAGCCAAGACAGCCCCACTACATCCAGAATCTTTCTGTAAGATACTCAGGATGGATCTTTTCCACTCCTGGAGCCTTTCCACCGAGGATCTTACCAACCACCTCAGTGACTTCAGCCAGGGTGATGGACGAGTCCGCCTCCAAGTCCCCAGCCTCTGCTTCCTCCTTGGAAGACGTGACGTTGGGATTGAGGAGATCCTCAAAGTATTCCTTCCACCGTCCGACAACATCCCCAGTCGAGGTTAAAAGCTTTCCACACACACTGTAAACAGTGTTGGTGAAGCACTGCTTCCCCCTCCTGAGGCGTTGAACTGTTTGCCAGAATTTCTTTGAGGCTGACCGATAGTCTTCCTCCATGGCCTCCCCAAACTCCCCCCAGCCCTGAGTTTTTGCCTCTGCAACCACACGGGCTGCAGCACACTTGGCATGCCGGTACCTGTCAGCTGCCTCAGGAGTCCCACGAGACAACAAGACCCAATAGGATTCCTTCTTCAGCCTGATGGCATCCCTTACTTCCAGCGTCCACCACCGGGTTTGGGGATTGCCACCGCGACAGGCATCACAGACCTTATGACCACAGCCACAAGCGGCTGCATCGACAATAGAGACAATCAACAATAGAGGCCAAGAACAATCGACAATAGAGGCCAAAAACATAGCCCACTCGGTCTCCACGTCCCCCAGCCTGAGAGAATCTGAGAGCAGCTAGAGGTGTCAGTTGAAAGTCCCCCTGACAGAGGGCTCTGCCAGATGTTCCCAACAGACCCTCACTATACACTTGGGTCTGCTAGGTCTTTCTGGCTTCCTCCTCCACCAGCAGACCCAACTCACCAACAGGTGGTGATCGGTTGACAGCTCTGCCCCTCTCTTCACCCGAGTGTCCAAGACACCTAGCCGAAGGTCAGATGACACGACGACAAAGTCAATCATCAACCTCCGGCTTAGGGTGTCCTGGTGCCACGTGCACTGATGAACACCCTTGTGCTTGAACATGGTGTTCATTATGGACAAGCAAGAAATAGAGAGCCCCCCACCCCCCCCAGCGAGGTGACATTCCAGGGTTTGGCCTCCATGAAGACAGAAAGGTTTAATGTCAAACTAAACATTCCATACAAAGCAACAACATCTCCATGGAGAAAAGCATTTGGCGGTCCCTCCACCAGAAAAGTTACACAATGCACCTTTAAATAAATGCATGATCGATAACTTTAACCTGTGAAATATTCCAGGCAAAGCAATAACATCTCCATGGAAACAACCAGGTAGCGGAGCCTTCACCAGAAAAGTTACACAGTGAACCTTTAACAACATAATGCTTTGAACTGCTGAATCTGTGGCTGATGTGCAAATACATAAGCCACTGTTGCCCTGTTGTCTGTTTAACCACCTTAAATAGCCTAATTTGTTTTGCATCCATCAATGCTCTGTCACACTCTGTCAATATGTTTAAGTGCAACAGATCAATATGTAAAGCTGAAAAGGCAGTATTGCACATAAAATAGGCCATCAGGATTTGACCCTTTGTGACCTCTGGCTGCCTCACACTGCCTATGCTTTCAGTACATTAACACAACAAAACTGTAATATCCACACTGATGAAAATGACTAGGCACAATCAGGGGTTGCCGCAGTGAACCAGCCAACCTATTGTTTTTCTTTTTCAACTAGTCTTTTCACTGAAACTGAGAATGACAAAGGCAGACTGGCTTAAAAACATGACCATAAACTGTGATTCATCTCTAAATACTTAAAGGTGCATTGTGTAACTTTTCTGTTGGACGGTCTGTCACCTGCTTGTTTTTATGGATATGTCATTGCTCTGTCTGGAATGTTCCACAGTATGACATTAAATAGCTCTACCTTACATTTATTCAATTACAGATGGTTTAATTATCATCCATGGAGATACGTAAGGCAACTTTAAATACGTTTGTCAGCTTTAAATAAGTTTAGTGAACATTTCTTTTTGTGTTGTCCCTGCCTCCCCTCGCTCTCCTTCACCTCTCCCTGGCCCTTGATTTTCTGCTCTGTGGGTTCACATGTGTTTACTGAAGGCTGCTACATCAGGGGCTGGTCCCCAGACAACCATGACCAGTCTGGGCCCTCTAACCTGCTCACCATGCCACTATTTCTGTCCCATGTCCCCCTGCGCTGGCTCAGAGCTGCAGACACGAGAGGAGGGAGAGGAGAGAGATGATGGAGAGAGAAGGAGGGGAGAGAGGAGAGGAAGAAGAGGCAGATGAGAGATGAAAGAGGAGGGAGAGGAGAGGAGAGGAGAGGAGGGAGAGGCAGGAGCACAGCCTCTTGAGTTCTCCTCTGCCTTTTTTGAGTTTTTCATACAAACCTGTTTTTGCTCATGTCTTCTGCTCAAAGTGACGATGACTGGGGAGAGATGCTGTGGAGAAAAACTTTGGCAGTTGGTGTAGTATTTGTCCAGTTGTCCAGTAGAAAAGATCACCAGACACTGTCCCAATTCAACACGTTCTGACTCCGATCAAGAAGTTATTTTTAGTCTGATGGTACTGGTCTGAGAAACTATAATGCACTGAGCTTTAAATACTATAAGCGATACTGATAAATGTTGTGGTCTGACTGGCAAACAAAGGCAAGACAGTTTCCGGTTAAAAGTGCATTGCAGAACTTTTCTGGTGGAGGACTCGCTTCCTGTTTGTTCCAGTGTAAATGTTATTGAGTTGTCTAAAATGCTGTATAGATTAAACCTAGTAGGTAACTGTACATTGCTACAGAATTACTGTATTTTTCAGCAATAGAAACACCCATATTGAATTAATGCTAGAAGGATATGTTTAATGTCATACCATGGAAAATTCCAGGGAAAACAATGACATCTCCATGGAGACAAGTAGGTGGCAAACCCTGCACCAGAAAAGTTGCGCAGTGCACCTTTAAACTCATCCCTTTAGGACAGAACTTCTCTAGCTCAGTTAAGGTATAAATTCAAGCTATAATTCTAGCTAGTATTGTGCTCATAATGGCAGCATCAGATTAAAAATGACCTCTGCATGGGAGTTGAATGGTCATGAATAGTGTCCAGATGACTGCCTTTGAAGCCTTTCCTTTGAAACCATTTGCAGGAGATGCAGGTGTTTTGGCTATCAGATAAAACATATGAAATGGCACAGATTTCATTTTGAAGTGTGAGATGGTAACTTTTTAACCTCCACAATACATATTAGAATTGAATAGGACTGAGAATAATTGAAGCATTTGTTCACTAACTTAAAGACGAGTAGAAGGATCTCTCAGACCAGTACATATGTGTCTTTGCCTAGTCTGGAAGCGATGTCTGAATGATTGATAGGTGGCAGCTGGAGCTCATGGCACAGATTTATGGCTTTTTTGTCTCACTATCTATCAGGAAGTATATAAGAATTCCTTTTCCTCCTTTATGCAATTAGGTGTCACTAATAGTCAGTCATTATCTTCATTATACATTCATTTACCATTTTTCTGCTAATATGTTGTCCATTATTACACCAGCGATCAGGTCCTCATTTATCTCCCATGATGCATCTGCGATCTGATCCACCTGCTCTGTGTGCGCTCCCTCAAAGCACAATAAGTGTCATGGCGTCTTAGGGAGAAAAGATGGGGATTTTAAAGGCACTCCTCGGGCTAGAGTGCATATTTAATGACATTTTGATAGATAATGATAGCCCAGGACCCCGGGTAAGTTTGGCTGGTGCGTCAGAGCTATTTCATTTGTGAATAATGCATGATTAAAAATGAAACTTCGAATAATCTAATTTGAATTTTAATCTTGGTTAAGAATGCTTCTCGGTGGCGTCCTGACTGCATGCAGAAAGCAGAGGCTAAAGCAGGTTCTTCATATTACAGAGGGACATGTTATTATGGAAATCTGTTTACTTGGATGAAAATGAATTCTTTATGAACAATATTCGTCTATTGATTTTCAAACTGATGGGGGCTTCAAATGGAATACTCTAAGTTTAGATCTTCTTTGGTAATATAGTCGTTGTGTTGCCATCGCACCTTAAATTCATTTATTTGTACATTTTCAGAACCTGTTGAGACCTTAATTAATCCTTAAACTTCTTGGGTTCTTTTTTAAAGACAATACAGTAACGTGTATTTACCTTGTTGACATGTTTCGGCTGCTAGCTGCGAGCCATCTTCAGAACTGTCACCGGTGTTGGTGGTGACGTGTCGTATATCAGCTGTTGTTACTTCCTGTAGGCGTGGTCAGCCTGATTGACCTGGCAGGTCGCTCAGACTGAACACGCCTCCCGTCGCCCGGTGCTCTCTGGAGGAGGGTGTCCCAGGTGTGTGAAAGGAAGAACGCTCCGTCATCACGGTTAATGCTGTCCGTGCCTTGTTTCCTGATTTCAATGGCCTCCCTGATCCAGCGTTTGAACTTTGGGGTGTACTAGCTGTTGGCGGAGTTTTGTGTATGGTTTGACTACAGTGCTTATGTTGTGTTTTTTCATGGCTCTCTGGATGGGTTCAGTTATTCCTCTGATGTATGGTAGTGTGACTGTGTTCTTGTGATCCTCCTGCCCTCTGTTGGTTCGTTGTGTTTTTTGCCGGGGTTTGTTGGTTTTATTGTTGACTTGTTTTCTGCCTTTGTTTATGGCCCAGTTGGGATATTGACATTGTTTGAGTGCTTGTATAATGTGTCTCTCCTCCTCTTCTCTGTCAGTTTGGTCTGTGACGAGTGTGGCCCTTTCGAATAATGTTCTTACTACTGAAAGTTTATCTGCACTGGGATGTTCGGATGTCCAGAGTAGATATTGGTCGGTGTGTGTGGGTTTCTGTATACTGTTAATTTGATGCTGCCGTCTGCGATGTGGTGGATTTTAATGTCCAAAAATGATATTGCTCCGTCTTTCTCCTCCTCATGTGTGAACTGAATGTTACCGGTTCTGTCTTGTGTGTTGAGATGGTCCGTGAGTTCTTGGGTGTGTCCTTGCTGTATTTTTTCCAGGATGTCGTCTACATAGCGTTTCCAGAAAGTTAATCGGCATTGTGGGGGTGCTGTGTTGAATGCTTTTTGTTCCAAGTCCTCCATGAAAAAACTGCTCATTATTGTGGATAGTGGATCTCCCATTGCGGACCCCTCCTTCTGTCTGTAAATGATGTTATGGTGTTGAAAATATGTAGATTTAACCACAAAGTGTAATAGTTGTGTAATATCTTCAACAGTTAAATGTGTGTTCGTTTTTTGAGTGTTTTGTCCTTTCTGAGTTTTTCCTGTACTATTTGTAGTGTGACATCCACGGGTGTTTTGGTGAAAAGTGAGATGACGTCATGTGATATAAATATTTCGTCCGGTGCTACTGTGATGTTTTTTAGTTCCTGTGCCAATTGTTTTGTGTTCTTGCAGTGGAATTTTGTTTGACCGATGAGTGGTTTTATTATTTCGACCAGGGTTTTTGACAGATTGTATGTGACTGAACCTATGCTATCGACTATCGGGCGGTGCGGCGTGTCTTTTTTGTGTATTTTCGGGGTTCCATAAATGCAAGGGGTGATGCTGGCTGTTGGGATTAGGTCATTGTATGCTTCTCGGGTGATTTTTTTCTTGTTTTCTTCTGTCGGATTCTTTCTGATGGTTTCATAGGTGTCGGTGTCTGCAAGTAACGCTTCCATTTTCTGTTCATATGTTTTTGTGTTTAATATAACTGTTGTCCTTCCTTTATCTGCGGGTAGAATAGTGATTGTGTTGTCTTTTTTCATATGATTAATGGCTTTCCTCTCCTCCTTGGTTATATTGCTCCTCGGTAATCTGGCTGTTTTTAGGATCCCTGTTACGGTGTTGCGTAACTCGGCTTTCTGTCCCTGGTTTGGTATGTTTTGGCAGACTAACTCCGTGGCTAAATGTATTCCTCTATGGGGATTTTGTTTGGGGTGGTGGCAAAGTTAGCAGCCGAAACATGTCAACAAGGTAAATACACAGTGAGGCACCAGTGGCAAAAACTGCTGTTGTGCCCTTGGAAAAGACACCCACATTGTCTAAGAATGTGGTGTGCGTGTGTTGGTGGTGGTTGGGTTGGAGGGGCCGATGGTGCAGATTGGCAGCCTTGCTTCTGTCAGTCTGCCCCAGGGCATCTTTACCTATAATAGTAGTTTACCACCACCGAGTGTGAATGTAAAGCGTCTTTGAGTATTTAAAAAAGCCCTATAGAAATCTGATGCATTATTATTCTTATTAGAGCACAGAAGAAGTAAAATATTAGAAGAACTTTATAAAGAGACAATACTACATCAACATAAACAGCAAGGTAGTGCAGATGGCATTAACTGTAGACTTTCCTAAACAGAAAACATCAGCATGTAGCACTAATTCACTTTTGGCTCCAATTGTCTGCTCCACATCCACACAGCCTATGGAATGAAGTCACATCTTAATGAATCTATAGATCTACACACATGTGGCATTTCCTCATTGACATCTCTGATCCTTCATTTACATTTGCTCCGTGCACTGCTGCTTTGGCTGGGCACCAGTGAAAGGCCAGGGGGGATTAAGGTATCATGCTCTGGGGGTGGAGAGGAGGCAGCCTGACACTTGGAGCTCTAAATCCCTGTCTGGACCAGGGCAGTTGTGTAGCCCCTCTAAGCCCTCATCAGTCACCCCTCTCCTCTCACACCTGCCCCAGCCATCACAGAGCACGGCACACCTGATGGAGGCTCATTCCACATCTAATTGCATTGCTCTGTATCTCTCTTTTCTTCCCTTCAGTCGGAGAGTGAAAATGAAAATGTCAAGCTTTTCTGTTGGGTTGGTATATTTGTGCAGACATGATATGATTACTACACATTCTTGGTTGTTGTATTTCAGCGGACATCATTTTAAAAAGCCCATATTACGCTATTTTATGATCTATGTTATAATGTTTCCTTATAAACATACCTGGAGTTGTGTTTTGTTTCTTTGACACATGTTTAACACACAACCCCCGCATAAGCCCTCAAACAGAAAACACTCTGTTCCACCTTGTGATGTCATATGGTACAGGAAGCGCTTCACTGTGTTTTGAAACTCCATACACCTTTGCTAGAATCATTTTGGTAATTTCAGACCTCGAATTGGGGGAAAGGTAGCTGTTAACTTAAAAACTACCACTACATGACATCACAGACTAATAAAGGATTACTCAAACCTGTGTGAATGAAACAAAACTCAACTCCAGGTATGTTTTTGAGGAGGAAACAGCATTATAACATGGTTTAAAGCTCACGAGTCAATTTTGTGTAATATAGGACCTTTAATAATTCACATGTCCTATTGGTATTGGGTTACCTTCTGATTTATTTACATTTATTTGCCCATGGACCCAGTAACATTCCACTGTTAATGCGAAGTTTTAGTATAAGTTTCAGGTTTTTAAAGGAACTGTAAGATGTGTAATATGTTCACTGTAAAGCACATGTTCAGATAAAATAGTTTTTACTGACACTTTACTCACTTACTTACTTTTTTTTACTTTACTACAGTTGTCATGCTGATTTTTAAAAAACACTTGACATGATGATGGAAGTTGTTTATTTTATAATTTGGTGTTTTGGTTCTCAAGACGACTATCCAATCAGAAAGCAGAATGCGCCTCTCATTTGGGTTGCCAGTTTCAGTGCTGTAATCAAGTTGGTTAGTCTCTCTGATCTGCAGCCAATCATGAATCAGTGCTAGTGCAGCTTCTGCAGCTCAGTGAGTTAATTCAGAACCTCCTGATCCAGCTTCAATTCAGGTCATTTTTGTTACATTGCATCTCTCTTTGTTTTAAAGTGCCTATGACAGGTTAGATTACTCATTTATACTAAAACATCGTATATTTATTTAAATCATTATTATTACCTAGAAAAACTCCTCTAATACACAGAAGTACACAGAAAATATTATCTGACAAATACAAATTTAAGAAAACACTTTAATTTTGTTGAAATCATGTTTAAAGTATTAGAAAATGTGTTTCTTACATGTAAAATGTGTCTTTTGGACGGAATTCTCCCTTGTGAGCTGTCCCCTTCCTGTAATTTTGAACACATTTTTCAAGTTTTCTTCACAAATTGCTACTTGATTTGTGTAAAACTATAATTTATATTTTCATCAAATTAAGTCAAAATTAGAGAATCCTACTTTCCTCACTTTAACCTGTGAGCGTTTGTCTTACTTCCATGAAGGACAGAGCACTCCTCATTAACATGCAAAACAATGCATATTTTCTCTCATTTTAAAACGTGTGAGGGGCGAGAAAGAAAACCACAGATTAGTCCATTAACCAATTTAATTCAGCCTAACATGCAGCTCTTTTGATTGGTGGGCCAAGGAGAATAAGGGAGAGAAGGGGAGAGAAGGCTGGTTACACTGCTGACAAAACCCACTCCACATAATCATGGGTCATTCCTACTGGAGTGTGGAAATGTGCCTAATTAAAACAACATCCTTTATCAAGAGCACAGGCGCAAGACGGCGAGAGGGAGAGGGAGGGTGAAAATAAATCTCCAGCAATTTCCTCAAATTCAGATTGTGATAAGCATCTTAATAAAGCAGGCTACCTAGTTAAAATTCAATGTTGGAGGAGGAATCTCATTTACCATACTTCTGTCCTTGGCCCAATTATCTTGTAATATTGGCATACGAATGTGTGGGTGTATGGGCGGGTCTTTATTTTGGAATATTTCTTTTCTATAGAGTTTGGAGAGAATGTTGAATGTATATGTTTATAAGCCAGATGTGCCAAAAGTCCATGGACACATATATAGGGGCCGTTGAAGGTCCTCAATCCATATCTTGAGCGGCATTTGTCCACCACTGGTGTCCAGTGCTTTTCACGGGCGAGAGCAGGTTCACCCTCAGCACCTGTGATAGATGTGAAAGAGTCTGGAGAAGACAAGGAGAACACTATGCTGTTTGCAACATTTTTCAGCAGGAGCAGTTTGATGGTGGGTCAGTGATGGTCTGCAGAGGCATATCCATGGAGGGACGCACAGACTTCTACCAGCTAGAAAACGACAGTCTGACTGCCATTAGGTATTGGCATAAAGTCCTTTAACCCATTGTCAGACCCTAGACTGGTGCAGTAGGTCCTGGGTTCCTCCTGATGCACGAGAATGCCCGGCCTCATGTGGCAAGAGTCAGCAGGCAGTACCTGGAGGATGAGGGGATTAATACGACTGAATGGCCCTCACGATCACCTGTCTTAAACCTGATAGAACCTCTGGGACATTATGTTTGGATCAATCAGATGCTTCCAGGTTTCTCCTCAGACTCTACAGGAGCTCAGTGATGCCCTTAACCAGATCTTGGAGGACATCCCACAAGACGCCATTCGTCGTCTCATGGAGCATACCTCGACATTGTCAAACATGCAAACAAGCACATGGGGGCCACACAAGATATGAGAAGCCTTTTGAATCGCAGAAATTAAATTTTAGCAATATGGGCTGGCCTGCCACATCATTATTTCACATTGATTTTCAGAGTGTCAATAAGATGAAGCCCTCTGTAGGCTGAAAATTGGATTTCCATTAAAAGAGGTGGCTTCCTTTTGTTCCTAAGGCATTGCCCTGTTCATATTTGTATAGCTATACAACAGATTTTTTTTTTTCCACATTGAGATGTGATGAGGTCAATGGGACATGTTCATGTGGCCTTACCCTGAGTTTTGTGCAGCAGACACACAGTTGAATTAACTTTATTGTTAAACACACAAGGAGCAATACTGACACACTTAAAAGAACAAACCCACTCTAATGGCAACTCACTGGTAACTAACAGGACCTAATGGTAAGAGCTGACATTAACTCAACTTAAACTGCAAACATGCAGCGTAAGATCTGATGACCAGTTGGCAGTTTGGCACCGGTGATGATGCCATCCTCACTGGTGATGCCGGGGCCCAGACCAAAGACCAGGCTGGGACTGTGAGTCTGGCTCAGAGCTGGATCCTGGGCTGGGATGTGTTGTGCCTGAGAATGAAAAGGATACAAGCTCAAGGATAGTGTTTAAAATCATATCTTAGCATACTTAATATCACTCAATTGTGATAAACCATGCTTACATAAGCCTCAAATATTAGCTGTACATTGTCTAATTTCATCATAACTTCCCGTTACATCACTACCAGAGTAGATAGCTGTGCTCGCAAAAATACTTGTATTTAAAATGTTAATTTACTGTAATAACTACAGTGATACTCTCAATAAACATGAGACATCGATACTCTGAATGTGACATTTCCCACTCTACAATACTGTTGATGTTGAGCTTTATAGCTTAACTAACACAGATAGCTAACGTTATCTAGATATAATAAGCACCAGATACCTATTAATATGACTGAAGTATACAACACAACTACAGATATGATAGTAATATGTAATAACACATACCCAACACAAAAACAGAAAGATCGCCTCAAAAACAGATGTGCGGTGGCACCCCTAAACCATCATGTGTTGGAAAAATATTTAGCATGTGTTGTTTCTACAAATATGTGAACACTTTTAGCACTAAGCCATATCAAAATTCAAGAACTGTGTTTTTTGATGCACCCTGACATATACAGAAAGAAGAATCAAATGTAAAACCCTGTAATAACATGTAATATGTGGACGGTTCTTCCCACTTCTTTTTGCACACACCTGATTACATAATATTATATCATTCATGTATTTTTTCTTGTGTCTGCAGTGGATTACATGAAAAAAAAGAAAGAAATAGTAGGTAGTTAGAGAAGTGCTGTCCATGTGTGCTATGACCATGATATTATTGCTATGACTGGGTTACACATAAATGCTAATGGTAATAATAAAACATCTTGTACTTCATTTCAGTGGTTCAATTATCTTCTGAGACTTTATAGCTCCTTATAGAACCATTGATTTTTCCCTGCTATATCCAGTTACAGCAGATGTTAATACTTGTCTACAGCATCACTCATTGCATTACTCTTATGTTACACTTATGAATTGTAATTGCCTATACGCCTGTTGTATTAATTGTTTTTATATACTGCCGTAATTCATCTTGTTGACAGCTCAATTGTGGCAGTGATGTGTGGAGTGGGACCATCTGTATCCCTTCTCACTCTCGTCTCTTTTGGACTAGTTGTGCTGCCGTACTGACACTTTTTGGAGTTGATGATTTGTTGGTGAAAGGCTGTCAGAAAACTACATGGATGAAGTAATGCTATCAACAGAAGTGTGTACTCGATTACATTTATGTGAGTAAATTCAGAGAAACTGTACTTTTCAGAGTAGTTTTCTACCTGTATACTCTTGAGTTATAATTTTATTGAAGTAACACTTTTGTACTTACTTTTGTGGTTCCTCTTCCCACTGTGACTAAGTCTACGTGAGACAAACTCTTTATGTTGACAATATGAAATGAGCATTTGTGTTTTTTGCACAGCTTCTTCAGATCTGATTTGGTTATTTTAATTTGTGTCTATCCTGTTAAAATACCAGATTCTCTGCTTTATTCAATGTTTTGTCCTTCCAATTATATTAACTTCCAATTATAAGACGGCATATCCCAACAGTTACTCTTTTAATTACTCTTACTTAAGTAGTAGTTTCCCCAAATACTGTTACTTGAGTCATTTCTTGGCTCACCACTTAAATTGTCAGATTTTATTTAGCACTTTTCCACCTTCAAAGCAAGCAAAGTGCTTTACATTAAAGGTGCTCTATGGAACTTTTAAGGTAGAGGGTCTGCTACTTGCTTGTCTCCATGGTGATGTCATTTCTTTGCACGGGATGTTCCACAGTAAGGCATTAAGCGTATTTGCATTTATTTAATTACAGGTGTCTAATAGCTGAAAAATATCTTGAAAAACATGAGTTCTTATTGTGTGCAGGCTCGCTTCTCCATAGATCTGACCATTAACTTGTCTCCATTGTAGTTACCAAGTTTATTTTCATACTCAATAACACAAAGTTACACATATTACACTTGAGTAATATTATTTTGAAGTAACATTACTCTAACTTAAGTACAATTTTTGACTATTCTACCCACCTCGGGCTCAGAATGGCTCCAAGCGAGGACAAATTCCTGAAAACATATTTGAGCACAAAGCCAGAGTCAGAGAACACATCAGGGCAGCCCGCAATTACCACATCTCTGGTGATTGCATCTCGGTGGAAATTAATTGCGTTTTTTATTTTGTTTTCCTTTGACAAACCCTCGTGAATCTGAGGGGTGTTGCTGTAAAAACCACAGGCACACACCAAAAAGAATTATTCAATGGATTTCATGCCATGCACTGCACAATGAATCATTACATCAGAGGCATTTTTATTCACCAAACATTTTAATTTTGGTTCCAAATGGGGGCTCACTGTTGTATTGCCTTCAGGATAAGATAAGATAAACATTTATTTGCAAAACAATGGGGAAATTTCAGTGTTGCAACATAAATTCAAGAACAGTTGGAGAATAAGAATGTGTAATTAAACTTGAGATAAAAAACTATAAAGATTTAAAGGTCATAGGTTGGTAATGTTGTTATCTCATCAAAAACATACCTGGAGTTGTGTTTTGTTTCATTCACACATGTTTGAGTAACTCTTTATTAGTCTGTCTACATCTCCAAAGCTCAAAATGCTCTGTTCCACCTTGTGATGTCATGAAGCGGTAATTTTCAACGGCTATCTTTTATCTTTTGTTTGGTAGAAACTAGAAATTCTGGGTGGAAATTAACCGAATGATTCTAGTGAAGGTGTATGGAGTTAAAAAAAAACAAAAAACAACACAGTGAAGCACTTCCTGTATTACCACTTGACCTCACAAAATGGAACAGAGTGTTTTCTGTTTGAGAGAAGAACTCAGCCTAAATATGCAGAGTTTGTGTGTTAAACGTGTGTCAATGAAACAAAACACAACCCCAGGTGTGTTTGTGATGAGGAAACAACAGTATAACATATAAATCAGAAAATAGCACTGGCCCTTTAACAAAAGTATAACACGTAACAGTAAAAAAGTAGGCCTAGGACGGTATAGATTTTACAAGAGATTTCATAATATGTGAATCTGTTATGAGTTGTGTACAGTTGTTTTTTTTTTTTTTTTCTGTCAGGGATCGGCGTCATGACAACAAGCCTGTTTCACAGTGGTATGACCGATTTCTGTGCCGAATGCCCTTCCTATCTCGGCCAGCTACATTAATGTGACTGGAGTGGAAGATTGCTGATGAATGTCTTGCCCAAGGACTCAACAACAGTATGTCTTGAGAAAGAATTGAACCATCTGTCTTCTGCAGTGAAAGTATTTGTCACTGTTGTCCATGTTTATAGCCATATTGTAGCCATATATTTACCAGTCAAAGGTTTGGACTCACACTCTCATTCAGGTTTTTTTTTTTTTTCTGTATGTTTTTTACTTTCTACAATTTATATACATACAAAAGACTTCAACTGTATGAAGTAAGAGTTATTTCGTTTTTGTTTTTCTTTTCTTAATTAAATAATAAACTTTTGAATGTATGTTTAAGCAGCACATTCAGTGTTTTTGGGTTAGACACGGGGTTAGGGTTAGTTTTTTCTTACTAGTTTCTACATTTTATATACATATTGAAGTCAACAAATATATGTATATATAAGTAAGATATGGAATTATGTAGTAAAGAAAGAAAAAATATAAACGGAATATTTTTCGACAAAGCAAACGGTGTCTAAATTGAGAATTTGGATATGAAAAAAATATATATTAAGAGTTATTTAACTTTTTTTTTTCTTTGCTACATAATTCCAAACATACTTCATATATTTGAGGTCTTCTGTATGTATATAAGCTTTGAATGAGATGACTTGTACCCTGTTACTTTTACTAATTCTTTGAGATAAGAATACATGTACGTTTTGTCTACTCGCATAGTACCTGAATAGTCACTGAGTTCACTCCATACATTTTGATTTTGTTTACATCCACATTGTTGCCAGTAAGTTCCTGTGTAAAGTTTCCCCTCTGAGCACGGCGCTGGACACCGGCCCAGTCAGATCACATGGCTTTGGGCACTGCTCTAATGGACCACCTGTACGAGCCAGTGTCTCCTCCACTCGCCTGCATACATTAGGTGATCGCTGACGGGGGTCCCATGGGTGCTGTGGGTGTGTGCGTGTAACAGGTGGAGGGTGGGGAGGTGGGTGCGGGGGTTGGCTTCTGTAATGGACCCGGTTCAAATGGCAAATACATCCAAATCCCTGGATAAGCTCCACTTGTTTGGTTATGCAAGAAAGACTATCGCTATGGTTTGTGTTAATTTAAGACATGTTATGATTTTTTTTCTGGAATTTTATTGTAAAACACAGTGTTAATTTACTTTTTTGTTAAGTGTAAACTGTAATCTAAAATTCTTAAAGAGGGGTTATTCCACTTGGGGTGTTAACTGCTAACCTATAACATATTTAGATCACCACGTTATCTTTTATCATTTTGAAATAGCTATATTCGCCAAAAACAAGGTACTCTGAGTCCCCCCTTCTTTTGCTCTCTATGCTAAGCCATTCCCCCTTCAGAGCGCTATCACAACACAATCAGCGTGCATCCAACTAATGATAGGGGATAGGTGAGAACTGACATTTCTAAGAGGGAAAACCATTATATCCTAAAAGCTAATGTGTATTTATGTTGCCTTTAAATAAACGGAACAGGTAAAAATAAATGCTTGTTGTTGTTGGAAGTATTTATTTTGAACAATTGAGTCAGTTTTTAAAAAAATCACAGCTTTTTACTCACCCAGTGGCCAATTATAAACCTCCTTCTTTGACTAATTTTGTTGAAAGCCCTGTTATTATGTAGTTCTCAGCATTCTTAAGTAAAAGAATGAGCATCTTGTGTGGTTAAAAGACAAAAGAAGGCTGAGAGATCGTTTTATGTTTTTTATTTTAAATAAAGTGAACAAAATGAACTCACTGATGCTTCATTTATGCAAGGATGGAAGTATTTATCTTGGAAAAAGCCAGTGCCATGAAATCTAGGTTCATGATTGGCCACTAACTTTAGCATAATGAAGGGATTTGAGATATGAAGTATAAAGAACATTTTCTGATCTTACTTATCAAGTGGCTCCCAGTTTCCCTCATTTTGAATTTATAATCTAAAATGGCCTGTATCTTATTTCAAACCATGAGTCAGGAACATGTTTTAGTTTCAGCTTTTTCAACTTCACTTAGTCCTTTCAAACGCTGTGATACTGCACCATGACTCAGAATCCACATCTGGGATAGCGTCATGCAGTTGTTTCCCAATACAATAGTTCTCCAATCTCTGCTTACTATTTGTTCTTTTGTTACTCTTGAACATTGTGCCTGATTAAATGAAAAAGGTAATCTTCTGTATTAGTTAAGGAAGTTACATTGTGCTTGTCTCTGGTATGAAGTTGACACCCGTGGGTCATTATGTCATAATTTGGACATATTAAATCACAATATTCATTTAACACCACAAAATAAAAGAAATGAGCCTTCTGTGTTCTGTGTTGGAAAACTGTGGTGCCCAATGGGAGCTGATACGGCATCATAACAAAGAACAGTGCACTTGTTGGTACCTTCTATGGATAGCTGCACACCACAGTAGCAAGTAGCAGATGTTTTTTCATAGATCAACTAAATAAAATTAATAAAATTGTAGAATGGAGTAAGTACAGAGCGGTGGGTGTGTACAGGCGGTGGTGAAAACGGGGGTTGATCGCGGCGATGGCGTCTTGAATATAGGAGTATAAAGATTACATAAACGTGCACGAATCAGTCCAAATACAACTTAGGAGGAAACTTTGTGAGTAAATGGTGTGGGGGAAATCACTATAACATGGTTAAAAACTTTAAAATGTCGATACACTATACACTGCATGATGTAAAGAGCATTTATCTTATACAGTGAAATCAGGTACAGGCCCTTTAAATTCTACTAACTTTTTTTTTTTTACCTTAATTGTACTTCCTTGTATTTGTTTTGCTGTCCACCTGGCCGGATCACTCACATGGGTCAGAGGGTAGACGGGCTGGAGTCCAGTTGACAGATGTGAGATGCCCAAATATAGCCGGAGGGAAGCAGAATTAAAGGCACCACTCGATGCCCTTTGAAAAGCTCCAGTGTGGTATAAAATGAGTGTGTGCACCTCTTTGATCAGTAATGGTCAGTGGTATGTGTTTGTGTTACTGATGAGATATTCATTCTCCAAACACCAAGTCTCCACCTGACCAGTGTGTAATGTGAAGAGATGTGCTTGGATTTGGATGGATTTCTCTGTCTCCTCGGAGTCTTTGGTTTAGAATGACCTTATTGGTGTATGAACATTTTTTAGATTAACTTAAATACAGCACTGGTTTTGACCTTTGCTGTATTAAAGGTTAAGCTTAAAGGTGCTACTGTGAAAAACAGAAGTTCATTTTAAGGGTATGCAGCGATTCAAAGTTATTCCTCACTTTCCGTATGCATTCCATCTGCCAAGCGCTTTCCTGTCTTGGATCTTTTAGAGACCAGAGCAGAGTTTTACTTTTATAGTAAAGCTAACAAGAACTAGAATGAATTACTTTGCAGTCACCTACACAAGCCCTGAAGAAACTGTCTGGTTTACAGTGAAACGCTGGCTTCAAAAAGTTTCGTTTTAACTTGCTTCTGATATATTCCTCGATATCTCAAAATCTGGATCAAATAATCCAGGAACAAGATATTATCAGCTAGTTAAGCAAAAACAACTGGACATACTTTTTTTTTGTTTCACATGAAGCTGTCTTGTTGGTAGCGAAACGGTGGCTTAAAAAAAATAAAAAATAAATAAACGCTAAGTAAGTCCAGTAACTAGCATGATAACACTGCACATTCGGTTTCTATGACAATAAAATGCTTTATAATAGTAATACAGCACACAGCGGCCTCATTTTGACTTTTTTTTGTTCATTTTTGAAGAAGCTGTCTGGCTAATAGTGAAATGTTGGCTTCAAAAAGTTAAGTAAATCCAGTTGTTTTCGTTTTAACTTGCTTATAATATCTTATTCCTAGATGTTTCATAATTTGCATCAATGAATTCAAACTACACAGACAAAAATGTTAAACCAGGTTAAGCTTTATAGCTAATAGACAGAGATTAAACATTAGCTATTATTTTAACCCTGTTTTAGGTTTAGATTATCCCGACTTAATCCAATTTAGCCCCTATTATGCCTTAACACTTCCTCTACCTCTGTCTCTTATCACATGCTAAACCCTATAGACAGTTACATAATGACTCATATTGTGACCAGTTAACCCCGTCACCTCCTGCACACTTCCATCCTCCTTCCTTTAAACACACATTGGTCTGTATGTTTACCAGAGCCCCCCCGTGTAAACCTCCCTGCTCTCTGTCACATAGGGGCCTAATAATGCCTGCTGATGGGAGCTTTGATTCCACATGCTGGGAGGGTAGGACGGGTAAGTGGGTGGGAGCGCAGGCCTGGGGACCCAGAGGTGTAATGAAGGCACAGGACGGGGGAGGGGCTCCGCTGAGGAATGAGTTTATCGATGAGGAGCGTGATGGCAGAGAGCGGAGAGGAAATCGGTAAGAGTGGAACTAAACGTGTGATAAAAACACTGTTATATAAAAGGAAAGAAATCATCTAGACATGTAGAGAAAGAGAAGAGGGATAGTGGCTTAGGCTGTCAAAGGCCTTATATTACACAAAATGATCTCTTGTGAACACTGGCCATGATATAATGTTGGTCAAAAATAGACCTGGAGTTGTGTTTTGGTTCATTCACACAGTTCTTCATTCACAGAGTTCTTCACTCAAACTGAAAACACCCTCCTCCACCTTGATACTATGTCATGTGGTAATACAGGAAGTGCTCCACTCCATGCACCTTCACTAGGATCATTTGGGTGATTTCAGAATAGCCAATCTCTACTGAACTAAAAGTAAAAGGTAGCTGTTAACTTGAAAACTACTACTTCACGATATCACAAGGTAGAACAGAGTATTTTGAGTTCTGGAGATGTGTGTATGAAACAAAACACAACTCCAAGTATGTTTATGATGAGGTAACAACATAATAACATGACTTATTGTTCAAATTTTTGCATAATATACAACCTACATTGAATTCTCTTCATATTGTGTAGTTTGATTTCATTCTTGAGACTTTATTTTACTGTTATTTTAGAGTCAGGCCTTGCAGTCAGATCTGTTTATTGCAGTGATGCATGTGAAACAAAGGAGCTCATTTGTCACCCATCAGTTTGGATAAATGTGATGTTTTTCAGTCCCATTTTCCTTTCTTTTTCTCCTTGTAAGCCGCTATATGTATTTGATATGGAGAGACGATGTGTGTCCCTGATTGGCTAATCCACCTGTCAGTCACAACCATCTGAACTTTGAGAGCACTGAAGAAGTACATACAATTATCTGTATAATTGTCATAGGTTTGCATCACATTGCCAAAGCATGCTCCTAGAAAAAAAAAAAGTGTTACAAGTCACAGTAGCAAACTACTCGCTTGTAATGGACCAAACAGAAAGGGAGGGACAAAGGTGTAAAAATTTAATAAAGTAAAAAAAATAAATAAAATAAATAACAAAAGCTTTAAAATTGTGCAAATAATATTAACAAAAACCTGGGCCCAACTGGAGTCAAATTAGCCAGAATAGACCAGAGCCAAAACTAACCCACCAGACAAAAGAACAGAGGTGTTTAAAGGTGCGTTGTGTAACTTCTGGTGGAGGGTCCGTCAAATGCTTTTCTCCATGGAGATGTTATTGCTTTGGAATGTTTCACAATGTGCCATTAAACCTTTCATGGTCATGTAGAGCAAACGAGACCAAGTTACAGGTCAAATCTGTGGAGAGGCGACCCCGCTCACAGTCAGAATGTGAGTTTTTCTAGGTATTTTTGAGCTATAAAACCACCTGTAATTGAATAAATGTAAAGTAGAGCTGTTTAATGTCATACTGTGAAACATTCCAGACAGAGCAGTGACATCTCCATAGAAACAAGCAAATGACTGACCCTCAACCAATAATATTACACTAAAAAATAAATGAAAACCAGTAACGTAAAGCAACAATAAGGCACATAATTATACAGAAAATAATAACAGTGGTTAATAAAATAATGTGTGATCTTAAAAAGGAAAGGTGACAGTAGCTCAGCTGGTAAGAGCATTTATCCACTGATCTGAAGGTTGGCGGTTCCAATCCTGCTCTTGACATAAACATCATTGGTTGAGCGATCAGATCCACTGATCTGAAGGTTGGTGGTGCAATTCCAGCTCCCAGAGATGAACGCTGTATTTATGTCCTTAGGCAAGACCTAGTGTCTGCGTACACTGCTGTGTGAATGGGAGAGTGGTGATGTAAAGCACTTTGAGGTGGAAAAGCTATTATAAAAAGCATTTTTACATATAAACCAATTAAATTAAACTATATGTATTGTAATGAATAACATCTTGAAAATGTGCAATGTAAATAAAATTAAAAAAAAATAAATTATGGAGTGGTGGCAGAGGTATCCACCCCAAAGCTATTAAATGTGTTCAAATCTTCCAACTTTTTGTGCTACTTTTTTAATCACCTTCTAGTAAATTTTGGAGATCAGACAAACAGACAAGTTCCTTCATGTCTTATTATTCCCCACGTATTTCCCATCAAACCCAATCTGTCTTATCTCAGGTTCATCGAGCGTGACGTCTACACATGTCCTAAACTCCAACATCACTGATACAACTTTGTAACCTGATCCATGTAATATCCATCCCTCACCTCAACAACCTTCACAAAACCCAATACTCAGCCTTTTCCACAGCGCATCGTAACCCAAACATTCTTCAGACTGTACCTCCCAAGATCTCCTTTCAATACCAATCCAGTTATTCCCCAATCTAACATATCTGAGCTTGTTCCAAACCAGGTCTTGACTAATGGATTGAATAACTCTAGATTTGATTACTCCCGATGCCCCGCCCGCAGTTTGACAAAGATCCATTTGAGAAGTAGTGTACAGGAATTCCAATATGGCCGCCCTCCAGCTATTGACTCTGTCTGTAAGTGGACGCTGGTGCTCTTAGAATCTTGCATCGCGCGGTCCGCGTCTTCTTCCTCCTGGCAGTTTTGCGATACTTTTGATGGCGCATTCTGGCTTCTACTCCCCCCACGCTCCATTACTGATGCTCCAAAAACCGCGGATAGCCTACTTTTTATCTTAGGATGCATTACACAGCATGGGGTTGGCTCTAAGGTTGTTTCACAAAGGATTTTCTGGGACTTGGAGGAGGTGTTTTTTGCAAATATTTGGCAAGAAATACTGACAATGATGACATAGAATTAGATTGAGTTTATTAAAGCCATATCACGGTATTTTCTGACCCATGTTATAATGTTGTTTCCTGGTCACAAACATCCCTGGAGTTGTGTTTTGTTTCATTCACACATGTTTAACACACAAACCCTGCATATTTAGGCAGAGTTCTTCTCTCAAACAGAAAACGCTCTGTTCAGCCTAATACAGAAAGAGCTCCACTGTGTTTTTAAACTCTATTCCCCATCCTGCTTGTCTCCATGGAGATATTATTGATTTGCTTAGAATTTTTCACAGTATAGGCATTAAAGTTGCATTTATTCAAATATGGTTGTTGGGATGGAGCAAAAAAAAAAAAAAAAACTTAAAAAACATGAATTCTATGTGAGGGGGTCGACTTCCAACAGATCTGCCAATATGCTTGTCTCCATGGTGATACATAGGTTTAAGGCCATACTGTGGCACATTCCAGACACAGCAATAACATCTCCATGGAGACAAGCAGAGAAGAACCCGTAGCACACTAAAAAAAGAACCCTAGCACACACACACACACACACACACACACACACACAAAAACTCCCTTTATTTTCTATTCCGCAGTGATTGTCAATTGAAGTTGGTTAAGTAGCTGGAAAAGACACTAAATAAAATGAATAATAATCATAATATTAATAATCTGTAGACATCTTGAGGGAGCATGTTCCAAAAAGAACATTTGGCAGAACTGTGTGTGCCAATCTGTCTTTATAAATAAGCCATTGTTGTGACATTTATTTATTTCATTTCTATTTTCGAACTGGCTTAGACAATAATGTGAACTTCACTGTATATTTAGAAGCCAACCAAAATACATGTGAACAAATAGACAGAGATTTAAGTTAATGCCTCATACAAACTATAAATAGGAGATGCTTTTCTATATAATAATGTCGTCTACGCAAAAATATTTAAGATAAGATGCTATTGAAAATCCACAGTTTTTCTTTTAATAATGCGATGTGAATTAATCCAAAACGAAGGACCCTAACATGTGGCAGGGATTAACCAAAAAGAGATTGTTGTCTTGGACCTGAGAGAGGCAGAGAGATGGAGAGAGAGCAGTATATCAGAGCAAAAGCAGTTTCTTCAAGTGACCTATAGATGGCAGTGTTCTAACGGTAACAGCGCACAGAGTCCAGCGGCACAGTTCTACAGCGCTCATCCAAGTCCGAAAGGTAAGTCCTGTTTGTGATATTTTGTCTTTCTTTTACGATTAACTTTTGATTTCAGACTATCAAGATTACACCAACAACCAAAACTGGCTTCCACTGTAAATAGTGCGACTCTTATTCAATTCCGCCAAAAATATTAAAAACTTTATGGATGCTGGTTAAGATTATGAAATGCGTAACGTTTAAATGCGCAAAATTAGTTATTTTCACTTGATTTGAGCATTGAATTTGGCGCATTTGGACCTTTTCCTTGACTTATTTACAATTCCAAAATGTTGATCCAAACGCACGCGTAATTTCTAAAACTGAACACATTTTACCACACTTGTAAACCTCCTTTGCTTGAAAACCGCATCTGCTCGTCTCGTTTGTGGCCATGTTTTGGTATGAGCGGAAATAGTTAACACCATAATAAGAAGCCAGCCCGGAGCGCGAGAGGGGGGCTGGCTTTAGTCGGCGGCAGCAGCGTGCACGCCACACTACTGTACTCACATGAAGCCGCTGTCAGTCCAGCAGTGAGACCGACCCAGTGATCCTCGTACAACCGCGGGACGAGCCTGGCGTGCGGGTAACCTGAGCAGCAGCGCCGGTACAGTCTCTCGGAACCGAACCCACCGCTACTATTGAAGGAATGTCTCGTTTCATTCACGCTTTTGGGCAAATCGGATGTTAAAACCCTAGGCGGTGAAGTTTACCCTCTGCGTTTTGCATTTTACGCGCGGTACGTGCTGCTCGAAATATGAATGAGTGACTACACCGCTACAACTCGTTAACGCCACGGGATAATAGCCTGAATCTTGACATACATTGGACAGTGGACATTGTATTTTTTTTTTCTAATTTGGATGGGAGTCTAGCCGTGTCAGCAGCAGAAGCAGAGGACACGGCACCGCGCTGGAGAGAGCGGAGGATACCCGGTAGTTTGAATGGAGAGGTGAGTGACCATATAACGCCTTGGTTTCACGGTTCTACCCACATCCCGGGCTTCATGCTGCGGGAGGCTCCCACTTGAGACCCCGGTGTAACGGAACAAGTGTCCGGTCTGCGCGTTTTTTTGTTTTTTTGTTTTTTTTTTTGTTTTATACACGGTGTCCACGCTGCAGACTGGGAATAGCCTGTACCCGTGCCGTGCGTCTTGCGTAGCCTGCACCGCGGGGAAGGCAGTGAATGATGAGGTGTGACAACGAGCGGCTTACGAGCACTGCGCCGTGTCTGCGGATGGAAATGCGCCTCCAGCTTGCGGTAGACACAGGTGCTTCGTTAGAATTTAGGGATTCCCGTGTTACTTACGCGCACCGGCCCATTTTCATTCATTCTCATAGATGTGGTACGTTCCAACGCGTAGTGCCATGCCATATTGTGGATTTGACCTTGGTTGTCAGGTCAAGTATATTCTCACTATACTGTTAAACCCATAGAAACACATAGGTTATATGAAGCTGTGGAAATAGGCTGTAAGTATTGATTAAGAATCCCTTTATATCGGAATAATGAACCAACTCATGGCCATTGAGAGCTCTATAGTCTGCAACAAGTGAATATTGGGAACTTTTTTTTTTAAACTTCTTCAATCATGATCAGTTTCTCCTGTAATGGCATCCCTAGTTAAACTCCACAGCTCTCGCTAATCAAAACAAACTATCACTTTGATGTATAGTCACCAAATGGTTTCACTTCTAACTCCTCCAGTGTTGATCTATCCATGGAGCAGATGTAACTACAAATCTTCATTCTACGTCAGGCTATCCAAGCGTTCCTGCACCCGCCACACTGAGCCTAAAGGAAATAAATGTTGTCTTAAAGGAGAAAATTACTCTGCATTAGCATGAGAATAAGTTACATCTGCTGCGGGTGACGGCGAGCATATTAATCCCAGAGAAGCCAGTGCAATCAAAACCCGCTCCTTCTTGGTTGGGATTGTGGCGCTTTGTTCATTATTCTAGTATCTGTCTCAAAGTGGAGCAGGGCAGTGACCTTTTTAACAGAGGTTGAGAAGGGAGTTTTGTGCTTTTTGAAATCCAAATCAGTTCTCGACAAACATAAATCAGTTTTCTCCAATATTTTGGATTATCTCTCCAGAAAATTTTGGATTATTTGCAAGTAATTAACTTATATTATAAATAACTAATGAAAATAATCTAGGCTATAGCATGGATGTGTACAAAGAAATGAATAAATGCTAGATATGTTTAATGTCATACTGTGGAACATTCCAGGCAAAGAAATAACATCTCCATGGACAAGTACAATAAGCTCTTCTCTTGAAAAGTTAAGTCTTAACACAATATTTTGAATGATCACAAACTGCTAGTAATATTTTCTAGTAAGAGTCATATATGTAATGAAAATACTACAATACTGCGTTAATGTGTACAAAGCAAGCATCTCTTTTGACCATTAAAAGACAATAATCGTACAAAGCTTTGGAACATGTCTATTTTTAGCCTTCTCAAGCTCAATGCAACATTTAATATTGCACTTTGATGAGGAGATAATTGTTATAGAAACTGCCGGTTCATGTCAAAAATCAATTCCTGTTTCAAAATTGAAGATGTTAAGTTATTCGCTTTCAAGTTTTTTTGGGAGTCTTTGAAGGTAGGCAGTCCGAGAAAGCCGAGTGGACAGGCTAGCATCCGATCAATAAGCGACAGAGCACAGAGATGGAGAGGATGGCGCGGAGGAGTGGAGAGGCGGAGTATTCGTCTCTCTGTGGGATGCTGTGATGTTTTGATTGGTTTTTATTAAGAGGAGAGGTCATCGGGTCCATTTGGAAAAGTGACTCATTCGTATATAGCTCGGACTGATAAATTTAGAAAGTAGGAATCATTGGTATTGATGTTTTGTGCTAAAAGCAAATCAAAAGAACAGTGATGTAATTTCTTGAAGTAATTTAGTTAAAGCTGCACTATGTAAGCCGTGTATTGGTTGGGCATCCGTCACCTGCTTGTTTCTATGGATATGTTGCTGCTCTAATTCAAATGTTCCACAGTATGACATTAAACAGCTCTACCTTACATTTATTCAATTACAGGTGGTTTTAGAGCTCAAAAATATCTACAAAACAGGCATTCTGATTGTGAGCGGGGCTGCCTCTCCACAGATCTGACGTATAACTTGGTCTGGTTTGGACTCCATGAAGATTGAAAGGTTTAATGCCATACTGTGAAACATTCAGACAAAGCAATAACATCTCCAAGGAGAAAAGCATTTGACGGATCCTCCACCATTAAAATTACACAATGCACCTTTAATAATGATTTATATTTGAACAGTTTAAATGTGCAGTGTGTAACTTTTCTGGTGGAGGGTAAGTCACCTACTTGTCTCCATGGAGATAGCATTACTTTGCCTAGAATATTCCCCAGTATATTAAATTTGAGCAGACAGGTTGAAAAGATGGCACAACCAGGCCAGGTTACAAGTCAGATCTATGGAAATGCACGCCCAAGCACAGTACGAACTGTACCGGATAGTGGACAGTGCCAATCTGTTGTTATTGACAATGAGCAATGCACTTTTAACTATTTTGCATGCCATAAATTATGAGTTGGAGTACCAATTAACTAAAGACTTTTTCTATACAGAAATGTGTATTTGCTTGTATTAAGAAGTCAATGTAATGTTGTTATGGCAACCTGGATTGTAGTAGTTGGAAGTTGGACATTGCTTTTGAGTACAATTCTGTTGTCATTGTCAATTAGCAAAGCACTTTATAACTCTTTTGCATGCCATACACTGTCATATTGTGAGTTGAAGCAGAGCACCAATCAACTTAAGTAAAGACCTACAACATTAATATTTGCTTGTTGTAATAAGTCCATTTTGTAATGTTTTTATCTTATTTATCTATTGGTGCATAGGTGAACTTTGCTGCCTGTTGATTGAACTTAAATCAAAACCATAATTATTGACCTTTACAAACCCACAGAGCACCAAATAAGTCAGTGCTCCCTGTTCTATTCTATCCAAAATCGAGTTTCTCTTGTAAATGGTTTGTTTGCAGTTTCTTTGCTGTGTCACCAGTGCACAGCGCTCCGGATCGCCCCCTAAAGGCAGTCTGCAGTCAGCCTCTCCACTGTTGTAGCTTGAGACATTTTGACAAGTCGTCGTTACGCATGCAGGTCCAATCCTTGACCTATTTCTTAAATGAGAGAATGCGGCAAATGCGCTCGGCAGACGTGTGTTCTCTTCATATAGCCCCCCACCCCTTGCATCTCTCTCTCTCTCCCTCTCTCATTCTCTCTCTCCTCTCTCTCTCTCTTTCTCCTCTCTCTCTCTGGCCGATTCCAACTGTCTTCTCCTAACATGCATGCAGATACAGCTCATACATCTCTCCCACTCTCTCTTTCTCTCCTCCCTCCCGCCCTCTGTCTCTCTGGATGATTCCAACTCTCTTCTAACACGCACGCAGATACCGCTCTTACATCTCTCTCTTGCTCTCTCTTTCTCTCACTCTCTCCTCTCTCTCTCCTTCACCGTTTCTTTCCTTTCTCTCTATCGGTCTCATCCCTCGCCTCTCTCCCCCTTTCACAGGTTCCTCTCCCTTCTTTGCTGTTTCTGTCTCTCTCCCTATCTCTTAGTCACTTTCACTTTTATTTCACTCTTTCTGTCTCTTCTCTCCCCATCTCCGCTTCCCTCTTCCTTCTCTCTTTCCTCACATCTCTGCCTCTTTCATTGTTTGTCTTTGTCTCTCTCCTTTCTTTCCTTTATTTCTTGACTTTTCCCTCTCCCCCCTCTTTCTTTCCCTCTTCCTCAACTGCTTTTACGGTTTCCTTTTCACTCCTCTCTCTCAGTCCCTATCTCCTATCTCTCCCCATCTCTCTCTCTTTCTCTCATCAATCCTTTTGTCTCCCTATCGGCCTATTCCGACGGTCTTCTCCTAACACGCACGCTGACAATGGGGCTATTGAGTTCACTGACTACTTGGTCCTTAGTCAGTGGTGGGTTGGCTTTGTAAACTAAAGTAATGAAACAATTATCTTACAAAATGGTTCCAGTGCTTTTGCAAAGTTGGACAAAAGACAGAAATTTAAAATGTAGCTGTAGTTTTCAAGTTAACAGCTACCCTTTACCCTTTTTCCAGTAGAGATCGCCAATTACAGGGCTAAATTATCCAAATGATTCTAGTGAAGGTGTAGGGAGTTTAAAAACACAATGGAGCACTTCCTGTACAGCGTGTTTACTGTTTGAGAGAAGAACTCAGTCTAATTATGCAGGATTTGTCTGTTAAACGTGTAAATGAAACAAAACACAACTTCAGGTACAGTGTGATTGTGATGAGGAAACAACATCATCACACATCAGAAAAAAAGCACTGACCACCTTGTACTTCTCAGCCTTATCATTTTGAAGTAAAAATACTGCAGTACCTTCTTAAAGCCCATCTCTTGCTCCTTTGTTGTTATGTTCTCTGTGTGTACATGTAGGTCGTGCATGTTTGTTTGCATGCGTCGCCCTGTGGAGCTCTGGCCTCACTGTGGCCTGTTTATCTGGCCCTCTGGACTGTCCGGCTGTCACAACACTGATCTCCGTTTGCCTCAGACACGCGCTCTCTCCTCTCCCTCCTTTTTCTCTTTTTTTTCTAGCTCTGTCTCTGTTCTGTCTCACCTCGCCATTCTTGCCGGTCTGCTCCTCTTTCTCCTTCAGTTTCTTTCTGTTCTCTCCAGCTCTCTCCATCCATCTCTTTCAGTTTTCTCTTCCTCCTTTGCTGTCTCTCTCGCTCTGTCTCTCTCACACTGTCTCTCTCCCTTTTCTTCTATTTCACTTTTATTTTGCTCTTCTCTCTCCTTCACTGTTTATTTCCTTCCTCTCTTTCTGTCTCCATCCCTCTCCCCTCTTTTACAGTTTCCTCTCCCTTTCTCCTCCTCCCCCTTTTATCTCTTAGTCCCTTTTCCTCTATTTCACTTTCATTTAGCTCTTCATTTGCTTTCTCTTCCTTCTCTCCCCCTCTTCCTTTTCTCCTCTCTTTATCTTTTTTCTTCCTCACCTTCATTTCTTGCAACCTCCCTCTTTCACTGTTGCTTTTTTGCTCCCGTTTACTCCCTCTGACTCCCTATGTCTCATCTCTGTTTCACATCAGTCCTTTAGCTTCTCTCTGTCCTCTCTTCTCCGTCCGTCTCCCCCTCTCCCTCACATGTTGGTACATTAGACAGAGCAGAGGAGAGACAGACGGAGGACGGGGATTGGCTGTGACATTGATCAACTGGAGTGTAGTCAGAGAAGGAGCTGCGTCAATGGAAAACAAGGCTAAACTTTCACATCAAATTTGCATAGACTTTATATAGAACTGTTTAAAGACATTACTACAACTGTAAAATGTGGAAAAAAAAAAACACTTCTGTAATGTTCAATTCAAATGTTTAGAAGAAAGAGTGGAAGTAGCAGCATCAGTGAAGTTGCAGTTGCTAATTTACCATGTACTGTGTCACTTTTCTGGGAGGCTACTGCACCTGCTTCTCACCATGGTGCATAATGTTCCACAGTAGAGCATTAAACTTATCCATCTTGCATTCAGGATAGGTATATTACTAAAATGTCTTGGAAAACATGCATTCTTACTATGAGTGGCCTTGCCTCTCCACAAATCTGACTTGTAACTTCGCGTGGTGAAAGACACTCCACCAGAAAAGTTACAGTTTAGCTTAAAATGTGAGAATCCTGAAATTTGTATCCCTATTGCTTAATTTGTACTACTAGTAAACATATTTTAACTTATTAAGAAAGCTGTGCGATCTTAAGCTTTTGCAAATATGAGACTGAGAAACAAATGTTCAGCTACTTTCATCTTCTGCATTATTGGAATTAAATTATCCAGTCATACATAAACCCAAGTAATGCTAGCAAAACAACATATTTTCTACAACTTTAAAACAATGTCTACAGCACTTTTGTTGAGAAATGCCTTTGATTTGAATATACACAAGTGTTACTGATGGAGCAGATGCTATCTCTTTTGTATCGCACGCCTTGAAGTTGTGAGATGTTTGATAGGGCCTTACTATGGCAGATGCTTGGGGACTTCACACGGCTACAGTTAATGGCTCAGTCATGTGTTTGGAGCTGTTTTCATCATCTTGAGTAGTTGCACGCGTTGCCTTCAGTGACTTTTTAAATGGATGACTACAGGCCACTATGTTGTTAAATAGCAGCTTGCACACTATGAGATGCACGCTGCACAGAGTCGAATCAATATCACGCCTTTTTGCATTTTATTTTTCACCAAGAAAGACTGACTTTTTCAGAATTTCATTTGAAAGACCGATGCTTGGGCGATTGCTGGTGAAAGGAAGGGGAATGCTCATTTTATTGTGAAAAAGATGGACAGAATTCATTTGTCTTTCTCTTGGGTCCATATGAGGTGACTGGAAAGAGCCTATATCAGCATCTATAGGAATTTTAAGGAAGTTGTTGTTAATTATAGAGCTTGATTGACTTCTATAGGTTGTAAAATAAGTTATTATTCATAAAGCTTGGTTGACTTTGAAAAATGTAGTGTCTTAACTGTACTTAACATGCATGGTTAAGTCAGCTAGCACGAGAACCGAACCCAAAACCTTATGGTGGAGGGTTGCGAACCATTCTCTAAATAACCTTGGTTTTTTTACGCATTGCCAATTCCCTTTAACAACCGTGACCGTGAACTTTGAATATATTGACTGTAGATTTGATTATTTAGATTTGGATTTTCCAGTTTTATTTTTCTTTTCCAAAACCAAATAAAATTGGCTTTCAGTATTGGGTTCATGAACACAAGCACGACAGACTTTTAATCAGTTCCATTTAGCACAAAATAGTCAAATTTATTCTTCCAAAGTCTGAACTCTGCTCCAAACCACACGTTTTTACTGACAAAGGATTGGACCTCTCGATAAAAATATCCAAGCTGATCATTTACAATCAGAAATTACCGAATTTCATTGATAGTCCAGCTCTACCAGACACGGACTTACCCCATACTGTCTGGAAGAATGGACTTTTTAAAGCTTTTAGCCATGTTATAGTTGTTTCCTCTCACCATTTACTCACGCAAAGTTGTATTTGGAGTGATTTGTGCACGTTTGAGCAATCTTTAATCACTCATTTTCAAGACCTGTTTTCACCGCCATACGCCCGCTGCTCTCTACTTACCTCGTTCTGCAATTTTATTTTCTTAATCAGTGTCACGTGTAGGATTCAGCAGTTTTTACGTAGTCATTTTTGTACTAATGAAAAGATTTGTGGCTATCCGTAGGAGATGCCGACTCTTTGTTGTCATGATGTTTAGGGTGATTTTCAACAGCTCCCACTGGTCACTGCACAGAAGTCAGCGGACCTGTTTCTTTTATTAAGTTTTAGATGAATATTGCGACTTAAAATGTGCAAATTCTAACATAATGATCCGTTGTTGTCATAGATTATAGCTAGCACAATATGTCTTCTTTCAGTTAAGTCCATATATAGTAGACTATTCTCTTTTTTCTATAGTCTCCAGTTTCATCAGTGCAATCAGGAGAGCTCTGTGCCAATCACTCACTCCTCTCCTCTGATGGACGAGTGAGCGCTGACCCCTGCAGCACACTGTCCATGAGGAGAGCCTGCCAGCGCACACACAAAGACTTTATATGGACCACTCAGCCAACAGATGGACAAATGCTCAGGAAAAGCAGAAAAGGGAATAATACTGGAATTTGCCCAAGCATGTTTGCAAGAGCCAATGTTAGGCTGTAGTCCTATAGGAGGTCTAAAGCAAAAACAACTCCATGGAGACAAGCAGATGGTGAAAAGTTACACACTGCATATGACATGATCACACATTTCACTAAAATGTAATTAACATGATTATTTTTTTAGGATTTGACTAAAAAAAATCATCTGTTTTGTTGTGGTTTGGCAGTTATGGGGAAGTTTATAGTTTTACTTCCCGCTTGGACACGGACAGCAGATAAGACGTACGTTGAGATAAGGCGTCTTGTGTTATCAGCCGTGGACAAAAGCTTGACTCATTTTATTTATTTATAGTCATTTTCTTTAATATATGTTTTGAAACTCTTCCTTGTTTGTAAATTGTCTCTGCATTTTGGATTTCAAAATGATGAAGAATGATGACATAGCAGTTGACACTTTAAAGGTGCCCTATGTAACTTTTTGGTGGAGGGTCCGTCACCTGCTTGTTTCTACAGATATGTCATTCCTTTGCCTGGAATGTTCCACAGTATGACACTAAACAGCTCTACGTAGCATTAAATTACAGGTGATTTTACTGCACAAAAATACCTCAGAAAGAAGGCATTCTGACTCTTGAGTGTGGTGGCCTCTCCACAGATCTGACATAACTTGGTCTGGTTTGGTCTCCATGAAGAAAGATGGAGAAAAGAATTTGACAGACCCTCCACCAGAAAAGTTACACAATGCATTTTTAAATCAGGGGTGTTCAAACTTTTATCTCATGTAGAAACACATTTGGAGTGAAGGGCCCCAGAGTTGGTCAGTACAGCTCGTCTTTTATATAGCTGCATTTTACATATGTTTGACGGAGCCTCTGTACCTATAAAAAGCCCTGGAACACTAATTTAAGGTCTGCATCACAACACAATGAGATGTTATTGAAGTTACAGTGGTAGAACTACTTAAATTTGCTCTTTGGACACCCCTCCTCTAAACAAAATAGATCTTTTCAACTGGCAAAAGTACTCAAAAAGCTGCATAAAGCTTGAAACATGAAGCGGTGTCATTTTTCAACTTTCCAGCACAAACGGCCACTTGACTGATGTAAAACTATGATAAATATTAGCCAGAGGTACTGTCCCTTCAAACTGAGCAATAAATGTATAACACTAAAACTTGTCAAATGCTCGTGTAGTAGAGTACGAGCAGTGAGGGGGACAGAAGGAACAGGCACTTGGCTCTCGTGGGGCTCTCCGGGGCCTGGGAAGCTTTTACTGTATTAAGATGTTAATAGAACTGCTTCATGACACATTTCCAGGGGACAAGAGCGAAGCTTGTGCCATTCTTTAAACCTCCATCACCAGTCTCTCTCTTCCTCCCTCTCCCTCCCCTTTTCTCTCCCTCTCTCTCTTTGTATGACTCTGTGACTCTCTCTTCCTCCCTCCCTGCTGCTTCACATCACCCTCTGCTTAGACATTCACATCCAAGCTCCTTCTCGCTCTCTCCTTCCATATCTGATCTCCACTGTCACTACCCGGTCCTATATTTTACCATGTGGAGCAAAATGACATGATGTTCGGAGATAAGGAGAGCATGTACAAAACTGTAGCAAGTCTGTTTGCTTGTCTGCCATCTTTGTTAGAAGTCACACTCACACCAAAACGGGGAACTAGAGATGTTTGAATAGTTGTATCACTCGCTTTGATGAATACATCGTTGTTTAAAAAAAATAATAATAATAAATGTCAGAGATTAGCAGACACTTTTTCCTCATTCAGCAATATCATCTAATATAATGTCATCTAAGGCAATTGTTGGTTTCTTCGTTTCAGACTTATAACATTATAACATTAAAATTATTGATTGGTAGATGCTAATTAATACTAAAACTAGTGTTGAATCTGAAAACTCATTTAAAGGATTGACAAAATTGGACTTTTCCTGAGTAGTTTTACAATAGTCGTCTTGATCTGTATTAGAACCACAGACTGTATAAAGAAGTGGACGAAGGGAATGTGACGTCACCCGTAGCGTTTGGCTCTGGCGAATTTGGAGCCGAGTTCCATATTAGGAATTGGAATTTATTTATGGACAAAATAGCGATTTAAAACCGTAAATGTACAGCGAGTTAAGACAAACATTTTAAGGCCAAAATGAGCAGGCTCACAGACAGAGGGGTGACAGTTTTGCAATGTAAAGTCAATTGGAGCCAGAGTGGATGGAGCCGGAAGCGCGCCCATGCTCACTTCTTATTTGTAACGCAGCGGCTAGTGAGTTAGCTATGTCCATTTCTATACAGTCTATGATCAGAACTTGTATTAGTACTATATTCAGTTCAATACTTTGTCTAAAAGAATCCCATCTTTGAATTGCCATTGTGGTATTACAATTGGCATTTCAACCTTTTCATTTAGTAACAAAATACAGTTTAAAATGTTAATATTGTGCCAACACTAATTGCCATTTTTGTCATCTTTCCTGAACGCTTGAAAGTACACTCTGTTCCTATCAAAACAGCAACATGAAAAAAGAGGAAAGCCCTGGAGTTTGAACGCCTCGCGCATTTACAACACCTATTGCATGCATTGTGTCCGAGCGCCTATAGCTTTGAATATAAGTCACTTTGCGCTTGGCACCATCAATAATCAATTAGCTGGTGTCACGGGAGGATGTGCGTTCTTTTTTGTGTAGCCCAAAGTTGACAATAAGTGAGCAACAAAAGCCGACCGGGAGAAAGGGAGAGAGTGGATAGAAGAGGAGGGGAGGAGAGGAGGAGGAGAAGAGGAGGCGGGAGGAGAGGGGTTTAGTGTTCACCGCCAAGGGCCAGCTGTCAGGAGCAGATGACGGTGTGTGTGTGAGTGTGCGGCTTGTGCGTTTGGAGCTGTACGTTTCTATGCATGGCTGTATTTATGGCCATTTGACTGCCTGGCACATGTGGCGTTTTGTGCGTCCGAGGCTACGGGGCGGGCACGGAACGCCTTTGCCCACATTGCCCCCAACCCCTCTCCACCTCTCCTCCTCTCTCTTTCCCTCCACCCACTCTCTCTCTGTCTGTCTCTCTCTCTTTCCTCCCATCCTCCACCTCCTCTCTTTCTCTTTGTCTTTCTCTATCCCCTTCTCCACCTCTCTCTCTCTATCCCTTCCCCTCTCTTTCTCCACTCCCCCTCTCTATCTGTGTCTCTGTGTGTCTCTCTCTCTCTTCCGCCCTTCCTCCATCCCCTCTCGCTCCCTCTACTCCTCCATCCCTCTCTCCCTCTGTATCGCTTTCTCTTGCTTCCTTTCTCCACCCCCCTCTCTACCTCTCCTCCTCTCTCTTTCCCTCCACCCGCTCTCTGTCTGTGTCTCTCTCTCTTTCCTCCCATCCTCCACCCCTCCCTCTCTCTCTACACCCCCCTTTCTCTCTGTCTGTCTCGCTCTCTCTCTCCTTCTCCATTCCTCTCTCTATCCCTTCCCCCTCTCTCTCTTCACTCCTCCTCTCTGTCTGTGTCTCTCTCTCTCTCTCTCACCCTTCCTCATCCCCTCCCTCTGTCTCTCTCTCTGTATCGCTTTCTCTTCCTTCCTTTCTCCACCCTCCTCTCTACCTCTCCTCCTCTCTCTCTACACCCCTCCCTTTTCTGTCTGTCTGTCTCTCTCTCTCTCTCCTTCTCCACCCCCCTCTCTCTATCCCTTCCCCTCTCTCCCTCTCTCTCTCCACTCCCCCTCTCTGTCTGTGTCTCTCTCTCTCTCTATTCTGCCCTTCCTCCATCCCCTCTCCCTGTACACCCCCCTCCCCCTCTCTGTATCACTTTCTCCCCCGTGATAATTTACCCCCACACGGCCCTCTACCTCACCCATCGCTTCCCTCCAGAACCTGAAACCGAATGTGTCGCCATGGTTACGCTAGGGAGAAAGTTTCACATGTTTTGGCTATACTCTGGCCAGGTTCCTCTATATGGCACAGGAGCAAAGTGGATTTAGTGCTCAGCAGACTGGCTTCTCTTACAGTGGCAACTCAAAGCTTGGCCATTGAAGGAAAAACTATTATGGCTGTTAGACCCAGAGCTGTCAAAGAGGTGCAATTTATTTAATTTACTCAAGTATTTGGGGCAGATAAAGCAGTGAGGGGCCAGACCTATTCCTGTTTTGAGTTAACATAAAATGGGCATACAAAGGCATTGGTTTGAGAGAGAGGGTGAAGGGCTGAATATAAAGGATTTGTTTAATTTGGAGTCTTTGGATTTTTTTATGGAAGGTCTCACAGCCAAGGGTAAAATTGGTTTGCTTTGTAGAATCAGAAATAATTTAATACTGTTCAGAGATGTAAAAACTGGTATCATCATCGGTAGATAGAGCCTAATAGCATATGACAGCTGGGCCCTCAGTAGGACCAGTGCCTGTGAAGTGGTACACACTGTTTTGGTTACTATTAATGCACCCACTCAGTGTAATTATCTATTCTAGACAACATTAGTATTGAACATGTTATTGACAGCTACTCGTTTAGTCTCTTTGGTTTATAAAAAGATAAATAGCAAATTTCACAACTATTATTTCACCACTATTAATTTACTTTTTTTTACTTTATTATTTATATTGTGATGTTTGAGCTACTGTATCAAAATAATTTCCCTTGTGGATCAATAAAGTTTGTCTAAGTCTAAGTAAGTTTTACTGATCCTGGGGGAAATTCAAGTTTACGGAGGACTGGCCAGGTAGGGTCAGCAGATCTGTGTCAGGGCAGTTTGAGGAGAGGAGGAGCCACAAGTGTCCCTTCGTCCAGGGGGAGCCAGGTGAACGCAACAGGAAAGGCCTCACTTTCACTCCACTCTATTGTTTCGGTTGGTGATGAAATGGTTCATTCCTTCAGTATTTCCTCTGAAAGGTCTTGGAGTATTTCCTCTCCACATTTACTGCTGCTTATGGTGTAAAAAAAAAAACCTGCATCTCAAATATCCATAGCTAGCTTCTTAGATAGCCTTTTGCTGGAAACAGGAAAAAAAAAGATGATAATTTCACATAATCCAACAGTCCCTTACTTGTGTCCTTTGAACTACACATGCTGCACTTCTTAGTTGGTTAAAATCCCATATGATGTTAAAAACTGAGCTCAAAAAACAAAAAGTTTCAGCTCAATGTGTGAGCCAGGTAGCCACAAAAGCATCCTAACCCACTCTCCATATGGACATTTTATATTAAGACATTACAATGACAGGAAAACTGAAATGATTATGTGATTACACTATTATTACTGTCTACAAAGGGTGGGGTCTAGCTTTCTTAACATATAACTAAAAACTAGAGTGATCTAAAACTCATTTCACCAACTTGGTAAGCTTTGTTTTATTGGCGCTTAGTGACGTAATTGTGGTGCATTCATATCTCCTGCTTCTTACTGTATATCTGTGCTATTGTTAAAGTCTCTGATCAGTCCACAAAGCCTTATCTTGGTTGGATAGCTTTTATGCCACAACGCTAACACTTTTTTTTTTTTTTTTTTTTACTTTTATCTGAGAAGCAAAAGAAAATAAAAAACTATGGCTGCCAAAGAGTCCTCTCCTCTTCCTCACCCTGTAACTTCTTCCACTGTTGTTGACCAGAGTAAATGCTTTTAAATTGATGATGATGATGTTGGACTTCCAGCTCTGGTGAAGGTGCTGTGGACTTCAGTAACTAATTCCACCACAATAGAAGATCCGAGCCAGCAGTGAGTAAGACTGAGAATGTGCTCTAAAAAAAAAAGAATTTCATGGGTCATTGTACTGTAACACATGTGTGAAATGTCAATCATAAAACCGTTTATTTTGAAAGACCGAGACCTGAATTTGAACCATCTTAAGTTAGCCTGTTTTGGTTTTGCTCCAGACCTTTATAAATCAAGAACAATGTGGAAGATGGGCTGCTAGAACACAATATTTTCTCAATAAATGTCAAGTTTTATGACAACAATGATAATACACAGAGGAGCATCTTGGCCACTACAAGCTGTTATACTGCTGTTATATGGGCATTTCAATCAGCACTGTGCTTGAAGAGACTGAGTAAAAGCTTCCCATTCATAATTTTCTTAAAAGTTGCTGCAGCATTTCCACTGCACGTCTCTGTCACCTTTGTGTCTCAGTCAAAGGTATCAGTGCTGGTCAGGTAGGGTCAGCAGATCTGTGTCAGGGCAGTTTGAGGAAAGGAACGAAAAGCATTTCTTCTGGAAGAAGACTATAGTCAAAGATGATTTCTATTGTACAGTAAGATCTTTTAAATACATTCTTAATTAGATAAAGGTACAAATCTGCTGAGTGAAGGCTTTTGTACAGATAATATGAAAAGTGTATTGTAATTCTTAAGGATGGAACACGATCTTGTGAGACAAAATTGCCAAAAGATTGTCCACACAGAGAAAGTTTTCCCCTCACGTTTTAACATTTGGAAGGGACAAAAAAGGGATTAAGTGCTGCCAAGTTCCAAGCTGTAGTTCCAAAAAACTGACAGTAAAAATATTAAATAACATAAATCATAAATGGTGAGGCCAAAACTGTGAACCGAACCACCAAATGTATCTATTACGAATTATGTTAAAATCTCGTCTCATTCTCGTAGACCCAGTCTTGTGTCTCCCCTAATTATATATTGAAAATCACTCAAATTTTTACTGGTTTTTTGTTTGTTTTTTTGTCTTTGATGTAATGATTCACCCTTCTAAAACGCAGGGCAGTAGACGGGTGGCCAAAGGGGTCAGTTGTCCCAGGACCCAGGGTTTTAGGGGCCTAGAATTGGACCCTCTTTCTATTAATTTATATTAGACGGGGGCCCATCTGAGGCTTCTTACACCGGGCCCCCAAATTCCTGTCAACGGGTCTGATTAAATGTCTTGAGGTATGTACTTTTGAGTTGATTTTGTCCAGATAATGACTAATGTCTTATAAAAGTCAATGTTAATTAGTCATTCATTCTAATCGTTGTAGCTCTACCTTTCACTGTGGTCGTCTCGTATTATTGTCTTAAAAACTCATAGAAGAATTGTTTCTGAATGTACATAATGGTAGCGTGTTTTCATAGAGTAAGCCCCCTGACTTGCCTCGTTCCTCTTTTGACCAAAGCACATTAAAACTGCCTGTGCTTCTGAACATGTAATTTTCTTTTGTTGGACGATCTTTAAATGCATCATAAACTCTGCACAGTCTTCAGTTCTAGTGAGAGTCTTTTCTTTGGCCCTCGGTAATCTGCAGTCTCCGGGCCAAAGGGAAATGAACACTCCTGAGGGTATGGCTCTTATGTTTATGGACTGAAAACATGAGACACAGTGGGAGAGAGAGAGAGAAAGAGAAAGAGAGAGTGGGAGGAAGAGACGGAGAGAGAGACAGAGAGGGGGAGGAGAGGGTGGGAAAGAAAAAACAGAGAGAGAGAGGGAGAGAAAGAGGGAGGGAGTTTTGAGAGAGGGAGGAAGACAGAAAGGGAAAGCGAAACTGAGAGAGAGCGAGAGAGAGGGAGAAAAACAGAGAGAGGGGAGCAAAGGAGTGAGTGAGAGAGAGAGTGAGAAAGAGAGAGGGTTGAGGGAGGGAGGAAGAAAGACAGAGAAAGAAAGAAAGATAAAGTGAGAGAGGGATAGAGAGACAAAGAAACCGTGACGGGGGAGTGGGAGGAGAGAGGAAGGAGAGAGAAGAAGGGGGAGAAAGAGCAAGAAAGATAGACGGAGAGACAAAGAGAGAGAGCGTGTAGAAGAGGTCCTTTAAACCGTGTTGAAGCCCACACATTAAGCTGAACAGTGGGCAGATTGTCCACAGACGCTCAGGGGTACAAACATTATTATCACGTCTTGAATGTAATTGCTTTTGTTCTTTATGTTGACCCTGGTTTGACCTGTGAAAATGCATGGACTGGGTTGTGTGGGCTGGGGCCCTTCACAATATGTTTTTGTTATTTGAGAAATCATTTTAAAGTAATAACAAAGTGATTTTTTGGAAGCCTACCCACCCACCCACATGTTTTTGTTTAAAAAGTTTTCTATGCTTGAAAAAGAATTTATTTCATATTTTATTTAAGATGTGACTTTTCTAACATGCACAGATGTGTGTCTGAGTGGGTGTTTTGTTCTTGTATGTAGTGTAAAAACGTTTCTTTCTCCATGGCGATCTTATTGCTTTGGCTGGAATGTTCCACATGTTGTACCATTTTAATTTATTGCAGTGTTTTTATTGCAATAATACTTTGCTTTTATTATATTCTTACAGTGAATAAAGTTGCCTTTTCAGAGATCAGACTAATGTCATATTGTGAAACATATAGGCTAGTGTTTCATAAGCTATGGTACTACTTCAGCTCTTTTTTTGGTGGGTTTGCCTAATTTAGAGTTAATTTCATCCACTTTTGTCCTCCTTTTGGATCATTATTTCTTTAGAACTACAATGGAAATGATCTAATCCACTTAAAGACCCGTTTAGCCCTAGATTAGACCTGGAATAGTCCTGTTATAATATTTGATTTAGATCAGGTGGTACACGGAAAGCTAAACCACTACAGGCAAAGCAATGACATAGAGACAAACCACACACCCTCCACCAGAAAAGTTACACAGTGCACCTTTGACTTCAATCGTCTCCTCTCCCATGGGAACACCGTTTTGCTGTCATTCTTACATTACAAGTGCACCATTCTTATCAAACCATATAAACATAATACCCATTGTGAAGCCTTCCTCACCATGCTAAATTTCTGCCTGGCAAATCTCTCCTAGTTCTTCCTGCCCTCTGAACACTATCACAACCTGAGGGGAAGTTGGATGGAATTGTTTGGCGCTCTTATTTCCGAGTGGGTCTTGCTATCAAAGGGAAACACTGCATGTACCCAGCAGCGCAGCAGGGAGTTCACCGTACGGATGCATTGCTTTTCTTCTGTGATACAACAGTCTATCTCCACTTTAGAAAGAAATCATTATGGTACACTTTTAACATGTACTATCAAAATGCTTGTATGTGCGCTCATGTTATCAAAAGTGTCGAAAATCAGATACTAATCGATACTGAAACTAGTATTCTAATCTGAGCAGTGCTAAAAAGATTCACAGAAATTAATCTTTCCTGAAAAGCTTTAGAATGATTTTATATAGAAATGTATAAACGGACATATCTAACCTGCTAGCTGCTACATTCCAAATAGGAAGTGGGCATGGGGGCGCTTCCGGCTCCATCGACTCTGGCTCCAGTTGACTTTCATTGAAATTAGACAAACTTTATTGAAATTAATGTCTATTCCTAACATGAAACTGGGCTCTAAATTCGCTCTTATCACTTCTTACCTCGACAAGCTTCATTTGACTGGACCCGAATGCTATGGGTGACGTCGTACTCCCTTAGTCCACTTATTTATACAGTCTAGACTAGTACACGCCCATGGACCACTGTGGAACCTACAGGACCACTGAGGGAGTACACAGATATAAGACTGCATGGTAATATTAAAGGAAATACTACAATTTAATGTTGAAAATCACATTCCATTATCTAAAGATTGTCATCATCGTGGTATCAGAATCAGTATTGAGTATTAAGCCTATTCTTTAGTATCAAAATCAAGTTTGACATTTTAGTATCACGACAGCCTACTAGCGCTCTATTTCCCCTCTAACCTACGGCAACAGGAAGTCATTACAGCACACTAATCAAATCTAATAGCACATCAAAATGCCTCTATTTGCACATTACTTTCAATGTAGGTCGGGCATGCTTCTTCCTGTACAATTTAGTGCTTATCTGGGGCGATTATTCAAAAAATGACAAGTCCGCTTTCTCCGAGGAAACTGATGGAATATGACTTGAGGATTTTGAGTTCCCAGACGCAGGAAAAAACAACCAGAGTGGGCACGTCTGAACTTGAGAGCTACAATAAAGAGTTTTTTCCTGAACTTAATCAGACAGAGCAGAGGATTTAGGAGATGTTTGGCATGTTACAGCGAGACAGGAGTAAGGAGGGGGATTTAAAAGCCCTGAAACTATTTTTTCCCATGTATTTGAGCAAATTTGTCTTACCTCAGTACAGATATATTGTGTAAGCAGCTCTTGAGGTCAAAGTAAGCCTGCTGTGTTCTGTCTGCATATAAATATTAAATGTTGAAACCAATGTAAAACCATTTCAAATGAACCAGTTCTGTTCTTTTTGTTTTTAAGACACTAAAAATCAGTTACGGCGCCTTTATTGTTTCTGGTCATGTTAGAACAGTGTTTTCGGTGGAGGGTTTTGCGAAAGGCTAATTATCTCCTCAGCATCAGGGAGAGTGTCCTTCATGAAGAGGTGAAGAGGTTAAGCAAATTTGCATTTTTCTACAAATACAGATTAGTGTGTTTTTGCAATGCTTACATAATGTGATCGCAACACATATGGCTTCTGATTCTGAGTTACATAATACTGACGTAAAGGTGCACTGTGTAACATATCTGCTTGTCTCCATGGAAATATTGGAACATTTGTCGAGAATATTCCACAGTGTAGATTAAACCTATCTATCACAAGCAGGTTACACGTAGCACAGGTTACATTTGAATTTATTTTTAATTTATTTATTGATGCAGGATCTTGTTTTCAAGGGGGACCAAGAACATCGAACATACAGTTTACAAACGCATAGTTCAACAACAACACATAAAACACATAGATACATACAATAACAGGACAGTAACAGGACAATTTTACTCACATCCCTCCCCACCCCTCATAGGTTCATCTCATATACACAGTGTTATGGAATCAACAGCAGTGACAGTCACTTTTCAGGTAAGTTAACAGAGCCGTTCTAAAGGAGCCGAGAAAAGTTAGAAACCTCAGTGATGAAGGCAGATTGTTCCAGTCTGAGGGGCCTTAAAGCAAAAGGACCTCCGACCCACCTCCCCACCTCCTTACGGGTGGGAGGTACAGTAAAGTTTAGATACTGAGAGTGTCGAATTGCAGTTCAGAGCTGTGGAAAGTCACCCCTATTCACAGAAGGAATTATTATTGTATTTTGAGCAATAGAAAGACCTGTAATGAATCTATCTATACACAAAAATACAATGTAAGTTCTTATATACTAATTCTTATAGAGCTATAACAATCAAGTAGGGTTTTTATATTATTTTATTTTTTGTATATACATATAGTACTAAGGGGAGTCTCATAACATAAGAGAATACAACAATAGATAGATGGATAGATTTATTTGGTCATTCACATTCAGAAACAATATATATTTACACGTTACAGTATAAAAGATCTACTGGATCTACTACTGACCAATGATTCTATCTGAACATGTGTAGAAATATCATCCTTTTCACTTTACACCACGTCCAAGGCTCTCACGTTGTATAAAATGATGACATTGTGGTTTGCATGTTTTTCTTGAAAGAACACACTTGCACTAGCTCCTCACATTCTCACATACACTTTCACCACCACCGCTGCTCTGTCAATCCTTCATGAATTCCTGTGTGCGCCATTGGACAGCCTCAGAAAGGACACCTCGCCTTTGTTTGCATTGCCAAGGCTGCACTGTTTGTGGCTATGTACAGAGAATTAGCCGTTTGAATGGCTGAATCACCGCCTGCCTCGCTCCCCTCCAGCTATATATACAGTAGCAGAGGTAAACAAGACCCACCTTGCTATGTATGCAACTTTTCCTGCTCAGCCAATCAGAAAGAGAAAGCAAAGCAAATACACGCCAACTGACTGACAGATATATTTTACTGCGTTAGTGTGCGGTTACTGTCCCATTTCTTTTCTAACTAGGGCAGCGTAATTGTGGAAAAATATGTGATTTTTTGGATTAGTATTATTATATTTCTGATTTATTTTAAAAAGTAGGATTATGTGTTCAGCTGCACATTGTAAACTCCAAGAGCATTTGAGAGAACATGTGAAGATATGAGCTGTTTTTTCTGTTCTCTTCATGGGTTTCAGCTTCAACATTCAGAAGATTTGTTTTGTTAAATCACAAATTGCTATGGCAACGGTTCAGAATTTTCATCAGTTTGAAACTCATCATTAAAAGATTATAAAATGGATTGTGTTTTTTGCAGACATTCTACTATTTCAATAATTTATTGAAATAGTATTATTGAATATTGAATAGCTCGGTGCATCCTAATTATTAGGGATGCACCGAGCCAGCTTTTTCAGTTCCGATACGATTCCATTACTATACCCAGCATTTATTTCATTAAAACATAAATAAAATAAAACGGAACTAATCCAAATGTGTTATGGAGCTGTTATTTATCCCTCAAATAACAACAGAACAACTTTGTATAAATAAAAGTTAACATTATGAGACTTTCTAAGCGAATAAAACCCTTAAATAGTCTTATTACATCAATTTCAGGTCTAACCAGGATATTGTCTGAACCGATATTTTGAAGCCGATATCCAATCCTGTCAATTTTTTAATATCTGCGCCCAATATCCAAAACCAGTATTGGATCGGTGCATCCCTAATTTTTATTCAATCGCGATGTAACGCTATCCAAATCTCTCGGTATGATATTTTCACGAAATGTATCTCAGGGTACGATATTTTGTGGAGGATAACAAAATTATGAATATGCTACTTTTCTGTCATAATCCAAATAATTAAGATTCAAAAGTGTTTAATAACAGTTATTTCATCATGTAGATTGGACTGAAGCAGAGCAAAGGATCATGGTCTATGTAGTTTTCCTGATTTGTAGCTGTTACTGCACCAACAATGAATTTAAGCAAAGAAACTTGTAATTTGATATATTGTGATGACCCACGGTATTATTGTGACACTTTTGACGATACAATATCAAGATATTTTGGTTACTGTCACATCCCTAATTGTGTAGCTCTACCTTGAACTTTTAATAACCTTACAAAAAATGAACGAACATAACAGAAAATCTCCATAGCTTGTAAAACTATACCATAAAAAGCCTGGGTATAAGAAATCTTCACATGAAAGCGACTAGAGTGGAATTAGTGGCTGAATAACGGCGTATTCGAAAAGGCATTAGCAGAGTATATGCAGGGCTTAATTGAAGAGAAACGCACCACTTCTTGCCACCGTGGAGACTAAAAAGCATTACAGTGCTATGTAATTGAATCGAGCCAGGAGGAAATCTAGTTATTCTAAAGTGGTCAATGACAAAAGTGCATTTCATTATGTTCAGCGTTGAGCCTACGTGGTCGCTAGTCAAGGATGTTGTTGGATAGAGAAAACCAGGTCAAAGGAAAGACACTGAATGGGTATAGAAAGGGTTCGAAATGTCAACATGTAAATTCAATATGTGAGATATGTCCAAGCATAAACAACTCCTTTCTGGGACATACTTTGTAATTGTTGGATATAGTAACTTAATGGTTCAATATATCGCTGAAGAACTAGAAGATGTTCTAATAATATTGTTTGAATTATTTATTCTTATTCTTATCATAGTAGATAAAGCCTTTACCTCCTTACCCTATTTAATAACCCATTTGTGGTATGATAACTGCTTTGTGCATCAATGGATAGAAGAGCCAAGAATCAGTTTTTCCTATTGATTACATTGTATTTTGCCATGAAATATCCAAAAGGTAAATGCAGAAATGACTCAATGTATTCCATGTATATTACCATATTCATTTTAGCTGCCCCTATCTGTATTAAATAATATGGGTCTATATAATGTTGGACTAAAAGTGTCTTTGTATTAACTGAGGTTTAAATATCAGACAATGTGAACAGACTGTAAAATTACCCACAAAGGTGCAGAACTATAATGGTATACCCTTATTTTTACAACATACTTTCCATTAGCCTATTCTTACTTTCCTCGTGCAGGATTTTGAGATGACTTTTGCTATGAACATTGTGCCCAATATTCAAATATTTCAACTACATTCACAATATTATCCATAATTATCCTTTAGCTCGTCTCATGCCTATTTGTGACATTATATCTTTTCAAATTTAGAAAATGACTTACTCTCAGAATTCTTATCACGTACACATAGTTAAAAGACATGCCCGACAGATAGTTAATGGGTGGTACGATGGAATTCTGAGTCAGCCAGGAAGTGCAAAGGAAGCTGGAATGGGAGGGCCGGAACAGGACGTCAGAAGTGTTTTTGCTCAAAGTCAAGACCTTTTCAGTTGAACACGCAGAGCTCCAGAACAGCTGACTCACTCCTTTAACCCTTACTGTAAACGCACGCACCCAGCAGCATGCTAATAAATATAACACTGCATATCATTGACTTGCGCGCTAACTGTGGCAAACCGAGCATTGTAATTACCCTACATCAGCAGGGCCACATCTGCCCCATTCACTGAACTCAGATGCTGATTTCACTCTTTTCACCCCTTCATTACGCTCCTTAATAGTCAATCTTCATGGTATTTTCCCCCCCACTGTTATTGCTGTTTTGCTCTGGAATATGATTATATGTTTCTTCTTTTGCTGATTCAGATCGGCTGTGTTTGGATTGGATCATAACTCCAAGTTAACCTCATAGTTTTGGCCCCATCTCCTGCTATGAAGGAAGTCTGAATTTGCTTGTTGTTTTTGCTGAGTCTTGCCAAAAGTACTATCATATCCACCAGGTCTATTTCTACATTACATTCTACCTAAGAGTTTATTCCAGGGCTGTGTAATATATTGCAATTGAAATTTCAATTTCACAATCATCAAATCGCAAAAGTCTGCAATTATTAAGGTAATAGTCCTCTGAAAAGAACAAAATATCTTGTCTTTTTATAGAAAAAAATGTGTACAACTAAAATGCATGGAGATGCTTCCACAAACTCCTATTATAACTGGGACTAAACTTGGACTAAACACTAAACCAAGGCTAAACCAGGACCAAGTCCACATCAGATGTAAACTGGTCTTGAATCAGGATGTAAGTGTAAACGCAGTTCATATTAGGGTTGTCAAAAGTATCGAAAATCAAATACTAATCTATACTAAAACTAATATCGAACAAGATACTCATTTAAGCAGCTATCAGTAATGAAAAAAAGAGTTTTGAGTTTTTTCAGAGTTAGTGTATTGTCTATAAATAAAGAGCTTTAAAAATGATCATTTTGGCCTCAAAATCAGTATCAAGTCTATTCTTTAGTATTGAAATTGAGTTTGAAATTTTAGTGTCCTGACAAGACACACAAGACAATAGTTCGTATTTCAGTCTTCTCTCAAATAATAATGCTCTTGGGTTTATTTACAATCTGCTCTCTGAATAGAATACTTTATAAACCTGTACTGCAAATCTAATCACAATACTTCTCAATTACAATTATTTCCAAAATCCACTATTTACTACTCTTCAGTATTACTGGATTGAGAAGGCCTGGCTTGTGAAGAATTATTTGACTGGTTTGGACCACCACACTCTGGCCTTCATCATCTATGTGTGTGGGCTGCGTAAAAAAACTGTACTGCTCACTAAAAGCTGCCATAGAAGAATCTAGATTGCCCCCATCTTGGCATTGGTCATAGAGGAAAACCGTGGGATTGCTTTTCCTTTCGATGTATTCAGTTATTATTGCTTGGGCTGCCATGGATGTTATTGCTCTTTTCTTCTCTCAATATTGGTCCATCCCTGTCTTTATTGCTGCTACTTTAGCCTTTTTCTTCCTCACCATTCGTAGCTCTTACTCTTGCACAGTGTGATCCAGGCCCTCATGATTTGAACAATAAAACAGATGCTAATTTGAATCTTGGTACGAGCCGCGGAGAGCCTTTGATCAAACTGAAAAGCCCACAAAGAAACAGCATATTTGAACTTGACTGGAGGAGGTCTGGTCACCCGCTCTGGTAAAGTGGTATTAAAGCTGTCCGAGAGTGCACTTTTAAAGATGAACTTGCTTCAGCTGAATGGACTGAAATAGAATCAATTTGAATGGTCGTGATTAGCAAAGCGTTTGGTAATATTATGTCCTCTATAGTGACAGATGTATAAACGTACTAACCCAGTAGTTTAAACCTGGACAAAGATGCTGAAATGTATGCTATGTGCGCTGTACTGCGTTCATTTACAAATATAATCTTTTCAAATGTGCCCCCAAATGTAAATACTTGTAATAACTAAAAAAAAAATGAATGGTGCACTATTACTTACTTGTGTCTGCTTGTTTCTTTGAAGATGTTGTTCCTGGAATGTTCCACAGTATGACATTAAACGTGTCTAGTAATTATTCAATTGCAAGTATTTTTACTTTTTGCTTTATACCTTGAAAAACCATGCTTTTTTACTGAGAGGTGTTGCCTAGAGATATATACATAAAGCTGATATATCATGTTGATATTTGCACTTTTTAGCGTATTGGCAATCGGGCTTAAATCTCCAGCAGAGGATATTTTGTTTGGGTCAAGCTTTATTTGGACACTTTAGATAGAAGAGTACATTTCACAAAAAGTGAAATGTACTCTTCTTATTTGTAGTAAAACAAGGTGGTAGATGAGTTTGTAATTGATAAAACTTTTATATTTGGTTTCATTGGTATCATTGGTTTGTCTGGATTCTAAACCCACATGAGTCCATCTCTAGTATTACCTCTCCACATATCTGACCTGTAACTAGGCCCGGTTTCTTCACCTGCTTGTCTCCATGCGGATAAGTGAGTTGAATGCCATACTGCGGAAAATTTCAGGCAAAGCAGCGATATCTCCTGGAGACAAGAACATGACGCAGTACCGCTTTAAACATCAGTAGTTAAGATCTGATTACCAAAGCACAGTGGCAGTAAATGTACCCAAGAATCTATTTCATGGAAGAAGCCACTCTCCCTCCGCTGCTTTGAATGTCAGTGCTCCCCCTTAAGACACATTATGCGCTTACAAGTGTGTGTGATTACATTGGCGACATGCTTACCGCAGATCTGAACCTTTCTTTTTCTTTTTTTTCTTTTAAATGCTCGACTTTATCAAGATGTAGAGCAATGAGCATAGTGCGGGACAGTTGTTCGGCGCTCTCCCCGTATGTGGCGAGATTATAGATGGCCTGACTATCTCCGCTGACAGCACAGAGGTGGACATGTTTGGGACTCCGTGGGCTGTGAAAATAAGTGTGCGTCCCTTGTTCCAGGTTCAGTGAAGTAGCAGAGAAGAGAGGGATGATGGTGGTGGCGGAGGTGGAGGGAGTCTTCATATAGAACTGACTTGTGTCTTGTGCGGAATAAACATTGTACCTTTCTCGCTGCTGGAGCCTCAGTCACCTCTATGTTATGTCAGCCTGCTTCACTTTTACTGGCTCACCAAAAACAAGCAAAGGACAAGATCAGACCATATTCTGTGTATATAAATGGACATGGTGAACGCTCTAGTCGGCGTGTTCCAAATAAGAAGTGAGCATGGGCGCACAGTGGTTCCTTCGAGGTCTGGTTGCAGATGACTTTTACTGAAAAATCTTGTCCCCTCTCTATGTTGCTGCCGATGTCAAGCTTGTCTTTTTTTTTTGTTTTAAAACGTTGAGTAGATGTCACCCGTAGCATTTGTTTACAATCTATGGATCAGCCTTACTGCAGGGATGATGACTGGGACGATAGCTTGTACTACAACAAAATTAATGAATGTATAACAGAATTCAGACTTTGTATCCTAATTAGCCTTTTCTTTATTTAATTTCAAGTAGTACTAATTGGTTTAATGTGCACTATGTTGTCTCCATTGAGATGTTATTGCTTTGCTTGTAAGGTTCCACAGTATGGCATTAAGCTTATCTTCCACAGTGGTGATTAGCAGGTGATGCCATAGAGTTAAGTTACAGGTGAGATCTGTGAAGAGGTGACGCCACTACCAGTACAAGAATGCAAGTTTTAAAACTTTCGTGATCACTTATAACTGAATAAATTGCTAGATAGATAGGTTTAATGCCATACTGTGGGACATTTTCAGCCTCTAGAAAAGTTAAACCGTGCACTTTGGTTAGTTGATAGTGGTTTCAAGCGGGAAAGCAGTAGTCCAATCTGAAGTGCAATTTTCTTACTCAACAAGCAGATAATTTAGTTTGGAAACAGAAATAAACAAAACCAAATTTGAACCAACTGAAAATTAAAATCTTAATATAATTTAGAACTAGTCAAAACTGCTCAAATCAAGTATTTTGTTTCCAGTCAATTTTAACTCCTACTGTTTTTTGCAGTATGCTAGAAAGGGACGCCAAAACTTTCTGTTCATTCAAAAAATGGTTGATCACTACGGCGACAGTCCTAATTTTCTCATCATTCCGAAAACCTAATTTGCTATACCAAGGACTTTTGCAGCTACATTGCGCTCTATAATGCTTTGACGTCCATAGGGCCTGAGCTTTTTTCATTGCCGGCCCCTGTGACTTTGAACATAATGAGTTTGGCTCCTTTTCCATTTTCAAATATTTCTTTGTTTCATCAGCAAGTTGTGAGATAATACACTGCTAACTCCGACTACCCGGTCCAGACATTAAACAGAACAATAGCTAACCTTCAGCGCTATAGAAAAGAATACATGCATTTTCTGTAACTCCGCCAACACACTATTTTTCATCAAAGAGGTCACCATGACATTTTCGCCCCTCTCGCTCCCTTCTCATTCTCAGTGAAGCAGGTGGGGAGTGCTTTGTCGGGGGGATAATGAATGCGGTTCAAGGTATTTCACGCCATTGGCTTCTTTATACCAATGGACGAGTCATACGTCACCGTGGCAGCTTCCAACTTTCTTGGCTTGACTTTACGGGATATAGGCCATCGTTAAAAAAAGCCTATTGTTGTCTGTGCGTGCTGCATCAGCCTCTTTTATCTCTATAGAATATACAGTAACAATATGGCGCTCGTCCTTTACTCATGTTGGAGGTGCCTTGGAAAGTTGAAAGGTTGTGTCCAAGTAGGGCTGTACAATCTTAGAAAAAGAAAAAAAAAAAAGAATTGTGATTTTTCGGATAATTACTGCGATAAGAGTGTTTCAGAAGTAGAATTCTGAGTGCTCTGAGAAAAGACTGAAATGCTCACTGACAAACTAATACAAGATTACTTGAATTTCAGAACATAAGTGTAGTCTTAGAAGTATTTTTACTTTAATAAAAAGACAGGATTTTGTTGTCTACAGTGGACATTTCGGCTACAGTTGCAGTCTGTGATTTCATTATTGCATCTAATTAAATTTTAATTTTGATTCAATGGCGAGATATTGTTCCGACCTACTGTATATCCATGATTAGTTTAGTGTTTTTATCGAGCACTGAATGTAATTGTTTAAATTTTTTGGTAGCAGTCAACTGATATAGTCCGACCAATATAAAGGGCTGATATTTGCACTTTTTAGTGTATCGGCTTTCGGCTTTCAATCCCCAAGAGAGGCCGATATTTAGTTTGGGCCCTCAAGCTGCCCAAATAATATGCATAAAGCTTTATTTAAACACTTTACTATGAAGAGAACACTGCACAAAATGTGACTACACTGCTCCCTTATCCACTTTGTAGTAAAATAAGTTTGTGAATGAGTTTGTAGTCAATTCAAATCATTTCAATTGGAGAAAATAAGCAAAATCAGCCCAACATATCGACCAAAAAATATCAGCACTGTTTACTGGCTATTGGTTGCTTCTAAACAACTGGTATCAGCATCAGTGGTAAAAAAAAACAAACAAAAAAAAACATATTGGTCGATCTCTAATCAGTAATCATCACTATAACAACAATGAATTGGTGACCAGATATGCAGCTGTGTTATGGCCTGGTATTAGCTGGAAAGTTTGTTGAAATAGACAATCTTGCATGAACTGAATTTAAAACACCATTAGAATGCCATTGCTTCGAGATTAACCAGGGGGCTCACTCTTGGTAGCCTTGAGATTTGAACCTTTGAGATTTATCCTGGCCAAGATTTTGATTTTTGCTAATGTTGCTAACTTCTTTTGCCCTGATCCTTTTAGAGGATGAGTCAAAACAGAGGACAAACGTGCCCATGGGGAGTGTAAAGTACCACCTTCACCTTAAATCAGGTGGGTTTTTATGCAGCCAGCCTACTCTTTGAGTCAGCTAATGCTTATTCCCGTGCTCTCTGCTCTTTTATTATTCATATATCTATTGGAACGTTTTCATTGGTGTCGCATACAAATGTGGAGTAAGCTTTTTTTAAGTCTATGGTCTGTGGATGCAGTTTAGTAACTTTATGTTCCTCTCTACTTCCATTAGTGTTGTCGAGATACTAAAATTTGAACTTGACTTTGGCTTGTTATGGATTTCAATACCACAGTTCTTCTTTATTACCATGTGGTCTTTTGCAAAGCTCAAAATCATTCAAAACTGCTCAGAGAAGGTCACATTTTGTCCTATTTATGGTATTGATATATGCTCAAATGGTTATCTACTTTCAATACGTTTTAGTATCTATTTAGTATTTGATTTTCAATCCTTTTGACTAGGGCTGGGCAATATAGTGATACAAATCCATCCATGTGACAATGTGCTACTTTGGTAAAACTGTCATACTGAAATTGTGAATCGAAAATCGAAATTGTGTTCTGGCTGCAAAAAAATGATGATTTTTTTCGAATATCGCCTGCCCATACTTTTGGCTGTACTAGCTTCCATTGACCGCAGATCCCTAGATTACTCCACAATATTGGACATAGGCTGGAATAACCGTATATAATGGAACTATATCACAAGAGCTCTGGTGGCTAATCTAAAGTCTATGGCAGGATGGTGCGCAGCTTTGTGGAGTATGGGAGCCTTCTTGGGTAGATTGTGCTTGCGCGGCGTGTATCTCGACTCTCAGTAAGAATCTCATTTCCTCGCCACATGCTGTTACTGACTCTCTCGGCCAAGGAGGGACTGGGCGCAGTAACTAGCAGCAGACTTGATTTGGCGTTTTTATCACCTCTGATGAAATTAGAAGGGGCTCTCTCATGCCAAAGTCTGCAGAGAAAGTGTGTTGTGTGCTAAATGTGTTTTGGGGAAAATGTTGTCTAATTCGTCACAGTAGGTCCATTATGCCTGACTATTATGAAGATGGAAAATATTACATCTTTGTAGAAAAATTTATAGTGTGAAATTGATTTGATTCATTTATTGATAGTGGGCAGAGTAATTTCATAATATCAGTAAAAAAAAATCCAGATATAATAATAAAGGATTACCCAGACATGTTTGAATGAAACAAAACACAACTCCAGGTATGTTATTGAGAAGGTAAAATTAAAAGCTCACAAGAGTCAATTTTGTGTAATATAGGACATTTAAACTGTAAAAAAGGCATTAAATGTCTCGGTAAGTAATTGTTGCAATGCTCGTAGTAATAAATACAGTAGAAGAAGAAAGCTGGAAGTATCTAGAAGTAGTAGTAATTATGAATTATACTTTCCAGTTGTACTTTTTAATTAATATGTATTATTTTCTATTGTAACTCAAGTTAGTCAAAAGTCAAAAAGTAGTAGTATTTGTAGTAGCAGTCTAGCATGCACTTACTTACTACTTAAAACTTAATGTGTGAGTTTTCATAATCAGCTGCACTGTGTTTTGAGTTGAAGATTTGTTTTCTTTTTCCAGAGAGCACACATGCATTTGTTTCTACTTTTACAATAAAAAAATAAAAAAATAAAAATAAAAATACAACAGTCCAACAAAAACACCCACTACCAAGTGATCCCTGTGTGCAGCTGTAGTCATTTAAAATCCATATCCCACTGTGGGGCTGCTACATTGTTAAGTACAAGCCCATAGTTTAGCCTCTCTCTGTGTGAATCTGCAGCAGAGGAGCAGGTCAGCAGGTCACCCAGTTTTACTCCTCATAAGTGCCTCCAATGCCATAAATCACATTAGGAGGAGATAAGACAGTGCTGCTGTTGACCTGTGCACAGTGTAGTGACCACTAGGGCCGAGCTACTATGAAATCTCCACAGCTCAGAGGAGGAGACGCACATCTGAGGTTATGGAAGGGCTTTTGTTTGTAGAGTTTAATTACACTTAGGGAATTAGTCACAAGAGTGCTTTTGGATGTTAATGTTCACCTGATAGTTTGGCTGTGATGTTTTTGCTCATGAATTTGTGTGAAAATTCTATGTACATTTTAAAACCACCTGCTTGTCGACATAGAGATGATATATATTTGCCAGGAATATTCCAGTATATGGCATTAAACAATATTCCTTGCATTCATTCAATTACAGTTATTGAATTATTGTGAATGGGGACCCCTCTCCAGAGATCTAACCTGTAACTTGGCCTGGGGCTGTCACCTGATTGTCTCCATGGAGATAAATAAGTTTAATGTCTTACTGTAGAACATTCCCCTGATGACAGATGTCAGATAAAGTTATCTGCAAAAAACGTCAACAAACATCAAGCTAGAGATCTCCAAATTCCCCAGCAAAAGCACTGGCCTGTCCTATGCCAGTACCTAGGAATGTATTGATCTGATAGTGGATATCGGCACCGATACTGGAAAATTAGCTGGAATAGATATCGGCTTGCAAATATTGGTTTAGCCGATATCCTGTTGTACATATAAATTGATATAATAAGACACTTATACAAAGTTGTTCTTTAGTTACTTCAGGGATAAATGACAGATTCATAACACTTCTGGATCAGTTTTGTATTATTTTATTTTTGTTTAAAGGAAATAAAAGCTGTTGTCAGGCTCTGCACTGGTATTGGTTGATATCAGGTATTGGCATTGGTTGCTATCAGGTACTTAAGGCTATAGAGTCCGAATTGGTATCAGAACTGAAAAAGCTGGATTGGTGCATCACTACCCACTATACATTCCAGGATTATGTTCCATTTTTACATGATTTTAGGCCCAATAGTAGTTAGTTGTAGTCGGTATAATACTAGAAACATCTGCAATCAATCAGACAGGCATTCTTGCTTCGCGCCTGAAAAAATTATCAGTGGAAGTTTTCCCTTTCCGTGCCATAGCCTCATGCTTCCAACATCTCATCCATTTGTACGCACTGGGGGCACACAGATCACACTATCCAGCTAATTGCATTGACACATAATTGATTCAGCATGGCTAGCGCTACAGCTGCTCTGCTAAGCCTTTTTACTTTTTTTTTTTCATTTTCATGCGCCTACAATCCCATATTACATCATTCCTCTATCGCTCTGTGTGCAGTTACATCACCGCTGTACTCCAATCTGAAATCCTACACCTCTCCTCACCTATATATCCATTCTTATTTTCTGGCATTTCATCTTTATCCCTTTTTTATGAAGTCACAGGATACAATAGCGCACTTCCTCTGGCTTTCTCCTGCACCTGGGCTTATGCCAAATCTCTAGATGAAACAGTGATCCAAATAGAAGAGGAAAAGGAAGAAGGGAAGAGGAGGAGAGGAGAGGATTCCACTGACAGACACGATTGAATCATTTTTTTCGACCCCCTACCAGAATTGCACTTACATAAGTGTTGAGGATTTTGGTTGCTGCCTGCTGTGTAAAATAATGGCTCTATTTTGTGTAATGGCCAGACACAAACATTCATTTAGAGTGAAATAATGGTGCTGGCAAGATTGTTTTTTTCTCCCCGTCTTTTCTCCACTCGTGTAAATTTGCTTCAGATAATGTGGATGTGCCGTGCCAGCGCTGTGGCGTTGTGGCTAGCGCGGGGGAGCTAACTGCTTGTTTCCCAGCTGGAGGCGATGGTTGTGTAGATTCCATTCTATTCTACATAAATGTCAGTCAGTTTGATGTTGTTTTTGCACTATCACTTTGGGAGATCTTTTGTCAACTTTATTGAATCTCATATAGTGTAAAAATTCACAGCAATTATTGTTCTGATTAACGAACTACTGCACTATGAAGCCAGGGCCTCTTATATTTTTTCTGATTTAAATAAAACTAATCACATAGCTTTCAATATTAACTTCATGAACATAAACAATAAATACAAGTCTGAACTCATCTCGTTTCAAACCACGTCTCTCACGAGTACATGGCTCACGAGTCCATATTATCACAATATGGTGATACATGTGATAATCGCTACATTGCACCATACTCTGTGATATATGACTGTTTTTTAAGCACCAAATACATTTTAACAACAATATTTCTTTGTTAAACCAATACTTGTGCTAAGTTAGTATGAAATAATCATCAAAACAGTGAATATGTCAAGTGTATTGCAGAAACAAGTTCCTATCCTCAAAATAAACAACTAAATTGCAGTGCGTGATAAAAAAAAAAAAAGTAAAAGATACAAATAAAATACTCTTGGCGATATATCGAATCAGCAGCCCACTATAATAATACTGTATCACCATATTCAGTGTCTCGATATATCGATATTTTGATATTTTTGCACACCTCTACTATGGATGGTACAAGATCCCGTGCCACAAGATCTAGTGAGACAAAATTGCCACAAGATTGTGCACACATGAGAAAAATTATCTTGTGAGATTTTTTTTCCAAGTGTTAACATTTGGACTGGACAAAAAAGGATTGGTGAAGTTCTCAGTTACACTTCCAAAACTACTGGAAAGGAAACAAAAGTAGGAAATCAAATAAATAAAAAAGTTGTGAGGCCAAAATTGGCAATGTGAAATTTATATATTATTTTAAAAACTCGTCTTGTGTCGCTCTCATGGACCCAACTTCGTGTCTCATCTCGTCTTGTGAAAACTGTGTCTCGTCCCATCCCTAACCTCTACCGTAGACCTCTAAATTAAAACACCCCATGTTGATCATTGATAATTTATAATGATTCAATGTCAACTTTTGAAAATAATTGTTTAAACGCTAACAACCTTAATAATAAACCAACTTTTTTATATTTACTTCAGTCTCTTTAGAAGCATAAGTTGATTAGGCTGAATTTGTTATTGACGCACCCTTGTGTTATAGGTGATGAAAATGTCCCAGTATGTGGTACAGATGTGTGAGAATGTAGCACGATGTATTGAATGACTCTAGAACCACTTTAGCATAAGGTCATCGGCATCTTCTACATGTCCCTGTCAAAACAACACATCATCCGGAGGTCAAATCCTTCTGGAATCTAAGCGACTGGCTCGAGGTGGTGCAGAGTTGACATTGTTGCTGATGGCATTACATTAAAGGTGCACTGTGTAACTTTTGTGGACCTGTTTGTGTCCATAGATATGTTTTTGCTTTCCCTGGGATGTTCCACTTTTGTTCAGGTACATTTGTTTTTATTGCGCAAAAATACCTTGAAAAACATACATACTGACTGTGAGCAGGCTTGCCTCTCCACAGATCTGACCTGTAACTTGACCCAGTAGTGTAACCTGCTTGTCACCATGGAGATAGATCTACACCGTGTACCATTAACACCAGAAGTATACATGAGGCTAAAACACAAGACGCTGACTAGTTGTGAAATCCAAATGATCTGTATTCACTGAGCTATGTGCAGCTGTTGAGAAAGCTGGTTCATTTGAGGTTTAAGATTTTTTTTGCAAGTCTTAAGTTCTTTACTGGATCAGTGCTCAATGGATACTTCAGTTATTACATGAGCAAAAAATATTGCATTCAAATTGAGCTGTTAATTCACTAAAGTTGACCCATTCCATCCAGTGTAAAGAGATACTTTTGCAGCTCCTTTTTGTTTGTTCCATATTTCTTTCTACTTTCAAGGCAATAATTTATAATAAATATCTGAGAATTCCACCTGGATATGTCTAGACTAATGTTTTTCCCCTCTGTTGTTACTCCTGTTTTGACTGAGTTCAAAGTCCTGGTTTTATTGCAGATAACCCTTCAGTTGATAACAAAAGCAAATACGCTCGTTGTCCACATGTAGGTCACTTAGTTAGCCCATAACCCATAGCTCTGGTGTGGTGTTCTCTCATTGCAGTAATAATTTTGTTTAGAAATGTACTAAAATAATTCTTTAAGTTGCATTCACATGACATCACAGTATTATAGTTATTCATATTGCTGTTAAAATGTCAGATTTCAGATTTTTGGCATGGTTTATGGTTAACATATTTGTAATTATTTGACTTATCCTCATGAAACAGAACTGGCACAAAGTTCAGCATCTTCTCTGCTAGAACAAATAAACAAAAGTGAAATTATGTTTTCACAGTAGCTCCAGAGAGAGAGCGAGATACTTTATTGATCTCGAGGAAAATTCAAGTTTTGCTGCAGCAACATTTACCCTGCGCTTCACAGTGGCCTTTTGCGTCTCAGTGTCAGTGGTCAGATCGGGTCAGCAGATCCAGGTGAACACAACAGGAAAGGCCTTGCTCTTACTCCGCTCTGGTGTTTTGTTGGTGATGTGTATTTCCTCTGGAAGGTCTTCTGCTATATTTGCTGCCACATATGTGTGAAAAGCCTATAGCATCGCAAATGTGCCTCTTGCATGGTCTCCATGGATACATGAAAAATAAACTGTTCATTTCACACAGTCCATCAGTCCCTTACTTGTGTCTTTTGAACTGCACATGCTGCACTTCTTTGTTGGTTTAAATCCCATGATATGATCTTAAAAACTGCTCAGTGTGTGAGCCAGGTAGACACAAAATTAGCCAACCACTCCAGTGACATGAGAATATACTGTATGTAAATAAGTTTGGATATTTTTAAAAACAGTGAATCTCCCATGGAGTTAAATAGCCTCCTCCCTCTATTTGAAAATATAGAATCATTAAATCCTAGAACATGAGCATGGCCTATTCAAATCCACAAAGGGCATGTAATTGGGGGCTCATTCAGACGACTGCTCCTCTGGTGTGTCCTCTGCACCTGCCTCCACAGACCAGCCAACTCTCCAGCCAAGCCAAGAGCAGTTGTCCGCTCCACTGGCTCTTAAATGAGATCACAAATGAGAAAGAGAGTGATTCGCTGCATACATAACCACATGAAATATTCTCCACTCATGTATCTTCTGTTTATGAATAACAAAATATGCTGATCTTTTTATTATTATTACACAGATGGAAGATTACCTGAGGTGTTTCACATAATTCAACACATACTCCATAAAATAACATGTTTGCATAATTTAGGCTACGTCTGATTTATTTCTTTGACAGTTGAGTATTCATTTGTGTATCACAGACTATGAAAATAAAATTGGAGAATGAAGTAAGCACAGAGCAGTTGGCACATGCCGGTGGTGGTGAAAACGGGTAGATCGAAGCATTGACGTCTTGAATACAGGAAAGTAAAGATTACTTGAACATGCATGAATCACTCTGGTTTAAGTTTATTGACACTTTGCAGAGAAGAGTTTGTCAGGTGAGCTGATTTGCCCTGTCAGACAAGTCTCTCTCAAATAACATTAATCACAAACTAACCAGCATTAGCCAACAGATTTTTCAGTTAGTCACACTCACTTTTGTGTGAAAATCAAACTCAAACACTCTTTTGTGTGTTTTCAGACAGTTTTGAAACTTTTTGGAAGCCTTGTGTGCATTGTGTCTTCATGGTAACTACTGAACTTTCCACCATAGGCTTACATGTAGAACACCTCCAGCTTGATGTCACTGCAAAGTATCATTGCCATACTGCATAAAACTCCCAATAATAGCTTCATATCTTGCATCTTTAAAATCATACAACTTTTTTCTCTCTTTCACAATTTGCTGTTTTAATAATGTACACATTTACGGTATAATTAGTAAAATACCACCATGCAATCTCATGTACAAGAGCAGTAGTATCATGGTGGCAGTCACAATCTTCCTGGGTCGCCCTAACTGCCCCAAAGCATGCTGGTGTGTCATTCAGGGCATGTTAGCGTAGAGTGGCCTCTGGTAGTACAGCTCTTATTTGGGCTTCTCTCCCACTGAGGATTCCCTTTCCTCTGGCTCTGCTCCTTTACAAGTCAGATTTATGGAAATGCACCGTCCAATAGAAGACTCATTCTCCGGGTGACAGGCAGCAGATAAAGCAGAGGGGATCACACTTTGGGATTCATGGTTTGGTTTATTAAGAGTAAGTGAATCATGTTGGCTGTGGCAAATTGAAATGTAGAAGAGATAGAAGTTTACATATGAGCTGGTATAACATTGTTTATTTCCTGTTTGATAGAAGCTGGATGTGAGAATCATGCACCCATATGTTTGATGCTGAATCTGCACTGGAAAAAATCACAGATAAAAATATGATAATGTTTTCATGTATGAAATTGGTTATAACATTTTCACAAGTTACAATCTGAAAATATACATATTTCCATGGCTTTGGCCCACCAGTGAAAATGAATGCATAATCCTAATCTTGATTTCTACAGTATATTACGCAAAATTGATTCTTGTGTGCTTTAAGCCACGTTAGGATATTGTTAATTCCTGAGTTTTGTTTTGTTTCATTCATGTTTGAGTAATTTTGTATTAGACCATCTATATCTCCAAAGTTGAAAATGCTCTTAACAGCAAATTTTTACCTTTAGTTCAGCAGAGATTCAAAATTCCAGGGCTGAACTGATCTGAATGATTCTAGTGAAGGTGTATGGAATTAAAAAACTCAGTGGAGCACTTCCTGTATTACCACCTGACATCACAAAGTGGAACAGAGTGTTTTCTGTTTGAGAGAAGTGAAGATGACATATCTGCCAATACCACAGGCATCTCACTAACCCCAAGTTCTGTGGTTTGATCCTTGCTGTTACCTCTAGTGTGAGTGTGAATTTGTGAACAGTTTAGTGTAAAAAATCACAGCAAGGCCATATTTGGACATAGCTCATGTTATTATGCAAAATCAGTAACTCTATCAGTACAGTAGACTTGTACAGATAGAGGAAGTCCTGCTGCAGCTGGTATAGGGCTGAGTGTGATCACAGCTTTTTGAAGGATGTTACTTTTGTCAAGTTCACACGCAGACTAAATAAAAGCACATTTTCACTGCTGTGTGCGTGCATTCTGCTCTACTGTACGACTGTGTTTTCTGTGAGTTTGCCTGGCTCTGTAAATGTGTGTGAATTTGTATAAGAAAACAGTGGGAATGGAGTCAAAAATCAGTGTCAAAAATCGGTAGCGTGATATCGAACGTTTTGCCCAACAATATTTTTCCAAACTGATATAACATTTTGAGCTATAAACGATTTCTCTTAATATTAAACTTGTATTTTTATAAAGCTGTTTAGTAGTTACTCAAAATGATAAATGACAGTTACAAAACACAGGGAAATAAATACAGATATATAAAGCCAAGGTACTGACATTGGTATCGTGACATCTTATTATTGGTATTGGACAAAAGTAGCCAAAATACCAGATATCGTCCCCAAAAATCCATACTACTCACATCACTTCTCACATGATGGTAACGCAAAGCTGATTGTGCGTATTTGCTCCTTGTGAGTTTGAAGTGTGAGCCAAGAGGGGGTTAAGGGCCAGATTAGCCGCACGAGTCCTTGTTTACATTCAGGGATAAGCTGCTATAAGTCTGTTAGCTTGTGTCATGTCGACGTGCCTTTTATGGAGCAGACTATTGGAGTGTGTGTGTTTTCATAATCTGTATCATGTTGGAATACACCTGAGAGGCTGTCAAATGTGTTTTAATAGATCCTGCTCAGAGGAACAAGGTGATACTGTCTACAGAATAATACTGACACATAATAATATAATAATACTAACATGTACCAAATAATAATAATAATAATAATAATAATAATAATAATAATAATAATAATAACTAGTAGCTGGACCTCTGCAATGATATTATTTTAATCAAAAGAAGATCCAAATGTTTTAAATCGTCAATGATCGGCCTGGGAATTGATCAGTCAGAGTATCAGGGTGTAGTCTATATAATCAGAGTAAAGTTGTAATTCAATTCAATTCAATTCAATTCAATTTATTTTTGTATAGCCCAAAATCACAACAACAGTTATCTCGGCAGACTTCACAAAATTGTTGATTTAGCAGACAGACAGAGATGTCAGAGAATAAAGCAGAATAAGAAACATTCATACATCAAAAATACAGAATGTCCAACAACAAGCAGGCAAATGGATAATTGTCCCAGCATCCCCTGTCCTTAGACCCTCCTTCTCGGCAAGGAAAAACTCCGAAAAACCCAGTGGGGAAAAAAACGGAGAAACCTCGAGGAGAACCACAGTGAAGGAGAGATCCACTCCTATGGACGGACAGGCAGATGAGGCCAGGACGTATCCATTGCAAGTAAAGTTGTAAGTCTGTAGGCCAAAGCTATTGGCAGAAGGAAACTACTAATCTAGCAGGACGAGGACAGTTAATCCAGGACAGGGGAGGAGAGGAGGGGTCCAGGTCCTCGACACTAGGGGACAGCAGCAGAAGTTTGCACTGTGTAATCTTCCAAACAGTCAGGGATGCGCCTGTCTAGCTTTTTTAGTTGCGATACCAATTCCAATAGTAAAGCTTTAAGTATCTGACGATACTCGATATCAGCCAAGTGCAGAGACTGAAAACAGCATTTATGCCCTTTAAAAACAAAATGAACATAACACAGAACTGACCCAAATGTTGTTTATCTTGAGTAACTACAGAACAACTTTGTATAAACGCAAATTCAAACATTATGAGACTTTCTGGGCCAACTAAGACCGGTATATAGGCTCAGTTTATATGTCCAACCAGGATATTGCCTGAACCGATATTTAGAAGTCAATATCCAATCCAGCAAATTTTACAGTATCGGCACTGATATCCAATACCAGTATCGGATCGGTGCAACTCTAATAACAGTGGTTTTGCATAAGTCTAAGTATAATGCTAATGTTTTATCTTCTTATCTTTATCTCTTTTATTGACACAATACAGAATTAGCATGAGCATGAGTCAGTCTTTAATAAATCTAATCTATAAGGAGAAAAAGACTAAACAAAAACAATAAACTGTTGTTGTGTCCTTAGGCAAGGCACTTCCCCCACATTGCCTAGTGTGAATGTGGTGTGTGAGTGCTGCTGGTGGGTAGATTGGAGTGAATGAATAATGCACTTGTAAAGCACTTTGGGTATCTTGAAAGGCGCTATATAAATCCAATAACTGACTGACTGATTGATTCATTCATATTTCTTCACTTTTTTTTTTTAATAACTGAATCTCAGCGAAAATATTGGCACATACATTTTGGCACATTTTGATGGATTACAAACATTTAGCCTGATTATCATCATCTGGTTAATAATCAGTATGTTAACTTTTCTCAACACACAGTAAAACCAAGCAGCGTGTGAAGTGCCTGTTATTTTAGCTGCTCTTAGTCAGTGGAAGGCAAGTGAAAGCCTCACAGCGGGTTTCCAGACTCAGTCACAAGTGAGTGTGTTGATATGGGCCAGTCAGACAGAAAGAGCGGCTGGAGGCAAAGTGGTGCGTTCAAGTGCCCTCGGAGAACGCACTTTATCGCGGACAAGTGCACATTAATTTCCCATGCATGGCTAAATTGTGGACCATAGCTCAGAGCGGGCCACATGTCAGGGATAAAAATAAACAAAAGAGTGGTGACATTGAGTGTTGCAGCATAAAAAGACTCAAGGAAAATCATTAGACTGTAGAGAGGGGATGATATAGTAATTGTTATTGTGAAACATTCTAATCAAGATCGATTTTTCAGTCACTTCTAATTGAAACTGATCAGCGTTTTAATAGAGAGGTCTACAGTCAACCCTGTGTCAGTAAAAGCATTGGAGAAAGAAATGTGACTATTTTTTGTGTTAAAAAGTCTATATAGAAAAGTATATTTTTTTTGTTTTTTTATAAGGCAAAATAAAATGTAATTGATCAATATGAAGAAAAAAAAAAAATATATGGCTCAGCCTGATTTGAACACAAGTTAAATTTGAATTTGTATTCAGTAGAAATTGGCAAGTCCATGGCTGAAATGATCCAAATGATTCAAGTGAAGATGTATGAAGTTTTAAAAGACTGTGGCGCACTTCCTGTATTACCACATGACATCACAAGGTGGAACAGAGTGTTTTCTGTTTGAGAGAAGAACTCAGCATGCAGAGTTTGTGTGTTAAACATGTGTGAATGAAACAAAACACAACTCCAGGTGTGTTTGTGACGAGGAAACTACATTACAACATAGATCGGAAAATACCGTAATATGGACCCTTTAATATTTTACATTAGTTAAAAGGGACAGAGGAGCTCATTCTCCAACAGGCTCCTACAGCTCCGCTCAAACAGTGAGAAATACAGGACTACATTCATACTATAATACTCCCTACAACTGTACAACAACTTAATCTTAAGTAACGGATAACCTTTTGCCCTGTCAATCAGCATTTTATTGCACTGTTGCTCTAGTCTCTTGTACATAGCTGTGATTTTATAGTTTATTTTATTTTTATAGTTTATTACTTATTTTTCTATTTTATTTTGACTTGTACATATACATTTGTTTTTATAATTATGTCTCATTTGACACGTGTCTCTTGCTCTTTTTTGCTACACCATCTATTTTTGTTACTCTCTGTTATTATATTATTTTGTGATGTTTGAGCTGCTGTATCCAAATAATTTCCCTTGTGGATCAATAAAGTTTTTCTAAGTCTAAGTCTAACCTCAACCAAGACCTTTAAAGGCACTTTCAAGCACTTTTCTGACGAATTGCAATGCATCCTATCATTATCCTGAGACTATTTATTATGTCACAGTTGTCCTACCCCTACTTGGAACTCCAGCAGCACTCCCAAGGCACTGACCCTGTCTCGCAATGATATAAAATCAATGGAAAAAAACTCAATTCCAACCCCTCTAGCTTTGGGGCTGCATGCTGACACAGTAAGATTTCGTTGATCACTTTTTGGTCTCTATAGCACAAGAAACCAAAGTGCAATGATAGTAATTACTCATGCTTCTGTGTTATTTGGAACGCAAAGCAGGATGTGTTATGTTTCCTTGGAGCTGCTTTGTCATTGGTGCAGTCTGAATATACAAAGGCAGGTCCTACAATTACACAAACAATACTGTAATACTTGAAGTAAAAGCTGGCAAAATGTCTCTTGAATTATATTGTGTTGTATTTCTGAAAAGTACTGTACCTCCTACAACTACTACAACTATTGCTACTACCAGTGTACCAGTGCATGTCAACTATTACCTGGTTATTGAAAGTTTGCATCTGATGTCATCAACTTTCCCTGGGGGTATGATGCTAACTGTAGGCTCTGCTTTGTCTGAAGCAATCTGACCATAAAGAGTTAATTAGTAACAGGACCATGGACGCTCGATCACAGGCTCCTGAAAGTGTGCTTTTTGAAACCATTTTGTGTTTTGTACATATTTTGTATGTTTTCCCACTATTTTGGGTGTTCTCTAACGTGTGCATTGTGGTAACTGATGAACATTTCATCATAGAGATACATGCAGAACACCCCGAGCATAATGTCACGGCTAAGTATCAATGAGAATATAAAATACAACATAAGATGTGTTATTGTTTGTATTTGAGGAATTCAGCAGCATTAGGAGTAGGATTGTCAAAAGTATTGAACACCAGAGACTCATTTGAGCAGGTACTGATACTAAAAAAATCACATTCACAGGACAGAAATGAGCCTTTAGAATGATGTTGAGCTGTATCAGAAGTATAAGAGCACATAGACTAGTACACGCCCATGGACCATTATGGAACCTACAGGACCAATGAGGGATTCCACAGATATGAGGCCACAGGTTATATAAAAGAAAGTACAGTGACTTAGTGTTGAAAATCACATTCTATTGTCTAAAGAAAGAGTGTTTTTTTTAAATATTGTGGCATCAGAATCAGTATTAGGTATTGACTCTGTACCTTAGTATCAAAATTGCGTTTGCTGTGCATATTATAAGTTTATGCAGCTCCCTGGATGAAACCCAGGCACAGGAAGAACATGCAAACTGCTCACAGACAAACCCTACAGTGCTGAATATGGGATGTTTGTACTGTCAGACAAAAGTACCTCTATATTCCACCAATTCTATGATAAAAAACAGCTTAATTACTCTGTTAGCAGGTCTTTACATTAGCTATTCTATTGATGGCCCTAAATACAATATAAATGAACCTCGGCTAATGACTTTTTATTGTCTCCTATATAAGAGCTATTTAAGCAAGAATTAAAGTCTTCAGCGTTTTCCTTAGTGCTCTGAACCTGATCTGGCAGTATACTATATCTCCACTTTGCTGCTCTCTTTCTTCACTTCCTTCCAACTTGTCTTTGGATTCTACAGTATCACTTTTACTTAAGAATTACGACTATGCTTTACATTAATCATCAGGGGAATAAGGCATTAGTCCAGACCATGAAATTACAATCTTTTCTATTGTTTCCTTTCCTTTTGGGCAATAATAGATTAGTATGTATAAGGGATTTCTGTTTGTCGGTTTCATCCGGTGGAATACAATTGCTGTAAATATGAATACAGGAGATTAAGCAAATTTGGCTGCATTGTTAAGGAGCTTATAAGTATGAAAAATAACAGGGAAACGTATCTGAGGCTTGGAGGCAAACTGTGTCCTGTGCTGGGGTCGCTGGGTTTCTGCTCCAGAGGACACTTTAATGCCAAACACCCAGCTCTACCCTCAGGCACAAATACCCACAATCCCCTGCTCCACGGTGCCGCTTATCATTATTCACATTTTATCATTTTTGGAGGTGTGGTGTTTTTCAAAAAATGTATAATTTCAAGGAATCAGTCCATTACAATGTAGGGCCCCTGACAGAGGTGCCACTGCATTATCCATGGCTTTCAGACTGATGAGAAACAGTTGCCATAGTGATTAATAAGTTAAAACACAATTTTGCATCTTTTGAATGGGAAAAAGTTCTCAAAACGTTGCATTTAACTTGTGGTTTTATTCCCACTACTACTGCATACTGTTGATGTGCATTTGGGCAAGACATGAATGTGTTAGTCCTCCCCTGCAGTTTGCCTCGGGGCAGCTGTTGACTCCAGATAAGGCTAATACATGTGGTAAACGTGAGGCGCTTCACATATTTAGTTAATTGCTTCAAATTATAGTAGTATAGTATAAATAGGCTTCTTAAAATTATTATTAACCTAACTGTTCCCTAACTGTTAGAATCTTGTACTCCAGTTAAGTAATTTGCATCGGGTCTACATAATATTTGTCATGCTTTAAGTTTTTAAAGTTTTTTTTTTTTTTTTTTTTTAATCTTTTTGAACATTTGCAATATAGCACAAGTGTAGTGAGTAAAAGCACATGAGAAAAAGCCAACTGTGGCCCACCTTCTTCATTCGAGTAGCAGTAACACTAACAGCAGTAGTAATAGTAGTAGCAATAGTAGTAGCAGCAGAAGCAACAGTAGTAATAGCAGCAGCAGCAGCAGTGGTAGCAGTAATAGCAGTAGTAATAGCAGTAGTAGCAGTAGTAGAAGCAGTATTAATAGCAGTAGTAGCAGTAGTAGAAGCGGTATTAATAGCAGTAGTAGAAGCAGTATTAATAGCAGTAGTAGCAGTAATAGAAGCAGTATTAATAGCAGTAGTAGCAGTAGTAGAAGCAGTATTAATAGCAGTAGTAGCAGTAGTAGAAGCAGTATTAATAGCAGTAGTAGCAGTAGCACAGTGAGACTGAGCAGGCAACTGGGAGCTGTTTGTTTAACATGTGCTCTGAAGCAGTTTTGCTCCGTGTGCTCTGTCTCTCCTGTTCTCTCTTTTATTCTTCTGTTCATTATGAAGGAGGTGGTCTCCTGAGGGCCATGATCACAGCGAGGGGTGTCACTGCGTCTTCTGCTTTGTCCCGACTCTTCTCTCTTTTCTATCTGACACGAGGATCCAGGCCACAACTGACAACAAACAAAAGAATGAAAAACATGATAGAGAAAATGCATAATAGCTGTTGCTGTTGGATAAGCTTGTTGCAACAGGTGTAAAGAACCCCCATATTTGAGTTGGGCTGAAGCTATAGTTTTGGGAGAAACGCATTCACCATTCCCATGACTCTGAACTTAACTGCAATTAAACTCTGAATGCCCCGCCCTTTGGGTGCTGTCTATATATATTTTTTTTTTTTTACTATTTCAACAAAAGCACTCCCTGGCCCTTTCCACACCACCACGTAAACACTAAATTTGAGCCTCTGAGTCAGGCTTGCATTTATATGTTAATTCCCATTCGGCTAAATCTGACTTAACTAAATTAAACTTTACACTGGCCTCTTTATCTCCAACTGCAACAAAACACAGTCATGGCATCGAGCTAAACAAAGCAATCATTCCCCCAGTCAAACGGCTATTGTGCACCTCTTATTTACACCATAGAGTTACCCCGTGCAGCTGTTGCCACCACATGATTGAGTGTTGCATATAATTCTCGGTGGACAGACAGGCGAAAGGAGATGTTGGATTAAGCGTAGAAGAAAAGACGGATGGGGTAAGCGCTGTATGCACATATACGATTAAAGGTTGGGGGGGCCAAAAGGGCTCCGGGGCTGCGGTAGAGAGCTGGCTCAGCAGGAGGTTGATTATAGCACCAAAGGGATCCACTTTGCACATCCAGCAAGTTCAAGGCAAACAAAGGAGCATAGGCACTTGAAAGTCTCTGTATGGGGTAGGCCTGCACTGTATTGGGAAATGTGCGGATATGGGATTTGGCGAGGGCTAGAGGACTTTAGTTGTTTAAATGGTGGATGGTTGTCTCAAAATTTGTGTTAGTAGACCAGTTATTTTAGTTATTATGAAGATTATTATGATTTATATGGGTCTTGGTGTTGTCATGATACTAAAATTCAAACTTGATTTCAATACCAAGGAATAGAATACTCAATACCGATATCACACTGATGCCTAAAAACACACTTGGACAATAGAATGTGATTTTCAGCATCAAATCATAGTATTTTCTTTTATATTACTATACGGTATCCTCTGTGTAATCCTTCAGTCGTTCAGGTAGGTTCCATACTAGTCCACGGGCACTGACACAGCTCAAGATCATTCTAAAGCTATTCAGGAATGGTACATTTTTGTTCTGTGAATGTGGCTTTTTTAATATCGATATCTGCTCAAATGAGGATCAAGTCTCGATACTAGTATCCAATTTTTGATACAGCAGAAAGAAGAAGTGAATCTTGAGTTTAATCTAAATATAAATACACAGTTTCCTAGTACTTTTAATCACTTTTCTAGTATGTGGCCAGCATTATGAAATTTTAAAATAGTCGTGATTATTATATTTTAGTTATTACGATTATATGACCAGAACAACCACTATTATTGATTAACCTAATCTTTTTGACATCCCTAGTGATATACTGTGCAGCCATGGTATGGGGTCTATACATTTTGGTGAAGGGGGACAGTTGATTGGGTGGGGTAGGGGGGCCTTGAGTCAATATCGCTGCTGTAGAAATAGCGTTTTGGAGAGGACAAAGCAGACCCCCATGTAGCTGTCAGCACACACACACACACACACACACACACACACGCACACACACACATTGGTAACAGCTTGTGCAGGCTTTAGCATCAGTGTTTATGGACACATGGATCAATACTGTCCCTGAGGGTCTATATTTAAGACTTCAGCTGAGAGGTGGACATGCCGACCACAGGGGGAGGGGCCTCAAGATGGTCATTACCAGATTTGGGTGGTGGCCAGGAATAAAGAGATTATACCAGGGAATCCCAGACCTTTTTAATCAATACGTAAAGATTTATACTTGTCTCCATAGAGATGTTGTCACTATGCTTGCAATGTTCCGCAGTCTGGCATTAAACATATCTCTCTAGCACTTATTGAAGTACAGGTGCTTATTTTGCTAAAATGATACCTTGATACCCATTCTAACTGTGAGTGGGCTTGTCTTCACAGTTCTAAACATGGTCTGGTGGTGTTGCCTGCTTTCCAGGACAGATAAGCTTAATGCCATACTGTGGAACATTTCAGACTGAGTGTTTTTTCATGGCCAATGCCAATACTGATTGTTTAGAATCCAGAGGAAATGATGGCCAATGGTCTTTGCTAATATTTTTAGGCCAATATGTAGGGCCGATTTTGGTCACTTTCCCAAATTAGCTAATTAGAATTCAATACGACCTCATCCACAACCTTGTTTTCCAACTGGATAAAAGAGCAATGTGGTCACATTTTTGCAGTATCCTCTAAAAATGTTCAAATACAGCTTTATGCATATGTTTAATGCATATTTAGGCAGCTGGTTGGGCCAAACAAAATATCAGCCTCTACTGGAGATTTAAGGCCGATAGCCAGTATGCTAAAAAGTGCAAAAATCGACCTGATATATATCGGTTGACTGGTATGTACAGTATAATGGTGACAAGTAAGTGATGAACCCTTTAGAAAAGTTCATTTAAACAACAAATGAATCCTTCCCACTACAGTGACATTTAGCACTCCAAAGACCAGTTTACTCTTTTAAACCATGTACCTGCTTTTACATTAACAGAATTAGAGTTTTTTAAATCACCAAAACCCTTTGGTTGGTCCCATAGCACATCGGACACACCTGACAGATCCTTAATCTCAAACATTTGCATTCTCTTATCTCTCCTTCTAATGCTGCTTATTAATTCAAGTCTTCTACTGTGTGATTATTCCAGCCACATCCTTCACCCTTGATTCCTGTTCTCCCGCCTCTGGAAATGCAAATCTGTCTGAGCCGTGACAAACGAAGTACAGCCAATTCCAACACGTATGCCCCCCCCCGGCATGGCCCCCTGCCCCTTCTTGGCTTCACCTCTTCTCACTCGTCTGTAATTACCCATGTTGCATTGCTACGCCTAATCATACTTGATTTGGGGATGCGCCGCCATTGTCTGCACTTGTTAGCCCCTTAAAGCGCTCCGTTCTGATAGAGTACACTGATAACGGCACAGTTTTCCACAGGCTGTTTATGCGTACAGATTTCCAACAATAACAGTGTGATTTTCAAAATGTTATCTCTCAACAAGCTAGAATTAAATTGAATAGGGACAATAAATCTTAAATAAAGACAAAATCAGTTGTAAACCAGGAAGAATGAAGAATTTCAAAAAGTGTAAAACAGGATATAAATCAGCCCAAATCCAAGGCTGCAAGAGGCTCACAACTGGATTAAACCAAACGTTAAACCAATAATTAAAGGTGCACTGTGTAACATTTTGGTTGGGGGTTTGTCACCTGCATGTTTCCATGGATATGTCATTGCTTTGCCTGGACTGTTCCACAGTGTGACATTAAACAGTTCTACCTTACAGGTGGTTTTATAGCTCAAAAATACATAGAATAACAAGCATTCTGACCGTGAGTAGGGTTGCCTCTCCACAAATCTGACCTGTAATTGGGCTTGTTTCAGTTTCCATTATAATTGAAAGGTTTCATACCAGACTGTGAAACATTCCAGGCAAAGCAATAACATCTCCATGGAGGCAAGCATTTGATGGACCCTCCACCAGAAAGGTTACACCTGCATAGAAACTGGACTAAACCCAGGATTAACAAATGCCGAACTAGAACCTGAACTATAAAAATACAAATATATACTGTATAATATATATATGCTTAAATTGGGAATAAGTCAGATGCAATTGTAGCTAAAATCAAGACAAAACCATTTTAACAGTATGGTATTAAACCTTTCATCTTCATGGAGACCAAATCAGACCAAGTTACAGGTTAGATCTGTGGAGAGGCCTGCCAATGCCTGTTTTTTTTTTTTGTGTTTGTTTTTGCATTTTTGAGTTATAAAACCACCTGTAATTGAATAAATGTAAAGTAGAGCTGTTTCATACTATGGAACATACCAGGCAGTGCAATGATATATCCATAGAAACAAGCAGGTGACGAACCCCCAACCATAAAGTCACATAATGCACCTTTAAGTCCCATTCTAGTCTCAATTTGACATGGTGATTGTGAACGCACCGTAAAACCACCCCTGAACATGTACCATACCATAATGTAGGGTTTAAGATAGGGTCTAGGGTCTTACGCAGGTCTATACAGTGGTACACTAATACTGTAATCTAAATTGATTCAAGTATTATTATCACAGACTAACCCCTCTTTTACATGAATCCTAAATACATTTAAAAAACACTGCCCATAGTTCAATAATTAACAGATCCAGATAGTGTAAAATGAGCTCTATACAGTAGCCTATGTAATACAGTCAAAGGGAGAAGGGGTGTGCTGAAGCGGCTCCCAATTTGTTCTCACTTTGTTCCAGTAATAAGATCCAGGCCTTCCCTTCCAATGGACGAGATAATTAACTCCCGGGGACAGCCAGCGTGTGGAGGTTTTACAGCCTTCTCCAATACATCTCCACAGCCCAGCCTCTGCTCGCCGGAATAAATCCTCTATCGTAGCTTGATGTGGGACTGTATGTTTTTAGAGATATGCAGAGATGGAAGGAGCCAGAGCCGGTGGGGGGCAGGGCAGTAGACACATGTAAGCAGAGGCTATGAATATGAAATGCAAAAGGTGAAAAAAGGAGCGCTATGGTAATCTTGTTAGCAAAGGTGGTGTTTGTGGGTCATAGAAAATGCCCCGGTGAGAATACAGTGGCATAATGTAATAAGTGTCAAATTGATAGAGGTTGTAGAGTTTACAGGCTTAGTTTTATATGCAAATGTGGGATATGTGTGGATTACATTAGGGATGGACTAAAAAAAAGATCTATAAAGCAAAGCACAAACAATATCAGTAAATCTGACATATTTGTTTTCAATATTTCATGTTGTTTTCTGAAGCGGAATTGTTAACATGCAAAATTGGTCTGTCCTAAACATTGTAAGAATTCACTTTCAAGGTCTTATATTATGCACAATTTACTCTTGTGAGCTTTTAGTCATGTTATAATGTTGTTACCTCATCAAAAACATACCTGGAGTTGTGTTTTGTTTCATTTGCACGTTTGAGTAATCCTTTATTATCCCCAAAGCTCAAAATGCTCTGTTCCACCTTGTGATGTCATGTAGTGGTGGTTTTCAAGTTAACAGCTCCTTTTTACCTTTAGTTCAGTAGAGATTGACAATTCCAGGGCTGAAATTATCCAAATGATTCTAGTGAAGTGCATGAAGTAAAAAACAAAACAAAACAGTGCAGCACTTCCTGTATCAACATTATAACATAGATCAGAAAACAACATAATATGGTCCCTTTAAAAGATACAGAGGTGGAGAATTCTGTTTGTTGTTCCAATGACTAATCTTTACATGAAACATGTCATCAAAACCTTGCAAGTGATTTTGGTCAGTTCAGATGAGCATACAACAAAGAAAGCTGCTCCTCCAATGGTAAGATTTACATGAATTGGATCTTGAATAGCACATAAAAGCACAAGCAATAAATGAACTGCCCAATCAGACCATTTGGTAGCACACTGTGTATGTAGACCACATTTTGTAGTTTACCCATAATAGTGGAGCAAGACAATATGTGTAACTCTTTGTGCGTCCATTTGGTGTCAGTGAACAAAAAAATGAAGTTGATTTTGCTGGACAAAGATCATATATGAAGAGTTCAATTGCAAAAGCAGATATATCTGTTGGGGAAAAAATGTCTAAAAAGTAGTTTCTTTTTGTTACCATTTTCTACAGAAATTATCAATAAAAATAATAACTATTGGATTTTATCAATAAGGCATGGATTAATTAGATTGCAGTAAAGTATATTTGAAAACATTACTGTACAAAGAGTAAACTGCAATCCTCCGATGATTTTCTATCTTGCAAATCAACTTTAATATAGTGCTGTACCTGACCACATCTCGCCCATAAGATAAGCATTTTGAAATGCTTAGTTTATGACACTAAATTTATTATACTTTGTAAACTCTTTGTTGCTTTTCATTCAGTTGCATTTTACAAGGAGAATATATGAGTATGAGTAACATAGCCGTAATAGTAGTTCCTTTTTCTCGAAACCACTTTGCTAAAGAGTGTGAGGAAGAATGACTCAGGTCACTCTCATTCTCGCCACGGTAACCTGCCTCTACTTCCTGCTTTGTCCGGCGACTGCTTTGGAATGTGCAGCATAATGATTTCCGTCCATTGTGTGCTGTTCTCTTTATGCGACCATATAACTTGTGATGAACTTTGACCTTTTAGCATACAGACACTTTTCCCATTCATGTTTTATGTCCTTCCATTGTACATCTTTTAGTATCTAACGTGTATTTTCTGTTTTCTCTTTTTTCGCAGAACCATGTGAAGACCTTTACCCCTACTGACAAGTCAGCCTTCAATAACAAAAAGGAGGTCTTGGCCTTTCTTCCCTTCATCTGTTCTCTCTTCTTCCTCTGCGACTTCCTATCTGTCACAACAAACATGGAGCGGTCAATAAAAAGAACTTTGTCACCCAAGTTAGGTTTGATAGCTTCCCTAGTAAGTCTGTGGATCTTTGCTTCTTTCTGCCATGGACAAACATTAAATAGTTTCCATCCAGAACGCCGGGATTGGGTCTTCAACCATTTGACGGTCCACAGATCGACAGGTGCGCTATACATCGGAGCGGTCAATCGTGTTTACAAGCTTTCCGGAAACTTAACTTTACTAGTCTCCCATGATACCGGCCCTGAAAATGACAACAAAGCATGCTACCCACCTCTCATAGTTCAACCATGCTCTGAACCACTAGTCTCAACCAACAATGTCAACAAACTTCTTCTCATCGATTACTCCCAAAACCGCTTGCTAGCTTGCGGTAGCTTATATCAGGGTGTTTGCAAGCTGTTACGACTTGACGATCTCTTTATCCTAGTTGAGCCATCCCATAAAAAAGAACACTACCTCTCTAGCGTTAACCAAACCGGGACCATGTATGGGGTAATCGTGTCTTCGCAAGGCCAGGATGGAACACTCTTCATCGGGACAGCTGTTGACGGAAAGCAGGACTACTTCCCCACCATCTCCAGCCGGAAGTTGCCGCGTGATCCAGAATCTTCTGCCATGCTCGACTATGAGTTGCATACCGATTTTGTATCGTCATTGATAAAAATCCCATCGGACACACTGGCGCTAGTCTCCCATTTTGATATCTACTACGTCTATGGGTTCTCGAGTGGTAGCTTTGTGTATTTCTTGACCGTCCAACCAGAGATACCTGAAAATAGCATGTCCTCAAGCGGATCCCCGAGTGATCTGTTCTACACTTCACGCATTGTCAGGCTTTGCAAGGATGACCGCAAGTTCCACTCTTATGTATCCTTACCAATTGGCTGCGTAAAGAATGGAATTGAGTACAGACTTTTGCAGGCAGCCTACCTTGGAAAACCTGGTCGTGTTCTAGCATCTTCATTGAACATCACCGCTCAAGACGATGTTCTGTTTACCATCTTTTCCAAAGGCCAAAAACAGTTCCACCGGCCTCCAGATGACTCAGCACTCTGTATCTTCACCATCAAAGATATAAACGCTCAAATCAAGGAGAGACTACAGTCCTGCTACCAGGGAGAGGGCAACCTGGAGCTCAACTGGCTGCTCGGCAAGGACGTACAGTGCACTAAAGCAGTGAGTTCATATCACTATTTATTTCCATTCTAATTTGATGTCATTTATGCAGGATTATCGAAAACCTGTATATAAATCCTAATATGTATAATCTTTTTGCCAATGTTCAGGTGTTAGTATCTTGTGACATTTACATTTGGGTTCTTATAAAGCCAAATTTAATTGCCTGTGGTGGAAATTTTAAGATTTTAATATTGCAGGATCAAATAACATTTACTTTCCATTTGATGGCAACCTTAAAGATGTTGGCAACAAAAGACTATAAACTATCTAAACTATCTATAAAACTAAAGATGTTATTATTTCCTTACCAGGCTTGCTTCTCCACAAACCTGACTTGTAAATTGGCTTGGTCACAGGTTCACAGTTGCTGATCACCATGGACGTAGTGTTGCTTTGCCGTAAATGTTCCAAAGTAGAGATTTAACTTATCACCTTGGGGACAAACAGAAATGTTACATAGTGGGGTTTTAGTCATATCAAGATCCATCTAACCATCCATTTTCTTCCGCTTTATTTGTCAAAGCTTTTCTTTTCCACTCCCCCCTCTTCTTCTTGGCTTAAAATTGAGGTTAAAATTTTGCATTACAATAATAAACATTGTTCACACAATATTACCCCAATGAAGTAAAAATATTGTCTCTCCCATTTACAAGGTCACACTGTCACGGCCCAACAGCATGGATCTAATTTCTCCCAGCAGAGTCGCATGTTTAGGGCAAGGCCTTATCTTCTTACTGAGGCAGAAAACTTTATTTTGGAGAGATGGGTGTGTGCTGGAATACAAACAAACACAGGCATCATTAGCAAAAGCATTTCACTGCCTTCTGAACAAATCACACTCATTCTACACATAATTATGTCAAATTGTTGTGGAATCCCGATATTAGCTGCCTCTTTATAGTGCATTTCAGTGGGCGCTATTCAGAAATTAGAGGGTTTATTATTCTTGGCAAGCTTCAAAGCAAGACGATTTTCAATACAAGCGAATGCAATCTTCAATTTTGTGCACGCGATGAAGAGTGGGAGGGGTGATACTCCAGATAGTCGAGTTCTGATGCTAGCATAGATCACACACAGGCTTATTCTGTCTGAAATACCCAATTATCCCATAACGCCATGTTCGACTGGGCTATGTTGTCAAGTAGAATTAAGTGTCTTGATTCCCTTTTATTCCCAAGGGGCCCTAGTCCTTTGTGTGCTCACTCTGTAATTGCTAATAGGAATTTACGATTATTAAGAATTAACGATTAGCTACTACTATGTGCGTGTGCTTGTGCATATATACTGGTAGGCCTGCGCGCATGTCTAAGGTCTAATAATGTCTTTATATAGCCGCTTAGAGCCGATGATTAGCTTGCCTTGTTGCTAATCCCCAGGCGCTCCATTGGCCAGTTTTATTGAAATGTATAATAAAGAATAAAGTATAATTCCCAATTAGCGGCAAGTCAGAGGTGACTGTTGGGATGTGGAGATGGTATCGTGAGTTTCATTAACTCTCAAGTGAAGGTGGCGCAGGGTTAACACAGAATAAAGCCGTAGTAGTAGACGGTAAAATACAAGGCTACGCCATGGGAATTTGAGTTTGTTGTGCTAGGATTTTTATGTGTTTTTATTACGTTTTTAATATTGGCTTAAAGGAAAACCTGTCCTTTGTATTCTTAATAGAAAATATTTTACAATGCAGTTTTACAATCACAATGCCAATACATGCACACAGTATTTTTTAACCGTATTATGATTAAAGATGATTTACACTTGTTTGGACTTATCTCTAAAGATAAACTTTGGATCTTCTGGTTGGAGGGGTTCTACCCACTTTAAAGGGCCCATATTACGGTATTTTCGGATCTGTGGTTTCTGTACACCTTCACTAAAATCATTTGGATGATTTTAGACCTGGGATTGCCAATTTCTACTGAACTAAATGTTAACTTGAAAACTATCACTACATGACATCACAAGGTGGAACCGAGCATTTTGAACTTTGGAGATGTAGACAGACGAATAATAAACACAACTCCAGGTATGTTTTTGATGAGTTAACAACATTATAACATGGTTTAACGCACACAATAGTAAATTTTGCATAATTTAGGACCTTTAGCAGAAAAGCCCATATATAAAACAACTTTTTATTATTCCAAACTTGTGATCAGATCTTATAGTGATATAGTCACATTGATAGGCCTGTCATGATAATTACTATATTGACATCTCAAAATTTTGCAGCTCTGTATTTATTGTGTATACTTTTTTTTAGATTTTTGCCATTTTTATGCAAGATTTGAACTGTAGAAAGTAGAATAAATCACTTTGGCCACATTGGTTGCAGCTCAGCCTTTTTAATGATACTGTATATTTCCAAATCGGTTTACTTGCATTACCTTGCTTTGTCAGTTGCATAAAGTATTTTTAATATTATGTTTATTGCAATATTTCTCTGTAGAGATATATCATGCTTCAAAATGGCCTACACATTGTTCATAAGCTTTAAATAAATGCTGTGTGTGTTTAGTCATACGCATAGATAGATATAAAACATGGTGCTTAAGTCCCCGTACGTCCATTGAACAGTCGATAACACCACAGCGCAGTGCTATGGATTATGCAGATATACGTCAGTAGTTTTGCAGCTCATAAACATTTGACAGATTACATTTAAACAGGGGGAGATATGTCGGCCATATTAACACTGGCCCTATAGTGCTGGGTTTCAGATGACATCATACCATAGTCTTGTGTAGTAGTGTTTTCAGATTATAGGATGTGATGACGCCATGCTCCCAGATGAGGGGCAATAGGCCATTTTGCCCATTGATTACACTGTACTGTAAATTCACTAATGTTGAACCTGATTATTTCTACTGGTGCCTAGAGCGTGACAACTTTTACAGCAATTTTACCACACAAATCTGAGCGGGTGAATTGCATATAGTAGAGTTGAAAATAATTATAATGTTACTTATATATAGTAATGTAACTAATACTACAACTATTGCTACTACTTCTCCTGCTATCTACTGCTATTACTGCTACTACTGCTGCGACTACTACTACTACTACTACTACTAGTACTACTACTGCTGCTGCTACTGCTTCTACTTTTACTGCTACTACTACTACTACTACTACTGCTACTGCTACTACTTCTACTGTTACTATTTTTACTGCTATTACTACTGCTACTACTTCTACTGCTACTACTAATACTATTACTACTACTATTACTGCCACTGCTGCTGCTACTACTACTACTGCTATTACTGCTACTACTACTGCTACTACTAATGTTACTGCTACTGCTGCTGCTACTACTACTGCTACTACTTCTACTGCTACTACTGCTACTACTACTGCTGTTACTGCTACTACTTCTACTGCCGCTACTACTACTACTACTACCCCTACTATTACTATTACTATTACTTCAACTGCTGGTAGGCCAAGTTCTACTGCAAAATATCCTACATTACATTGTACTGTACCCAAAAGGTAAATTTACAAATGCTGAACCAGATAATTTCTACTGGTGCCTAGACCCTAGACGTTGCTATTTTACCACACAAATCTGCATTTTATACTTATTGATTTTGACTGCACCCCGTCTGTATTAAATAAAATTGGCATATAGAATGTTACAATGTCATCTGAAACCCATAAATTGTAAACATGCAGACTTTGCCGATCAACACTTTGGCATTATGAACCTTGTCACCAAAAATACAATTTGTGGATTTTTCTTTTTTGTTACTCTCAAAAATACCTTTCTCTTGATTTGAAAGTCCTGGCTCCTGCCCCCACCGCACACATGCAAGAATCCAAAAACTCTCAAATCTATAGTTCAGTTTACTATTAAAAGCCAACCTCATATTTTCGCTTTAAAGTTCTGAATCTCCGTGGTATTTGTACACCACCTGTGGCTAAAATCAAGGTCTAATCTCCATCAGATATTTTCAGCCGGTGGAAGTACTTTGGCTGCTTGGTAAATTGCAGGTCCATTGCTTTTCCTTTGGCCCATAGGAGCAGCAGGTAGCCAGTGATCTGAAAGCACTGGGGAGTCTTAATTATACCGCTAACAAACATTCAATTTTGGTAGACATTTTAGAGCTTGGTTTAGCTAGCACCATGTGGACAAAGGGGGAGTCAGTAGTGAAGTCGAGAAAAGTATTATTTTTTCAATACAATGTAAAACTAACAGTCAAAAGCAGTAGTAGTAGTAGTACTAGACAAATTACTTGAGTAACTTTTGGACAAAATTCAAATTATTTCCCAAGAATATTATGCAATGTGAAATGACTATAGAATTACACAAAAGTAGAATATCTGAAGTTAAAGTATACATATGCAACTTTTCTAGTGGCGAGTCTGGAGTTGATATTCCTTAGCCTGGAATGTTCCACAATGGCCACTTTTTCAGGATGTTTTTTTAATTCCGAATTAATTGTTCCGAATTAAATAGTTTGGAATAGTTTGAGTTTACATGGAAATAATAATTCCGAATTGAGGTTTACATGGAAAACACATTAAATCGGGTTTATTTAATTCCGCTCAACGTCTGGGGGTCGGAAAGGGTTCTGATTGGACAGGGACACGAACGTATTTACATCGACCGAAGAAAACACACAATCAGCTGCTAATGGCTTTTTGTCATCTCGGTTTGGTTAGTGTTTTTCTGTTTTCAGCCATCCACTCTTTTCATTATTATTTGTAGTTCTTCCAGCGCACTTATTAAACTAATAGTTTCAGTTCGAGACCAATGTTTTCTCCGGGCAGTGCGTCATCGCGTCAGAAGGGCGACCCAACGAGCATGCGCCGAACGACCGGAATTATTTTTAAGTGCAAAAAACGTTTACATGATCAAGGAATAAATTAATTCAGCTTTAAAATCGGAAAAAACCACCCACTTAATTCAGAATTAAGTTTAATTCCGAATAATCATTTTCATTAGGATTTAAGTGTTTACATGGTCTTTTTAAAGCAGAATTAATTTTTATCTAGAATTACATTACTTTTAATCAGATTTAAAGCTCTCATGTAAACGTGGCGAATATGGCATTAAACTTGTCTATCTCCATGGAAACAAGCCAGGTATAGTTACAGGTCAAATCTATAGATAGGCTGCCCCACTCACAGTAGCAGTGCATGTTTGAAAAGGTGTTTTTTGTTTTTTTAGCAATACCAACAACTACATTTGGAATTAATGCAAGATAGATAATTTAATGCCATGCTATGGAACATTCCAGACAAAGCAGTGCCATCTGCATAAAGATAGGCAGGCGACAGACCCCTCCCATGAGCACCTTTAAGAAACACACAAATTCAAATCTTCTTACACTATTTCCATAGGCAAAGTTACTTGTATAAAAGCCAATCTGTTTTTATCAGGCAAGCGGATTATTACCATATTCATATTAAACAGTAGGTAAAAGACAGAAGATATGAAAAGTACTAATCTTCAGAATCCACCTCTGCATGTTGGCCAGGCTGGAGTGGGACTAGAGCAGAGCCAGAGGAGGCAGCTCTCAGCAGCCAATCAAACATGTATCAGCCAGCCGCTCATCCGTCTGTCGTCTGTGGGGACACCAACGCCATGTTTGGAGAGACTAAAGAAGAGGGGCATCATGGGAAGGCTTCTGTGGCTCTGTCTCATGTTATTATTGTATCTTGTGTACAGAGGGGGTAGGGGACGGTATTAACTCGGATGTAAATTCAAGTAAATTGATGAAGATTGGTGAAACAGAATTGCACATAGTAGATTATGCTATTATATATTATATAGTATATATATAGTATAGTATGGTATAGTATAGTATAGTATAGTATAGTATAGTATAGTATAGTATAGTATAGATGTAGTAGTAGCTGTAGTAGCAATAGCAGTTGCTACTACAGCTACTACTATTGCTACTGCTGCTACTACTACTACTACTACTGCTGATACTACTACTTCTGCTGCTGATACTACTACTACTACTGCTGATACTACCACTACTACTGCTACTTCTGCCACTGCTCCTGCTGCTGCTGCTACTGCTGCTACTACTACTACTACTACTACCACTACTACTAATATACTACTACTGATACAGATACTACTACTACCACTGCTACTCCTATCCTACTGTAATACCACAATTGTTACTTAGGGTATTGCCACTACTGCTAACTACAGTTACTTCCAACTGCTAGTATGGCTCCTAGAAATATATTTACTAAATTGGGGTATTTGTTCTGATTAGGTTCTGGACTGGGTTTATTTTAGTCCAAATGTCTACTTGATTTAGTCCTGGCCTAGTCTAGTCTCGTTTTAGTTCCAGGTTAGTCCCTATAGTGTGAACACAGCTTTAGAAACTCACACTATCTATATAACACGATTTACTCTTGTCTATTGTTAAAACTGATTGAGAATAAGTTTAAGTAATTCATTTGGTTCGAACACTGTCATTTCCTTCCAGCCTATAACCAGCTTACATTTGGCAAGCTTTATTTGTACCACACAAACCAGACTGGGCCATGTAAACCTCATTTCAACACAGCAGAGGGGGGGAAAAACAAAGGACTCTAAAAGGTGTCCACACACACACTTAGACTAAAACAAACTGCACCACTCAGACTCCAGAGGGACTGTCTGTGGTTGCCAAGTCTGCTACAACATCATCTAAACAATCTCTGTGTAATCAGGACCAAATGGTGAGGAGCTCAGCAGACCATATGTGGCAGACAGGCGTGATTCTGATAAGCCCAAGTCTGTTAGCTGTCCTCTGGTATATATCTGTATGTTACTCCTCCATCCTCCAACTGAGACTGTCTGCGATCGCCAAGTGTGTAAAGCAAGACTAAAAACTATACACACGCTGCCATAAAAGTTTAACATTCTAGACTAAAGCATGTGTGTGGGCCAGTAATGGAAGACGTACTTTATTTTGTTACTTATTTAAAAGTACGAAAAACAATAATCTGGTAAAAGTCAAATTCACATGAAAAAAAAACACTCATTAAAAGTATTAAAATTTACTTCAAGGTGCACTGTGTGATTTTTCGGTTGCTTGTTTCTATGGATATATCACTGCTCTGCCTGGAATGTTCCACAGTATGGCATTAAACAGCTCTACTTTACACGTTAAGTTATAGGTGGTTTTATAGCTCAAAAATACCTAGAAAAACAGGTATTCTGACTGTGAGCGGGGTCGCCTCTCCACAGATGTAACATGTAACTTGGTCTTGTTTGGTCTCCATGAACATAGAAAGGTTTAATGCCATACTGTGAAACATTCCAGACAAAGCAATAACATCTCCGTGAACAAAAGCATAGTAAAGTATTTCGTGCAGATTTTGAGATTTAATAAAACTTAAAATGCATTGTTTTTGTGAAAGATTTGTGCTGAATTTTTCAATAGAAACAATTGAATCATTTTTCTTAGCTGTTTTTATTTGTATATTTTTGTTTGCTCAGACTATGACTGTTCAAAATAAACCCTCAGACTTTTCAGCAGGTCTCAAACTTTAATAAAAAATACTTTTACTTTTCAGTCCAGTTAAAAAAAATAAATGTAGTGGACTAGAAAGTACAGATACCTGCTCTCAGATTTAGTAACGTAAAAGTAAAAAGTATCAGCATAAATGTACTTACGTAAAGTACAGATACCTATTTTTTACTTAACTACAGTACTTTTTAACTACAGTACTTTTCTACTTTTACTTTGTTACATTCCATGGCTATTGTGGGCTATGCAGACTAATGATGATTGTTCAGTACTAAGTGAAATAGTATAAGATTTCCCGCTACAGACATTGAAGTGAGTACCACCCTAAATTACTCAGTGGTCTGACTGTAAGAATGTCATGGTAAATTAGGAATAAACTATTTGGGTGCAGTCTTGGTCATTTGTGTTTATTATTTTACTATCTGCACTCCTAAGTCTTTTCCAGTTCTATTATACAGTAGGTTTTAATTTCTGTCTCAAAACTTGATGGTCAATTAGCAGGATTGACAGGTGGATTAATGCGTGGCTTACCTATGCAACAACTAAAAGTAATAATAAAAATGAAAATATATATATGATATGGATATTTGCACATAGTAGAAATGGTAAGGGTATTTGTGCTACTTCTATATAGTAATCTACCACTACTACTGTTATTGCTACCACTGCTACTAAGACTATACTACTACAACTACCACTACTGCTGCTTCTACTACTACTACTTCTTTTACTACTACTGCAGGTAGGCCAACTTCTACTGCAGTTATCCTACTGTAATACTACTACAGGACACAGCCTGGGTCATTCAATTTATCTGCAGTCCTGGAATAAAAGTCTCAAAGCTCTTTTCCAGTTCAGTAGTAATCGTATTAGTAAAAGTAAAAGTAATAGTAATAGTAATAGTAATAAATAGTAATAATTTCAATCTTGATGGTCGATTAGCAGGATTGACAGGTGGATTAATTCATGGCTTTTCTATGTAAACAAAAAAAAGTGCTTTTAGTGTATAAATGAAATGAGAAGTCCCTGTTTATTCCACATGCTGTAGTGTAGACTGTGCTTGGTTTGATCTCAATCTTTAGGGAACTCATCGACTGTATATATAAATGGACATAGCTAACCCGCTAGCCACCACATTCCAAATAGGAAGTGAGCATGGGGGTGCTTCCGGCTCCATCGACTCTGGCTCCTTTTGACTTTACAGTGAAACATTGTCACTTTCTCTCTGTAACTGCTGCTGTGAGCCTCATTTTGGTCTTAAAATGTTAAATATTAACCCACTCTACATGATCCTGGTGTTTTTATTTCGCCCAAAAATTCCTATTATTAATTTGGAACTCTGCTTCAAATTCGCCCCTTTAACTGCTTGAACTTCATTTAACTGAAGCTGAACGCTGTGGGTGACTTCACACTCCCTTAGTCCACTTCTTTCTACAGTCTATGGTTGGATTACAGAACCTCCTGCTTTCAAAAATAAGTAAAAGTAGTTTTTAATTTACCCTGTTATGCAAAATTAAAACTTTAAACCATGTTATCATAGCGCTCACTCATATTATCTTGTATCTTGTATCTTGTATCATGCATGTTTTCAGGTTTATTTAAGGAGTCAGTGCTCACAAAGTTAATTTTCACCTACCTCCTCTTCCCGCCCACATCTCTGTACTTCCTTGCAGTCCTCCGAGCTGAGCTATACGATATGAAGAGACGAGAACCAGCTCTGCAGTCTGGAACAGGAAGTCTATTTATATGCACCTATATTTATATTATATGATCAACATTACAGATTACAATGAGTACAATGTGAAATCACGACCCACAATGTAAATACTCTCTAAATACTACAAATACTGTATATACACGTCTTCTTTTAAAGATCTCTTCTTACGTTATTTTACACAACTTAGAAACTTCTTCCTAATCCTTTTCAAACATTTTTATGTATTACATTCAGCTTTTTTAAATGGCCCGCTATTACGCTCTTTTCTGATCTATGTTATAATATTGTTATCTCATCACAAACAGACCTGGAGTTGTGTTTTGTTTCATTCACACACGTTTAACACACAAACCCTGCATATTTATGATGTCATGTGGTGATATAAGAAGTGCTCCACTGTGTTTTTAAACTCCGCACACTTGCACTAAAATTTGGATGATCTCAGCCCTGGAATTACCAATCTCTACTGAACTAAAGGTAGCCGTTTACTTGAAAACTTTCACTTCATGACATCACAAGGTCAAATAGAGCATTTTTGAGCTTTGGAGATGTAGACTAATAATAAAGAGTTACTCAGACATGTGTGAATGAAACAAAACATAACTCTAGGTATGTTTTTGATGAGGTAACAACATTCTAACATGGCTAAGAGACCGTTAAACTATTGAATCATGCTTTGCTGCATATATTCTGCCATGTTTGAAATAAAGTCAATGGATCAATCAATCAATCAGTATAGATCCCCATGTGTCCGTCAGTGCAGATAGTCCTAAAGTCCAGTTCTTTCAGGTGACGAATTGTTGCTAAAGTCACTATGTAGAGTTTAGTGGGAGTTACAACATTGATTTATTGAGTCTTGTTTGATTGATGGACCAATTGCTCCCCCGGGCTCTGTTTTATCTCTTGAATTTTAAGCACCACTCTTACAACAGTAGTCGACTAAATTCCCTTTTTTGGGTCAGGCACGTTGTGTACCTAAAAATAACTGTTGTTGAAATTATGCCAAAATGAACTTAAGGTGACCTGTTTTCTGCAGTAAGACATTTTGGAACAACTTCTCTGTATCTTTTTTGACAGCAAAGGTGATCCACTTTGGTAAATAACGTGAAATGTGGTGGGTCCATTTAACAAATTTGAGCTATAAGTTATGACTGCAGTGCCACAACGTACGTCATAGCCACGAGCTTAATGATAAATAATACAGTTTTACCTTTTACACAAGGTACACAGCCGGCATGAGTGGTGACGTGAGCTTTTTTAATACTTCAGTGGACCCTGCCTGACCTCTGTGCTACTTCAGGACCTGAGGATAAAAGACAGTGGATAGTCTGGATATAAAACGTGGTGATTCATTCTTGTCAGCAGTAAAGCTTTGGCTCGACTTGAAAATGGGAGTTGTGCTGACGGCGTTCACACCAGATCAAAATGAACACCAAGCTCAAATTTAAAAATAGTAAGATTTATTGTAATCAAAATTACAGTGTGAACAGTTGTAATTAATGATGTACTATGTAACTTTTTTGTGGTGGAGGGTCTGTCACCTGGCTCCATGGAGGTGTTATTGCTTTGTCCACATAGACTGTTAAATCCAGTCAAATGAAGCTCAGAAGGTTAGCTGTTATAGGAGCGAATTTGGAGCCAGTTCCATATTAAGAATAGGATTTTATTTATGGACAAAATGGCAAAATAAAAACACCAGGATCATGTAGAGAGGTTTAATATGAACATTTTAGATCAAAATGGCAAGGCTCACTGCAGTAGTTACAGAAATGGTGAGCGTTTTACAATGCAAAGTCAGTTGGAGCCAGTCAATGAAGCCCACTCACATTAAGAATGAATTGGTTTTTTTTTGGTTTACAAAATACAAACATCTGTAACTGAATAATACATGATTTATACGTTCCAAGCAAATTCCAAGTAAAAGAATTATAGCAAGTTGCAGACCAGAAAAGTTAGTGCACCTTTCACCTACAAAAATGTGTTTCTGAATGTGCTGCCAAACAGGACTAAACCAGGATCAAACCAGGACTAGAACAGGACCTATCAAGGACTAAACCAGGACTAAACCAGGACCAAACCAGGACTAAACCAGGACCTAACCAGGACCAAACCAGGACTAAACCAACACCAAACAAGGAATAAACCAGGACCAAACCAGGACTAAACCAGGACTAGAACAGGACCTAACCAGGACCAAACAAGAACTAAACCAGGACCAAACCAGGACTAAACCAGGACCAAAGACCAAACAAGGACTAAACCAGGACCAAATCAGGACCAAACCAGGACTAAACCAGGACCAAACCAGGACCAAACCAGGACTAAACTAGGACCAAACAAGGACCAAACAAGGACCAAACAAGGACCAAACAAGGACTAAACCAGGACCAAACCAGGACTAGAACAGGACTCAACCAGGACTAGAACAGGACCTACCCAAGTCTACAACAGAACTTAAAGTATGAATGCAGAGTTCTTTCACAGCAGCAGTGAGGGGGTTAGACTCACTCGGAGAACGTGTCACTCAAAAGTAGCCAACTCGTGCTTCCTGACAGCCGCACACAGACACAGGCTGACTCACTGACAGCACAGGATAATGAGATGGCGATGTATACGTCGGGATTTGGCAGTGGGGCCTATAGAACAGCGGTGAGAGCCGGAGTCGGTTTAACAGTCTAACTTCACTGCATATGGCTCTTTGAGGACACTGCTGCTCTCTTCACAGTTCACCTCATTTGTCTTTTTTCAATATTTCCTTTAAGATGTAAATGTGATTCCTTGGTTTGTCAGTTTTATTTATTCATTTTCAGATTGTTGTGGCTGGGTAGTTAACAGATACATTATGTTAAATTAACATTACAGCAGTGGAAGACTAGTGCTTTCCAGTGTAACTTTTCAAGGGAACGGTCCATCACCTGTTTTTCTCCATTGAACTAGATAGATATATTTTGTATTACTATATTTCTGTATTTTATTTGTACTTGTATATAATTATGCTTTATTTAACACCAGTCTTTTGCTATTATTGCATCTTATTTTGAACTTGCATTTATATTGTTCCTCTTTATTATATTATATTATATCGTGATGTGTGAGCCACTGTGTCCAAATTATTTCTAAGTTTGTCTAAGTCCAAGTTTAAAATGCTGAATGTTCCACAGTACATCTTGTATATCTCCATGGAGACAAGCAGGCGACACCACCAGGTCAGATCTATGGAGAGACGACCCTGTTCCCTTTAAGAATGAATAAAATACCTGTAATTGAATAAATAAAAGGCAAGATTGATACGTTTAATGGCCTACCATGGAACATTCCAGGACATGCAACTACATTTCTATGGAGACAAGCAGTTGGCAAATCTCCCAATAGAAATGTTACATAGTGGACCTTTTTTTTTTAGCATCCATTTAAAAGTGAAAAAGCATACACTTATTGCTGCGCTGTCTTTTGTTTTTAAATGAAGATATAAATTATGTTTACTCATGCACTGACTTTGAATGGCACATGGATACTTGCTTACATAATCAGTTTGTTGGTAGTTGAAGTCCTGCACATAAACTATTCATTCAACTTAGGCCTTTGACACATGGCAAATGCTGATTTATTTATTTATGTTTCTCCCTTTTGGCTTGCCCCTTTTATTTATTCACTATCATCACCGTAAACCAGTTGTGCAGTGCCTCAGCAAGTTCTCACCCTGGATGCCTTTACCAACTCTGGCTCAGGTAGTGTGGGTGAAGTGTCTTGCCAAGTGACACAATAACAGTATATACAGTAGACTACTCTACGATCAAAATGGCAATTCTCTAGTCATTTTGATCGTAACTTAATCATTGGAGTTATACTTAAAATTCTAGTTACGTTTAAGTTGAGAAAGTTGAATCCAAATCCCATATGTACCAGTTAATGTTACATGTATGATTTATAAACCTTACTGATACACAAACTATTGGTTGGTCAAAATGAAACAAAACTAACAAGTAGAAAAGTTACAAAATACTCTATGTTTTCTGATCTATGCTGTAATGTTGTTTCCTTATCAAAAACATATCTGGAGTTTTGTTTTGTTTCATTCTCACACATGTAACACACAAACTCTGTATATTTAAAGTCTATCAAACTGAAAACACTCTGTTCCACCTTGTGATGTCATTTGGTAATTCAGGAAGTGCTCCACTGTGTTTTTAAAGGCCATACACCTTCACTAGAATCATTTGTATGATTTCAGGCCTGGAATTGCCAATCTCTACTGAACTAAAGGTAAAATGTAGTTGTTAACATGAAAACGACCACAACATGACATCACGTTCTGAGCTTTGGGGATGTGGACAGACTAATAAACCAAGGTTATTTAAACATGTGTGAATGAAACAAAACACAACTCTGGGTATGTTTATAATGAGGTAACAACATTATAACAACATTATAACATGGCTAAAAACTCACAAGAATCAGTCTAATTTGTGTCTAAGTAAATTCACTACCATAATCAATGACTGCTTATAGTGTTTGGGTTGCCAGGTAGGGTTGTTGTTATTCAGCCTGTGTATCCAGCAGAGGTGTGATGATTGGCCGGGGTAATGAGCCTCGCTGAGAGCACGGAGCAGCCCACTCATCCGCACCTCAAACATGTCTGCCACGTCCAACAGAAAGCAAGCGCTTGTCTGAATGGATGACTAGTTCACGCACCTCTGCTGACCTCTGACCTCTCTCCCTCCGTCTGTCTTTTCTCTCCCTCTGTCTCTGTCGCTGTCTTTTCTCTCTCTCTTTCCTCTGTGTTGCTTTGATGATAGCTTTATATTTCCACAACTTTGATCACTCACCTTAGCTGAACTTTGTGTTATTTCTAGCTTTATTCTTTCCAGTGGAAGATGCTCTAGAATGCTAATGCACAGTTACACATTATCAGACAATAAAAAGCTTTATAATTAGATTATATATTTTGACCTCAAGAGCTGTTTATATAATATCTCTGCTGAGGCAAGACAAATTTAGCTAAAATATGTATAAATAGGGATACATAGGCAATAGCAAATGGCAATTATAACGCTGTTTTTATATCATTCTTTTTCTTGGGGCCTCGTATTGACTTGTGGGGCCCCGTGCTTGTGTTTACGGCTCTGGCAGAACAAGCTTTGGGTATAATACAGCTTGTCCCTCACTGCTTGTCACTCTTTATCATTTTGCCAATATTTGATTTTTTATTATCTTTCAAGATGTTAAATATTTAATTCAATATTGTTGTGAGAAACACTTTTTAGATATGCTAATTTCTCTATCATATTGAAACTCAAAGATTTAGCTTGTTTTCCTCTTGTTGCTATTAGAATGTTAGCTTTCCGGCCATAAAGGCTAAACAGGTGCGCACATGGTTTTGCAGTTTATGTGATTGCAACCTACAGCTGCAGCAAAACGTCAACACTTGAGTGTCCAAATTCAAAAGTTTGTTTTTGTGGTGCGGGAATGTTGGCCTTGAGCAAATACTGGCCTGTCCGCAACTAAAACAACACATTTTTGGCAAAACACATTATTGAGTCAACGGCCTCGAGGGCACTGTGTGTCTGAGTCTATAGACAAGTGTGCTGCGTTCTACATAGTAAGAGGTCGGTGTCAATATTCTTGGTAATAAAGTACTATCCAGTTTGCTTTTCCTTTAATTCATTGTCAGAAAATAGGATAGTGAGGTGACGCCGGTGGCAAACTGTTGTCTTAACTACCATCTTTAATATTCAGTTCATATTTGGAAAAGGTTGCTGGTATCCTGCTCCTTCAGCTGTATACTGTTGTTGTGTCTTTGGGCAACACACGACTACATGTACACTGGTATACAAATGTGTGTGTGAATGGGTCAGTGGTTCCTTTGAGTGCCCATTAGAGGTGGAAAAGTGCTTTACAGTATATTCACTGTTTAGTATTTACTAGTGTGCAGTCGGTGTGAATGAAAAAGGCAATATAAAGTGACTTCAAACAAGTCCATGTTTTGAATATATTAAACTGTGCTTAAAAAGTGCATTTGTTATTATGATTATCATTATTATTATCATAACAAATATAATCGGACAAATTAAATCATGAATTACAGAAACTATGCATGTTGTTGTTTATTTTGGTCCAAATCACTTCTCCTTTGCTACTCTCTAACTAAATGTCTCTTATCTTTCTAGCCGGTGCCCATCGATGACTCGTTCTGTGGTCTTGACATAAACCAGCCTCTAGGGGGCTCCCAGCTGGTCACAGGTCACACTCTGTACACGGAGACGAGGGACCGCATGACCTCCGTGACCTCCTACGTCTACAACGGCTACTGCGTGGCGTTTGTCGGCACCAAGAGCGGACGCCTCAAGAAGGTAGGAACATTTTTTCCTCTGGCTGTTTGTGTGCACCTGCGGTTTTTTTCCTCAAGAATCAAAATGTGTAATTCCTGCTGTCAACAGAGGGGGTGATAGTGAGAGTGAAGAGTTTTTGCATGCAGTTCTTTTTACTGGTATTTGAGTGTATAGGTATAATAAGATCTGGAAGATGAACCAAAGATGGCGTTGTGTTATTTTCAGTGGTCTGTGCTCACTGGCGCAAAATGACATTTTTTCTTCTGCATTATTTCCTGAATATGGTCTAGTGTTGCCCAACAAGTGACTTCAGAAACATTCAGTTTTGGCCAATCAGACGGCTCGCTGCTAGTGCAGAGAGTGGGACTAGGCTAAATCTTACAAAGTTAACTTTTCGGTGTTTTTACAATTAAAAAAATTCTAAAAAGTTGTATTGTAAAATAAAACTCTAACTCTATGACAAGATTTGTAAGTTGATTTTTGTACCTTAAAGCATGCATTTCAGTTTGTAATTGGATTTTTTTTCATTGTTATGTCTGGCCGGGTCCTGACTTGTAGAATTTAGTAACATTTTGTACTGTACTGTTACTTTTCATTGAAGAGTGAAGTTAATTTGAAGTAATGGACTTTAGTCTTGACTTGACTAAATGTCCTGGCCTCTCTGCGCCTCTGGCATTCTCATACTTATACAGACCTGTAGCGACGTCACAGTAGCTTAGCGCTCAATACCTTTCTCTTGTTGTATTAGCGTGTGTGTAAGACCCCATATCGCTCAAAGTGCCATTCATTCTAATAGGCTCCTGTTTTGCCTGTGGCTCTTAAGGTAAAATGAGAGTGGGCTTTTTCTCTGTAGAGGTGTGAAAACAGAGGAGACCAGAGGGGTTAAAGGCTGCTGGACACTTAATAATGATAGATTTCACACCCAATCCACAGGAAACGAGGTATTAGGCGAGATGGCTTGTTGACAGCACTGACGGTGAGGGGAAGTGAGAGAAAAGTGTGAAAAAAAAGCTAAAGTGAGACTGTCAATCACACATGTTTGGCTAGTTAATGTAGAACAGCTGCTGCAACTGCTCCACCAGCTGATGCGCAGCGACTACCCTGCAAAACGACATATTTGTAGTAGTTAAAACGTGTTGGTTTCATAATATTAAACTAATTTGATGTTTTTGGATGGATTTACCAATACACCTAAGAATATTTGGTGAATATTTCTGAATCTTGATGGAAAAGCTAATAATGACTAGCATGCTAACGCACCCTTCCTGATTATGGTGCTTTACAATTAGATGCAGGAGAGGTGGCAAGAGAAGTTTTGCTCGTTATTTGGGCGGATTTGCCAATATGGCCAAGAATATTTCTAAAGAAAAAAGGGGAAAAAGTCTGCAAGTGGATTTCAACCACAACTTTCACCAAATTTAAATTTCAAAAAGCACAAAAATATATCCAAATCTGTAGAAAAGTAACAGCAACTGTCCAGTAATAAAGTAAAGTAGCTAAATAAGGCAGCGGTCGCTACTAGGGATGCAGCGATATTCAATATAATATCAAATCGATACTGGTCTCACGATTCGATACACGTTTGTTCGATATGCGTTCGATATATGTGTCCCTCCATGCGTGCTGTGCTGTCATTTATTTTGGTCCGAAAGGGAAACAGTTATCGCAGCGTCCGTCTCAGATGAAGCAAGAAAACCGCTCCATAGGGACAAATATTCTAACAGAAGTGAGTTCTATCTTTTTATCACTTTTATCACTTTTTATTTTACATTGATAGACCCAGGAATGACAAAGATACTGTATTAACTTTTAAATACTTTAGAATTGCTTTTGGCCTTACATCGGCTTTAAACAATCATTTTTCTTTTTTTTTTGCGTCTTCAAACGTATCAAAATCGAATCAATATCATGACCCATGTATCGAGATATGTATTGAATCATGGTAAAACTGTATCGTTGCATCCCTAATTGCTGCTTAGATTTAGACATTTTCCCCAATGTTAATTACTTGGACACAGTATCACGCTTAGAGTAGTAGAGATAAGGAATAGTATTTAAGTAAACGGAATAGTAATACATAATTTTACTGGATTAAAAATGAGAAAAAGATAATGATAATATAGAGCCCTTAATCATCAATGAAAATGTAATTTGTCTAATGTTTTTTTAAAGACACTTAATAGGAAAAAACTGCCAACTTACTAGATGTTTAAATGTTCTCAAGTCAAGATTCTGAGTTTAAAGGTGCACTGTGTAACTTTTTGGTTGGGGGTCCGTCACCTGCTTGTGCCTATGGTCTGCCTGGAATGTTCTACAGTGTGACATTAAACAGCTCTACTTTACATTTATTCAATTACAGGTGGTTTTATAGCTCAGAAATACATAGAAAAACAGGCATTCTGACCGTGAGCCTGGTCGCCTCTCCACAGAGTTGACCTGTATCTTGGTCTGGTTTGGTCTCCATGAAGTTACAGTAATTTAAGTACTCGGTGGTGATGTGCATTGAAGAATACCTACATAAAATAGAAAATAATATAAATAGACCATTTATTAGCAAAAAGGCGTTTATTTCCTAGATTTCCAAATAAACTCAAGTCAAGAGTTCACGTAATTGTAACGAGATAATTCTTTTTGCAGTTTTGCCCGTGATGTGCGTTGAACAAAAGCTAGCGGTGCGTTTTGACACAGCGGTGGCGGCCCGTGCATACTGATGGTGCTTTCATACTCCGCTTGTAGACAGCTGGTGGAGGGATTTGTCAGGAGCACTGAGCCCCTCCTCCCATGGGGCCACGCGGGCTTTGACTGACAGCTGTAGTGTGGCGTGCAACTGGCTAACACACACACGCATTTTGGGTTTACACGCCTTACGGGGACGTTCCATTGACTTTCCATGTACATTTTCTGGAGATTAATCCTATAACCTTAACCGTAGTCACTACTTAACCAAGCTCACCCTAATCCCTAACCTTCAAGACGCTCTACCTGATTGGGTGAAAACAAAACTATTTCATTTTAAGCTTTTAAGTTTTTCAGTGGTCCAAAGTTATTCCTCACTTACCTTATGGATTCCATACATCCTAATTAATCACTGCTATAAGTTTAAAAGCTTTGCACAACTCTCAGAAACCAGTGCAGAGTTTTGCCGTGACATAAAGCTAACGACAACTGGCATACTAACGTGCACTTCCTGATTATCAGACAATATAATGCTTACTAATTATTATATTGACCTCAAGTACTGTATAAGCAGCTGAAATACATAGGGTACAGGCCATTTTTTTAAACCCATATCTTAACTTTAAATCATCGTTGTTGATCTAATAATAAAGAATCTAATAATTGGAACCTCATAAGGAAAGCAGGTACCCAGTGATATGTGTGTACAGATTTTAGTCGCCATGATGTTTTGTATACCCAGCCACACAAACATCCCTTCCCCCAAAACAACAGCTGCATGGAGAAAAAAACTACTAAAGCCCTGATAACTGTGTAATCATAAAGAATATCTACATTAGGGTTACAGTGGTTGAAATGAATTCAGTACAAAACTTTTGATCTTGATTTGAGTTGTTTTGACAAGACTTCCTTCACTGAGGATTGCAAGATTATTTTCATTTCATATTTTGTTGCTTATAGAGATACGCTATGTAACTTCATGTGTTTTTGTTTTGCCTGAAATGTCTCACAAATGCACTTTTTACTCCTCAAAAATAGCTTCAAAAACATGTATTCTTACTGTGAGCAGGGTTTTCTCTCCACAGATCTGAGCTGTAACTAGGCCTGGTGGCATCAACTGCTTGTCTCCGTGACGACAGATAGATTAAATATGCACTATGTAATTTTTCTAGTCTCAGTGGAGATGTTACTCCTTTGTTACTTTGCTTGGATTGTTCCACAGTATGGCATTAAAGTGATCCATCTTCCATGTATTAGATTGCTGGTGTTTTTATTGCTCAAACTGCCTTGGAAAGTCACGCATTATTATTATTAGTGGGATCCATGGAAACAAAATGGACCTTTAATGCCATGCTGTGGAACATTCCAGACAGAGCGATCTCCTAAACACATATCTTTCAGCTGTGTGAGCCACTAAAACCATTTCCATACTTGTACAGGGAAAATCTTTAATTCACGTCTTGACAAGAGGTCCTGGGTTATTTTGGTCCCCTTCTTTCATAATTAAATCGATACACCAATCAGGCGGCGGTGACGGGGGCATCCATTCTGCCTAATCCTGCTCAATAATGGAGCACTTTTTCTGCTTGGCTGAAATGGATCACGATGAAGCTCTGTTTTCCTCACACAACAGCTATCTCTTCACTTTAGTGTAGCAAGTAAAGGTTGGACATGTATTGTTCAGATAATAACATCATAGTAAGATAGTGGTTTACATATATGCACATTTTTGATACTGAACATAAAGCTAAAGGTGGTTTTATAAGGATGGTTTAATATTTCAAACAAGAGTATGATGAACTTTTTGATTAATTTTGCTGTCAATCCACAGGACATTAGGTTTACACGTTGTGGTTACTGGTTTCTCTTTTTTCCACAAACAAATATTAGAAAAACAAGAAAAAATCATAATAATTGTTACCAGGACAATCAAAAATGTTCTGTCAACCCTTTGTTGAATAACCGCGCAACTGAATTCTAATGAAATTGTGATCCAGTTGTTTCATATTGGCTTGGGAGTTTTTAATGAAGAGGTCTAAGCCAATCCCGTCAATAAAAGAATGTTTTTAAAAGAACTTTCTTACAAATAGAAGTATATCTTGTTTATGTTTATGAAATTAGAATTGAACACAGAAATCCTTCATATTTCTCTCAATTAGAAAATACCCTGTTCCACCTTATGTCATTTGGTAATACAAGAATTGCTCCAGTGTGTTTTTAAACTCCATACACATATGCTATTAAATTGAAAACTACCGCTGCATGACATCACAAGGTGGAATGGAGCATTTAGAGGTTTGGAGATGTAGACAGATTAATAATAAAAGATTACTCAAACACGTGAATGAAACAAAACACGACTCCAGGTACGTTTTAATGAGGTAACTACATTCTAACATGGCTTAAAACTCACAATAATAAATTTTGCGTAATACAGGACCTTTAATGAGAAAAGTGAACCAAAAACGATTTAAAATTATTCCTTTATTTTTTCCGTCAGACATTATTCCTAGTTCTGTAAATGTGACTAGCCCAGTCGAGCTTGCCCTTTATGCAAGCTCTCATTTCCACATGTATGCAAAACAGCCATGGCCAGCGGTTGGGATTCCTCACATGACCATGACTGTAACCACGGTAACCACAACGACACAAGAATTCACCGGGACTGAGGCAAGCCACGTAGAGGGAAGGTGCCATGCCCGACCGGCCAGAACAAGCAAATGAATCCAGCGAAGAGGGAATACAGCCGAACAAGGGGACTGTGGAGAATGTAGTTGTATTTTTTTTTTTATGTTTCGTGCGACACAGAATTAGTAAATATTTGATGAGCTCAGGCCTCATTGGGGTTTAGTCATCTTTTATGCAGCTTGCCAGTTTCATTTATCTTACACTAGTCTCTAAAGTGGGTGTGTTAGAAGTCCTATATTACGCAAAATGGATTCTTGTGAGCGTTTCGCCATGTTATAGCCTAATATTGTTACCTCATCAAATACATATCTTAAGTTGTTAAGTTGTTAAGTTAAGAAATCCTGCATTATTAGTCAGTTAACATCTGCACAACTCAGAATGCTCTGTTCCACCTTGTGATGTCATGAAGCGGAAGTTAATAATAATAGTAATAATAATGCATTTTATTTGCATTTTACATTTCAACAAAATCTCAAAGTGCTTTTTTCAAGTTAACAGCTACATTTTAACTTTAGTTCAGTAGAGACTGGCAATTCCAGGGCTGGAATTATTGGAATAGTTCTAGTGAAGATTTATGGAGTTTAAAAAGCACAGTAACAGAGTGGTTTGCCTCAACGAAGAAGGTTGTGGGTTCAATTGAGCTAAGACTGGGGCCATTCTGTTTATTTATCTGCAAATCTTTCTTTATTTTTATGGTGCTAAGGCTACTTATTTGTGGAAAATGGCCACGCGTCCTCAAATTGGCACCATATAACATCAAGCTGAAACCCATGAACAAGAAAACTGTCCTTTTTCACATCAGATGCCCTCCCAGTAATTGTTTGTTTGCAACTGATACTGACAGAAAGTGCATACTGGTGTTTCGTTATACATTTTAGGAAGATAAACAATAGTAGTGATCTAAAAGTCCTGTTTAATTTTAACACATTTGACATAATAAACCACAAATATAGAAATGTATAATAAGATCCAGCTTCCTGTTGTTGTTGTTGTCCCAAAGTGTAGTGAGATACGGTAGACACAGACATGAACTTTGGGAGCCCTTCTGTCACTAGTGTGTGCCTGGAGTGAAGCATCTTGACATCTCCTGCATACATACATATTTACAACCAGGATCACATTACATTGATACACAGACAAGAAAACATATAAAAACTATTCAAATGATTACACAATTGATCAAACCTGAACTTGCACAATGGCGATTACACACATCACTACACATCACACATGTTTATCACAATTAACCATGATTTCGTGTTGGTTTTGGTGGGAGAGAAATTGTTGCAGCGTTCTTGCATTATTCATTTGTTTACATTGGGGTGTTATCCGCGGGCTCCCTTAGGTGTCACAGGGATTGGGTGCACTGGGTGACCCGGTGATGAGCCTGCACCTCCTCTGCTCCATGTAGATAAGCTGACAGGGTACAGCTCAGTGCCAGCTACCAGCATCAGACTGTGTACATAGACAAGATTTGATGCTACTGGGGTGATATGGTGGATTTATGCTGTAAGAAGGAATATGGTTTTGTAACACAGATGGTTTAGAGGTATTAGTAGGTTTTAGTAAGGTTTAAATTGGTATCTGGTTAGCTTAGGTTAGTTTTAGGGATGCACCGATCCGTTTTATTTATTTCTCAAGTAACCACTGAAAATATTTGTATAAATTAAAGTTCAAACATTATGAGACTTTTTATATGCCCAACCAGGATATCGACGAAACCGATATTTGGAAGCCGATATTTGATGCAGCAAATTTTTCAGTATCAGCACCGATATCCGATACCAGTATTGAATCGGAGAATCCCTAGATAGTTTATTTGCCATGTGCAGTTGAAAACCACATTGGAAAACATACAAGAAGTGCACAATCTGAGTAGTGTTATGGACTTATAGACAATACTAAATAATATCAATAGCTCTTCTATACTTAAAAGTTGGATTATGGAACTTTTCTGGTAAAGGGTCTGCCCTCTGCATGTCTCCATCTCCACTGCTTCACCTTACATCAAACATATCTGTCTTGCATTTATTCAATTATTTATTGCTCAAAAACATGCATTCTTACAGTGAGCAGGCTTGCCTCTCCACAGATCTGACCTGTTACTTAATTTGGGGTCACTTACTTGTCATGTAAGTTTAATGCCACACTGTGGAACGTTCCAGGCAAAGCAATACCACCCCCATGGAGAGAAATGACATAGAGCACTGTTAATGTGTGGTTGCAGTGATGAGCAAAAGCAGATAAAACTACATTGACCATGATGCTTTGCTCTTTGTTTTGTTTTACTGCAACACACATTTCTGTCTTGATGTTTTGAAATATGGCGATACTTATAGCACAAAAGGCAAGATGTGAGAGGAAAGCAGTGGCATTTCTACAAACTATAAGAATCCATATAATGTCAAGATCTATACTATACATTGTAATTGAGAACATGAAAAAAACATGATCTTACAGGCCTATTGGTAAGCGCTATGTGGGAAAAAATACAAGTAGCGAGAAGGGACAGATGCTTGGGAAGGAAGCAGGCAAGCCACTGTTGAAATTCAGCTCTGCCAAAGGAACCAGGCCTGCACCACTGCTTGTAATTGGATTGGCTCCGTTCCCAAAGAATTCCCTCTTCTCCGCGCACACAATCTCCCAGCATCCCATCCAGTCCCTACACCTCCTCCCTCTCTCCCGCTCTCCTCCTCTCCTCCCTGACGGCCAGCTCCTTCTGTATTCTGGTCTGTTTCCTGAGATTTGCCGGTGCATGGAGAAACAGCAGGGATAGTGGGATAGTGTTGTCCAATACACGGCTTTGGAGGGGATTTATTGAGGAAGAGGGGTTAAGAGGTGTGGAGCACTGAGCAGCCAATAAGGTGAGGACAATGCAGGAAACACTTAAGGCTTGTACAGTGGAGCTGCTATAGACTAAATATGGTGGAATAACGTCACTGGTTTTGGCTTCCTGTTATATGCAGTATTTTAAAGACATTCCCCATTGTACAGATATAGTATTTAGTTTTAAATTGTTAATTACTATGGCAACGGTCAGTTTTTTTTTTATTATTCAGAAAGCCATGGATAACATCACAGCATTCAAGAATCCATAGGTTTTAGGATGATGGATAATGAAGACAAAAACATCCTCAAAATGTCATCTATAACACAAAAAACTGAAATCCATGAATAAAATTGCGCTGGAACTAAGGTGACAATTCTACAGTAGAATCAAAATGCAGATGTTACGACCGGGTTTATGGTTATTATCTATGTAATTACTGAGTCTATTCACATGAAAGAAAAACTGGCACAAAGTTCAGTTTTCTCAATCAGTAGAGATTAAAAAGTTACACAATTTTTTTCACATTATCTGATTATCTGTTACAATTATTCAACCTCAAACATGTGACTGTTGTCATTTGAAAGATCTTTAAGCCATTAGTTTCAACATTTGTGGTTCATAAGTTTGGATACTTCTTTCAAAACAGTGAATTCCACCTAGAGTAATAGTCTCGAGGTTAAATTGTCTGTTTACTGCCAAAATCGTACAAAATTATATATATATTTTTTGTGAATTGTTCGTTTCTAGGCCAACTTTACTTTGCAACACTCTGAAACCCATGGATCGGCCCCTACCTTCCATCAGAAATTATGCCATCAGTTTCTAGATGGTCATGAACACATCATATAAAACTGCCCTACAGGGTTACAAAAGAGTACATTGTCCCTAAAATACTATTCGTTTCGTTTAATATTCGTTTCACTTTCCTGTTTATTTCGGACATTTTGAGGAGTTTTGGCCATACAAATCAGTATTTTGTTAATTTCTATACCAACTTTACTTTGCAACCCATGGATCGGTGCCTACCTTCCATCTGAAATGATCTCATCAGTTTCTAGATGGTCATGAATACAGCGTCTAAAACTGCCCTGACAGTTCTATAGGGTTACAAAAGAGTGTCAGAGCCAGTCTAAAGGGTGCTGTGGACTTGTGGGTGGCACTTGGAGGCAGTGATTGATTGTACAGGGCAGAAGATGTGCACCTCAGCAGAAACGTGCCTGGGGCCAATCAATACTACGAACCTCCATGTGTTTTCTATAGCTACAGTAAAAACAATTATGATTATTATGTTTGGGGGAAGCTTTCATGCCAAGTACTACAGTGAAATGACAAATATGGCCGAGGGATGGTTCAAATAGATTTTTTTAAGGTTTGTTTTTGCGTTAAATATTCTTGGACAAATGCTGACTTGGACAAATAACGCAGTTAGCTAGTTTATTTGAGGACATGGTGTTTTTGGCTTGTTCGGCAGCGTTGCAGATCACAGTCAATAGAGTTTGGCCTGTTGTTTTACTCGAAAGCTTTTTAAAAACAATTTAGTAAAACAATATTGATTTCGTTAATGGCATTTCATTTCAAAAGGCGCCCGGTTGAATCTAACATGTTACGAAATCCTTTATTATTCCACAATGGGGAAATGGCATTGTTACTTGTGTAGCCTTGAGTGCTACATTTAATAAAATTGCAAAATGTCAAGGCATTCATCACTACTGTCAAATGTTATAATACTTAACACTGATTGATACTAAGGAAAAGGCTTGATACTGGATACCACAATGATACTAGAAAAAATGCTTTTATTTATACAGAACAATGTAATTTCTAACACAAAATATAAGTTAATAGTAGGGTACTATTTGGACTTAGTTTGAATCAAGACTTCTTGTTCTTGTTCTTCTTGTATCTTGTTTTGATACTAGTTTTATTACCAATTAGTATCTGGGTGTCAATTTTCTTTATCATCATGCTTGGGAACTACATATACACTTTTCTGCTTTTCAAAAGATAGTTCTCAATTGTTAAACTAATATTATTAAACAAACTTATCATTATCACTTACTTCGAATGGTCGACGCATTACAATGGCACACTATGGGTTAAATCTCACCAGTAAATAATCTGCAGTCCATTCATGAATTCACATCACCAAAACATTGCATCACCTAAATTAACTTTGAATCCAAATTGGCTGCGTGTGATTCACTTTGCACTTGACGCTCCCACGAGGACTGGGATCGGTGGGAAGAAACAATGGTATTAATCCGAAGAGGAGCAGGCCCTTTGATACAGCCAGAGATGGAGGGCACAGCTGCATATGTAAAATTGGATGTTGAAACTCATCCCGACTGTAGATGACTGAGGAGCTGAAGAACTGTTCTGGGATCCCCTGGTTAATCACACTTCATTCCCACATTGTTAGAGTGAGAATTTACCACTGAGAATGACTCCTGCGGCGCTAATGATCTGCCATGACAATTGTTTGTAAGAAGTCAAGAGATGATTGGCCTTTGAAATCTCTTTTGGCCTGGTTAATGGGTTGTGTTCATGTGGCATCAAATAGTTTAATACTGGGGTGGAGGGCAGGTCAGAATTGGCATTGTAATTGTCAAATTGTAGCTGTTTGACCTGGTTTATGGTTAATATCTGTGTAATTAATGGACCTATGGACATGCAACAAATTTGTATGAAGGCGATTGGCATTCTTGTCTGCAAAAACAAAGTAGACTTAGGCAAACTTTATTGATCCACAAGGGAAATTATTTGGACTTTTTTGCGAAATCTTCAAAAAGTAGGATCCTGTTCAGAGTCCATATTGTAAACATCTCCAGGAGCATTAACATTGCAAGGAAGACTGAAATATTCTCAAATTATAGTTACAAGTTATTATTTTGGTTTGATTTTGATTCATTGTGTAGCCCTAGCAGTTGTTTGTGTTTATGTATTCAAACACAATGGCAGGACTGTCCATTAAATGACAAAATTGCTAATTTGTGAACCAAATACCTAACAAAAAATAACCAGGTTCAACATTTTCATTTTGGAGACTTGTTTCAAAAATTGTCAATCTAGTTATATAGGCCACAGTCCACTGCCTTCCATCTAAACTATGACATACTTATAGCCTCTTCAACACAACCCATTCCCGTCACGCTTTGCTAAATAATTAGTTAGCTGTTAGCATCTGGACTTCAAAGCTTGGTTCAGGTGCTTGACTGGATAGACATGCTCTTGAACTGGTCGAATTAGCAGACGCGGCCCGGTCATCTCATGTGGCAAGTTTAGCAACCAAAGCAGCATGTGTTCTGGAAAAACATTAGCGCAGCGAGGCCGGGGATAGCAGCTGAGGCTAATGCTAAAAGTGTTGGCAACTTGAAAGAGTGGTACAGGCAGCTGCTTCCCCAAGACCCCAAGTGGTCGACCCTCCACAAACCCCCCACTCCTCACCTGCTTCATGTTGCTGGCTCTGCTTTGCTTTGCTTTTAGGTCTGCTGTTTTATATGGACATGACAGAGCAGCTGGCGGTGTTTGTTTTCAGTCCAAACAATGCATTTGCTATGACCCACCTGGACCGTCCCTCAGGTTATAAACTGAGAAAGTGCAGAAAGGCACAACACAGCCAAGGCAAACTTCTAAAGAGCTACAGCAGGCATGGATGGGGGAAATAGAAAGTGTTTGATGATGGATTTGGTTGACAAAAATATGCAAAGGAGGGCTTCCAGACCAGGTGGGGCTGTTTGGTGTGGAATTTGCATGTCCTCCCTGTGTCTAGGTGGGTTTCCATTGAGTAGTCTAGTATCTCAGACTCAGTCGCACAATATTGATAATTCCTCTAGGCAGGTACTCCTGATCATGAACATAGCTAAATATCTAAAGAAATAGATTTGAAATATGATCGAATTTTGGTCAAAGGCCCATTATGTAACTTTTTCTCTTTGGAGATGTTATTTCTTTCCCTGGAATGTTCCCTTCTATGGCACAAAACTTGTATCTCTCTTGTATTTATTAAATTACAGGCGTTTTAATATATTTTGAAAAATGCATTGAGAAACATGCATTCTTACTGTGAGCGGGTTGTCTCTCCACAGATCTGACCTGTGACTTGGCCTGGTGGCACCTCCCATACTTAGAAATAGATAAGTTTAAAGGCATACTGTGTAACATTCCACACAAAGCCATAATATCCTCATGGACACTATCAGGTGAAAAAGTTAGTGCCCCGAACCTCAATAAGACAGTGGTAGAACTAGTCTTACTCAATGTTCAATATTCATTTTATTTTTGTCATATTTTTCACTATTTACCAGTTTATAAATTGGTTTTCACATTTCTGCACTTGGGTCCAGACGTAACAATTTTCTCATTGAAAAACAATTTTAACTAAACAACTTCGCCGTAATTGCCATGCGATAAAATCTGTTTTCAATCATCAGAGTGTAAAATCCTGGACGAGCCCCCAATTTATATCTTGTCACTCACTGGCCACCGTACGACTTTGTTTGAGAAATGTAATTATAAATCCTCACAGCAAATAAATACAGGAGGTCTCTTTGTTTGACTCCTGTTGAAATTAAATACACAGTGAACGCACCTGTTGCCAAAGCCCAACCTACTATAACAAGGCTAAACAATGTGATGACACTTTGTGAATGACAGCTGCCAGTGCGCTCACATTAGTCTCATCTCGGGGCTGCAGAGCTGTAAATTACCTGCCATCATTGTAATCAAGCTAAACAGAGTTGTACAGTTGCGGTTTGGCTACTGGCTACAGAGAGGGGAGCACATACCTTGCAGATATTGTTCTGGTAATAGAGTTTTTACTTCAGCAGATTGGTAGAGCACGAGTGAAATGATCCACGGCAAAAGTAAAGCTATTTGGTACTATTTAGGAATACCGAGATAGGCCCGATTTCATTTCGATTTTGATCTAACGTAATTGCATAATGGTGTACTGTGTAACTGTTTTGCTTGAGGGTCTGCTGCCTGCTTGTCTCCATGGTGACGTTACTACTTTGTCTGAAATGTTCAGAGTATGGCATTAAACATATTTACAGTATTTGAAAGAGAAGCAGGTGGTGCCATTAGGTCTAGTTACACGTCAGATCTGTAGAGAGGGACCCCACTAACACTACAAATGTAACTGAATAAATGTAACATCTCCAGTGAGACAAGAAAAGTTACTTAGATCATCTTTAATTGCTTGAAAACTTATTATAACTGCGTAATAGTGTGTAATAGTAATACTAGGCTTGTTTTTTTGTTTTAGCACCATTACAAATAAATGGCCATCTGGTTGTAGATATAGATTTAAAAATAAATCTGCTGTATTACAAAGCAAACGTTCCTCTAGTCCGGATTTACCCCAGGCATAATTCTAATGAAAAAACACCCAATACACGGAAATGTAATAATTTCTTAAAATATTGCATTCTTTTTTTTTTTTTTTCTTTGTTTAAGAATTTAGAGCTACAGATGGATAAAGTCTGCGGATATTTTGATAATTTTCTTCAAATGATTTTAACTTTTATTTACTGTCAGCTTTTTTTTTTTAACCACAAAAGAGCTGTATAGTAACGTTTTGTGCAGTTTTCTCATCATAATAAAGTGTTCAAATAGCTTTATGCATATCCTTAAGACAACTGGTAGTTCAAAAGTCCTGTGCTGGAAATTTAAAACCGATAACCGATACACTAAAAAGTACAAATATCGGCCCCATATATATACCGATCTATCTCTAGTAGTTTTTTGGGTCTGTCCTGGATGGTGATGAGACAACTACGTGACTGTACTAGTATTTACTGAGAAAAACAAAATGATTTCAATTGCTACGACTTAACTGTACCCTGCTTGGGAACTTTCTCAGACATCTTTTACATTGCTGCGTTATTCCTATAATCTCCTCTAATCCCCATTGCCTTTTAAAGAATGGCAGGTATGTCTGTTTCCCGGCCATGTGTGTCCTGTTGTCTTTTGTTACTTAATTGCCGTACACATCTATCCAGTAAATCTAATGAGCGCTGTGTTCATTGACTTGTGAAGTACCAGGATGTGTCTGTATGACCTTTATGAACCTGGCCCCCACTTGACCCCCCGCGGATCTGCTCTTAACCCCGGGACAGAAGAGAGACGAGTCCCCCCACGAGGCAGGGGGCGGTGTCTGTCATGTCTCTGTGTGGCAGTCTTATGGTATGTCTTTGTGGAAGAGAGACTTTGGTTTGTTGTTAGAATGTTTTGTAGAGCATTGATGCATTACTAAGCAAATCCTGGAGAATTTCGGGCAACATTTGCAAGTTATAGTTTAAAGTTTCACAGCATTTTTTATAGTACTACTCTATAAGTACTTTCAAACAAGTTTAGACCTTGTCTGAGGCCAGTTTAGTCGTGATTTAGATCTGGTTTGGTCCTGTTCTAGTCCTGGTTTAGTCCTGACCTATTTTAATAAAGAAGTCCTTTGTGTAACTTTTCTGGTGGTTGCTCCATCAAATGCTTTTCTCCATGGAGATGTTATTACTTTGTCTGGAATGTTTCACAGTATTGTATTAAACCTTTCTATTTTCATGGAAATCAAACCAGACCAAGTTACAGGTCAGATCTGTGGAGTGGCGACCCCGCTCGTAGTCAGAATACCTGTTTTTCTAGGTATTTTTGAGCTATAAAACCACCTGTAAGGCAATGACATGGTGACAAGTTACATAGTGTAATCTTTAAATTTCTTGTAGTTATTGTATCTCAATAATATCTGTATTTTTTATGTGATTTTATTACATTTTTGTTTTTTTCATTTTTTGCATGGTACCTCTGCAGAATAAGACCTGGATGACTGAGGGATTCCACAGACATGTGGAATTTGTGCTAAACCAAACTTGAGGAGGTCTTCCATATCCATGCACTGAGCTACTGGCGATTAAGATTCAGGCCTGGTTATAACAGTGCAGGGTTGCCATATATTCAATACAAAATGCTGCGGTTTACTCACTGAAATTTTGTTCTTATTTTTCTTTTGTCAATAATAGTTTGAATTCAGTTTTATTTACATTTCACACAGTGCCTCAACTGGCCAATTACTTTGAGATGTGCCTCTTTGAAATGTGCCCTCCTTCTGAAACCTTTGCTCCTTCTGCAATTTTCTCCATTTTTACTTTTTAAAATATGTCCTCACTGTCCACCTGCTTTCCCCTCTCATTTATTCAACACTTTTTCACTTATTTGTCCTTATTTGTTTCCTGTCTCCTTCCCTGGCATCTCTCTCTATGTCTCTCTCACACACACATACACACACACACACACACACACACACACACACACACACACACACACACACACACACACACACACACACACACACACACACACACACACACATACATACACACTTTCTTTCTCTCAAGCTCTTTCTCTTGTTCTGTTGTCTCCCTCTCTCCTCTCCCTTTCCTCTACTCCTGAGTCTCTCTTTTTCTCTTTGTACCTATATCTTCTCTCTTTTCTCCTCGTCAGTCTCTCACTCCCTCTCTCTCCCCTTGGCTCATTCTTTCATTCTTTCTTTCTCCCTCTCGTCTTTCCCTCTCTCACTCTCTCAGTTTTGCTTCCACTCTCCACTCTCCACTCCTCCCTTTCACATTCTCTCTCACTTCTCCCTGCTTCTCCCTCACCCCTCTCTTCCCTCCAACACTCCTATCTCCCCTCTCTCTTTCTCTCTCTCCTCTCTCTTTTATCCCCCCCACACCTCTCTCTCTGTCTCTCTCTGCATGTCTCTCTCCCTTTCTCTCTGCCTCTCTTTCTCTCGAAGGAAGTGTTTTTCATTATCTAACAACGAGAGACAAATCCTCTCTCTTTCTCTCTTCTCTCTCTCTTTCTCTCTTCTCTCCCTCTCTCCAGCTAACACTATTACAATGACACAGCCTTCCCTGCAGTGATCTCATTTATCACATTCGGAGCAGTTCACTGTTGCACGCCCCTCCCCTCCTCCCTCCTTCTCTCCCTCTCTCTCTCTCTCTCTCTCTCCCTCCCTCCCTCCCTCCCTCCCTCCCTCTCTCTCTCTCTCTCTCTCCATTCTCTGCCTCTAATTGCTTGCTCTTTTCTTTCGCCGGAGTCTCGAAGGAAGCGTTTTTCATTATCTAACAACGAGAGACAAATGCTCACACGCGGGGCACACATTCTCAAAACTACTCCCCTACACAAGCGTTTTAAACCATAGGCGTACTGGCGTCGCCCGTGGTTACGCCAAATCCCATAAGACGAGAAGACAAAAGCACTCTCGGCTGTAAATATGTTCTTATTCATTAATTCATTTGAAAGATCACAGATTTTTTGTTTGTGCATTTCATTGTGGTATTGGCTGGGTCTGTCTGTGGGATAAATGTGATAAAACTACTTGAGTGCTTCCATAATAGGGTTTTCCTTCAGAAGAGAGATTAATTAAGCCATTGTTGATGGAATGTACATTTTAGCGCAGATGTTTTACTGGCTGTTCTTTCAGATATGATGAACAACATTATTACAAACATAAATAAGTGTAGCACGGTCTCTTGGGCTTAGATGCATCGACAATGAAAGTAATTATGTGAAAGGAGAATCCATCAGACAGCACATGGCTCCTCCAAGGCAGTGGGCCCAAATTAACATCTGGAACACAATATGAAATTAATTCTTAAATAAATGAAGGCATGCTCACTGTGTACTTAGGTTTGCAGTTCATTAATATATAGACACAAGGGGCTTATCTTCTTTAAAAGAGTGAAAAACAGAATTTGTTCATTTTAAATGGTTTGCAGTGGTCCAAAGTTATTCCTCACTTACCTCATTCGTTACGAGCATCCAAATTATTCCCTGCTATGAGTTTATAAGCCCTTTTCACCACTCTGTTAAAGCTAAGAAGAGCTAGCATGCTCATGTGCACTTCCTGATTATTGCACAATAAAAGTTTTTCTTATTAGATGCTCAAATATGTAGGGAAAAAAATCAGATACTAGAGAACTAAACCAGGACTAGAACAGGACCAAACCAAGTCTAGATCAGGACTTAACTGAACGCCGCCTTAGTTCCAGTTCCAGTTTACACACTGACCTTGCTGTATCGATGCTCAGAGACAGAGTAAACATCTTTAGGACAAAAACAGTGAAACAGAAGAGAGGGGGTCTGTCAGAGTGGATGTCTGGAGTCGTGCCAGAATTTATTGATTAGCTTTACAAAGCGCTTGAATGGGCCAGATAACTGTGATTAGCCAATTCATTAGTGCGGCCTGCAGAGTGCTCCCAAATGAGATAAACCAGAGAAGAGGAAGGACAGCACAGGCAGGAACCCTCATACTTTGTCAAATTGTACAGAAAGTCCCACAACAGGAGGTGAAAGAAGCACTTTCCGTAATTCCATTTTAATAAAGGTCGGTACACTGTGTTCAATTTCATTTTTCAATTTGATAACAGTGAAATCTAATAAAGATCTTTCATAATAACTATAACTTTTGAGCACTTTCAGGAAAAAAAATAACATTGTTTGATTTGATGAAAGCAGCAGCTGGAAGTTGGGAACAATTCGGCAAGTTTACTGAGAAGTGGGCATGTTTTTGTAACTACAAACTGTTTCAATTTTAAATCATATTCGATGAAATTTAGAAACTGTTTTTTAATACCTGCTTACATTTTTCATTGTGATTTATGGAACTTTCAAAATGTTCACAAACATTAACATAATATTAACACAACTTTTTGTAGCTGGAGTAGTAGTAGATGCCAAAGCAGGTGATCCTTTTGAACAGACTGTGAAATTTGCTGATTATTTTTAGATGGAGGGCTTGGGCCTGTGTAACTCTTTTTATTGAACCAGAGCACTGTTTGTAAGAGACTGGCTCCATAAACTTGCCAATGGCTCCATAAATTTGCCAATTTTTGAAGCTATTCTGAAAAAAATACTTTCACCTTTGTTTATTTACTTTGTCCTTTAAAGGAGGAGGATGTAGATGGACTAATAATGCAGCAGGATTACTCAAACATGTGAATGAAACAAAACACAACCCTAGTCAATTTACATATGATTTATTTTTTTTTACATTTTTTTTTTTTTTTACATTTGACAAGTAGACAAATTCTACCATAGATTTCTCGGCTTTCTCCCAGCTAATTGTTGACTTATGGGCAGTTTGTGATGCCACAGGAACGCAATCTTTCAACCAAGCTCCATTTTCTTTGCGCGCGTCTTTTGGAGTGAGAATGGCGTGGATTGATTTCATAAATGAGAGCTGTTTGGGGCTTTGATGTTGTATTAAACTGCTGTCTGTTTGAGAGGCAGAGCCGAGTGTGACACAGACTAATGTTAGTGTCTGATACGGCTCCTGTCTGCCACTCCAAACAGTCGCTTATCAGAGGCAGCCTGTTCAGCCTGTCTGCGTACTGCCTCGGTCTAATGCAGGGTTATGATCAGCTAATGTACACACAAGGGCTCGGGGACGCTATTCATTCTGCGGGTGCATTTACTTTGTGAAGTACGAATCCGATTCTCAACGAGCAGGAGGAACTGAAATGGGAATAGAAAACCTTATTTAAAGAGCCCATATTACACTGTTTTCTGATCTATGTTGTGTTTTGTTGTCTGGAGTTGTGTTTTGTTTCATTCACACATGTTTAACACACAAACCCTGCAGATTTCAGCTGAGCTCTTCTCTCAAACTGCAAACACTGTTCCACTTTGTGATGTCATGTGGTAAGTACAATCATTTACATAATTTCAGCCCAGGAATTGCCACGCTGTACTGAACTAAAGTTAAAAGCTAGCTATTAACTTGAAACTACCACTTCATGACATCACAAGGTGGAAGTGGTAGAGCATTTTGAACTTTAGAGATGTAAACAGACGAATAATAAACAAAATACAACTCCGAGTATGTTTTTTGTGTAATATAGTGCCTATAATATTACTGAACAAAGCGTATATATCGTCTTTAAAGTTAGATTTTAGAATAATTTCGAATCATTGTGTTTCATTCAAACAGTTCCCCTTTATTCACACGTCAGTCAAGCAGTCAAGCATTTCAGCACGCACCTAATCAATAGTGATGTATGGATCTATCTGCTCGCTTTACTATCTGGTGTCTCTTCCAGGGTTTTGAGCACTTTAAATCTGCACCCACTTACCTGCTCATAAACTCCGGTATCTGCTATTATCCCAGTAATCGGAGCGTGTCTCCCTTTGACGGCTGCTTGTCAGGTCCCGGCGTTTGTGTTGTAGTGAGACAAAGATGTCAGCTGATTTCACTCTTTAATAGTCCAGCTGTCCACCACGAGACATATGTAGTCCTAATGGGTTTGGACAGTCCATTACCCCTCTGCTTTGTAGTGTAGTGTACAATGGGGCTATAGACAAAAGATGTGCTTTGCCTGAATGCGTCATCTATCAAAGTCAAAATTGTATTCTTTAATAATATCTTATTGAAGAATTTATTTATTCATATTTATTTTTTATTTATTTTATTATATTTATTTTATTGCTTCCATTTTTTCTTAAGTTTATTACTATAATAAAAAAAAAAATAAATAAATAATAATAATAATAATAAGAAGAAGAAGAATTCTTTTATACACCACTGGTTGGTTGGGGGATTATCTTTTCCGCTATCTCGTAAAGACCTAAAAAAAATTCCTGCTTTGTCTGGAATGTTTCGCAGTATGGCATTAAACCTTTCTATCTTCATGGAGACTAAACCAGATCAAGTTACAGGTCAGATCTGTGAAGAGGCGACCCCGCTCACAGTCAGAATCCCTGTTTTTCCTAGGTATTTTTGAGCTATAAAACCACATGTAATTGAGTAAATACAAGGTAAGCTGTTTAATGTCATACTGTGGAACATTCCAGTCAGAGGAGTGGCATCTCCATAGAAACAAGTAGGTGGCCGACACTCCACCAGAAAAGTTGTGTTATGCACCTTTAACATCTAATTTCTTCATAAACTTATTGACTTCCATTAAAGATGTACTATGTAACTTTTCTAGTAAAGGTTCCGCCATAGGCTCGTTCCCATGGAGATGCTGTTGCCATGTCTGAAATGTTCCTTTATGACATTAAACTTATATCCCTCTGTTATTTTTCATTTGCATGTGTCTTTATTGCGCACATCTTAAATCAAATCTTTCTTATTGTTTGATAAGGTTAATGCCATACTGCGGAAAATTCTTGGCAAAGCAATTACATCCCGTTAGACACAAGCGAGTGGCAAACCCTCCACCAGAAAAGTTACATGGGGCTGTGAAATCATGTGTATTTCACAGCCTTTTTTGTTTATTGAAGGTAAACCCTCCACTATTAGCTGAGTTGTTTAACCACCCAACCAATAAACTGGAGCCAATTATTAATCAGTGGTGGAAGGTAATGAAGTACATAAGTAAAAGTGCAATACTTAAGTACTTTTTTTTTTTTTTTTTTTTTTTTTACATTGGGTACTTTTACTTCACTACATTTGAGAGCATGCATCTGTACTTTCTACTCTACTACATTTTAGATCTGGACTGAAAAGTAAAAAGTAGATTTTATTTATGACTTCATTTTTATCAGATTTAATTTGAGTTAACATCTCAACTTTGAGTAAATCAAACACACAAAAACATGAAAACAAATAGAAAAATTAACAAATCAATTGAATCACTAAAAATCCACTAAACTCATGATCAAAATCACTACATTTCATCCTGCAGTTGTTCTGAAAATCTCTGCAAAATACTTGTACTTTTTATTCTTTAAGTACATTTTTAAACAGGCACTTTAAGACTTTTACTTAAGCAGATTTTTTTCATGTGATGCTTTTACTTTTACTTGAGTAATCTTTTGCCCCGGCATCTGTACCTTTACTTGAGTAACAAAACGGAGTACTTCATCCACCGCTGTTATTAATACACCTGCACTGAAGATTTACTCGTCTGAATTGTAACAGACTTTATACTTCCAAAAGTTACTGCACAGCATTGCAAACACTATCACGTATCAAACACCGGATATTTACGAGTGTAGTAAAACTTTAAACTGGCTACATAGTGGACGGGCACATGTCACCCATTAGCAAGAATAGCGAAGGTGGAGGCAAATAGAGCTAGCATGCACAAAACCACCTGCAAAACCAGAACTCTCATTCCCGTCCACGCATAGAGCATTAACAAGGTCAGAGAATCAAAGGAACCAAGATGGCGTCCGGAGACCTCCATAGACACAGGTCACCTCGTGCACTGCTGTTGTTCATTAAGCCCTAATGGTTTGCGGTTGGGAAAACATTACGAGGCCCCCGTGTAACTTGACTAAAACTACGGGTCATGGCCAGCTGCTTTTACTATATGTCTGCGTATGCTCTGACAGGGCCGCGCTGTGGTCCGCGAGATTATCCATCAAAAAGCAGAAGTGATGATTTGATCGCGGACCGAAGCAGCAATAAAATATCAACAGTCTTGCTTTTCACTCTTAAAAGGCTGGTTTAGGTTTACCAAAGGGAGTGGAGAGGCACAGAGCGTTCTGGTGGATGTTGTGGTGGATTTGGTGGAGCCTGGCAGCAGCTGTTGGCTCAGTGGGGGTGGAGATATGTCTGAGTTTGTACACTGTGTCTACTGGGGAATACATCTTTGCTTAAATACTTGCTATGTTTAAATAGAGCAGAATTGAAAGGTTTTTGTACTAAAGTGTTATTTAATAGTGTAACTTTTCTGGTTGGGGGTCTGCCATCTGCTTGTCTCCATGGCGATGTGGTTGATTTGCGTAGCATGTTACACAGTACGTTATTGGATATCCGATACTGAAACTTTTACTGGATCGGATATGTGCGTCTCTGCCCTGATATCGGTTAATATCGGTATCAGATCATAGAAGCTATAATACCGGAATCGAAATGAAAAAGCTGCATCGGTGCATCCTTAGTCTATATCCATGGAGGCAAAGTTACAAGTCAGATCTGTGGAGAAGCAAGCCTGCTCACGATAAGAATGTTTTTCAAAGCTGTTTTGGTTATAAAAATCTCTGATACATGTAATGCCATACTGAGGAACATTTTGGCAATAACATGAAGGAGGCAGACCAGAAAACCTTTTTAAACCGATACTGTGAGCATCTACGTATTTTCTCATTTCTATATTCATTTGTCAAGCATCAGGTTTTGTTAACATGCCAACACAAGTGACAGACTGTAATTTAAAACTATAATTTAGCAATACACGTTTGCAAAACATAAAATGGTAAGCAAGAAGTCTTATTTATGCTTTATTCATACATAGAGTAATGGTATTGATATTAGAAAAGGCATCTGGCATAATTCTAAAAAAAAAAATGACAGAAGGAGGGCAATTTGAGGTAGTATCTTTATCTTTTATCTTAAAAATAAATAAATAAATAGATTTTTTTTTGTCTCTTTTTCATTTCATTGTGTGTACTTTCAAAATTGAAAAAAAAGAGATTTGATTAGTTTTAGCATCTAGATTGAAATGTATTTGATTTGAGCGAAACTGATTTATTTACCCTTTGTCGTGGTGTTTATACAGATCATAAAAACAATGCAAAAACTGTGCCCGTGCCATGTCTCTATATTACATCTCAAAGCTTTGTTCAATATTTGATGTGAACATGTGCATTGAAAGGCTACATGCTGCCGTGTTGTTAGCTCCATTATTCACATGTATGCATTCCTAATCGTGAGTGAATGTGCGTAAGGTATAATATTTATTTTGGGGGAGGTGTGTACAAAGGGTCTTGATCATATATTTATAAGAGAGCTCACATTTCACTCTGTTTCCAGGGTATTTCATCACTCGCTCTGAGGAGAAGAGCTCTGCCGCCAAACTGATTAGGGGAAAACACTTAGGCTGTGTCTATAATGTGGAGGGTGGAGGAATTTTGGAAAATGCCTTTGTACAGGTATAAAAGTTTATATATTTTATATAGAAAATTATATACAGGTTCTTTTCTGGTGGAGGGTCTGTGACCAGCTTATCTTCGTGGAGTTGTTATTGCTTTTCCTATAATGTTCCACAATAAGGCATTAAACGGCTGTACTCAATATTTTCACATAGCCTAATAAAGAAAAATGTACAGATGTATTATAAAAACTGCTGTTAAGGTCAAAATGAAACTGCTTTGTGCTGTCTGCATCTAATTATAAAGCGTTTTTATCATATGCCAACTATGAGGTAAGGTTGGTGCATGGTTAGCATGCTAGTTGTTGTTAGCATGACTGCGAAACTCCTCTCTCGCTTCTGAAAGTTGTGGACATACACACATCTAAACTCTTCACACTTCTGTTTTTCATGTACTGTATGTAAAATCAAGTACTAGTATGTGGCCTTTAATCTTATCTCCATGGAGACAGGAAGGCAATGCTGCCAGGCCAAGCTACATGTCAGGTATGTGGAGAAGCAAGCTTGCCTACAGTAAGATAACATATTTTTAATGGATTTTCTGAGCCGTAGAAACACCTGTAAAGAAGAAAATGCTCAAGAAACCATTTTGTTGAGCATTCCAGACAAATCAATAGCATATCCATGGAGACAAGCAGGTGATGGATCTACAAGAAAAGTTACGTCGTGCACCTTTAATACCTGTTTCACTTAGAACACCAGGTTTTGGCTCTTTTAGCTTATGGGGGTCTTGTAGTGATCTGCATAGGAGACTCTCTCTCTCTCTCTCTCTCTCTCTCTCTCTCTCTCTTTTTCTCTCTCTTTCTATGTCTCTGTCTAACTCTCTGTGTCTTTCTCTCTCTCTCTCTCTGCCTCTTTCTCTTTTTGTCTTTATCTGTCTCTCTCTCTCTTTCTCTCTCTCTTTCTCAGTCCCTCAGTCTTTCTGTCTCTCTCTCTCTCTACCTCTCCCTATCTGTCTCTGTTGCTCTCTCTTTCTCTCTCTCTCTGTCTCTCTCTGACTCTTTCTCAGTCCCTCAGTCTATCTGTCTCTCTCTCTTTATCTCTCCCTATCTGTCTCTGTCACTCTCTCTTTCTCTCTGTCGGTCTCTCTCTGACTCTCTCTCTCTCTACCTCCTTCTATCTTTTCTGCTTGTCTCTTTCTCTCTCTCTCTTTCTATCTCCTCTCCATCTCCCCTCCCTCTCTCCTTCCGTCTGAAATGGGATCGTGGTGTGTTTGGGTTCCTCCACACCGGGGAGTGGTGTCCTCCTTAAATAAGACACAGTGGAACAAAGTGCTGATCAGATTAGCCGGGACGATCAGGTTTCCCAGCAGGGCCCCGGCTCCTACTGTCTGAGCAGCTTGACTGGACTAATGCTGTTTTGGACTAAAGTGTGTCTTAAACAACAGGGAACCTAGTTGAGCTGTGAGTCTACAACTTTACACAGCAAGAAAAGTACCACGCTAAAGTCTTGGCATGTTCACAAATGTATCAGTAATTGCATGCACCTTCTTGTTTCTATGGATATGTCATTGCTCTGCTTAGAATGTTCCACAGTATAAAAAGAATGAACATCTCTACCTTACATTTATTCAATCTATCTATCTAAATCTAATTTATCTACCAAATCTATTCTAGGAGAAGTCTAGAACTAAACCAGGTCTAAACCAGGACTATAGTTGGATTTCAGTGTCAAGAAAATATTTCACTGTGGTCATAGCAATTAATTCAAACAGAAAGTTGAAACACATGCACAGAGACAAAACCAGGACTACACCAAGGACTAATAAACCTGGACTATATCAGCAATAAACCCGGACTAAACCATAACTACAAGAAAACTAGGAATTAAACTGGGATAAACTAGCACTAAACCAGGACTGCTCCAAAGATAAAACTAGTCCAGGACTGCCTGAAACCAGGACTAAACAAAATCTACAGGAGATTTACCAGAACTAAACCAGGTCTTAACTAGCAATAAACCAGGATTACATTCAGTCTAAACCAGGATTAAACCAAATTCTATGGTAGGACTTTTCTAGGACTAAACCAGGTCAAACTGCTAAACCAGGACTATATCTGGACTACACTCAGGACTACACATGGTCTAAACCAGGACTAAACCAAGTCTTAAAGAGATCTTTAACAGGACTAAACCAGGACTGAGCTAACACTAAACCAGGACTACAGTCTACACCAGAGCAAGCCAGATCTATGGGAGAACTTTTCCAGGACTAAATCAGGTCTAAACATCATTAAACCAGGACTAAACTACACATAAACTTGGTCTAAACCAGCTTTAACCTAGGTCTTAAATACGACTACTGTGTCTTTAACTGTACTAAACCAGGTCGACCCAAAACTGAAAACAACTCTTGTGTATCACCATGAAAAGTCCATGCACCGCACTTTGAAAACCACTCGAATAAAACAATAGACCGTCATTTGTAAGGACACAGGACACAGGAAAGAGAGACCAAGGCCTTTCTCACATCAAAGGTGCATCCTCTCCGCAGCTGGACGCGTTCGGAGAATCCTTGAGTTTAGTGGACCGGAGAGATTTGATTTGAACAATGCTCATAACGCCATGAATCGGACCAATCAAGTTATGCAGTCTCATTGTTACGTTTAACATTGTGCCTTTGAGCGGGGAGTTGTTTCTATTCTCAAGCTCTGCAGAGACCCAGAGATCACGCAAACAATATCAGACGCTGCATGGGAAAATACAAGGATGCATCAAAGACATTTTTATAGTCTATTACATTAACAATACTGAGGTCATTTGTATTGTTAATTAGTTCAGGTCACTTTTTGTGTAAATTTTACTCAATATAATATGATTTAAAGATGCATTGTGTAACTTTTCTGGTGGAGGTCCGGTGTGTCAAATGCTTTTCTCCATGGAGATGTTATTGCTTTGTCTGGAATGTTCCACAGTGTGACATTAAACAGCTCTTATCTACATTTTTTCAATTACAGGTGGTTTTATAGCTCAAAAAACAAGCTTCTGACTGTGAGGGGTCGCCTCTCCACAGATCTGACCTTTAACTTGGTCTAGTTTGGTCTCCATGATGATAGAAAGGTTTAATGTCATACTGTGAAACATTCTAGACAAAAGCAATACAATACAAACTCCATGGGGAAAAGCGTTTGATGGACCACCCGCCAGAAAAGTTACACAATACACCTTTAAATTTAATGATAATAATTAGTCTTTTAAGCTCTCTTTTTTTGGGAGGTATTATAATTACTCAAACATGCACAGGATGACATCTAAAACCTCTTTTGGCTTGTTTTTGATGAAAAAAAAATCGATTTGGCCTAAAATACCCCCTCTTTAATGTCAAACATGTACTATGTAACTTTTCTGGTATTGGGTCCACCTCTGTCTCCATGGAGATGTTATTGCATGCCTCCATGTTCCACAGAAAAATCCCTTGATAAACATTCTCCTGTGAGCCAAGTCACCTCTCCACACATCTGCACTTGGTTTACTAATGTACCCTTCGAGATAAATCAGTTTAATGCCAGACTGAACATTCCAGGCAAATCAATAACATCTCCATGGAGACAAGAAAAGTTACACAGCGCACCTTTTAATACGATTTTTTTATTAAATTTCCCTAGATTCATGTGAGTTGTATAAACTAATTATCTCTCACAGTGTATCCTCGCGTGCATACCCGGTTGCCCATGTCTTTGGTGTTATTTTTTTATCACATCTCTCCATCTCTGTCCATTTCTCCCTCGCTCCTCTCATTCCCAGTGGCTTTCCATCCGTGATCCGCACAGGCCAAACCACAATCCCTTATAAGGCCGCTGCGAGCCCCCATCTGGCCCCTGTATTTCCATATCAGATGTGAGTTTGAGGTGGGCTTTGTGGAGGATCAGGGCTGGAATGTGAGTCAGACCATGTGCCAGGCTCTGCTCCTGGGCACTGCTCTGAGGACTCCACCTCTCCATGGGCTAATACCCACGACATAAGGCATTCTCAGGGGGTAGATAATACTCTGGAATTAAATACATAGACTTATGCCAACTGGAAGTATGAACATTACTGATGTTACTTTGTATTGGTTGCCTGGGGTCTACTTAGTACTTTCAGAGATCAACCACTACGGGAGCAAAGCAAAACTGTAGAAAATCTATTTATCTATCTCTCTATCTAAAAGCATTAAGATGTGTATTCTGCCATTTTTTGCATTTTACTGATCAACCAACCTGCAGAGCTGCCGTGAAATCAGGAAATCTTTGAAAACCCAGACAATTTAGTTTCATACAATGCTATGAATATATTTAGATGTGCTTTGAATAAGAAAATAGTAGATAGTAGATAATAATAGTAGAATAGATTTCAAAACCTTATGGAACAGTGCATTTTTAACTTGACAGCTGTGCACATGAATGTATTATGAGCAGTTGTCAGTTGTATTCTCTCTAGATTCTAAACAACAAGAACAACAACAGCCAATAATCTAGTTCAACGGTTTCTTCCCCCAAAACTTGTATCCTTCATGTAAAAAACTCCTGTACACCCCTTTAGTTTTGACCCAAGTCTCCAGTAATAACTCAGCCTCTCTCCCCAGCTTGAGCACATATTTACGGCTGCCTCTACACCTCCTGTGCCTCTAAAAGCTCTATCTTCGTCCTGATTGCCATCGTCTGTCTGCTTGGCTCTTCTTCTCTGTCCGGTTCGGTCCTCGCGAGCCTGTTCCTCATTACAGTTTGATGTTTCCACTGCTTTTCCCTTTTCGCTCTAGTACTTTAATATGTAAAGTGTGGGCTTCCCTGTGAGTGCATGTGGTTTGTTATGTTGTTGTAGTGGGACTGGTTCTGATTATAGTCCCTCTCCTCCATTGCCCTACCCCTCCAACCTCCATTTTGCCTCCACATCTTGGCATCTTGGGCTCTTTGGTACTGTTTAGAATAGCTACATTTTATGGCCTTGGTTATAGCGGCAATAGCGCAGATGAAAAATTTGTCCACTAACCATAAGATTGTGCGTGTGTGTGTATGTGTGTGTATAGAGAGATAGATAGATATAGATATAGATATTCATTATTATCATTATTTTTTTACCATTTCTTTTTGGGTCTTTGTTATTTTAATTATGTGTGAGCTTTCCTTCCCTCGTGGATCAACAACGTTTGTGTATAGTTTAATACATTATTATATTTTACATCTTGAGCTTAGCTTTCAGATTAATGTTTTACTTTTACTGTATTTCTGGATTTGTGTGAATGATTTTGTGTGAATGGGTTTATTACTTGTGATACAGTGCTCTGAGTGCCCTGGCGGTAACAAAGTGCTAGACATGTGACCGTTTAGGTGTGTAAAGTAGGGCTTATGGGCAAAGATCTAATAGAAGTAATGAGATCTGACCGGTAATGTCATTTTCATTTTGGATTCATGTTTTAAAGGTCCTAAATAACTCAAAATTGACTCTTGTGAGCTTTTAGCCATGTTAAAATGTTGTTATCTCCTCAAAAACATACCTGGAGTTGTGTTTTGTTTCATTCACGCATGTTGTCTGTCTACATCTCCTAAACTCAAAATGCTCTGTTCCACCTTGTGATGTCATGTAGTGATAGTTTCATCTTTTGTTTAGTAGAGATTTGACAATTCCAGAGCTGAAATCCAAATGATTCTAATTAAGGTCTGCGGAGTTTAAAAACATAGTGGAGCACACCCTGTATCACACTTGACATCACAAGGTGGAACAGTTTTTAGTTTGAGAGAACAATTCATCTTAAATATGTAGAGTTTGTGTGTTCAACATGTGTGAATGAAACAAAACACAACTGTGATGAGGAAACAACATTATAACATAGATCAGAAAATAGAAAATACTGGCCCTTTAATACTACGATTCAGTCCAAACTTCACATTTCAGAACATTTTTGCACAGATCTAAACTACAGGGTTAGCTGTTTTTATCCACTAACACAGGATTTTTTGTTGTTTATGGAGGAAATTCTGATATTTCATAAATGACAGACTCTGCGATTTGTTTATAACGTCCATTCAAATTGCGATTTCATTGGATTTTGATTCAACTTAACGTAAAGGTACCTTCTTGTCCCTTACAGTTCTGCTTTGTTCCCTTCTGTGCTTCTAATGCACGCAGAGATGAGAGCAGCTCTTGTACAGCCTATAATATCACCTTCCTTTGGGGCCTCTTTAGCTCATTAACCTCCCTCAGTCTTCTCATGCTTCCATTACACACAGACACCTGGCTCCCAAGAGCCCGCCGGGGATGCGACAAGTCCAGTCTCCTCTCCCCTCGTCATCATCAGAGGAAATGTAAAGCATGTATTAAAGCCACAGATTGCCTTCCTTATGTAATCTGCTCTCACATCTTTATAGGAGGTTATAGAATATTATTGTTAGTTGTATCAGATTTGAAGACATCATTTGCCATATGAAGATAAAAGAAAGACAGAAAGGATTTAAACATGTTTTAACTTGCTGAATTACTACTGATATTTTTGTCAGCACGTGTAGTAGCTATTGTTCCATTTTCTTAAACGTCCTATATTAAACAAAATGGATTCTTGTGAGCTTTAAGTCAAGTTATAATGCTATTATGTCATCAAAAACATATCCAGAGTTGTGTTCATTCACACATGTTTGAGTCATCCTTTATTATTAGTCTGTTTACATCTCCAGCCCTCAAAATACTCTGTTCCACCTTGTGATGTCAGGTAGTGGTAGTTTTCAAGTTAACAGCTACATTTTACCTTTCGTTCAGAAGAGATTGCCAATTCCAGGGCTGAAATAATCCAAATGATTCTAGTGAAGGTGTATGAAGCGTAATATGGGCCCTTTGAGTGGAAATTGCATTGCAGAGATATGCTGTTAGTGTTTTTTTTGTTTTGTTTTTTTGTTTTTTCAATCCAAAGACAATGCAATACAGGAAATCTTGGCTATAAACTACCAAAAGGCAAGAAATCATGGCTTATATCTCTTAATGTCAACATGTAATTGGTTATAGCTTTCCCATGTATACCCTTGCATGGGAAACTCTCAAAGATATCCACTATTCAAAATGCATATATTCATGGACAACTGAAAGACAAAATGAGTCTCTCCAAATGTATTTAACAGTCTCCAGAAAATAATTTAGGACACTCAGATTTTAAGCGCAATCGTCAAGTCTAATGAAGCACTCCATTCTTTTTTTTACCACCCAGACGTGCATCCATCCATAACAAGCCATTAACCCAAAAGTGCCACGAAATCCTCCACGTTTAAAGATCTACTCAGACACTTACCCTGCAGACCAGTATTTCTTATGGAGCTAAACTGTGATTAAAAGTCAACAGAAAGAATTGTATTTGTACGGTTGGCCTTTTCACTCCATTCAATTGTTCTAAAAGACTACAGGTAAAGGCCAAGGTATGTGTTATATAAGATGTATGCAGCTACTGGATTTAGTACAGTTCCAATACCTTAAAGGGCCCATATTACGCCATTTCTGATCTGTTATAATGTTGTTTCCTCATCATAAACATACGCAGAGTTGTGTTTTGTTTCATTCACACATGTTTAACACACAAACCCTGCATATTTAGACTGAACACAGGGTAAAATGAGGCTGTTAAGTTGAAAACTGCCGCTTCATGACATCACAAGGTGGAACAGAGCATTTTGAGCTTTGGAGATGTAAACATAATAATAATGATGACTCAAACATGTGTGAATGAAACAAAACAGAACTCCAGATATGTTTTTGGTGAGGAAATAAGCTCTCTAGAGTCAATTTTGTATAACATAGGATCTTTAATAAATACTGTAATAGCCAATATAAGGGAACTGACTCATATGCAAATACTGTTCTCAGCTAACCATGTAACTAAAACTCTTTGTACCCCATAATATTCTGCTTTGTCCTTTTTTTTGTATGAATTCAAATGAAGTGAATATACAGTAGAGTGCTCCAGTGAGCTCCAGTGTAAAACCGTGGTACAGTGACTGAGATTAGCCTAAATCTCTTTTCGAAACCCCAGCCCCATCATCACACTCTCACTGCCGGGTTACACTCTGAAATGTATACTGTGAGTAATTGCCAGTGAAAAGCCTAAATCGTCTTTGGGCTAGGCATGCTGCTGGTGTATTCTGTATTCTGGTCTCCTGGCTCTACTTAATCTGCTTGGTGTCAGGCCTTTTGGAAGGTTTCTTTACTCACTTAGCAACACTGAGGAAAGCCAATAGCGTTCGGTCCCACTTGGTCGTCAAAAAGAATGTATTTAAACTTGATAATAAAGAGATAAAAGTGTAACTTAAAAAATGAATGATACATTAAACCAGGTCTGTTTTTGAATCACAAACAAATCAAAGTAAATATGTTGTAAATGGTATTTCAGTATATATATACTTTTAAATCGAAACTAGATACTCATTTGAGCAAGTATCCATACCAAAAAAATCAACAACAGACTTGGATCTTTTCTGAATATTTTTTTTAGCCATGGGGTAATATGGAAGATATTGTGGTATCAAAATTGTTATAGTATCCAGGCTTTTTCCTAGTATCGAAATTGAGTTTTTGACTTTTTAGTATTAGTATTTAGCACTTAGAAAAAAATAACTTTACCGAAAGAGATGAAATTAACCGTAAATTAAATCATTTTTAATCACAAACTAGTCAAAGTACAAAAAAGTTGTAAATGGTAGCAAACCCCATACATTTTAGTATAGTTTTTTGAAGTAGTGAGGAAGTCGAACTGTAATTTTAATGTCAAATGCTGTTTTCCACTCCACTGACCTCTTTGTGTGAGCCCCTGCAGTTCCTCCACACCAGCTCCTGTCTCTCTGCTCCTCTCCTCTGACAATGTTTGTGCTGCAGTTTGGCTCATAACTGCGTGTTACGGGGTTACGCTGGCCTGAACGTTATCTAGGGACTTTCTCGTACTCATTACTACCTCCCATGAGACTTCTTTCACTGTTACCAAGTATTGGACAGTGTTGAGATCTTGATAAAGTACTCCAAACTGTAGCATTTTGAGCTAAGCCAAACAAGCCCAGTGATTAGTTGTATTGTTATAACAGTTTACATACAAGCTCAAATGGAAATATAAATCCAGTATACATCTTTATACTTTTTACCCTCCATAACCAAATCATCTCCATCTCTTTTATCCACTTTGTACAGAGACATCAAAAGCAAAAGGACCCAATAGCATGAGGAATGAATTATGAACTAGAATTGCACTTACAACCTTTTATTAAACATTTGGTCCTCTAGTCCAATAGTAGATTCATCCTTTCTCTTACCTCTCACTTGCTTCAGTCTGTCCTTACTGCAGTATAAAGACACATTAGCATATCATTGCCTTCAGGAGCTTCAAACTTCACAATTAATGGGATTTTAATAGCTCTCCAGCCCCCTGCGTTATGTGACCAGCCCGTTTTACCCTAATCCTGCAGGGACCATATGCGAACCAGGCCTCTCCATACGCAGGACCCAGAGGTGCAGTCAAACCAACGGGGAAGTGCTGGCTCAATGTATTTAAAGGCTTTAGTGGGAGCAAAGGGACATTTATTTGTTTGAGAGTGGAGATGAAGGCTAATACAGGGGACTTGGCTGCTTTTAGAGGCCAGGATTAGAGACGTACAGTCGATATAGTCTGTTTAAACGGAAGATATAAGAGGAGATTTGATGGTCGTCGTGGATACAGGGATATACCGTAATGCTCTTTAGGTCATGGGAGTCTGAAGAAGTAGAAATGACAAGTTTTGCTACCTCATTTCCATCTGTGTATTCTAAAGTTATTGAATTAAAGCACGTCTGCATACTATCTTACCAATGTACTTATTTTTGTGGAAATCGTCCAAAGATAAAAGTTATTGTAATTTCAGTGAATTTGTAAAATAGAAAAAAAAAATTAAAAAATTACAAGCTATTTCAAATGACTTTATAAAGAGATGAAAAGGGTCTGCTTATAGTGCTGCTATACTTATATTACATAGTGTTATGGCAGCCAGTATATGCATAAAACAGTCTACAATCACTCGTTCTTATTAAATTTAACTTTGCTTCTTCAATTCTATAAATTTATGGTCCACAATGTAACTTTTCTAGTAGGGGGTCTGCCATCTGCTTGTCTCATTGCATTCTTACTGTGAGCGGGGGCGGTTCTCCACAGGTCTGACTTGTAACCACCTGTTGATCTCCATTTAGATGTATACGTTCAATGCCATACTGCAAAAAACTCCATCCGAAGCAATACCATCTCCACGGAGACGAGCAGGTGCAGAAGTGTCAACCAGAAAGTTCCACAGAGCGCCTTTAAGTACTCACGATTGACATAGAAACTTCCCATGGTTAACTGCGTTACACTGACTCACATGATCCTATAGTCCTCCTCCTCGCTCCTCGTCCTCTTCCTCAGTCTAACGCCTTCCCATGGATTGACACAAAAACTTCCCATGGATAATTTTGCTATAGTCTCCTACATGGGCAGTATAGGGGCCCATGTCGACTTCCATTGTCCTTCCCTGACCAGTTGTTGCTTCGTCCTCGAGATTCATTAGGGTTGTCAAGGCCCACAGCTGTATAATTAGTCACTCAGGTAAATACCCCTATGGCCAGCCCACTTTGCACACGTCTCTCCTCTTCTTAACAGGACACAGACTGGTTTTGTCCTGATTCAGCAAACATACCCCCTCGCCGTCCCCTAGCACCGTCCCCTGCCCTCGCGTCCCCTAGCTGTCTACTCAAACTTCCTCAGACTTTGTCCTTGCCTTGTTCACTCTGAGAAAACTTGCCCTGATCCAATTTGGAAATTCAATCCTTCCAGATGGAGTGGAGAATAAATTAACTTGGGTCACGCTAACGGGGCTCTGCAGCTAACAAGCCAGAGCAGAGTGTGGTCAACACCTGAGTGGACAGGAGCCAGGGAGCCTCTTTATGCATTACAGTGTGTCGATGCAGAGGGGACACAAAAACACTAAAGAGTACGGCAGCCAAATACACGCGCTTTCTACACAACATCACCGTTTTAGGGCTTAAACGGGATAAATCTGTTACTCGAGTAAATGTAATATTCTTAATGCAACAACCATATGCTAAGACCACTGAAGGTTCCATTAATATTCATGAATTTCAGCTTCTTTGTGCCATTTTGTTTTGAGTTGTTAATTGCCATGTCGACAGGGATCATACCCAGCTATACTACTACGAATACTACTACTACTTCACTCTTCTCTCTCATTTAATGTCTCCCTCTTTTTTAATTTTATGATGACTATTTATGTTTTGATTTGTTTGTATTGTGATTTTAATGCATTTCTTACTACTACTACTACTACTACTACTACTACTACTACTACTACTACTACTACGGAACTGGCAAGAATCTGGCAATATCACATAAGCTGTTCACTTACACATTGTGCTGTATAAAATGGACACATTGTATTTTGAAATAAAATTGCATTCATTATCTAATATTGGAGATCCAATTTTACTGTGCATTGCCAGTGGAAAAGACAAAACAAAAATATATAAACAATAAATATTATGGTTGCATGATACAAGATAAAGATATAATACTTGATAGTACAAATTTGTATTTGGATTGCAAATACAGTATTGCAATATTTTAAGATACTTTTTGACACCGTAAGTTAAGCAAAATGAAAACAAAATGCTGAAGCCACAAGAACTACACCGAGGCGAAGTTTCTACCCTACCAAGACCAAGCAGATTTTTCTATTTATTTTTAGCCAATATTGTGATATGTTTGCAGTATTTTTTCACAACTCTAATAAATACACATTTCGTCTCTGACCTTATGAAGTGCTTCAGTTGTACTCTCTCCTCCCCTCACTCCTCTGTCCCTGTCCAGCTGAGTGAATGTCACCCTTGTATACTGTAGTAGTAGTATTAGTAGTAGAGTGTAGTAAAGTGCTGACTCTGCTGATGGTCCCTGTCCAGGTAATGGCCTCAAGCACCACTGCAGCTTCAGGCACCGACACTGACACACCTCCCTCCTCCCCCTCTCCTCCTCTTCCTCCACCTGTTCTCCTTCCCCTCCTCCTCACTCTTCTCCTCCAGCTCATTCTCTCTCCTCCTTCCCTTCTCCTCCTTGCTTTCTCCTCCTCCAGTTCATTCTTTCTCCTCCTTCCCTTCTCCTCCTCCCCCTCTCCTCCTCTCTCCCTCTCCAGCTTATTCTCTCTCCTCCTCCCCCTCTCCTCCAGTCTCCTCCTTCAGCTTCTTCACTCTCCTCCACCTCCTCCTCTCTCCTCCCCTTTCCTTCACTTCCCTCCTCCTCCTCTCTTCTCCTCCTGCTCGTTCTATCACCTCCTTCCCTTCTCCTCCTCCCCCTCTCCTCCTGTCTCCTCCTCCAGCTTCTTCACTCTTCTCCACCTCCTCCTCTCTCTTCTCCCTCTCTCTTCCTCCTCCTCCCTCCTCCCCCTCTCCTTTGCCTCCGTCCTCCTCCTCTCTTCTCCTCCTCATCTTCTCAATCCTCCTCCTCCCCCTCTCTCCTCCTTCACCTCCTCCTCATTCCTCTTCTTCCTCCCTCCTCTCCTCCTCTGTCTCAGTCTAACACCTGCTCATTAATCTTTTACATTGTCTATAAATGTAAAATTCTTCTATATATTTTGTTCAAAAAATCTTTTTTGCATATAAAAAAGACAGGAGAATATATACTTACTCCACTTACAGATCATTTGAATAAGAATAAATATCTTAAAAAAAGCCTGGAAAAAAAAACAACAACAGTTAATTGAAATAAAAAGTCTAAACTCGTCAGATGAAGATTCTGATTTCATATCATTATGCACTGTGCTCCTTGTATCTTACCAGACTTTTCAGAATGGCTCCTTGTTCACCTGCTCTTCACACCATTCTGTATATGCCCCATTTTATTTTTACTACATCTTCAATCAGAGGAATCCACGAGTCTGATTGGGCTATTGTAACGCTAAAGACTTCTGAAATCCTTTGTCATTTTTTAATATATATATATTTTTTTTCATTTTCTATTACACGCCTGTCTCCGATTTCACTACTCCTCTTTTGTTGTTTGGAGGATACTATTGTCCTATTGGGAACATAGTACAGCTACTAGACAATGCTACTCCAGTATACTGTGATATAAAATTGTATTCTTGCAGATATTGTAAGAAGAAATATTAATGCTTTTCAGTTATGTCTGGTTATTTGCCATTATGAACAATAGTGAAACCTTCGATCACTTTCACTCACTTACCTCCTCGTCTCCACGGAGATGATGTCGCTTTGTCCAGGATGCTCCACAGTATTGCATTAAATGTATCTATCTCCGCGGAGACAAAAAAGTGACACCACCAAGCCATGTTACAAGTCAGATCTGTGGAGAGGCGACCGTGCTCATGTTTTTTTAGGCGACAAAAACACCTGTAATCGAATAAATGCTAGATACATAAGTTTAATGCTATACCGTGGAGCATTTCAATACCAAAAGTATTAAAATGTCCATGGAAAAAAGCAGATGACTGGAAAAAAAAACAGATGACAGACCCTCCATCAGAAAAGTTACGCAATGCACCTTTAAGTTAATGTGATATAAACAGCCATCTTAAAGAATATTTTCATTTATGTTTATTTTGTTGAGTATAGAATGATTGAAATGACTTCTAAAATGTGTACAATTACTATTATTTAGGTTATAGGTTTATACAATTTTTATTTATTTATTTATTTATTTATTTTTAATTTTGTTATTTTAATTTGTAATTTAATTTTAATTTGTTTTATTTTTTATTTATTGATTGATTTATTATTATTATTATTATTATTATTTTTTTTTTTTTTTTTTACAATCGCTGGTTTTAATTAATTAATCTGAATACTCACAACTAATTGATTATTAAAAAAAACAACAAAAAAAAAAAACAACATTGATAATAATTTTAATAATCGTTATCTGGGCTCCAAAAACGCAAACACCTGCCAAATAACGCTGACACCCCTTTGCTTTCTGAAGGCACACAAGAGATGAGATATACTGGAGATGACATGCAAAAATACCAGCGATAATTAAAACGTCAAAATCGACACTTTAACTGGGCCAGCGTTCCTCCACAGACAGCTCCGTGTTGACAGATACGAGGGACAGCAGCGGTGTTTGTTTAGCAGGCATGTAAGCGATGTGTACGGACAAAGGACAAAAATGAAAGACTACTTAACCGAGGCTACTGTCTGGAACAACTTCTATAGGTTTAAAACAACAAGAACTCGTTAGAAATGTTAGTAATGTATCCTCAAAAGTGTCATGTTAGCGTCTCGCCTCGCCAATAGGTTTGATTCTATTACCTACAGATTGGTTTGCATGTTCTCTCTGTGTCTGTGTCTTTTGACAGGTTAACCAAGCAATATTTATGGTCAGTAGTAGTCTATGATTATTTGTGATTAATTAGTAGGTAGTTTTAATCAAATTTGCAATAGCAGTTCAAGATAAAAACCTTATATGAAACTAGAAAAAAGCTTTATATTAATTTAATTGTGAGGTAGCAGAAACTTTGTATTGTATTGACATTTAGCTCATCCAATTGAAATGAACTTGCCATTGGCTGTTTTCAGAGCTCATCTTAAGGGATGTAAGTTTTGTCGAATTTATAATATAATCTCAAATGCCACAGTATGTATTTTTTATTCCAAACACAAAAAACAATGATTCATAGTCCACTCAAAAATATCTTATGGCTCGCCCTTGTATTTAAAGCGGCACTATGTAGGTTTTTAGATTGATGGTCTGAAACCTTATGTAATCCATAAGTAAGTTGTAGCTTGGAATGTTCCACAAAAATTCATAAAACAATCTCCATGGAGACAAGCAGGTATTTTATGGCATTAAAAACAAACTAACCCATGAGACAAGCACCCAAATGTACATCTTACTGACTGTTGTGAGCTTTAAAACATACCTGGATGTCTGAGTAACCCTTTGTTATTAGTCTGTCTACATCTCCAAAGCTCAAAATGCTCTGTCCCACCTTGTGATGTCATCAAGTGATACTTCTCAAATTAACAGCTACCTTTTACCTTTTGTTCAGTAGAAATGAGCAATTCCCGGTCTGAAATTATCCAAATGATTTTAGTGAAGGTGTATGGAGTTTGAAAACACAGTGGAGCACTTCCTGTATTACCACATGACATCACAAGGTGGAACAGTGTTTTCTGGTTGAGAGAAGCACTCAGCCTAAATATGCAGGGTTTGAGTGTGAAAAATGTGTGAATGAAACAAAACACAACTCCAGGTGTGTTTGTGATGAGGAAACATTATAACAAAGATCAGAGAACTGCATAACACGGGCCCTTTAATATGTTTTTGCAACTTGTTTTTGTTGAACTATTGACTCTCCTCACCTCTAGGCCTATTTTTTGTGTCATTTTCTTATCCTTTTGTCTTCCTTTCACTAGATAATTACACATGTCATAATTTAGCTTCAGTGTTGTGTATGACTTCATAGCCCCGTATCCTGTCTTTCCCTGTGAAGTCTCAGACAGTAGACAGCGGTGACTCATAATGACTTATTAGAACGGGGCCGGGAGCCGCTCGGGGCCCCTGTGTGTCTGTGCTCTGAGCAGGTATCAGGCTCCGAGCATGTTCCCACAAGAACTGGATTACACAGCACTGCCCCCTCTGCCCATCGCTGAGTAAATACAGCTTCATACACGCTTTTCTCATGTCAGCGCATTTGAGATGAAGGAGGAAAGCAAGTTTAAAGGGCCCATATTACACTATTTTCAGATCTATGTTATAATGGTTCCTACACAAACGTATCTGGAGTTGTGTTTTGTTTCATTCACACATTTATATTCATTTTGGGTGCCTTTATCCAATTGCAGAACATTTAACCTTGTATGACCTGAACTTATCACAATGAAGTGTTTGATTTGGAGAGGAAGTTATCAGAGGAAATGATCAGTAAATAAATTATCCAAAGAGCCTGTTTTGTTAAGGGGACAATGGTGGGAGTGGCCTGCGTGCATACTTGTGCTGTGTCCATGGGCAAGACACTTAACATATCGGCTACTCCGTGTTGCATCTTAAAGGTTGTGTACAAGACATTGTTCTTGTAAGTGAATACAGTTTTGTTTTTTGTAGTCCACCCCGTTTCACTTTGCAGTCTGAAAAAAAGCAGTTCTAAAGCGTGCGTCAAAACAAAAAGTCATGCATGTGAATACTAATGTACTTTGTGAGAGCTTGGAGAAATTTTGTAATACAGCTTTAATTTGGCATTTCATTCCGAAGTCCTTCACCACCACAACCCTCTCCATTTCTCCCAGAGTTGTCAGAATTCACCATGATTTTAGTTTTCATCCGTTATATAATAAATCCTCAGGGTTTCCTTGATTCTTCCTTTAAGACAAATGACTCTACCACCTTGTTCTTAATATTTACATGAGCAAAGTCATAACAAGTCACTAAAACCACACTTTGAGTTGCCGTGGAGATGTTTTAGCTTCACTTTGTCGCGAGCTTGTGTTTAAAAAGAGGAGAATGCACAGTGCCAAATGAAGCGCCCATTTGACCTCTCTCTCTCTCACTGTCTTTCTCCCTCCCTCTCTCTTTTTCTCTCTCTCCTGCACCACCCACTGCAAAGGAAGTGCCCTCTCTTTTTTCTCTCTCTCTATGCTCTCGCTCTCCCTCTCTCCCTTTCTCTGTCTCTCTTTCACTCTCTCTCCTGCACTGCCCACTGCAAAGGAAGTGCCCTCTCTATTTTCTCTTTCTCTCTCTCTCCCCCTCTCTTTTCCTCTCTCTGTCTCTCTTTCTCTCTGCTGCACCACTCACTGCAAAGAAAGTACCCTTTCTATTTTCTCTCTCTCTCTATCTATCGCCCTCTCTCTCTCTTCCTCTTTCGTTTCCTCTCCCACTCTCTTTCACTCACTCTCTCTCCCCCTCTCACTCTCCCTCTCTTTCTCCCTTGCTCTCGCTCCTGAACCACCCACTGTAAAGGAAGTGCTCTCTCTATCTCTCTATATATCCATCTACCCCCATCTCTCTCTCTGTCTATCTCCCTCCCTCTTTCTCTCGCTCTCTATCTCCCTCTCATTTTCTCTCTCTCTCTCTCCCTCTCTCTGTCTCTCCTTCTCTCTCTCCTGCACCACCCACTGTAAAGGAAGTGCCCTCTCTATTCTCTCTCTCTATACTCTCTATATATCCATCTACCCCCATCTCTCTCTCTGTCTGTCTATCTCCCTCTCTCTCTCTCTCTCTCTATCTCCCTCTCCTTTCTCTCTCTCTTTCTCTCTCTCTCTCCTTCTCTCTCTCCTGCACCACCCACTGTAAAGGAAGTGCTCTCTCTATCTCTCTATATATCCATCTACCCCCATCTCTCTCTCTGTCTATCTCCCTCCCTCTTTCTCTTGCTCTCTATCTCCCTCTCATTTTCTCTCTCTCTCTCTCCCTCTCTCTGTCTCTCCTTCTCTCTCTCCTGCACCACCCACTGTAAAGGAAGTGCCCTCTCTATTCTCTCTCTCTATACTCTCTATATATCCATCTACCCCCATCTCTCTCTCTGTCTGTCTATCTCCCCCTCTCTCTCTCTCTCTATCTCCCTCTCCTTTTCTCTCTCTCTTTCTCTCTCTCTCTCCTTCTCTCTCTCCTGCACCACCCAGTGCAAAGGAAGTGTCCTAACTAAACAAGTATGCCTGCTGCAGCCAATCGTGTCGCGTCTCAGCTCTTAACTTCTTCACTTTATTTCACTTCTCTCTTCAGATCTGGATATTGTTGTCATCTCATAAAACTGGAGCGTCCATGTGGTGTTTTAAACTGCTTTGTTGTTCGCCTGTGTCACTCATGTTTAATAGTAGACTCGACTTTGGCTGGCTGAAAGTGATTGTGGTTGCTTTAAGTCTGAGTTTGCAGATTTCTGTGGCTTTTTGGTCACTCCACACTGCACATTTAAATGGAAGAGGCCTGCACAGTATAGTGCAAAAGTAGCACAAGTTGTCATCACTAAAAAGTCTATTATTCACCTTGAAAATTACACAAAGCACTGATTAGAAGAAGTTCACTCTGTAATCTATTCCTTTTTCAGAACTTTTTCAGAATGTATGTCCTGAGAGCTTCTAACCCATAGACTGTATTTATAAATGGACATAGCTAACCCGCTAGCCACCGCGTCCACCAGTCCACTCCTTAAAACAGTCTATGTCGTAACCGTTACTGAGTGAAAATGTATTATATTTTGATTGCATGTTTAGTTTTCAGTTACTTAAAATTAGGTAGGCTTTGACGTGACATTGGCTGAGCTGAAGCTGGCTGGATAACATCAAATAAAAACTGTGCTTATGTCCTCAGAAATGGTGATGTATGGATTGTCAAATAAACTTAGCTGAAACTAGACTGAAATCAAGGAGTTCTTAGCTTCCAAATGAGTTGGGGCATGTTCTATAACAAAAACATCAGAGCTAATTTGTAACACTCCCAAATGGTCTTATTTAATCATGTAAACCGATCAGTCAGTCGGGCCCTAAGATAGTACAGTCAGATTGTACAGTCATTAAATACGGATGCTTACAGGCCCCTAATAGGTGTGAAAGCGCCCATCAGGGGCCCGGACAATTATGCTAATGTGAGTCAGACACAGTTCAGTTAGTGTAGCTCAATAAACTTAGCCAACAAACAGAAACTGTAATCAAGTAGATGTGTGTAGTTCGCTCCTCCTTTCAGGCAGATATAAAGCAGTGTCCATCTGAAATCTGACCAGAGCTGGAGAAGCAGTTTGGACGAGTGTGAAAGATCTTCACTCAAAAAACTGTGTCCAGTTGAATGACTAAGAGATTCAACATGATGCATTCTTTCTGTGAGCACCTAAACGGGGTTACCTCTCCACAGATCTGACCTGTAACTTGTCCTAGTGGTGTCACCTCATATAGATATGTTTAATGCCACACTGTGATGAAGAGAAGCAGGTGACGGACCTTCTACCAGAAAAGTTCCATAGTGCACCTTTAACCTGGATTGGGGAGAATGTGTCCTCGGGAGCACCCTGTCATAAACCTGTCAGACCCATGGCTCTTTTCATCTGTCAGTAACATGCACCTCATCGCCGTGGTAACAGGAAGCAGGCATCTAAACATGTGTAGGCCCATGGAAGCAGGTCCCACTGTACTGTACAAAATTAGGTACAGAGGAGGTTCAAACAGCCTCGGGGAGAGTCTGTGGTTCTGTTTAGTCATGTTCGACACCTGATACTTTTTTCATTATATGTTGTAACCGATAGTGAATTGGGAAATAACTTTTTCTTAGAAGTTAATTTAGGTGAAGAGTTCTTGACAGTTCTTCTTTGTCTGTTGCGTGCAAGAAAACTTCAAATAGTAATGACTAGACGAGTATAAAGTTGGCAAGGATAGTGATAGTGTTCTGAGTGCGTGCTGTTGCTGTGTCAATGGGCAAGACACGTATCGCTTACTCCATGTTACATAAGAATTTGGCGTAGTTTTTGACCACTTTCTTACTGCAGCAACCTCATTTACCAAAGTTGTCAAGGAAATTTGGCAATTGGTCCTGAAATATAAGATATAGTGTTTCTTTTTGTGCATTCTTTTTCTTACTTTTACAAGATTTAGGCAAAGATGACTCCAAAAACAAGGGCCTAGTAAACAAGTGGAATATTATGTTGGAGTCTCATGTCATTATAAAGTATACATTTATTTTTTTGATAGCATTTACCCTTGAACTAAATGAGAACTTCTAGTCTTCATGTCTTTAATAGAAAGAAAGTTACATTTTGAACAATGGACAAATGGATGTAAAAGCACTAGTTTTATTTGGATAATTTCATGTACTGTTGTAAGACACTGTATATATGGTATGGTTGCCGAAAGTATTGAAAATCAGATACTAATCGATACTAAAACGTATAAAAGTATCGGAACTAGATGCTTATTTGAGCAGGTAACAGGCATGTCAGGATAACAAATTTTGAAGTGCGATATGAAGAAAATATAGATGATAAATGATAATACTGAAACTAAACCATAAAGCGAAATTATCCGCAAAAAAAGTATTCTAAATGTACATTTTTAAAAAATTATGAATTGCAATAAAGAAATGACAGAATACAACACTTAAGTGGTTAGTATGTATCTATAATGAGTCACAGAAGTTCATAATTCAACCCTTGACAGCTTAAATCTCATCGTAGTACCTAAAAATAGTACAAAGAAAAAGTACTCACGATAAATATTGACCCCCAAATATTTTAGTATTTATCTTGACAGGCTTTGCAGTTACTGATACTAAAAAAATAAAAAAAACTGGACAATACTGGACCTGTCTGGAACGGTTTCATCTTGAGTTTTATCAAAACTAGTATCCACCTTATTCCTCCTTGCCCACTTTTGTCTCTAAATGCTTCTAAATCGAGCTTTTTTGTGGCGGCACTTCCAGTTAAACAGGAATTCATGTCAGTGGAGAATTTTGGAAACGTTTTGCATCTTAAATATAACATAAAGTAGGTTCATTGGCGTTAGAGCGGCAGCCCCAAACAAAACACAAAATAATACAACCCGAATCATCCAGAATAAGGTGGATAACACCACATTACAGTACAGTAAACAAATCCTATTAAGAGCTTTTAAAATGATCATTTGAGTATCAAAGTTTGTATAGAGTATCAAGTTCATTCTCTAATATGTAGAAATCAAGTTTGAAATATTATCTTAGTATTGTGACCACACTCATATATACAGTAACCAATTCTTCCTCCCCCCACAATGGGTCAGCAAAGAAACAAATTGGTAGTTTTCAGATTATAGAACGTGAAGATGTCATACCCCCAGATTGGGGACAAAAGCCAGACTTCCCTATTGATTACATTGTACTTTGACATTAAATATCCAAAAGGTAAATTCACAAATGTTGAACCCGGTGTTTTCAATTGTTGACTAAACCCAAGAACTCATCTGTATTAATCCATATTGGCCTATAGAATGCTGTGACATGTGAAACCCAGCAATATGAGATGTTATAATACTCTGTGATTTAATATACACAGCATAAAGAAAGATGCCTCTGTAATTCTAACATTTGGCACTTTCTTTAGATTGTACGATAAAAAATACTGGCTTTAAAACAATGTACTTCGAGATTTGGATGCTTTCCCGTAGTGCGTGCCAAAAAGTATTACATTTCATGAAAGACATCTGTCCAGAGTTAAACTTCTGAACCGGCTATTGTAACCGTTGAATTTATTTTACAGTATAAATTATGTAAGGCCCTAAAACAACTTGACCCCATAGGAAGAAGTTCAAAAACGCTTAGGCTCCAAAAAGTCTGTTTATTGGTAACAGGATTCAGGACGTAAAGTACAATTGGATACATGGAGCCTTTGGTTGGGCTGAACTATTTGGGAAAAATCAAATTAAATTTTTTCTGGCAAGCTCTGATTAAATTTGTGATTTACTCTGCAAAAAAACAATATTCGGACAAGTTAAAAATGACTTATTTTATATATTTTACTTTATTTGAGTGGATTCAACTGGACAAGTAAAATGGTCTACCAATGGAATAAGTGTGTTTTTCTTAACTTAAGCAACATTCAGTTTTGTTATTTTTGTTATATAAAAGGTGTATTGTGTAACTTTTCTAGTGGAGGGTCTGTCAAATGCTTTTCTCCATGGAGACATAATTGCGTTGTTTCACAGTTTGGTATTAAACCTTTCTATCTTCATGGAGATCAAACCAGACCAAGTTACAGGTCAGATCTGTGGAGAGGCGACCCCGCTCACAGTCAGAATGCCTTTTTTCTGGATATTTTTGTGGTTAGACACATAAATTGATGTAATATGACGATTTACTGGTCATAGTTGGCCCAGAAAATCTCGTAATGTTTGAATTGTTATTTTGTGAGAGCTAAATAACAGCTCCACGTAACACATTTCAATCTGTTTTTTATATTATTTTTTGTTTTAAGGATGTAAATGCTGTTCTCAGTCTCTGGTATTGGCAGATATCGGTATCTGAACTGAAAAAGCTGGATCTGTGCAAAACTAACACAAGAATCACATTTCAGAGCATGTTTGTACAGATGTAAACTACAGGGTTAGCAGTTTTTATACAAAATAAGACAGGATATTCTGTTTTTGTGAATGAAATTTCCATACTTCAAAAACTAAAGATTCACCATTTTCGCCCATGCAAATTTCGATTGGATTGCGTTTCATGTGGCTGCCCTTGCATTCGGAGCGGTCAGATCTTTAAACAGATTGATAAAGTTTCAGAGACATCATGTGTATTTCATCACGATCCTGACTTCCTGGTTAAGAGAGATGAAAGCGATGTGCGAGAGAGCGCTCTGATGTGATTAGCCCATTCCTCTTCAACGGTTACTGCTGCTGATGTCTGCTGGGCCAACGCAGCGTCCTGTGACAAGAGTTAGAGCTGCCCTTTGAATGCAGCATCACCCAAACAGTAATGAGGGTTTGGTTCAGGCGGATTCAAGAAAACACAAGTAAGACAATTGTTACTGTTTTCTGGGTGTCCGTCACCTGTTTTTTTACGGTTATGTCATTGCTCTGCCTGGAATGTTCCACAGTATGACATTAAACAGCTCTGCCTTACATTCACTCATTTACAGGTGGTTTTACAGCTCAAAAATACAGAGAAAAACATTCTGACTGTGAATGGGGTCGCCTCTCCACAGATCTGACCTGTAACTTGGTCTGGTTTGGGCATGGCATGGTGGCCTCAGCTGCTTGTGTTTCTCATGGAATATTCTAGACAAAGCAATGGACACCAGCGGGTGGTGGACCTTCCCACAGAAAAGTTACATAGTGCAGTTGAAAGTTGAAGTGATAATTGATCCAAAAAGTGACATTTTACTTTTTTGTGAATTGCCAATGAACTCGAAGTTAAATTTATGACTTGTTTCAAAATCTATGTAAGCAGACAAGCGTAACAAATAGACTGAAAACAGAAAGCAAATAGAAATAAAAGAGAGAAAACATTATCTGGGGAAGATGTGCGATATAGAAATTTGTCATAAATGTCGGCATTGTGAATTTGTCATTTATAAATTTTCACACAGAGTTACTATTTTACTCAAGAACTGAATTGTCACTTTTGTCTTTATTATAGGTTCATATAATGAGCGACAGTAGCTCAGTTGGTACGCTGTTTGTCCACAGATGAATGCTGTCATTGTGTCCTTGGGCAAGACACTTAACCCACCTCGCCCCCATTGTCTGCATAGACTGGTGTATGAACCTGTGTGCGAATGGGTGAGTGGTTCCTTGTTGTAAAGTGATGTGAGTGCTTTGAAGGTGGAAAAGCGTATTTTTTATAAAAATGTGACCATGTACCATAATACATGAATGGCAGAATACCAGTTCAATTTCTTCAAGAAGTTCCTTAAGTTTAAGTACTTCAGTACACATAAATTTGTACTACCCAAGTCTGCAGTACAACCCAGTGAGTCAAAGTCAACTTATCATAATTTCGCTGCTGTAATATCAGTCTAAGCATAGATAAGCTCTTAATGAAGTTATTGTTGTTTTCACAGACAAAGCAGCTTAGCGCTCAGACACTGTGGGCCTGCGTAGCTCTGTTTGTCACACGTTGTCCATTATATTTTCCATCAAATTGAAATATGCATTGACCAAGACAGCAGGCCAGTGGCTGCAGGGACTCCAGGGCCATAAATTATCAGCATATGGATCCCACGGCCCAATCAGGTTGCATTATGTGGCCGGATGATTGATTCGGACGAAATATGATCAATAGGTGACCCCCGCGGAGACCCGGCCAGCCCGTCTAGGTGTCCGAGGGCGGTCCGGGGGCAAGTTTGTGGTCAGGGGCACGTAGGCCTTGGGGAGGGGGTAGATGGGAGGCAGCTGCACACACTGGCGGGCGAGAATAAGATGAGGTATAGGACACGACGAGCGGGAAATGGGGCAGAATGTAAAATAGTTAATATAATAATAAATAAATGAATACAGAAAAATACAAAAAAAGTATATATAAATAAACAAAATAAAAATAAATAAATAAATAAATTAAATGCAATAGTTTCCTATATATTCAATATTCATGTAACCTTATTAAAAAAATAAATACATAAATAAATTAAAAAAATCAATCAAATCAATGCATCTTTTTTCCATTTATGAAAGTTTGAAATTTCCAACAAATCCCAGAAATTTCTTGGAAAAAATATACTTATTTTTATATCAAAACATTTTTTTTTTCAATTACATTAAATAATAATAATAATAATTTAAAAAAAAAGGTACTCCTTTATACCATATGTACTATAACACAAAGAACATATTTTGAAATACCCTATTGTTAACCTAAATAGTAGCAAAATCCCTCTTCTCCTGTTGAAAGTTAATAATCTTTATCTATTAATTTCATTTCCAGCAAGTCTGCCATTGTTTCCTCATCTCTTCTCTATTATGAGCATATGCCATGGTGAGATTTGCATATCAGTTCAGTCCGTTTTTGCATTTACATTTTATAACAAGTCTCCCAACTGTTTGTGTTTCCAGACTGCAGCATCTCTGTCTGTCTACGGGCTGTGTGTGTGGGCGTCACGTCATCTGGACCAATTCCCCAGACTCCCCCCGAAAATACCCCCCTCTTTATCCCTCCAGTCCCCCCAAATCAGTGCGGGACGGGCGGGTAAGAGAGAGGGGACGAAGGGGGAGCACGGGGCAGTTAGTTCCAGCCCACAGCGGCCCGCTTTATTGGGCCTTCATTGGGGATTAGTCATTGGATTAAGGAGGAGTGGGGGCGGTGGGTGAATGGGTGGGTTGGGGGTGCGATTCCCGGTCCAGGAAGTGTACAGACAGCAGGTTTTCACATAGCTGACCAAGTGTGACGGGGCTATTCTTGTAAATGTGGGTGTGTCGTATCCATTTTGGCTATTGAGACTTTAACAGGGCCACATGTTGAGGGATACAGGTGGTATCGGAGACTTGTGAAATTTGTGGAGCAGTTTGTTTTAGATTATGAGAAAGGCTGTAAAGAAGTGAAGGTTGTTTGCAAAAAAGTATACAAAGTTATTCCTAGTAGATTTTGGTTCAATGTTGCATGTTTAATCTGTTATAAACTGTGGAAAAGATGCATTATAAAGCTATGGAATCTGCCAAGACTCAAAGGTCCTATATTACACAAAATGTATTCTTCTGAGCTTTAAGCCGTGTTATAAGGTGTATAATGTTGTGTTTTATTTCATTCACACATGTTTCTCCTTTATTATTAGTCTGTCTGCATCTCTAAAACTCAAAATGCTCTGTTCCACCTTTTGATGTCATGAAGCGGTAGTTTTCAAGTTATAGCATAGATCAGAAAATATTATACAAATTTGATGAACTACTATTGTAAATGTATAATTTTTATGCCTAACCTTGTGCACTAATAACTGGATAAAGGTTTATGTTTTATACTGTAGGTATCGAACTGTTCCCCATCTAAGGCTTTCCTGTTCTCAATTTCATGTAACCTCTAAAAAAAGTAGCTCTTTTGCATTTTCAGGAGTAACACAACACAACACAACACAACACAGTTAACTTTCAAAGCAACACCTTTTGTGGGTAAAATAAATCACAACAAGGTCAAAACTAGAATTAAACCAGGTTGAAAATTTGGAAGAAAATCAGGAATTGCAAAATGTGAATGGGGAAAAACAGGAACTACCATCTGAACCAGGTCTACTCATATGTCGTCCATTACCTTGATTTTTAACCAGTGAGCCATGAGGGGTTGCCAGATGTGCCTTGAAAAATAATCACATTTGAGCTAACTAATTCACAGTTATATTTTTATAAAATTGCCATTTTGGATTTCCCTAAACATCTCATCCAGAAAAAGCACAAAGCAGCCACTATTTCCAAAGAAAGAAATAACACATTCATTTTTTCACCTTTTTTATTTGTGTAATTTGATGTTTTAGAGGAGGATATGCCCTGGCATCTTTTTAACAATAACAGAAAAAAGGCCAGCCACTCGAAAAATGGTAGAATAACACTAGAATCACACAAACTCTGGACCGAATTGCACTGTTGTTTTCCTCATCACAAACACACCCGGGGTTGTGTTTTGTTTCATTCACACACGTTTAACACACAAACCCTGCATATTATTCTTCTTTCAGACTGAAAACACTCTGTTCCACCTCATGATGTCATATGGTAATACAGGAAGTGCTCCACTGTTTTTGTTTTTTAACTCCATACACCTTCACTGGAATTATTTGGATAATTTCAGTTCTGGAATTTCTCTCTACTGAACTAAATGTAAAAAGATAGCTGTTAACTTGAAAACTACCACGACATGACATCATAAGGTGGAACAGAGCTTTGGAGATGTAGACAGAGTAATTTCTGGGTTTCAGATGACATCACAACATTCTATAGGCCAATATTATTTAATACAGATGGGGGGCATGTAAAATTCATGTTGTTCTGCAGATTTTTGTTGTAATACACCATGGTCTTGGGTCTGGTCAATAATAAAAATGATGAGGTTCCATATTTGGGAATTTACCTTTCTGATATTTCATGGCAAAGTATAATTAACAGGAAAAACTGGCTCTTGCCCCCCTCTGGAAGTATGAAATCATCACATTCTATAAATGTGAAAACCAACAATAATAAAGGATGACTCAAACATGTGTGACTGAAACAAAACACAACTCCAGGTCTATTTTTGAGCTCACAAGAGTCAATTTTGCGTAGTATATAACCTTTACCTGTCTAAAATGCCTATATCACCAGTAATACAACTTGACCCTATATTTACGAACCACCGGTCTTGCCTCTGTGCACATGTGCTGGCATGTGGAGCTACATTAAACCTGTTAACCTATTCAGACATATGGCAAAGGCTCCATTTATAGCTGTGTACACTAGCACGCTGAAGCATTAGTAACACGGCAGAGTGCGGCGGGCGCGTGAGGCTGACAGATGAGGTGCAGAGACGGGGTCATGTGAGGAGAGCGCACTTTTCTTATCGCTCTATGTCGCTAACACAACACAACAACACAACAGTTCTATTGGAAGTTAGAGGTGAAAGATGCAACCTTTGGAATGCACTCTAGAGTTTAATTCCATGTCTGGGAACACCTCCGCTCGTTGGTGCTGATGTTTGGAGGAATGCATTCCACACAGCCAACAAGCCTTATCCGCTTCTCTCCTTCTCCCTCAACCTCTCACTCATCCTCCCTTTTTAACACCCTGTTTCTTGTCTACAAATCACAAAATGGAATCAAGTGATGAGTGTGTAAAGATATGCTTACAAATTATACACAAAGATCTTAACTTGTGTCTATTAGCCAAACCAAGAGTTAAAGGGCCCATTTTACGCTTTTTTCTGATCTATAATGTTGTTTCCTCATCACAAACAGACCTGGAGTTGTATTTTGTTTCATTCACACATTTTTAACACACAAATTCTGCATATTTAGGCTACTACTACCGCTTCATGACATCACAAGGAGGAACAGAGCATTTTGAGCTTTGGAGATGTAGACAGACTAACAATAAAGGATTACTCAAACATGTGTGAATGAAACAAAACACCAGGTGAGGAGGGAACAGCATTCTAACATGGCTTAAAGCTCACAAGAGTCAGTAGACAGATTGCGTCTAGAGCTATACAATCCCCTAAACATGAATACTTTTAAATCGAGATTACAAACATTTCCTTTCATGGCCAAATTATAGACTGTAATATGTAAACAATCAAACATTTTTAATTCATTTTGATATATTTATTTGTATGATTTCTTTTATCTGGCAATATTTTGACTCTATAAGGCACACTGAGTTACCCTGTGTATGAAAATTTGCAGTATAAATAACATGAGTTGCCTTCTCCCTCACCCATCCTCCTCTCCCTCCCTCTCCTATCCTCCTCTCACTACCCTCTTCTCCCTCCCTCCCTCTCCCACTGTCTGGAATGGCCGTGAACATTAGACCCCCGGGAGACTCTAGAAACTCTCGGCGTATGAGCCATTCCCACCATCTCCGCCCACGTCATCTGCTCCCCTCTCCGCTCTTCTCCTCTCTCTCTTTTGTGAGGAATTGCGATCATGATCCTCCATTGTGCTACACCCGGGGGATTACATGAGGTGATCCTGGCTTTGCTTATGTCTGGAACCCAATACTGTAAGATTAGACTCTAATTTATATCAAATCGCCGGATTGCAACTGTGATGGCTAGACAGCAAATAATACTTAACTCGGAATTCTTAGCAGATTAGCGTAATCTATTTTCTTGGTTAAAGATGATGGGATTATCTTTATAGTCAATAGGAAATAGTTCATAATATAGATTGCGCTTTCTTGATTTGCGTTTCCTCTTGACCTTTTAAGGCAGTTCCTTCACGTGAGACCGCTTATGGAAAAGGATTTGGTGAACTCTGACCCCGAAGCCGCCCCCTCTCTCCACTGGTTTTACACCTACATAAAGGCGCGTGTGACATCTGTGGGTCTGTATTAGCACCCGGGCGCTTCATACAAACAAATGATTCTCCAGGGATGGGAACTGATCTGAATCTCAAAGGGCTTTCTCTGCACTGGTAATGGGAGAATTGTGAACTTGAAACGGACTCGAGGACTGAAGACCCTCGCGCTGAGGTCAAAGGGGTCACGACTTTGAAGAGATGATGTGAAATTTAAAGACTAGGGTTACAAATATTATCATTTCATAGCATAATATAGTAACACTTTAGACTAAAAGTAAAACCTTAAGGATAATTTTGTCATTTTTACACCATTAAACCAAAGCAAAGGATCATGGTACAAGTAGGTTTTTTATGGTAAAAATGATAATATATAACTTTCTATGCAGGTTTATCAGAACTAGGTAGAGTATGACAGAAAAATGAAAATGCTGTGAGCCTTCAATAACATGGCAAATTATAATATTGATTTTGGTTTTAAGATTTGGAAATTATTGCATCTCCAGTTCATAAATTGTACTTCAGTTATACAAAGTCCAGACACCTCCATCTTCATCCCTCTCTCATCTGGCTTTCCACCTGTAATGAACCATATAACATCTGCTGCCGTCTGTTAACACCCTGGATTCTTCATACAAACAACAGATTCTCAAGGGCTTTTCAGGAATGTAGTGTGTCTCATGGGTGTATGCGCTGTCTCCTCTCCTCCTCCTCCTCCTCCTCCCTCCATCTCAAAACAAGACAAAAAACCTCCCACATGCCAAAAACCATTACCCATCCAGCTCTCCTCCTCCTCTTTGCAGACTGGACTATCCACACATTATCCACACATTCTTAAAGGCGCTGATTTTTACTCTCTGAAAAACGTCAAAAACAAAACTAGTTCATTTTAAGCAGTTTGCAGTGGTCCAAAGTACCCAAATTCCAAACTTTCAGAGGCCAGAGCAGAGTTTTGCAAGCTAACAGCAACTAGCAATCAACTAGCATGCTAACGCGCACTTCCTTACCCTATCTATAAAAACGCTTCATAAGGTGCGCTATGTAACTTTTCTGCCGGAAGGTCTGCCGTGTGCTCGTCTCCATGGAGATGATTATTGCTTTGCCTAGAATGTTTCACAGCATTCTAAGTTACAGGCCAGGTCTGTGGAGAGGCGACCACGTTCCCGGTAAGAATGCATGTTTTTCAAGATATTTTTGTGCAATTAAAACATCTCTAATTGACTAAACAGAAGATAGTATGTGGAAGATACTGTGGAACATTCCAGACAAGACCCGGACCCTAACAAAAGTTCCACACTGCTCCTTTAAGTCTCCAGCAAAGACATCCAAGAGGAGACAAAGATCTATTGTCTTCTCCCACTAAGATTGAAAACATGCAGTGGTGTTGAGTGTTCATGTGGTGGTTACTGTAAAAAGAACAGGGCTCAAGGGCAGACAGAAGGAAAGAATAGTAATACATGAAGAAATTTTCCAGAAAAGTCCGTGAAGCTAGTTGTGGGATAACAGGAAGCCATAAAGTCATAAGGGGATGTGGATCATGGTACCAAAACATGGAGCAGTCTGGCCGGAGTCTGTGGTCAGTGTGTGAGTGAACGCCAAGAGGGAGAGAGTGGTGGTAATATGGGCTTAAGGCGAACTTTTGCACATAATTTAACCAGAGATGAACTGGAGCTGCCATCTTGAAGCCATTTTCAAATAAACTTCGAAAAACATTACATGGATTCTCAAGTGGTGGTCCTGGAACAAGTTATTGCACAATAAGGAGATGAGTTATGAATGAAAAATAGTTGGAAGAGATGTTAAAATGTATTTATTGTTACAAATATTATGATCTAAGGTGCAATGTGTCACTTTTCTGCTGGTGGGTCCGTCAAATGCTTTTCTCCATGGAGATGTTATTGCTTTGCCTGGAATGTTTCACAGTATGGCATTAAACTTTTCTATCTTCACTGCGACCAAACCAAGTTACAGGTCAGATCTGTGGAGAGGCGACCCCGCTCACAGTCAGAATGCCTGTTTTTCTAGGTATTTTTGAGCAATAAAACCACCTGTAATTGAATAAATGTAAGGTAGAGCTGTTTAATGTCATATTGTGGAACATTCGAAACAGAGCAATGATATCCATAGAAACAAGCAGGTGACGGACCCCCGACCAAAAAGTTACACTGTGCACCTTTAAAGGGGTTATGCTTGATATTGTCTAGAAAAGTAGCTCTTAGATCAAAATGAGACTACTCTGTAAGTCATGTAAGTAAGAAGTGTAAGTAAGTGTTTTATCCGCCACGAACCAGGAAGTGCGCCGTTAGCATGCTAGTTGTTGTTAGTGAAGGCAAACCTCTGCTTCTAAACGTTGTGAAAACCTAGTTGTTTTTCGCATTTTTAAGATAGAAAAAAAAACAAACAAAAAAACAGTTTCAGTCTTTTAAGCAGTTTCAGATTATATGTTTTTATCTTGTGGCTGCATTGCTACATTCTAGTGTCTGCTGGCATCGTCCTGAGCTCAAAGATGTAATGCAGGCGAGAGGAGGGAGTCGGGAGAGGCCTGTCTACAAGCGTGTACTCTCAAATGGGTTTTAGAGACTTTTGGTTTGGACTGGCCGACATAACCGCTCATGTGTATATTGGCTTGATTTGAATGGAAAAGGCTGTGCATATATAATAGTTTTATGAATGTTTCTTAAATGTAACCACTAATACGAGCGGGAGGAAAAGCATTTTGGTTTAAATTAATGGATTTTCCAAAATATGGACTCGAAGTTGGAATATTATAGTACCCCAGCCCCAAACCTCAATTTTCACTTGCATAATGTTATCCATGCCTGTTAGTGTGTTTTAATGCACTATGAACTAAATTGCACCTAGTACTTATACTTAGTAATTGCAAATGACTGTTTTTGTCATTCTGAATAACTTGAAAGATTCAGTTCAAAAATACATAGACATACTTCTGCTACACTATTTTCTGATTTGTGTTATAATGTTATTTCTTCATCAAAAACAGACCTGGAGTTCTGTTTTGTTTCATTCACACGTGTTTGACACACAAACCCTGCGGAGTTCAGAGCTCTGTGATGTCTAATGGTAATACTGAAAGTGCTCCACTGTGTTTTTAAACTCCTTACACTTTCACAAGAATCATTTGGATCTCTGTTGAACTAAAGGTTAAAGGAAGCTGTTAACTTGAAAACCACCACTACATGACATCAATAGCATTTTGAGTTCTGGAGATGTAAACAGACTAATAATAAAGGATTACTCAAACATGTGGATGTTTTTGATGAGGAAACAGCATTATAACACGTCTTAAAGCTCACAAGAGTCAATTTTGCGTAATATAAGACCTTTAATCATTCGCAACAGTTATAATTTTGCATCCCTTGAAACCAATAAACCCCTAAAAACAGCTGAACGTAATAAAGTGGACGGTTAAGGAATATTGTATTGTTTATTACATTTCCATGGAAGTGTCATCATTTCTTACCCACTTTGCCATCTCTTTTCATTTGCCAGCCACTACAGCATAGGCAGTGCAGTGATGGAGGTGTGTATATTGACCTAACAGACAATGAGGCTGGAATACTAATAGGCTTACCAGTATTAATGTGGCTGTCAGTGTTAGCCTATAGCCTCCTCTCTGCTACACTGATCCATATTCGTCTTATGCACAGTCTGCATCACTTCTCTCCCTTCTTTAAAAGCTGCTTTAATCATTAACCGCAAACGTCCTTTGTCTGTTCAGTTATTGATTTTATAAAGTGCTTGTGATCTATAATTCTTTTTTTCTTTTCCTTCTCTTCGTGGTTAGTCTTGTGTGTGTGCGTTTGTGCGTGTTTACGATGCTGCAGTCTAGTCCTCAGGCAGGCAGGCAATAATAATGGAAGCTTGACATTTAAAGGAAGTCTATTTAGTGCTACCAAATTAGCATATTTTAGCATGCCTAGGCTATTCCTTTCTGGAGAGCATTAAAACCTGACGAAGAGATTGGTGGGCAATTTTTAAGAGCTTTAGCGCAGATTCATAGACTACAAAATGGGGCAGGGTCTAACTCGCACACACACATGCGCACACACTTTAGGGCATTTTATTTTCTAACTTACTTTGAGCGGCCGTGTCCATATTCTGCATACACAGCACTTTCGGCGTGAGTTATGGGGAGAGAGGGGAGGATGGGAGGATTAGCATAGACATACTGTAGTTCGTAATAAGGATAAAGGAGGACACCCAACATGTCTCATACTGATGTGGGAACGCCGCGGAAAAAAAAGCAGATGTCTAGACTGGTTTCCAAGAACAAAGAAACAAGATTCCTACAAGTTTATTGAAATAAAATGTAAATATATTCTAATTTTACCTTGAGATAAGTAAAAATACATATCTTTTTAGCTATATATTGCAATATTCATGCTCTCTCCATGCTCTGGTAAGCTCCTATCCCTGTATAGCTGCCCATGGGACTGATTTGATGAGAGACATGGCTTCCAATTAAAGGTGCAATGCTCCACAGTATGACATTTAGCGTGTGTGTCATTCATCCAATTACAGGTGCCGCTCCACAGATCTGAGTTGTAATTTGGTGAGATGAGTTTAATGTCATACAGTGGAACAATACAGGCAAAGTTACATTGTTCACCTTTATATAGTACATTTTACATAGCAATTTAAAAATATAAAGTTATGCTCTCATAGATGTCAGCCGGTAAAGTTGTCAACAATGAAAAAAGAGAATAATTGGTCTGAAAATAGCTCCTCTGCTGGACAGTGGTGGTGGTAAAGAGGCAAGATGGTGATGTTTCTATTGCTGCAGTGTTTGAAGAGTGACTTTAAAAATGTTTTTTTTAAAGTCCCTCTTCAAAAAAACATTGAAAACACTTGACAAAAAGCCTTTACAGTATCACTATTGTAATATCTTAAGAAAGTATAATATTTTGGATCTTCAAAGTTATCAGGTATGTTTGTGCTGAGGGAACAACGTTATAAAATAGATGAGAAAATCAAATGATATGGTCCATTTAAACATCACAAAGCATGCAGTGGTTGAAGTCTGTATTTTGCACACACACGCACACACACCCACACACACACACAGGCCTGTTTGATTCGGAGGCCTGGAGTAAGTCCCATAAATCTGCTTGTAACACGACCAAACTGGATTCCTCTGTGTGCTTTCTAATTAGCAGTCTAATGAATCAGGGCCCTGTTTACCGCGCTGACACCGAGCGGATACGCCTAAATGTCATTAGCGTGTTGTGTATGCACAGTATTATGAACGCTTGTATGGACATGCTTGATAAAATGCAAGTAAATACCAGCTATGTGTGTGTAATGATATGAATGTATGATCTAATTGTTGTTAAGTAATTGGCTTATTTATTTGCATGTTGGGTTTTATAATGTAATGTAGCAGTGTTACTTTATTTCAATGATATTGGATGTTGCACAAGTTATTAAATTAGTTTGGGTTTAAAGGTTCTATATTACACAAAATTGACTGCTGTTGTGAGAATTTAAGTCATGTTCTAATGCTGTTACCTCCTTGAAAACACACCTGGAGTTGTGTTTAGTTTCATTCACACTTGTTTGAGTAAACCTGGTTTATTAGTCCCTATCTCCAAAACTCAAAATGCTCTGTTCTACCATGAGATGTCATGAAGCAGTAGTTTTCAAGTTAACAGCTACCTTTTACCTTTAGTTCAGTAGAGATTTGTAATTTCAGGGCGGAAATTATCCAAATGATTTTAATGAAGGTGTATGGAGTTTAAAGACACACTGGAGAACTTCCTGTATTACCACTTGACATCACAAGCTGAGTGTTTGTATTTCATTGCTTTGCCTGGAATGTTCCACAGTCTGGCATTAAATCAGTTAGAGCCAGTGTGTCCAGTTAAAGGTCAGAACTGTATAAACAATGAGAATGCATGGTTTGTTTGTTTTTTGTTTGTTTTTTTAAGCAAACACAACACTATTATAAATGCACATGAGAAATAATGCTGTGGGACATTTCAGACAAATCAATAGCATCTCCATGGTGACAAGCAGGTGGCAGAACTAATGAACCTTTAACATTTAGTCATCATTGAAATCAAATAGCTCTCATTTCCTCCTTTACTTTTTAATGAAACCACTTTGTTATGGTTAAAAACATGTTCAAAATCACAGGGGTTGGTCTAAAGCTGATAATTCTTCACTTTGAGCCTCGCCGTTGACATTTCCTGTTTTGAGTCTGGCTTTAGGTGTTTGTGTTGGAATGTCTGGTGGCTCACACATGTTCTCACTGGGGACAACAATGAAAAACCCCAAGCACCTCCTTCGAGCACTTACAAAACCAGAGCGTATAAAAAATAAACAATAGAATGACATAATCGTTTAATGAAACCACAATAGACTCATATGGACCCTGACGCACACTTTCGGTTCATTCCCCACTGAATTTTTGCCCGAGGGTGGAGTGGTAACCATGGAAACACGTGTCCGATATAGAGGTCTTTAGCGTGCTTTCACTATTTGGACCGTGTAAAATGAGGTCAGACTGTCCATATCATAACAGTACAGGAATGTAAACTGAAATTTCTTGAAATATTATGATTCATAATGTTAAAATTTGATTTTTTTTTTTTTCTGATTTGAACAAGATTCAGTATCTTTTGTTAATATCTTCAGTCTAATGCTCTCCCAAATCTCCCAACAATTTCCGCACTCAATATATGATTAAGTCCTGTTTGAGTCCAAGAATGGTACTTTTATACCAAATGCAGTTCTAGTTTAGTCTTGGTTTAGTTCTGGTTTAATCCTGCATGGATTACACCTTCTAGTAGACCTGGGTCAGACCTGGTTTACACTGATGTAGTCCTAGTTTCTATCCTGGTTTAGACCTGGTTTAGACTTGGATTAGAAAGGTTCAGACTTTGTGTAAGCTTAGGTCCTGTTTCAGGTTTATTCTTGCAAGGATTTTGTCAGAATGTAGTCCTGGGTCAGACCTGATTTACAGAGTAGTCCTAGTAGTGTTGGTTTAGTCCTGGTTTAGACCTTGTATTAACCTATGGACTTGGGTTGTGTTTATACCTGCATTTAGAACTCTTTTAGTCCTGGTTTGGTATTTCACCATTTCACCATGGTTTTATTAAGTCCTGGTTTAGACCATGTGCAGCCCTGGTTTCAGTCCAAGTTTAGTCCTGGGTTAGTCACACTCACAGCCAATACATCAGATGACCCTAGTCCCCTACAGTTCATCCTTATCCCCCCTCCCTCTTTCTTTGTGTGTCTCTGGGGGTCAGAGGTGTCAGAATCCTCCATATCTCACTGTGGAGACTGAAGTGAGCAGTGCTAATGATCCAGAGAAGAACCAGGCGGCTAAGCAGGAGGGAGGTCAAAGGTTGTACCACAAGAATCCATGTGTGGCCTATGGGTGCTTTGTCTTTTGCAATATTGGCTCAAAGAATGTGGCTATGGCTTCGTCAACTGGATGCATTTTCAAATACTCTATCAACCCTAGACTGTATAAAGAAGTGGACTAAGGGATTGCGACGTCACCCATAGTGTCAGGCAAATGAAGCTCACAAGGGTAGCAGTTATAGGAGCGAGTCTGGAGCCAGTTCGAGTTAGGAATAGGAATTTATTTATGGACAAAACCAGGATCATGTAGAGTGCGTTAATACAAACATTTTAAGACCAAAATGACGAGGTTCGTTTATTTATATATATAGTCTATGCTGTCAGCTCCATTTAGTGCATATTGGTATTAACAGTAATGTCATTTTGAATTTGCTCTTTATCTAAAGTACAGGTGGACAAACATCAGATTTTTTAAGGATAACATGTGGACCCAGTCGTGTTTGATTGATTCTAGCTGTTGTGTTTTCGTTGTCTCTCAATCAGTCAATTTATGAGGTTCCAAATAGTTTCTGTCAGATGTGTCAGTTGTGTCAGTTGTGAATGATGTGCAGGGTGGTTAAGCATAATGTTGTTTAGATAAATTAGGTATTCCTTTTAAAAGTCAGTATAAAACCTCAGATTACATTGTGCTTTGTCATGAAATATCCAAAAGGTAAATTCACAAATGTTGAACCATGTCATTTCTATTAGTCACTGCACCTATTAATACTGTATTATAACACAAATCTGCAGTTTATTTAGGCATGCACTGATCCAGCGTTTTCAGTTCTGATGCCGATATCGATTCTGTGACTTTTAGTATCCGCCAATATTCACAGACACCAGTGTAAGGACAGAAAATAGTACAATTATCACACAATTTATTACACAACTTATTACACAAGAGATCCAACTGTGTTATGCAACTGTTATTTATCCTTCACATCACGACTGAACCCCTTTAAATGAATAAAAGTTTAATTATGAGACAAATCAGCCTGTAAATAGTCCTATTACATCTAAAGGCCCAACTTGGGTATCACCTTAACCAATAGTTTTCAGTACTGATGACGATATTTGTATGTGATGTAATCTGAAATCTAGCAATAAAGAAAGTTGTTCCCTTTCTATTGACTTCAAATGTCTAAAAGAATTTGCTCATCAGTGCATTGATTTTTACCTTGAAGCCCTTTTGGATCTAGCTTGACAAAAAAGTTGGAAATAAACTTTGGAAAACTGTCAGGAAAGTCATCAGCATTCTTCCTCTTTATTTGTGATGATGGACTGATTTTGTGCTTCAGAGCAGCTCCAAACACTATTGATTTGAGTCCTCTTTGTTCTCAGCCTCAGTCACCTTGACACTGGCCTTCCATCAGGAGCTTTGTTAGAAGTTTGAACAGTCATTGGGACGATAACCCCGCCCAATCAAAGAGAACGCACAGTTTAGTGAAGCCGCGTTTGTGGAGCGTACAATGAGAAGAAGTGGTCCCCAGGGCAACTGTGAAAACAAGAAAGCATTGGATCTCATGATACATAATTTATGCATTTCTGTGTTTGGGAAACGATTTTGAGAATGATAAAAGTTTGATGTCTTTTTAACAGCATACTTTAACACATTTTCTCGATGCTATCTTTTTGTTAAGTATAAAAACTCTAATTTGTAGTTATCAAACATTTTTATCTCGCACTTTTCCACCTGCAAGGCACTCAAAGCACTTTACATGAAAGTACCACTCACCCGACGACAGTTTTCATTTGTGGGAGCTGGACTCGCGCCGCCAACCTGTGGGTCAGTGGATCTGACCGCTCGACCCGTGATGTTTATGTCGCGAGCGGGATTCGAACCGCCAACCTTCAGATCAGTGGACAAACTACCAACTGAGCTACTGTCAAATCAGAACTCAAATAGATAAAACAATCTGCACTACAGTATGTAACTTACCTGGTACGGAGTTTACTATATGCTTGACTCCGTGGAGATATAACCGCATGGAATGTCCCACAGTATGGCATTAAACTTATGATATACAATAAAAAGAATGAAAAGTAACAAAACATATGCATAGTGCCAACACTATTTGTATTTGCAATTTGGCTACTTTTCTGTGTTAAATGAATAAAAAACAAAAGAAAATACAATTGCGTTTGAAAATGCCAAATTAGACTTACGCTATAATTTTGAAATGCCAGTCTTCCTATACTCCATACTGTTCCCTTCTAGGCTTATTTCTGCTCATGTCTAATCACGTTGCACTGCCTTATCCCAAAATGTCCAAGCGTTGAAAAACCCAGTGGCAATCCAGCTTTCACTGAGACTCTCTGTCAAAACTCTGCATGAAATTAAACTGTCTGTAATACCATATTGGCATTTAACATAGCATGGCATTAACATAGGATCTGATCTCCTGTCTGAAACATACAGGATTGGGCATGTACTTCCAGGTGTATGGCTAGGCTTGATTTAAGTATATATTTTTTTTCATTTCTCATTTACTTTTATATTCCCGCTGGCTATAATTTCCTGGTATCTCACTCGTACCTGTCAATCTCGCCCCACATTCAAATCTCAGAATCCGCTGGGAGAGACGAAAACAATTTAAGCTAATTTGCCCCATACCTGAACCTTTCCTTTAGTTCCATTTTGATTCCTCATTTTGATCTAGTTTAAAAGCCGCTGTGTTTTTAAACTAGATATTTTCCTCGTGGTCCTGTTTGACATTCTCGTAATAACTTTTGTCGAACCTTCGGTGAGTGGACGCTGTATACGCTTTTGGATTGTTTCGTCTTTTGTTTATTTACTGTTGTTTCCACCATTTTCAGTTTATTAGAATTCCCTTGGTATAGCGTATTCTGTTATATTATGGGATGGAGGCAGGATATTGTAAAGCGTGTGCGTGAAGTATGGGCGCGCAGTGTATAGACAATATTATCTTGTGTACATTTTGTGTATACAACCGTGATCATGGAAGAATTGCGTTTGCGGAAAGTATTTCTTTTTATTTATTTGCAGAACATACATTTGATTAATACATTTTCAATATACAGTATGTTTTCTATGAATTTGTGTATGTTTATAAGTATCAGTGGAATATAGTCTTGTGTGTATGTTTTTGAACAAGGCAAACACAAGCTCTTAAAAGAATACTTATAGTAATTCTATGTAGTTTTCATGTTTCCCTCTTGGTCTGGAGTACCTGTGAGTAGTGGTATTGCAGCAACTGGTGATCTGAAGTTTTGTCAAAATGCAAATATTTTAATGCAAGTAAAAATACTTGACATTTAAAGGTTTATTGTGTAACTTTTCTGGTGTCAAATGCTTTTTACTACATGGAGATGTTATTGCTTTTTCTGGAAAGTTTCGCAGTATGGTATTAAACCTTTCTATCTTCATGGAAACCAAACCAGAACAAGTTACAGGTCAGATCTGTGGAGAGACAACCCCGCTCACAGACAGAATGCCTGTTTTTCTAGGTATTTTTGAGCTATAAAATCGCCTGTAATTTAATAAATATAAAGTACATCAGTTTAATGTCATACTGTGGCAGATCAATGACATATCCATAGAAATAAGCAGGTGGCGGACTCCAACCAAAAAGTTCCATAGTGCACCTTTAAGATAACTATGGCTACTACATCTTATTACTGTGGTATCTAACTTTGTAAACATTTCTTGCATACAAAATTTCTTCTTTACAATCTAAAATTTCATTGTCTTGCCTTGATTTCATTTTGACCATTCCTGAAACCTATTTTGTGAAGTTAAAGATGCTTTTCCTGATTTTTACTTTTATTTAAAAAAACAGAACTAGTTCATTTGAAACAGTTTGCATTTAGGAGTTATTCCTCACTTACCTTATGCATTCCAAGTATCCTAATGATTGAGTTTTATAAGCTATTTTCACAACTTTCACGGATCATGTGGAGTTTTGCCGTCGCAATAAAGTTAACAGCAACTAGCATGCTAACTGCTCATTTTCTGATCAGTCAAATGCTTCATAATGAGACGTAGACAACACGCAACAAACATTTTGACGTCAAGAGCTGCTTAAACGATATATCTGTACTGAGGCAAGACAAAATTTGCGCAAATACATGGGAAAAAATTGGGTGCAGGCTTTTAATAATAATAATGCTGTTATCGTCTCATCTAATTCTTCTTGCTGGTAAAAGGCATACCCATTCTTGTCTTGTCTGCTAGTATATGTATATAACTGATTTATTATGATATTATATAAGTTATTATATTATATTGTGATGTGTGAGCTACTGTGTCCAGTAATTTCCCTTGTGGAACAATAAAGTTTGTCTGAGTCTGTTAACTTACTTTGCATGGAAGATTTTCTAAAACTACTGCTACTCTTCTCCATTTCTATGTATTTTACCATTTTTATTATTGATGGCCATTGGGTAGACCGAATTCCTTTTTCATCAGCTCCATCCTGCACCCCGTTATTACATCTTTAATACTATTTAAATGCCATTATGTTATATTAACCCCAAACCATTGGTATTCCATTTTCCTTGCAACTCTCGCATCAGCAGAACTGGTGGTTATCCTTTTATTACTGTTTAAGCATGAAAGAAATCCCTTCTTTTTTGTTTTTTGTTTGGTTTTTTTTTTGGTTTTTTCTTCCCGCTATCTGTCACTCCTTGGCGTCTCTCCACCATTGCGAACCACTGCTGCTGGCTTCACTGTTTTAATATGAGCTAAAAATAGGCCTTGCATTGTGCTGGCCTGTTTAATACGAGCACTGGGACTGATGGAAGTTGAAGTATGATCTCATTCCACCACATAAACCCTAATGCGTTCTATGGTTTCTGTTTGGACAGTACAGCGCGGGGGGAAATGCTGATGTAAGCGCGTTTAAAAACTATGGGGGCTACAGAGGAGGTGATATTAAAAGGCGATGAATGAGAAAGGGGTTCAATACCGGTAGCGTGCAGTTTTTGGATTGGTTTTTGGTCTCATGGGAATGCATTTGTGAATTCATAAAGTAAAAATGGATGAGGTAGACTAGAGGTAAGCAATTTATGGAAAAAAATATCTAAGTGTGATTTTCCGATCGAGTTTTATGAATTTGGTTTGTATGATGTATTTAGGATTTAACAAAATATAAAATACAATTGACATAGAGATGCGTAATATTAAGGCTAATATACAATATTAACAGCTTACAATGTGCATTAACATTTGAATATTAAAAATCTAAATTAAAAAACAAAACAAAAAAATAGGAAAAAGAGGCCTACAAAAGGAGGCCAAAAAAGACAAAAAACAATAACACAGACTGAGCTACTAAAAATAAGTACTGATATACTCTTGTATATTTAACTCTAGTATGAGTAAAGTCAGGCTTCTGAAAACTGCTGAAAGTAAAAGTAGCTGTATAAACAATTTTACTCTTACTTGAGTACAATTTTTGGCAAAACTACTACACTGAGATTTGTGAGTTGTGTGTTCATTTGTCTTTTATTTGTTCTATGTTTTATTAGAAGAGCTAATATAATAAATGTCTGCAAAAAAAAACAAAACTCTTGGGGTAACCTCCACTGTCACTAGATTTCAGTAAATTTAGAGCCAGAGCCCTTGAGAGAGTGCCTTCTTTTCTCCAGTTTCATGAAAGAGAGGGCTGGTTTGTTTTACTTTTAGCATTTAATCATCAAAATCACAATTTAAATGGACCCAATTCACCCTCATTTCCCCCACAAACAATATAAATATGGTGTTTTATTCTGAATATAAGCCGCTAATCCTCTCTCTCTATAAACGTGTTCTGAAGTGTGATTCTTGTATTAATTTCAGTTCAAAAGAATGAACAAAAATACTGAAATATGTTTAAAATGTGAACTTAAAACAGAATCCCATTAGTAAATCATAAATCATGGTTAAGCCCTAGGATTCTGCTCAAGGTGCTCTTTTTCAACACCTCCTGTAGAATTAATATTTGAGAGAAGACTGAAATATGAACAATAATCCTTTACGTTATAAGACAAGACATTTTTGCTAAGAAAAAAATAGTCAAAAGTTAGTTAAAAAATGTCTTTTTGATACAGTGCAAATATCCTTTAGTCCTAATATAGACGTTTATTGTCCCATTAAATTAGTTTTCTGCATTTGACCCATCCTTCAATGCTGCTGGGGCAATAGTCAGGGTCATATTTAGTTTGTAATTTAAAAGGTAAAACTATAGTACCAGTTAGACCACTCAGACTTGTGCAACACATTTTTCCACCACGCCATCAAAGAATACTCTGAATGCGGGGTAGAAAGGGTTAACAGTTTTGTACACAGAAAAGAATCGATTCCCTTTATGACGCCTGCTCCAAAAATCTTGAAATAATTGCCTGGAGTATTGAGCGAGGAGCTGGGTCGTTTGTGCTGATGTAGTGCTTCGTACGCGCTCGGTTTGGAGGAGGGCTACTGTGAAGGGCCAGTAAATTGGGGTATAGATAAAAATACAGGTATCTGAAATAATACTACTGACAACATGGTGACAAGTTTGGGGTTAAACCTGCCCAGATTCGAATATGTCTTGCCATATCGCTACCGCAGTTAAAATAAAACACTATGAGCAGCAGTAGTAGTAGTAGTTGTAGTAGTTGTAGTTCTTGGATATAACTCGTACAATTTTCAGTTACTTTTTTTTGCAAAGCTTGCTGAATGTAGCCTGCTTTGACCGGCTATGGGATAATATTATCTCTATCACACTGCGCAGGCAAAATTCAAGTCTAAAATATGAAAATCTTAACATTATCAGGTAGCAGGTTTCTCTTTTTGCTATGAAATTGTTTTAGAATCTTGTGAAATTTTCTGATCTTAAGCCTGGAAATGTGAAAGAATTCACTAGGAAGGGCATCTGATTCAAAACTCCTACTGTTCTTACCTAAAAAGCAACATTTACGCATTATTTTGGGTATAGATCTTAATGCAGGAGAAACCTTTGGTACAGTAAACTCCCTTTGTTCTTCTTCTCCATAGTCCGTCCCTGCCCTCACCTCCTCCCCTTCGCTGCCCCCTTCTTTTTCTCTCTCTCTTTCTATCTCTCTCTCTCTCTCTCTCTTTCTCTCCAGACTCAGACCCAGGGTGCATATAGACTGGCATGTAACATACGCCTTATAGGAGCGTATATTGTACAACAGGCTCTGGAACAAAAGAGGCTGCATGCTGGGCTACCTACATATTTCTCTCTCTCTCCTCCTCCTCTCTCTCTCGCTCTCCTTCTTTCTTTCTCCACCTCATCATCTTTCTCTCTCCCTCTCTCCATCTCTGTTGCTCCTTTTCCCCATCTCCCTTCTCTCCCTCTTCTCCTTCTCTTCACTATTCTCCATCTAACCTCCTCTCTCCTCGCTCGTTCTTCTTTCTCACTCTCCCCTCTCACTGTCTGCTCTCTCTCCTCTCTCTCCCGATCCTTTCACTATCTTTCCCTTTCACCATCTTCCTCTCTTGCTCCCTCGTTTTCTTTCTTTCCCTCTTTTCTCTCTCCATCTACCCCGCTCTCCTCTCTCTCTTCCCTTCTCTGTCTCTCTTTCTTATCCCTCTCTTTCTAACGCCATCCCTCCCTGCCTCATTCACCCTCTATCCAGCTCTCCTTTCTCTCTTCCTCTGTCCCACCTCTTTCCTCTCTCTTCCTTTCGCTCCATCTCCCTTTCCCTCTGTCTCTCTCTTCTCTCTCTCTCCCTCCATCCCTCTCTCCCTCCCTCTCTCCATGCAGCTTGCTAGTGACACCAGTATTCTTCAGCCTGACATTGGTGATGGATTAGATGCGTTATCGAGGCGGAGAGAGGGCTGTAGTTTTTTGTTTTTTTTTCAGCATTGAGGAAAAAGAAAGTGTATTCGGAAAGCACCCACACACACACACACACACACACACACACACACACACACACACACACACACACACACACACACACACACACAAGGCTGCAGATGAGTGAATGGCCTCATGTACTCGTTTCACCTGGACTAGAGAAATGCAATAGGCGTCTGCTACATTTCAACTCGTGTTTCCTGGACTAAAGTGTGAATAGAGTTTCCAGGGCTGCTTTGGTATGTCTTCTGCTGCCAGCTGTTTAGAACGGAGCTTTGGTATCTGTATTTGATGGTACTGTGTGTAATGGATGCAAGTACAATATTAAAAACTACTGTACATGCATATGCAGATTCTTTAAGTCCCTGGTCCTATCTCGCAATAGTAAAGATTGGGTATATATTAATGAATTTAGATCTTTTAATTGTGGGATAAATGCATTGCTGTTTGCTGTTACCAGAATTGGATGGATCACAAGGACATTAAATTAGTTTTGTTGTATGTTAGAATGGCACAAATTAATATTCAAATGTTGATGTTTTGGCATTGGAAACATAGTCAAAAACACTAGTACATAAGATAGTAAAAGTAGTTTCAAAATTATTGATATGATATTTGTTGATATTGAAAAAATAAAAAGGACCTTTCCTGAAGTTTTAGAACATCAGAACAAGTTTAACACCAATCAATTTTCTTTCTCTCTCTCTTCTCTCTCTTCTCCCTCTCACTCTTTTCTCGCGCTCTCTCTTCTCTCTCTCGCTTCTCTCTCTCTTCCCCTTTTTCTACTCCCCTCTTTCTCCCCCTCTCTCTACTGTCTTGGTCAATGTATCGTGACAAAGCTATTGTTAGCCTTCTCTCTTTCTTTTCTCTTCCTCTCTCTCATCTCCCCTTATATCCGCCCCCTCTCTCTCTCTTCCCATCCTTCCCCTCTCACCCACACTCTCTCTCTACTGTCCTGGTAATGAATTCACAGTCCGGCGCGACCCTCTGCAGCCGCACGCTCGCCCCGCTCGCCCTTTAGGGATTGACTTCATCATCAGCTCCAGCACATCCATCTCCAGGGCCCCTCCACAGAGCTGTCAGCACACCTCAGATTGCACTGTTAACCGTCCCTCACACCAGCATGTGTACACACAATTACACCACTCTTCTCAACCTGCACCAGTGTTGGGAGCATGAACAAAGGGGCTGTACACATTTCTTTTCATGTTATTATGTCATATTTGCCCTTATCCAGCGCAGATATATTGTAAAAGCAGTCCATACATGCAGAAAGCACATCGGACTAGAGATAGACTGATATATTGGTTAGTTGGGCCGATATTTGGGCGTTTTAGCGTGATGGATATCGACCTTAAATCTCCAGCACAGACCGATATTTTATTTTGGTCAATCTGCTGCCTAAAAATACTCACACAGCTTTATATTAACAATACGCAGAGATAGCTGCACAAAATGTGGCTACACAGCTCTCCTAAAGATTTGTGATAAAAATGGGCTTAGCGGAGAGTTTGTAGTACCTTTGGGGGCAATAATCAAAGTCGTCCACAAAATATTTGAAGAGCTTATTGGCCATTGGTTGGTTGCTATATTCTAAACCATTGCTATCAGCATCAGCCATAAAAAAAAACAAAAAACAAAAAAAAAACAACATATTGGTCAATCTCTACATCAGACATAATTTTGACGCTAATTATCTGACCGTGAACCCGGCTAGTTAGTTTATTTTATTATTATTATTATTATTTTTAGCATTATAGCTTGAAAGTGCTTGCATGGTTTAGGAAAAGTGAGGAATAAGATATGACCTGTGGCTAACCAAAATTAGTTTTGTTTTTTGTGGAGTCACGGTGACTGAGTGGTTAGCAATTTCACCTCGTAACAAGAAGGTCCTAGGTTTGACTCCCGAGCTTGCTGGGCCTTTCTGTGGAGTTCTCCCCATGTCTGGGAGGTCTTCATCCAACCTCTCATTTTCAAAACTGACTAAACTGACTGGCCTGTTCTGACCAAGCTTAATATCAAAATAATTATTATAATGGTTTTTGATTAGCTTACAAGAAATTATAGTCAATTTTCTCTGCGGCATCTTATTTTGTAAAAACCTTGTAGTTTAATCTTCTACAAATATATTATTAATGCAGTGTTATTATAAGTTACTTAAAAAAAAAATCAGTCTTCTCCCAAATGTTAATGCTTCTCTTTAATATGCAATCACAATCTTAAGTGAAATGTAATCCCAATAGCAACATTTGTCAAGAAAATTACTACTAAATGCTAAATATCTTTCTAAAATCATTCAGCGCTGATTGGACGTCACAGAAATCTGTCCAGATAAAGTGTGACAGTGTGAGTGAGTGTGAGCCCTCCGTCTGCTCCACTCCAGACACGCGATTACAGGGCACTTATGTGGGACAAGTCCATCAGATGAACTGGACCTGATTGGAGAGGCTTTATCACGGTCATTTTCACGTCGTTTCACACGTCTGGACATTGTGAGGGCTGGTTTGTCCTTGGATATTTCAGTAAATGATCAGTGGAAAAGATGGGAGGCTCTTTAACCCCATAGTGGCCAGGTGTACTTTTGTATTCTGTATGTGACAAAAAAGGGACAAATGGTCAGAATTGGTTTCATCATGGTGCATTGATTCATTCTAAATTTGAAGAGAAAAAAATTCAATATTACCACTTTCATAGCTAAGACGAAGTTACGCAGACCTATACTCACTTACTATTATACTGAAGACCTCTGGTACAATTCACTCATGTCACTTTACTGATATTTATCCTGTCTGTACATAAACATAGTCATTACTGTAAATAACATAATATACTGAAGTCACTTTACTGAGATTTACTCTGTTCATATGCTGCACTGTTACTTTTATTGTACATAATAGTATTTTTTGGTATTTTATATTTTGTATTTTATATTTTTGCTCCACCAAAACAAAATTAGAGTCTATCTTTAAGTCTATTTCTAAATTATTCTCTTTTTAGCTATTATCTATTATCTTGTTTTATTGCATGTTCCATTTTCCTGCTGTTCTTGAACTGTGCGTTGCAACACTGGAATTTCCCCACTGTGGGACTAATAAAGGCATATCTTATCTTATCTTATCTTATCTTATTACTGGTTTAAGTCAATGTTATATTTTTATCATTGCGAGACAGAGCCACATCCGTTAGTAACAAAAAAGCTGTAGTAGATAATGCATTGTGAGATTAAACTAGTATTGCTATATACTGAATAAATATTATAAATTGTTCACACTGGCAGTATTGAACACATATCTCTATTGGAGGAATGTTAGTTAGTTACCATGGTGACACAATGCACACATTAACAAACACTGACAAAAACGTTTTAAGATTATCTGAAAATTCAAGAAAACTTGTTTAACAGGGCAGATCGGCTCACTTTCTTCAGTTAAGTCAGTTCTTTTTAGTCAGATTGTGTTAAAATAAAGCTCATGTGAAACTTGAGTAACAGCTTCAGACAGAGCAGAGCCTTCAGTTAGCATCACACCCCCAGGTAATGCTGATGACATTAGCTGAAAAGTATGAATATAAAAACTAGTATAAGGCCACAAGTTAACATTAAAGCAAGTACTATGTGTTTTTATATCATTGTGATGCCAAATACTGTGTAGAATTTCAAATAGTAAAATTGTCTAAGATGCCCAGGTCAGCTCAAATCATGACCATGCCAAATGTGTTTTTTTTCTCTGACTACTCCTGTTTTCCCTGTATTAACATAACACACACTTTGCTAACCTTGTGACTAATTTCAGCTGACGTTTTTCTATTATTGGCCAAGGTGTAGGTGTATACTTTCACTTAATCCCATCGTCAAGTGTCAGGGCGGGTAAAGCTCTACTCTATATTCTGGGCGAATTCCCTCTAACGTCAGCTACTGTGTGTTCTGCCAAAATTAAACATATCAAAAAACTACCAAAAATGTCCCATATTGGTGTTGGCAACCTCCAGTATGCATGTTCCTCCTTACATCTGTACAAAACACTCCCTCAAGGCTGTGGTTGGAAATAGCTGGAAAGTCTGTTTGCAGGTAATAGTTAACAGCTGGGGCCATTATAACAGAAAACATTCGTCAAGGAAAAGCAAGCTAAGGTAATGCTGTACAAATATGTGGAGACAAGCAGAGGGCGAATCAGTCACTCCGCAAATGACCCCTCTCAGTGTTTTGCTTCTGTAAGGAGCTATTTCCTTCCAGAATAACACTGATCACTCATTTACCGCGCTGTTTGTTTTTGCGCCGAACGTTGAGAGAAATGCTCGTTCTGCCCTTTTTCTTCCGTAACAGAAATATAAACTGTGAAGCTGAGGTGCAGTTTTAGTCCAGGTCAGTCTTAAAAAGGGGGATTACGCTTTTACGCTGCACGTAACATATTTAGATCAGCGTGTTAGCTTTTAGTGTTTTGAAAATGCAATAACTGACGAAAGCAACGTTTTAACATTTGCTCTCTGCGCTAAGATACTCTCCCTTCAGAGCGCTACCGCATCACAATCGTTGTGCTTTCCGCTTTTGAAACTGCTTCACATCGCATCAGGTTTGTGAAGTTGTTTTTGCATCATGTTATTGTATATTTATGGAGAACATGAAGAAGCTTGGATGGGGCCCAAAAGAGATCTCTAAATTACTCAGACATGCATGAATGACTTTTAAAACCTGGCAGGCATGTTTTTGATCAACTTTATAACATGGTGGAAAGCTGAAAATAATAACATAATAACCTAATATAATAACAATTACAACATAATAACCTCTCTTTAAGTTCGTAGAGAAAAGGGAAGTCCAAAATTATACAATCTGAATTAAGTTGGCTGTTGTTGAGACATTTGAAGTGAGATCAGTCACCGCAACAAAATTCTAATTTAAGTTTCATTTCAACTTTTCTTGGGCCAAGAAAACTACATCATTAAACAAATATACAGTTATAACCCTAACCCTAAGTCATACAGAGTTCTGTGAATAAGGTTCCCTTATCAAAACTTATGTTCAGTTGGAAGTTCATTCACCCACTGACCCACAGATTAGTGGTTCAATCCCCACTCCTACCAGTTCATAATATCAAGTCTTTGGGCAAGACACTGACAATCTTGTACCCCATGACTCACTCCTTCCTGTATTTTTCATCGTATCACAGTATTATTACATTTATTTGGTTTATTTAATCCATCATTCACTCATCAAGACAAAATTAAAGTTAGATTAAATTATAGAGGTTTACAAGCCAAATTTCCTGTTCAAAAGTCTAAATCAACGCTACAACCCACCTCTCGTCCACCTCTTACCTCACCTCCTCCAGACTGTACATTGCAAACTCATCGCGTTGCTTCACTCACTCCAGCTTCATTCAGCAGTTTTCACTTTGCAAATCCCCTCTGGTTTTTAGGTTCAGTCTCTGGCACCGCATCCAAAACCAAGAGGGAGACCAGAGGGAACACGGAAACATGCGCGAGGCATTTTCAATTGGATTTCGGTCAACCTTCAAACGCTCTCCCCGACGCTTGCATATTCTGATCAAAAGGCCCCCATTGGCACAGGCCCTTGTAGCCGCAAGGAGAGGCTTGTGAGGGGCCCGTCCCGCTGGTTCAGTCCTGGTGCTCTGATGCGAAGGTGGTTGGACATGAAGTCAATGTGTGAAAATGAGCTATTGTGAAAGTTTGGTGGTGTGCAGAAGTTATTTCAAAAGGAGGACAGACGGCGGATTTCTCATTTGGGGCTCTGTGGTTGTGATGATGGGCTGTTGCAAAATATTCCTGGAAAAATTTGACAAAATACTGGTTGTGACTTGAGTGAAGCATTCTTGTGTTATTACTTTCATTGCAATGTCAAGACAATCGATATTTCTTGATTCTAAACTTAGTATCTAAACTATATACTTAAGTTGAACCTTTTCAGAGTACTTTTGGTTGATCTGTCTCTATATCAGAACTTTAAGACCATGCGATAATACTTAAGAAGATATGATTATTTTGTCTTGAAAGTTACTTTCAGTTGTATTATCTTTCACTGACGTTGAAATCATTATCAAGCATTGTGTCTAGTATCGTGCCCATCTTACGCTATTTTCTAATCTCTGTTATAATGTTTATTCATCAAAAACATATCTGGAGTTGTGTTATGTTTGACACATTTAGACTGAGTTCTTCTCACCAATCACTGTTTTGTTTTGTTTTTTTTAACTCCATACATGTTCACTAGAATCATTTGGATAATTTCAGACCTGGAATTGCCAATTTCTACTGTACTAAAAGCAAAAAGTAGCCGTTAACTTGAAAACTACTGCTTCATGACATCACAAGGTGGAACAAAGCATTTTGAGCTCTGGAGATATGGATAGCCTAATAATAAAGGATGACTCAAACATGTGTGAATGAAACAAAACACAACTCCAGGTTTGTTTTTGATGAGGAAACAACAAGAGTCAATTTTGCATAATGTAGCACCTTTCAATTGCACTTTTATTTTTGCAGTTTGATTGGAATAATAAAATATAAAAGCTGTTAACCTCTTTGAGACCACCACACAAGTGTGTCCTTCCCTGTAACTTTAACAAATCAACTATATTATTTTTGTTTATCTTCCAACTGATTGCAATTGATAGCGTTTTTGGCACATGACATCACACTGTTCCACTCACTTATAAAACTGTCTGTTGTTGTCACATCCATCAGGCTTCCATTACGGCGTTTTTGCACACCGCCCGCTCACCGTCCCTAGCGTCTCCTCACCGTGTTTTTCATCACTCCATCCGTCTTCACCTCTCTCCTGTACCTCACCTAGAGAACGCTGATAGAGAGAAGGGAGCTAATGGCTGCGGTGTTGAAAGGGGAGATCGGGCCAGACCGTGCCCAGCCCAAGCACACCTCTCTGGGGACGCATGGAGAGGTTAACTGTGCGGACCCCCTGGATGCAGAGAGTGTAATATTGTCAAAGAGACCCCAGGGTAGGCATCCAAACTGTGACCGGGTACCGTGATAAATAATGCTGGGTCAATGGGGCGGATATGACCAAGTTTAAGTAAAAGGGAAAACAGGATATGGCTGGGTAAGGTCAGGATGAAAAATATTATGAGGTGGAAGTTTTGCACAATGTTTGCTAATGTTTACAGTTTTACAAGTATAAAAAGTTACAGGTCAGATCTGTGGAGAGGCGACCCCGCTCACAATCAGAATGCCTCTTTTTGTAGGTATTTTTGAGCTATAAAACTACCTGTAATTTAATACATGTAAAGTAGAGTTTTAATGTCATACTGTGGATCATTCCAGGTAGAACAGTAATATATCCATAGAAACAAGCAGGTGACGGACCCCCGACCAAAAAGTTACTGAGTCCTGAACTATTTTTTCATTATTTTTTGTTTTTCAACAAAGAAGTTTCAATGGGTAATGCAATTTTTTTTTTTTTTTTTGTTTTACAGCAGGTAAGGTTTAATTTGATTTTTTTTTTTTTTTTTTTTACCCTACTTGACACAACCACAGGCATTCTTTAAAGAAAACTTTAACAAAACGCATATTATGTCTATACAGAAATAAAAGTACATTAAGAATACTGTAAAATACATGCAGCATTTGTTTGGTATCATTATATACACTACCTCTTGTTTTGTTCCTCTGCCCACCCAAAGGCAAAATGGCTGCACCGTCCGCGTTTTCTTATCTTGCGTGGGCACAATGTAGTTTGCACGTGTGAAGTCAAAAGTGTTACAAAGGAAGTAATATGTTCAGATACTATGAGAGAAAACTGTACGTGTGAAAAACTAATGGAGGAGGTTCAGAAGAGCTGGTGTGAGTGGGGTTTGCATGTTGTGGTTAGATTTTGGAAATAGTCCAAACTTAAATGTTGGTCCAGTTGATGATGTCTCTGCACACAGTGGCACTCTTGATTACAATATATACAGAAGAGAATAAGTCATAGCCGAGCATGAAGCATCTGAGCGTTTGGTGCAGTGTGGAAATACATCTTCCCAAACGAATGCTATGTGTATGCAGTGGTGAAAGAAGTACTTCATTTTGTTACTTAAGTAAAAGTATCACATGAAAAAAATCTACTTACGTTAATGTTTTAAAGTACCCATTTTAAAGATTAAAAAGTAAAAGTATTTTGTGCGGATTTTAAGATCTTAAAAGAATTTATTCTTTTTTTTTTCCTTAGCTGTTTTTATTTGTATATTTTAGTTTGCTCAGACTACAAATATGTTAAAAATAAATCCTTCAGCCTTTTCAGCAGGTCTCAAACTATCATAAAAATACTGATCTCAAATATAATGCAGTGAAGTAAAAGTAAAAAGTATTCACTTTAAAAGTACTCAAGTAAAGTACAGGTACCAAATATGTATACTTAAGTACCGTTTTTTACTACTTTAACTTTGTTACGCTCCACCACTGCATATATGTATACAACATGCAGGTACCAAAATATTGATAGATGGTGATACGTTCTTTGTTGACATTTTTTTTTTATATAAAATTTTGTTGTAAATTTAGAAAAAGTTAACATATCTGTGTAATGCAGTCATCAGATTCAGAGTTTTGATTAATGTGAAGTTTGAAGTCTGACCTTGAACCCAGGTACTGGTTGAAAATCAGAAATGAAAACACACATGAATATTTGAGAAAGACGTATGTATTTTTGGTTTATTTTTCTCCAAATTCTTCCTCGTCCCCAGACAGTTTGAAAGAATCTGTGCTCGTGATCTGATGTAGACAAAGTGTGTCCGTATCCAGAGGGGAAGGTCAGACTATCAGCTGATCCCTGGTGGCAGAATCGCACCACATCGCACCACACATCACAACCTGACACACACTGCTCCTTCAGGTGCTCACATAAAGGCAAACATGACACCCACTCTGACACAACAGTGTGATGGGAGAAAGGGAGAAAGAGGGAGAGAGAGAAAGGGAGAGAGGGAGGTCTGGCTGTGTGCCTGTACATGCTTTATGGATGAGTATATCTGCAGAGGCCCTGCTCTTCATCGCGGTGTCAGTTACCACATGAAGACTGGCACTGTCCCCTACGTCCACTCTGTTTGTCTCTGTCTCTCTTTTTTCTCTGTCATTCTCTCTCTTTCTCTCTCTCTGTCGAGCTGTTTCTTTTTTCTCTGTCTTTCTTCTCTCTGTGTATGTCTCTCTCTCTCTGTTCCTTTGTCTCTCTGTCTCTTACTCTTTCTTTCTCTGTGTCTATCTCTTTCTTTCCCTCCCTCCATTTATCTGTCTCTCTCTCGCTTAATTGTACTTCTTCTCTCTCTCTCTCTCTCTCTTTCTCTCTCTTACTCTCTCCATGTCTGTCTCTCTCTCCTCCTTTTTCTATTTATGTCCATCTCTGTCTCTCTCTCTCTATTTGTCTCTCTGGCTCCTTCTCTCTTAATTATTGTCTTTCTCTCTCACACTTTCTCTCTCTGTCGATCTGTCTGCCATGGCCACCTACGTCCTTCCTCTCTCTCTCTCTCTCTCTCCCTCTCCCTCTCTCCCCTGTCTCTTCCTGTCTCTCTCTCTCTCTCCAGCCAATCCTTTCTCCATATGTCCGACTCCTGATGCGAGGATCAGGCTGCCGGGGTCAAGCGGAGGTCAGGACCAAAGGAAAAAGTCTACATATTTTCAGTCATGTCTTTTATTCGACACATATGGGAAAGTGACTTTTTACACTAGAATGTCTCAGCATGAAAAACACTTTATGCAGTATTTAGTTTCATTTCAGCATGAGCTCATCTTTATGGCTCATGTTATCTTCTTTTATAAAGCACATGAAAAGCCCATATAACCTGATTTGTGTTGGACATGTCTGTCTATGGGTGAGTTCTGGTTAAGTCCTGGTTTAGTCCTGGTGTAGACGTGAGTTGGTCCTGTTCTAATCCTGGTCTAGTCCAAGCTTTATTCTGCACTTAAGTCTGGGGATGCACTGATCCATCTTTTTGAGTTCCGATACGATTCTGATACTATAGCTTTAAGTACCTGCAGATACCCGATATTAACCAATACCAGTGCAGAGCCTGAACACAGCATTTATTCCCTTTAAATAAAAATAAAGTAAGACAAAACTGATCCAAAACAGAACAGTTGTTCTGTTTTGGATCAGTTTTCTGTATGAAAACTCAAAATTCAAACTTTCTGGGCCGACTGCGACCAGTGCGTAGTCTTATTACATCAGTGAATATGTCCAACCGGGATATCGTCTGAACCAATATTTGGAAACCAATATCTGATCCAGCAAATTGTTCAGAATCGGTACCAGTATTGGATCGGTGCATCCCTACTTAAATTTCAGTTTTGTTCAGGCATGATAGCGTTAAAGGGAGTATGTCTGATGATTTTAACCGCCTTAAAAAAACATGAAAAACAGAACTCCTTCATTTTAAATGGTTTGCAGAGGTCCAAAGTTGAGCATTCTAATTATTCACCGTGATGAATTTATAAGCGCTTTTCACAACTTTAAGAGACCAGAGCTGATTTTTGTCGTCACGGTAAAGCTAACAACAACTAGTATGCTAACACACACTAGTAAACACTAGTAAAAAATGCTTTATACTTAGATGCACACAGAGGACTTATTTTGACCTCAAGAGCTGCTTATACAATACTGTGCTGAGAGAAGACACATTTTCCTCAAATACATGGGAAAAAAATCAAGTACAGGCCCTTTGATAATAACATATCAAGCAGAAGATATTAGACTTCAATCCCCTGTCATTTCTGTCAACTGAAACTCATGTATTCAATCAGACTCCTTTTTCAACATCAGTTTAAGCCATAAAACATGAAATCCATTTTCAAAGGAGTCCAGAGGAGTCAAATAACTCTTAATACTTCTCCTTTAACTGCATCTCCCGCTGTTGTGTTGTCAACTAACCCGCACGCTTTGAAGAGAACTCTGTGAGCTTCCATTTGCCATTTCAAAGTTTGATATGCAGGAATTCTGGTCCATACCTCCCTCTCTTTCCTCCATCACTCCTTCCCTCCCTCGCTCCATCCGACCCCTCTCCCAGTAGATCTTCTTTGACTGACACATGACCTTGGTTTTCCCTTCTTCCATGTTTTATTGCGAGTCAAGCTTCTCCCAGAGCGCTGTCACCATCTCCGTACATAGATGAATGTTTTGGGGTGGAGCGTTGCATTCTGGGGTGGGCAGATGATAGAGCAGTGAGCTTTGATGGAAAAGATGGTAAGAAGGATTTTGGTGAAGTGCTATGACGCAACCCACAATGCAGACTACGATTGTCAAAGTATTGAAAAAAATGATGCTAATCGATACTGAAACTAACATAGTTATTTGACATTTTGAAAAGTTGGTGAAGTTTTTACTTCCTGGTTGGACGTGGGCAGCAGATATGACGTAAGTAGGTCTAGAGGCGATTCCATAACTGTCTCCTAGCAATCGCACCGTAAACAAAGACCAAAACAAGTTTAATTTACACAACAGATACTTGACAAATATGAAAACCTTTGCTTTCTTAAATGAAGGTTTAAACGGTCAGAAAATGGTGTTCCTTGAGTGTAAATTGTCGCTGCATTTTGAATGGGGTTTGATGTATTATATGGCAAAGATAGAGGGATTCCTTTTTAGAACTATAAACATAAAATGCTTCTTTTCTTTTATAAATAAGCACTTTACGGGCCTAAATGATTCCCTGATTGTGGGAAAGATGGACTGGCGTGGGCAGATTTGTGTTTTAGTTTTAGTTTCTTAGTTTCTTCAGTTTTAGTGGCTTTTTCAGCTTTCACCTGTCACTTGACTGAAAACTATGATAAATATTTACCACAGAGCTTCTCCCATCAAACAAAGTCATAATAATAAAACACATAAACCTGTCAAATGCACATCAGGATTCTAATAATACTTGCTCAGGTGTTGTAACCTCCTCACTATAAAATCACACATGGAAGCATTACCTGGTGTGAATATCGTGCTCTGTTCTTCCAAACACTTTTAGACTCCACTATTGTCACCTTGAAAGCACTCCCATTTACTCTTTTCCAGCTTTGACAATCTACCATCACCACCGCTGCCTCCAAATGACTCATAATACATGCAGATACTCCACATTTCCTGCCATTCCTGACTGGTGTTGCTCAGCTTGTCAGTCATAACTTGTCGATGCCTGTTGTGAAAGTTATAAATAGCGTTTGTTGATCTGTTTTGTGTTTTTGTGTTTCAGATTCGCGTGGATGGACCCCCGCATGGAGGAGTTCAGTATGAGACCATCTCGGTGATAAAAGATGGCAGCCCTGTGCTCAGAGATATGGCCTTTTCTCTGGATCGTAACTACCTCTACGTCATGTCCGAAAGACAGGTAGGAGCGCTGTGCTGGTTATAGCTGTGTATGGTGATGATTTAAACAGGTTTCTCAGTGTGATGAAGTTACTGCAGTCTGAGGTGGCTACAGCTGTTGTCAAAGTCATCTATTAATAACAGGAAGACGTCAGGTATTTTTATGTGTACAGCTAAAAGAAGTTAGACAGACGGTTAGATAAGCAGAGGTGGTGTTGTATGATTGTTTTAACTCTTCATTTCTTTAGTTTTAGTCTTCTGAAGGCCTTTTAAAGGGCCTGTATCTGTATTGTCACTTGTATTTGAGCAAAACTTGTCTTGCCCTAGTGCAGATATATTGCTGTGTGTTATTCAGGATGTGCGCACTAGCATGCTAGTTGTTGGCTTTACCATCATTGTAAAACTCCGCACTGGTCTCTGAGAGCTGTGAAACTGCAGTGAATAATTACGATAACTCGGAATTAAACAGCTCTGCTTTACATTTATTCAATTACAGGTGGTTTTATAGCTCAAAAATACCTAGAAAAACAGGCATTCTGACTGTGAGCGGGGTCGCCTCTCCACAGATCTGACCTGTAACTTGGTCTGGTTTAGTCTCCATGAAGATAGAAAGGTTTAATACCATACTGTGTAACATTTCAGACAAAGTAATAACAGAAAAGATGCACAATGCACCTTTAAGAGCACTGCAGACTATTTAAAATTAACTAGTTCTGTTTTTTGGTTTGTTTGTTTGTTTGTTTGTTTGTTTGTTTTTTTACTTAAGTTGTCAGATACAGTCTTTTTAGTCTAGTTGTAACTGACAAAATTTCATGCTAATTTGGTCAGCCAGAATCTTGTGTTGCTTCGTGATTATACACAGACTTGTTCCTGGTGCCTTATGTTGTAGTCATTACTGTTTTTTTTTTTAGTTTTTAGTCAGCAAAAAATCACATTGACTTAAGCCATGACTAAATATCGTCGTCAGCAAGATCAACACTGCTTTGATCCAGATTTGGAATGGCTGATTTTTGGGACAGTCTGATTTAGTTGCTGCTTTTGTTTACAGTATTTAGGATTTAGGAGTGGGATTATCCAGTGATATGTCTGTACTGTCGTCTCAGCCCACTTCTCTTCATGAAGATAGACAAATTTAATGCCGTGCTATGGAAAATTCAACGCAAAACAATAACATCTCCATGGAGACGAGCAGATAGCCGACGAGAAAAGTTACGTAACACAATATATTTGATATTAATGAGCTGGTGAAGTTAAGCTCTCTTTGTTTTAAGTTTTAATGATGTTGCAACTTTGACCAGGATGTACAAAAGCAGTTTTAGCTTGTAGCGGCGCTGAAGATAATCTCCAGCGGTGCCTGAGATAGCCTCACTCTCCTCATCAGCTCCTCACCACCCAGAGCCCGGCTATAAATATCCCACACTGCTCAGCGGGGGACACGGTGACAGCGTTTGATAATGAAACTGAACAATGAGGGCAGGAGGAGAGAGGAGAGAGAGACAGGAGAAAACTGCTTGGGTGGAGATAGAGGGAGGAGGGTGAACAAGGCGGGCAGTAAGGGCAAGAGAGAGAGAGTGTAGGAGAAAGGAGAGAAAGAGATGGAGAGAGAGAGAGAGGGGAGAGGTAGGGGGAGAGAGGAGGAGATGGAGAGGAGAGAGAGAGAGAGGAGAGACAGGAGAAAACTGCTTGGGTGGAGATAGAGGGAGGAGGGTGAACATGGCGGGCAGTAAGGGCAAGAGAGAGAGAGTGTAGGAGAAAGGAGAGAAAGAAAGATGGAGAGAGAGAGAGGAGGAGATGGAGAGGAGAGAGAGAGGAGAGAGACAGGAGAAAACTGCTTGGGTGGAGCTAGAGGGCGGAGGGCAATCAAGGCGGGCTGTAAGGGCAAGAGAAGATAGAGAGGAGAGAGAGGAATAGGAGAAAGGAGAGAGTGAGGGGAGAGAGACAGGAATGAGAGAGCGAGCGGTAAGAGGGGAAGAGCCAAAGAGGAAGAGAGAGCGAGAGGGTCGGTGAGCGAGTAATGAGAGAGAGAGAGAGATTAAGAGAGAGTGAAAGAGATATAGAGAGATGAGTGGGGAGAGATGGAGAGAGGGAGGTGGGGGAGAGAGGGAGAGAGCAGAGACAGGAGAAAACTGCTTGGGTGGAGATAGAGGGAGAGCGATGGAGGTGGCAGTGAAAGGGGAAAGAGTGAGTGATGAGGAGCCTGCTGGACCAGAGTGTGACACAGTGCAAGGTTAGGCTTTCACACGTCTAATGAAGTGACATCGCACCGTGCTGTCTGCTGGGGGCGCTGTGCTGCCCTGTAGTACACTTTTGTAACAGGATATTTTGGGCTTTTTAACACCACACCTGTCCTTAAAATGTACCTCAAAAGGAACATGGAGTATCTTTTTTTCTTTCTTTTTTTTTTCACATTTTTACAGCAATGAGAAGTGGTAATGTGGTGCCTGTCCAGATGAAACTAAAACTTGCTTCATGTTGTATCTTTTCTTTACTATCAAGGTGAAATTAGAGTTCATGACATAACATATTTTTGTCAGTTAAATGAAGAAAATGTGTGCTTCCAATTTTTAGCAATAATCAGTTTGATATTTGAAGGATTTCGGTTTGTATATTTAATTCAAAACTAAAATTTGCCCCCAATCTAATAACAATATCAATTTCTATAATGGAAAAGCAAGCAGTTCATGAGTTACATGGTGTTACAATGGACGGCTGACCATTTAAACGATATCTTTTGTTTTTGAATTGTTAATTGTTATTGTTATAAACAGTCCTAGCTTTTCATTATTCTGAAATCTATGGCGACTACAAGTTAGAAAAGGCTCAGTGACAGATTTACAGCAATGTTAGATCTGAAAATATACTGCATTTGACCCATCCCATCTCCACTGGGACAAGCGGGTGAAGCTACCATGATAAGTTACTGGTCAGATCTGTGGAGAAGGCAAATGCACACATAGAACATGCACAAAGACACAGAAATCCTTGATCATGCCCAGGAATTGAACCAAAAACCTTCTTGCTGTTATGCTATTTTTATAGTTAAATCTATCAGACAAATAAACTTCAACATTGCGTACTAAAATATGCAACTTTGAAAAGGACTCCGGGTTTCTCAAGGGCAGTAAAGCACCGTTTCAGTGAGAGAAATATTACGGGATGCAGTACAGGGCTGAAATGGGCTGTAAAAGTGCCGGTGCAGAAGTGGCGGAGTTGTCGCCGTGGAGACAGGCGTTGCGCGAGCCTGTCAGTCCCTCTGATAGATGGCCATCCTCTGGTTTTATCTGAGCTTTTAACACTGAACAAGAGGAGGGCCCCCAGCTCCAAATGTGCATGGAGCAGGATACTTAGACTATAGTGGCCATGCCGACAGAAGAGCACATGATGGAGGGGGGAGTGATACTGCCTCTGGTACAGATTGCTATCAAATTTGTGAAAAATATTGAATTGCAATTTTTCCGAGAAGCATTGCAATAGTGATTAGACTTGTGATTCATGTTGTAACAATAGAGTTCTGTTCAAAGAATTTCGGAATTTCTGAACAGATTTGAACAGATTTAAACTACAGGGTTGGCTGTTTTTATGCAGAATAAAGGAAATTTTGTTGTTTGTGGAGGAAATTATGAGACTTTTGTGATTTGCTAATAGCGTTCATTCAAATTTGCCATTTTGATTCTATTCTGATCAATCCTGTAGTCTTTTTCTTTTATTGTGTACCAAAGCTTGTAGTATTCTATTACCCCAAATGTAATACCCCATATAATTATAATTATTTTAAAGATACACTATGTAACTTTTTGTTTCTATGGTTATGCCATTGCTCTGTCTGGAATGTTCCGCAGTATGACACTAAACAGCTCCATCTTACATTTATGCAATTACAGGTGGTTTTATCGCTCAAAAATACCTAGAGAAACAAGCATTTTGACTGTGAGCCTCTCCACAGATCTGACCTGTAACTTGGTCTGGTTAGGCCTCCATGAAAATAGAAAGGTTTAATACCGTACTGCGAAACTTTCCAGGCAAAGCAATAACATCGGCACGGAGAAAAGCATCTGACGGACCCTCCACCAGAAAAGTTACACAATGCACCTTCAAATCATGTATTGAATGAATTAATTATGAATATGCTAATTAGCAATAAAATTACAACAAGAAACACGTCTTAAACACACTGTCGTTGCGTCCTCAGGCAAGACACTTCCCCTACCTCGCCTTTGCGTGAATGTGGTGCCTGATATTTGGATAGTTAGATCATTTTTATTAATATGACATCATTCCATTTCAAAGGCAGGTAAAAAAACAAACAATAGATGATTTTTTTTTTTTTTTTTACAATAAAAGGTCGACCCTGACATGTTTCCCTGTTTAGCACCAGCTTTATTTCGCGCATGAAATAGCCTTTTGATGTCGGGCTCAAACTCCTAGTCATGTGAATGAGCTGTGAGCGTTGTTATTACTATTCGGTGTGCGGCCTCATCGTTTCCTCTCTCCTGGGCCCTGGCACTCTGTAGACACTTCACATATCTGTCCCAAAATAGCCTCTCCCGACCTTAACCCTTGTTTTGTTTTTATATCAATATGCTAATGTGCAAACTCCCTAATGAGGTTCTATACTGTATAATATAGGGGACGCCAGTTTGTATTACGTCTCATATTAAAACATCAAAAACGAACCAAAGAGGCTGTGTCCTTCTTGAGAACTGAAAACTACAGCTTCTTGTGAAATGTGTTGGTTCCCTCCTCCCCATGAAGAGCTCCTCCTTGTTTTTAAAGTCCATATACCTACACAGGACTTGCTTTTCTTGCTAAAAATAATAAACGTTTTTAAACAGAAGGAATTAATTTGATCATATTTCTATATTTTCTAATGGCGCACTGTTTCTGGTGGTGCGTCTCCATGGTTATTGCTTTGACTGGAATGTTCCACAATATGGTGTTAAACTTATCTAGCGTGCATTTGTTCAGTTGTTTTTATTGCTCAAAAATAGCTTGAAAGACATGCATTCTTACTATGTTGGCTTGCCTCTCCATGGATCTGATCTGTAACTTGCCTTGGTAGCATCATATTCTTGTCTGCATGGAGTTCAACGCCAATTTGTGCAATTTTCCAGACATCCCAATAACAGCCCCATGGAGACAAGCAAGTGGCAGATCCTCAATCAGAAAAGTTCCATAGTACGTCTTTATTATGCAAAATTGACTCTTCTGAGCTTAAATCATATTAGAATATTGTTACTTCATCAAAAACATACTTGGATTTGTGTTTTGTTTCATTCACATTTCATTCAATTATCCAAATGATTCTAGTGAAGGTGTATAGAGTTTAAAAACACAAAAACACAACTCTATAACATTATAACATACACCAGAAAATAGCATAATATGGGCCCTTTAAGTCATAATATGATAAATGATTCTATGATGTCCAACACGATTTTAAACATCAGAACTCTCTTTAATCTAATCCTCCATCTAACCCATGTAGCGTTGGAAGTCACAGGAGCTATTTGACCTCTGCGCGCCTAAACGTAACCCGGGGCGATGCTTTAAGGCACGGAACATCACAGCACCCGTCTGGATCTTGGCACTCGTTGGGCACCCGTTGTTCCCGCGTGACGAGCTGGCGGCGTCTGAGGCCAAGCGTGTGCGGATGGGAATCTCGGAGTACAAAGGCGGGATGATATCAAACGGAAATGCAGGGCAGATTCTGGCTCCAGATCTGTTTCCTGCTTCGAATAACAAACAGCTTCTTTGTATAGACTGGAGCAAGGGCAGAATGGAGAGTGGGAGGAAGAGGTAGTAGTGGTAGTGGTGGTAGTAGTAGTGGGAGTAGCAGCAATAGACGTAGTAAAATAAATGAATAAATAAACTTTAGTCTCATATTGCGCCTCTCCATACGCTTAATTTCACCTTACAATTTTGTGCATTTCTCATTCACTCCGTTTTCATTCACTCCACACAAGTAGTAATAGTAGTAGTAGTAGTAGTAGTGGCAGTAGTAGCAGCAGGAATACTTGTAGCAGATGAAATGGTGATTTGACAGGATATAGGGTTTTCTTTTGTACACTTGTATGGAGTATGATATGAATGTTAGAAAACATGGTTAGATATTGTCACATAGTACTTGCTGTCCTTTGGTATTGTAGGATTCTGATTTATTACTGTAGTAAAAGTAGCATTTGAATTCTACTGTACTGAATATAAACAGTAGTATTAATTTTGACACCTTGAATTGGAGTATGTGACACAACACAACCTCTATCTAAGTATATTGGGATAACAGTAATAGCATTTTTTTTTAACTGTTTTTACCCTCATGAATTATCAAAGCTTCAATTTCACTGGTCTCACATCCATTCTCACTTGTACTGCTACTTTAATTGGCCCCAAGTTGTATACTAGTAGTGTTTTTGTGGTATTTGTTTGATCAGGGCATGTTGTACACAGTGGCTTCGTTTTTCGCACATTGTCTTGTGTTGTGGTGAGACTTGGAGCTGTAGGAAGTGTGAGACTGTAGTGAAGTCAACACACATTTATTTAGATTCCAAGTGAAAATGAATAGGCTATTATGTCACGAGAACATAAGAGATTTGGACAAAGATCGCATACTACTGTAAATAAAACACTGTATTTGTGTCTCTGACCCATAAGTGACTGACAAGATATTAAAAAAGCAATAAATTCTAGTTATCACTGTTCAGTTAAAGCTGCATTGTGTAACTTTTCTGGTGGAGGGTCCGTCAAATACGTCAGATTCTGTCATCATGAAGACCAAACCAGACAAAGTTACAGGTCAGATCTGTGGAGAGGCGACCACACTAACAGTCAAAAGAACTGTTTCTTTAGGTATTTTGAGCTACAAAACCATCTGTAATTGAAAAATGTAATGTCACACTGTGGAACATTCCAGGCCGAGCAATGACGTATCCATAGAAACAAGCAGGTGATGGATCCCCAACCGAAAAGTTACATAGTGCACCTTTAAAGGCCCTGTTCCCTGATTTTTCCACGTATTTGAGCAAAATGTGTCTTGCCCTAGTACAGATAGAGTATAAGCTGTGAACTGTATGCATCTTAAGTGTATTATTGTTATATTGAAAATCAGCAAGTGCGCAGTTAGGATGACAGCAAATAAGTACAGAGCCTTTAAGGACTAATACAGCTTTGAGTTAAGCAAATCAACACATGTTTACTGTTTTATTCAAATAGGAGCGGTCGCTTTGTATGGTATTTTAAGTTACTTGTTCCTTTTGACATTTAGATCAGATATTTGCATGCTGGATGGTTTTTCTATTAGTAACAATCGATTTCAGATTTCAAAATGTCACTTCAGGCAACAGAGCATATCAATATACAATACAATCACATTATCACTGAATTTGCCTTTGAATATTGGTATTCAAACTTTGAAACTGAACAAAGTAGTGTTTTGTAACATGCTTTGGTTCATACAGTACAACTCTTTATAATATGGACCCTTTTATGCCATTTATTGATACTTTGTAGTGACATCAGTCTGGGGGTGTTCTACATGTATTTCTGTGGTGGAATGTTCAGCAGTTAATATGGAGACACAATGCACACATTAACATTAACAAACACTGTTAAAGACTGCCTGAAATCTCAAGAAAAAGTACAAAATGGAGCCTGTGATTAATGCTGTATGAATGTTTGTGGTTCTGTTTAGGTGTTTGATTTTCAACATAAAAGGTGAGAGTGACTAACTGAAAAACTGTTATCTAATGCTATCTCGCTTGTGACTGTAATTTTATGTGTGATTGACTTGTTAAACAGTAGAAATAAGCTCACTTGTTGTATTCCTAAATCAGAACTAAATCTGCTCTTTCTGGTCAGATTGTTAAAATAAAGCTCAGATTAAAGTCTTAAGACAGAGTAGTGCCTCTAGTCAGCATGTTGGCGACATCAGCAAAGTAAGCAAAGTATCAACTGTGTATTCTTGCAAAGTCTCACTTATTTTCCACATGCCAAACACTCTATCTACACAGACTTACATATATATACAGTATATATAGTGACATGAATTCTTATAATCTTTAGAACAGGCTTTTTCTCCCTCTTATAGATCACACCTGCTGCATATGTACGGCTCATTTCACTGCAGCACTGTTGTTTTCACACATTTCAGTCTTGTCTAATCCTCCTGATCATTATAAACGCCACGCTCGCACTCCAAATGTCGCCATTATACTGCAAACCCCAGTTCTGTCATACCAACGCTACGCCACTGTTGTAGGTGCAAGGACAATGTATTTTGTACTGTATATGAGCAAAGATTGAGCACTGCAAATAAAGGAGATAACATAAGACTTGATATGTTGCAGTTAATGAAGCTATCTGAAATCTCACTGCTCTGTCTGAAGCTCTGTTACTCAAGTTAGAGCTTTATTTGAACACAATCTGACTAGAAGGAGCTGACTTAGAACAGATGAGCTGATTTGTGAACTTAAACAAGTCTCTCACACATAAAATTACAGTCACAAGATACCATGGTAACTGCTGAACATTCCGCCAATAGAGATACACATAGAACCCCCCTTCCCAACATGATGTCACTGCAAAGTATCGATACAGTATAGCATTGGTGCTTCTAGCTCTGGCACTGTGCAACTTCTGCTGTTCTAACTACTGCTGCTGTTGAGATTACTCCTACTCCCCGTACGAGGCGTCCCGCAGCTTTCCTCAGGCAGGTCTCTGTTCGCTGTTACAAAGTCCAGGCTCCGGACGAAAGGTGATCAAGTCTTTTTCAGTCCGGGCACCTCGGTTTTGGAATGACCTGCTTGAGGAAATAAGGCTTGCGCCATCAGTATCATCTTTGAAATCACTTTTTAAAACTCTTTTTTATCAATTAGCCTTCCTTTATTTGGTTTTAGCTAGATTTTATCCCTTATTTATTTTTATTCTATTTTATTAACTTAATTATTAGAATTAATTGAATTGATTGCTTCATTGTCTGATTTTGTATGCTTTCTAGATGCTATTTTTATTGTTCTTTGCTGCTTGTACAGCACTTTGTAAACCTTGTTTTTAAATGTGGTTTATAAATAAAGATGTATTATTATTATTATTATTATTATTATTATTATTATTATTATTATTATTACACTACTGCAAATGCAACTACCTTTGTGATTACTTTTCCAGTGGCATCTTAACACCAGTAACTTCTGCCAGCACTTAATACTTAATATAGCACTACTTCTGCTAATACAAAACAAATACAACAATTTACACTATTACTACTGCCAAGTACTGCTCCTATACAGGCCATTGCTTTTGTGACCACTTACCGTTTAATATATGAAAGTATATAGTATATGTATATGTAAAAGAAGAAAAGAGCTTATGGTTGTCAAAGGAAGTGTGCTGTTAGCATGCTAGTTGTTATTAGCGTGATGGTAAATAAGTTGGCAAACGGTTTAAAAAGAACTCTAAAGCGGTCAGATACAGAGCCTTTATTTTATTCAAATATGAGCAGTTGCATTGTATGGTATTTAAAGTAGCTTGCTCCTTTTTACATTTAGATAAAATATTTGCATGATGCACATTTGAAGTTCTTTGGGAGATGGAGTCAAGTAACTTGGAGTAGCATCTTCTGAACAGCTGAAAGAAATATAAGAGTTTATGGTTGTCAAAATGCAGTAAACTAAACTGCCATTTGCTCGTCTCCTTCTTGTCGATTTCTAAATGCTTCCTGACTGTTCTGAAATGCTTGACAGTTCTTCATCTCTGACACACATAAGACTGCACTTTAGCTGAGGGTATAGTTGTATAGTTCCCTCAGACTCTGCGCTGTGTCTCTGCTGTAGCTCTCTCATTGTGCAGATCTGTGGACTGGTGCCAGATCACATGTGTGTCTCTGGTCTGTGTGAGCCTGTGGGCGTGACCGCTGCTAACACTATTTTTAGATCAGCCGCAGACTTATAGATTCTGTGTTTCCAAAAAGTTGATATCAAGATGGATTTATATGATTTTAATCTGATATAAGCTGATATTGGAATGTTAATATGAGGAGTATTGTACATTTGTTCACAATTTAGGTACAGATGTAACTGATTGATTTCAAAATTATTCTTCAGATTGATTGATCTGTCACTCAGTGTTTTCCTCAAGTTTTACCAGCAATTTTCTGACCCAACTTTAAACCGAAATTCCAATAATCACAATTAGGAAATCATATTTTTAGGTAATATAATTTTATCCCTTAGACTAGGGATGCACTGATACTGGTATCAAATATCGGCACTGTTACTGAAAAATTGGCTTGATCAAGTGGTGGTTCCATAATATTGGTTAAGACAATATTGTGATTGGGCCTTTAATTCAATTTAGTGACTATTTACCGCTCGGGAACTACCGGTAGCCGAATTACACGTATTGTGCTGAATAAATAAAAGTTTTATTAGTCACCACTGTACATCATTTTGATACCTAACTTTGTACACCACTAAACGGATAATCGTTTATGTTTTCCAGGCATCTAACTGTACCTCATCTAACGCTCGCCGTGATTCTTATATTTACTCAATTTCTTGTGACCGCTAAAACGAGTAGCTCTCTGGTATTTTTGTTTCGTAAATGTAGCTGACTGATTTACAGGTTTATTTTGGCCTGGACATCTCAGAATGTTTGAAATTTTATTCATACGAAGCTCAACTGTAGTTATGTGAAGGATAAATAATAGTTGCATAACACGATTGAATCTTGTGCGTAATAAGTTAAGGAAATAAGTGCTATTTGCTGTCCCTGCACTTTTATCGGTTAATATCGGATATCGGCAGATACTTAGACCCTATACAAGCACAGCATCTTTCATTACGTCCAGTGTGAGGAGGGAGGCTGGAACCAAAGAGTATATAGTGTATAGTGGTCCGAGCAGTTTTGAAGTTGGCTTTAAAACTCCTTGAATTTCTCTCTCTTCCTTTTTTTCTGTCTGCATCATATAAGAAGTCTTACATTCGTGCAACACCTCACTGGGTTTAATATTGCATCAAAAACCGTGGATTTCAAACTGAATCCTTCGCCCTCCTCAAAAACACGCAGGCAAAGGCTCTGGATTAAATGGAACATCGCACGTAGAAGGCACTGGGTGAGACTAAATGCACAGGCACATTTTGAGCTGTCATATACTGTCTGGAGGATAGAGTCTGTGCCATAGACGTAGTAATACATAGTTCACAGTGTTACATATGAAGTACCAGAGCTCAGTGTATATAATATGAGCAGGACTGGTTCAAAAACGATAGTACACTGTTTTGTAACGCTCATTTTTCATTGTCTGAGGATATACTTTTAAAGCTACATTATGTAACTTGTCTGATGGAAGGTAAAGTTTTTAAAAAATGGCATAATATGGACCTTTTAAAAATGCATTGTGTAACTTTTCTGATGCATTGTGTAACTTTTCTGATGACTTTTTAAATACTTTTTTCCATGGAGATGTTTTTACTTTGTCTGGAATGTTTCACAGTATGGTATTAAACTTTTCGGTCTTCATGGAGGCCAAACCAGACCGAGTTAAAGGTCAGATCTGTGGAGAGGCGACCTTGCTCTGCTCATAGTCTGAATGCCTGTTTTTCTAGGTATTTTTGAGCTATAAATCACCTGTAATTGAATCAATGTAAGGTAGAGCTGTTTAATGTCATACTGTGGAACATTCCAGGCAGAGCGATGACATATCCATAGAAAAAACAAGCAGGTGATGAATCTCCAAATAAAAGTTACATAGTGCACCTTTAAATGAGCTAATCTTTCATAACAGATCATCTTAAACTCTTAATCATTGTCTTTTTTTTAATCATTATACAATATTGAAATGGAAAAAATACTGAATGAAAAAGGGACAATATGCATTCTTTTTTGAGTGTAACTAAAATGCCTCTTTGCGCCCCTACTGGCCAGACAGCGCATACACACCCTCTCAGAGCTGTGTGTATCCATGTCACATCACACTTTGTTTTGTTGGCTTGTTTGTCCGTTCTGATTGGAGCCAGTGTTTGAGGATTGGCATTGCTCTACAGTTGACTGGCTATTGTCCACAGAGTCTCGCCCCAAGGCCCAAAAACCACAGCCTCTTTGTCAAAACAGATAGATGATACATTATGTATTACGTTTTATATTTTAATTTATATTTAATTTTTAAGTTATTATAGTTTTCCATTCTTACCTGAACTATATTTTTTACCTTACTAGTAAAACAGGTACAAGCGAGTATCCATGTGTGACTGGAGCAAAGATTACCCACTACTCCAGTGCCATTGTTGCCAAACTTGAGCTGTAGTCCTGTAGTCGATTAATCGGTCGAACAAAATGTGTATTATTCAATTAATCCTTTTATTTAGATTACAAGAATTTATATGAAACAACACCCGGAAGGTAGTGAGTGAGTTAGCTGACGATTTGTTTTTTGGGGTTTTTTTTGTATTTATATGTAAAAAGGCAGATTAAACTGACGATTTCAAGGTGCACTGTGTAATTTTGCACGTGGAGGGTCCGTCACCATGGAAATGTTGTTGCAATGCCTGGAACTTTTCTTTTTCTTGATTTTAAACATAACTATTTCCATGGAGACAAGCAACAAGTCAATTTACAGGTCTGATTTGTGGAGAGGTGAGCCCGCTTACAGTAGAATGGATATTTATCAAGGGATTGTTTTATTATTAAAAAAAAAAAAAAAAAAACTATAATGAAATAATAGGTAATAATTTTAATGCCATACTGTGGTACATTCCAGTGAAAGCGATCTCCCTAGCACACACCAGGTACTGGACTATTACCAGAAAAGTTACATACTGCACCTTTAGTTTATGTTTAACATGTCTTTTATATATACATTGTTTTGTAGTGATTGTTTCTAGTTTCTAGTTGTAGCCAGATACATAGAGTTGCGTAACAGTTTTCAGAGCGCCCCCTTTTGATCGGCAGGGCATGTCTTTAGTCGACCAAGTATTTCTTTAGTCAGCTAGCCCTACTGTACGCTCCTGGCTTTTTCAACATACAAACCAACTTCTATAGCCAACAACTTACACCCTCTTCTTTCATGTCTCTACATATTACAGTATATCCTTTTGTCGTCTACAAAGTGTACAACTTGAGGGCAAAGGGCACAAAACTGCGACTCTGCCTTTTCCCTATGCGGCGGTTTGATTCCTTTGTTGTGGCTTTATCAACAATATGCAGCGTGCTTGGGAGAACCGGCAGTATCCAGTGGGGTCTATGGGGTCTGGGATTATTGACATTTTATGAGCGGGTTTTCAGCGCTTTTGTTTGCTATATTGTGCTGTTGTAGCCACTGGCACACTAGCTCCCCTCACCAGAGAATCACTGACTGTATAATGGCGCTTTGCTTTGGTCAGTGGCCAGTCTGCAAAGCCCAGAGCCATGCATTATTCATGAAAAACAATCAAGATTTAACATCTGAGGGGGGTTTTGATGTGAAACCTGTGCCCGGGTTCAGTTCTGCACCAAAAGGTTTGTGGAAACAATAAACGCCGCACAACACAGACAATACAAGCAGAGTGTTTAGGGTGGTCACATTAAAGCAGAGAGAGGCAGGGGCTGACTCTGTAATGGAGCACAGTGAATCATCACTTTTATATGCTTGTGTTTGAGAAATACTCAAAATATAGGGTTTACGTCAATGGGGAAATATACTTGGAAGGTAGACAAATTGGTTCATTGGTTTACACTTAGTTATAATTAGTACATGATTGTGATTTCAGTTGTTGGCATAGTACAGATGCCACTTTCTTGCCAATATCCCCCAAGGCAGCTGTAAATATAAATATCTTTCTTTGGTAAAGGTTCATTCTGTCTTCAGTTTTAAACTTTGTCAGTCAGGAGAGTTTGTTTACCTGCTTTACATGTTTCGGCTCCTTCCTCAGAAGTGTCACATGATGGTGTAGTGACGTGTCTTGTAGCCAAATCAGCTACCGACCTATCCGACCACTGCAAGAGACAAAACCGCATCTTGGACTGGAACAACGCCAGGGTCATCCATGCTGAAAACAACAAATACCAGCACTGGATCAGAGAGGCCGTCAAGATTCACAAACAAGGTCCAAGGAGCATGAACAGTGACAAGGGAGCATACACCTTATCACACACATGGGATACAGTCCTGGAGAAAGCGTCGCACAGTAGGGCCCGTAGGCTTCTCCTACTGTCTGGAAAAACCAAGTAAAGCTGCCTACAGGACGCTACACGATCACATGACGTGTCTGAGGAAGTACACAGGAAGTAACTGGAACATGTAAATCAGGTAAACTCTCCTGTGCGACAAAAGAAAAGCTAATTCAAAGTCAATAAATATAACTTACCAATTTCTTTAGCTCCAGTTACAGAGCCCTATGAAAGAAATGAATGAAAAGTATGACTTAAGTACAACTAACAATTATTTTAGTTGCTGACTAGTCCGCCAATATTATTTCTATTTTACATACATACATTTTAACCAAAATAAGGTTGTAACATGACTGAGGGCTTGTAGATTCAGGATATTTACGTGTCTATGTATTTTATTAAAATAAAATACATAGACACGTAAAGATCCTGTCAACTAGTCACAATCTTTCTGATTAATCATGGCAACCTTAGTGTTTACTGATGTTTGTCTCACCTTATTTTCAACCACCTTCTCTATACCTTCATCCCTGCCCAAAACTACAAACATGGCCATCAACAGTGGAGCGTTTTATCTGCTCATAATGGAATAGTGAGAGGACAGACAGGTGTTGACTTTGTTATTGGAGCTGTGGGCCTGTCCTGGTCTTTATAGCAGTGTGTCAGCTTCCCTCAGAATAACAGTGAATCCAGTGAAATGTGATCTGTCTAATTTCCAGCCCTTTAAAGACCAAGCGTGACATCCTTTTGGGCATGACCGACCAAGAGGCTCTGAGCTGCCTTGTAAAACATCCCGTACCCCCCCAGTGCTAGCCAACCATGTCTCCCCATCACGTTAGCATAGCATTAACTCCCCCCTGTCCGCCTGTATGGGGCAGTTACAATACAGCACAGCACATTATCACAAAAGAAAAGGAATCCTATTTTTTCCCTCTTTCCAATCTTGGCAATTTCTTCCAAGGTGCTCATCTGTGAAATTTGAAATCCATGCATGAATTCTTTTTTTTACCGTCTCTCTCTCTCTCTCTCCCTCTCTGTCCCCCTCTCTTTTGCTTTCACTCTCTCTTCCTTTCTCTCACCCAACCCTCTTTCTCCCTCTCTCACACTCTCTTTCTTTCTCCCTCTCTCACATGCTTTCTCCCTCTCTCTCTTTCTCTTGCTCTCTTTTTTCTTTCTTTCTCCCTCCCCCTCTCTCTTCCGCTCTCTCTCACACGTTCTCTCACTTTTCTATCTCCCTCTCTTTTCTCTCTCTCTACTTCTCTGTCTTTCTCCCTCCCCCTCTCTTCTTCTCTTTTTCACACTTTCTCTCACTTCTACCTCTCTCTCTCCCTCTCTCTTGTCTCTCTTTCTCCCTCCCTCTTTCCCTCTGTCGCTCACACACTATCTCTCTTCTCTCTCGTCTTCTCTCTCTCTCTGTGTCTCTCTCCCCTCCCTCTCTCCCTCTCTCCTCCTCTCTCTTCCCACCCCTTCCCTGCACCTTTTGTTGCTCGCTGTAGTTACACTGGGGTAGGAAATGGGCTGAGCGGTTATCACGTCTTCAGGAAATAGGATTGCTTCACACTTGGTCCATGCTTAGATTAGGAGACATGCTCGTTCCTCATCAGTATGCAGGCTTTGGGCGCGAGATGATTTGGTGCTGTTAATGGCTAAGAACATGTGACTGCTGGTATCCACTGAGTATGGCGTATCGTCATATCGTATCGTCAAACGTTTCGTGGGCCATCACAATATATCTAATTACAAGTATCTTTGATTAAATGAATAGTTGTGCAAAAACAGAGGGAACTACATCCTTGAAATCCTATGATCCTTTGCTCTGTCTGAGTGCCAACTTGACGTGACGAAATAACTGTTATGAGCACTTTTAAATCTTAATTCTCTGCATTATGACAGAAGCAAAGGACTGTCAAGGCATTTTAAAAGGGAAAATATTGTGATAAATATTGTACTGCGAGATGCATATTGTGAAAATACCATATCAAGACATTTGGATATCATTACATCCCTAATTCTATAGACCAATAATATTTAATACAGATAGGGGCATCTTATATTAATATTGTTAAAATACAGGTTTTTGGTGTTTATACAGTGAGTTCTTGGAAAGAAAGAAGAAGGTTCAACATTTGTGCGTTTACCTTTTAAATTTTTCATGCCAGTATAATGCCAAACTGGAAAACTGGCTCTTGACCCCATCAAGGCAAATAACATCATCACATTGGATCTGAAAACCACCAATATCACTCAAAAAATTAGGCTGTTTAAAGATGCATTATGTAACTTTTTTTGTTTGTCTGCGTGCTGCTTTGCCTGTAATGTTTCACAGGACTAAACTTGGATTAAATCTAAAATCTGGACTAGACTATGCCAAAACCTTTATTATAACCTAATAAATGGGAAGAACTATGCCAGAAAAGTCATAACAATTAACAATTCAAGACAAAATAGTATATCTTTTAAATAAACTGCTCAAAATGACACCATATAACAGGAAGCTGAAAGCCGCGACTACGTAAATGTCTGAAATAATAACTGCCAAAAGTTATGTTTTAATTGTGATTTGTGTTTATTATTTTCTGTGTTTTAGTTATACAACAAATCGCAGCCAGTCCAAAATACTCAAAGGTGCACTATGTAACTTTTTGGTTGGGGGTCCGTCACCTGCTTGTTTCTATGGATATGTTATTACTCTGCCTGGAATGTTCCACAGTATGACATTAAACAGCTCTACCTTACATTTATTCAATTACAGGTGGTTTTACAGCTCAAAAAAAATAAAAAAAATCCTTGAGAAATGGGCATTCTGACTGTGAGCGGGGTCGCCGCTCCACAGATCTGACCTGTAACTTGGTCTGATTTGGTCTCCATGAAAATAGAAAGCTTTAATGCCATACTGTGAATCATTTCAGACAAAACAATAACATCGCCATGGAGAAAAGTATTTGATGGCCTCCACCAGAAAAGTCACACAATGCACCTTTAACTAATACTCAACTAAAACTTAAATAATTCCCATGTATTTTGCAGTCATTTTTGCAAATTTTATTAAAAAAAACAACAACAACACACGCAGTTGTGTTGTTCCACTAATTCTTCCACACTCTCACTGGACCCCCTCTCACCCTTTAGCTGTCTGGTCTCTGTGGTCACTAACGGGTGTCCAGTGCCCCCCTCCTCCAGTACAAGCTCTCCGTTGTCCCCCCATGACCCCTCTCGACCCCGGGCTGTCCTGTTAGCTCGCCGCCCCCTCCCTCCCAACACGACTAGGGCTTTGAACTTTGACCCCTGCCTCTGTGATTCTCTCTGAAGACCTGCTGTGGTGACACTTGAACAAAACATCACAATAACGCTGTGGAATGTGCTCGATTCAAAATGTCTGACACAATTTAGGGCCTCCCAAATGTTTGTCACAATGCAATTTTCTCACAAGTCGAGGTGCAGAACAACAAATACTCCCAGTTTTCTGTGTCTTGTCTGGAATTTCATTATTACAGCAGGAAACAGAATTGCCCACAAATCGATACAGGTATATACTGAAACTAGATCAAAACTGGATTAAGGTTAGGCTAGCCTTTATTGTCTCCATTGGGAAATTTCTCCTCTGCATTTGACCCATTCTTCAGTGCCATAACCTGTTTAGATATTCATTTGAAAGATTTGAGTAAACATAACAAGGACAGAAATGGAGCTTAGCATGGGCCTTGATCTATATAAGAACTAGAAGAAGATCACATGGTAGTGTTTACTTTGACTTGGCCAGTTCCAAACCATAATTTCAACTTAAACTTGACTGAAAAACATGGTGATTTGACACTGAAAACGTCCTTACCATTTTATAAAGTAAGAGTAATTTAGTACAAAATGTAATTATATCATGTTAATTACATTTTTGTGGAAATTATAGCAGCAAAATATGTGTAAGATTCCAAAATTCTCACTATACTCTTTTGTTTACTTGAATACATTGTGTCTGGATGGGCATCTGGCATAACACATATGCTCAATTAAAATGCATATCACTTCATATAAGCTCATTTACTTTTCAAATCCAAAACACATTTCTTCCTGTTTTAAAGCTCAGATCCGGGTCAAACATTGCCCCTGGGTCCTCATGCTGTTGTGTATTATGCAGATACAGTCTCTCTTGTGTACGTCGGGGTGATGGGACTGTTGACGGCACAAACATGACACATATGGACCACACAGATGCAGAAAGTCCCACCCTCCTCTCGGCCAATCAGAGCGCAGGAAGCATGTCCGCGCTCGTGAGCATGTCCGCGCTCGTGAGCATGTGTTCTCCCCTCACTGCACAACAACAAACAGGAGACACTGAGACCAGGTATTGTGTCTGTGTTTTAGATTCAGCAGTGAAATGATGTCCCACAATAACAAACTGACCCAAGATGGCCGCCAAGAAATACAACTGATGCTTGTAAATGATAAAAAAGATTACAAATAGAATAATATTTAAAAAAATTAAATTATAATCAAATGACGTGACCCTCAGTGCTTTGTGACTGTCAATAGTCCCGACGCCCCTTTTCAAATTTCAGCACCAGAAAAATAAAAATCTGTTAAAATATGTTAAAAATCACGATACATTATTATATTATAAACACACTTCTAACTAACTAACTGTGTAATTTGAATATTTAAGCCGCACTGTGTAACATTTTAGCTCAATATAAGTTTTTCTTTTCTCTTTTTAATTTTGGATGTTTTAATTTCACTGAGAAAAAAAAAAAAAAAATAGAAAACCTTTTACTGTTCACGAGCTTGCTTTTCCACAAACCTGACTCTTATTTTACCTCCTCCTGCTTGTTTCCATGGAAATGTTATTACTATGGCTATCTCAAATCAAGAATATTCCAAAATATGGTTTTAACTGTCTTTTCAGAAAGTTACACGGTTTTGCATTAAAATGTACTTTGAATCATACTTAGATACACGATGATGTGCAAATAATACCAGTTGATACTTTGCGGTGACTTTGCGGGGGGTGTTCTACATACAGGCGTATGTGTATGTTCATCGGTTACCATGGTGATACAATGCACATATTAGCAAACACTGCCGAAAAGTTTTAAGATAATCTGAAAACTTAAGAAAAACTACAAAATGGATTTAAACAACACATTTTCAGGAGCCTGTGATTAATAAAAACGTTCATGGTCCTGTTTAGGTGTTTGATCTTCAACAGTGACTACCTGAAAAACAATTTATTTGACAGGGACTTGTTTAACAGTAAAAGTCCTCTCATGTGTTGTAGTTCCAACTAAATCAGTCTTTCTGTTGAGACTGTGTTGAAAAAAGCTCATATTAGCTGCAAAGTATCGATAATACTGTGTAAAATGATCAGTACGCATCTCAATCTCACTCTACGGGATATATGTTGTAGTGATGTTGCTTGAAACCAGACGATTCGCAGAGACAGTGGGTCACTTGGACAGCCGCGAGGGTTTAGGCTCACAAAATCAATGCCTGAGCTGTCCGTTAGCCAGGTGCGGGCTGTTACCACGGCGATGGTGCTAGTGTTTTGCCAGACAGCCCCGTTTGATATTGACACCTGAACAAATGAGGATAAATTCAGCTGTCAATAAGAACATCCAATGTTATTGATGGGGCCATTTAGCTTTTCATTCAGGAGACACTACTCTGATCCCCCTACGACTGCTCTGGTTTCTTCACGCTGAGAGTTGCCATGTTGGATTTTCACTTTTATCATTATTTTTAGGAAGAATTACAGGGAGCAAATTCAGCCTTAGAGGTTTTGTTGCTTACTTTTTGGGCCTGCTCCAAGCTTGATTAAATGGAAAAGTCTGTGTAAGAAAAGGTGTCCAAAAAATGTAGAAACTGTTACTTACGCTATTTTCTGATCTATGTTATAATGTTGTTTCCTCATGAAAACCATATCTGCAGTTGTGTTTTGTTCCATTCACACATTTTTAACACACAAATCCTGCATATTTAAGCTGAGTTGGTTCTGTTCCAGCTTGTGATGTCATGAGGTAACATAGGAAGTTCTACTATGTTTTTAAACTCCATACACATTCACTAGAATCATTTGGATAATTTCAGCCCTGGAATTTCCAATCCCTACTAAGCAAAAGGTGAAACCACAGCCGTTAACTTGAAAACAACAACTACCGCTTTATGACATCACAAGGTGGAACAGCATTTTAAGCTTTGGAGATGTAGACAGACTAATAATAAAGGATTACTCAAACATGTGTGAATGAAACAAAACACAACTCCAGGTTTGTTTTTGAGGAGGTAACAACATTTTAACATGATTAAAAGCTCACAAGAGTTGATGTTGCGTAATATGGGACCTTTAAAAATACATAGAGTATAGTAAAAAGTAAAAAAAAAAGTAGTATTTTTATAAACTTTCTATGTAACATTATCTGGTTTATGCTTAGTTTGTTTTTGTTTTTTTTAATTATTATTATTATTTATGTAACCAATCTATATATTATACCATGTGCAAATTATAAAACCAATGAAAAAAAAATTACTGTTATAAAAATATTGAAATGAAGGCACGCTATGATGACTTAAGTGTGGAGGATAGGGATGGTGCAGTTAAACCTTGTGATTCAGTGTCATGGGACGCTGCAGCTGTGGGCGCCACATTCTGCGGTTTCAACTTATGCGTCAAAGTAAATAACTCCATTATCCAACCACTTTTCTGAGTCACATGGTCAGAGGTGCTACATGCTGACGGACAGGCTTCATGTGTGCAGCCATCGGGGGGTCAGGGATCACGGAGAGGTCAGATTTGTATTTTATTTACATTTCTCTTCAGTTTTATAATACATTTTGTTTTGTATTTAAAATAATAAATCAATTGATCAGTCATTATAAAACATTTTATAACTTGCAAAAACCATACACATTGAAACTATGGCTGTGTCCGAATGTCCACACTATTCCATATTTACGCACTATCTAGAGATCACGCCACTTTTAGGGGTGTTCGAATGACCAGTTGGTGAAAAAGTAGCGCACTCAAAATTTCCCCCAATGCACCTTGAAAAGTAGTGGGCATCTGTGGTCACTAGAGCGGTCAATCTAGACCACAATGCATTGCGAGAGTCAGGAAAACAACGGCGTACAGTGACGGGTGTTTAACTGGACACAACCCGACTAAATGAAAGCAGATAAAAGCTCTGGTTTATGGCACTGCTGATCCCTGATTCTGAATAAAACACTCTTCAGTAAACCGTTGTGGTTTTAGCAGTGCCAGTGCAAGCCGCTTACCTTAGCTCCAGCTGTTAACTGATCGATAATTTCCACTTTTCAGACCAAAAGCAAATAATCCAGTCCATTTACGTGAGATCCAGCGTGACAAAGACTTGTATGGTTATGATTAGTCCATAAACACTTGTGTGCCAGTCTGATCTGATCATTATATGTGACAAAAATCAAGTTTTAGCAGAGTTTGGCGACTTTGGAGTCACGTGACCCGAATGTAGTGAGCTGTGTGTCCGAATCTCTCTGAGTGAGTGTAGTGAATGAAGCCCACATTAAATGATATTGGGAAAACCATCAACCATCTAGTCTGAACCTAGCTGTAGGCACAAAATGGCTGCCACACTTCTGCCAGTCTACCCCAGGGCAGCTGTGGCAATAGAAGTTTACCACTTTGAAAAGCAACTTGGCGCAATATAAGACTAATTTATTAAACTGGACAAAAGGGAAATGACTTAATAGCTCCTTATAACATAAACGTTCCTAATTCTGTAATTTTGCAAGTCTCAGGAGTGTAATTTGAAACTGAATTATAGGTTTCACAGTCACTGTCGTAGCTCGTCATCAATCTTCTGAACTTTTTGAAAAATGAATGGGCATATAATTTCCAAATCCATAATTCTTTTGCTGCTAATCTGTACCTCCACTCCACTTTTCCATCACATCATGAATTAGACTGGTCACATTTTACTGAGCCAAAAGGGAAATGACCCAATAGATCTTTATGAACCAATTATATAAGTATTATTAAAGTTCTATAGTACGGTTTAAGCCATGGTAGAATGTTGTTACCTCCTCAAAAACATACCTGGAGTTGTGTTTTGTTTCATTCACACGTTTGAGTGACCCTTTATTTAGTCTGTTTACATCTCCAAATCTCAAAATGCAAGGTTTGCGTGTTAAACATGTGTGAATGAAACAAAACACAACTCCAGGGATGTTTGTCGTGACGAAACAACATTATAACATAGCTCAGAAAGTAACATAATATGGGCCGTTATGAGTGATGCAAAACAGTCCCCAGTAGAGTTATGACTGCTGGTATGTACTCACATGAAGTAGTTCTGGTGTACATGTTGACACGCAGACTCCATGTGCGCTCCGTGTAACTGTTTACAGCCGTCTCTCAGCACGGCGGGGTCAGAGGTCGCGCTGGGGTCACGGGTTGACGCAGTGTCTCCATCAGACTCCAGAGGTCAGACTGCGGGTCAGCGGGGCCCGTCTTTAAATCATATTTTTATAGCACCCAGCTGCTTGATCCCAGCCTCTCAGCTCCTCCATAATGAAGACTGATATGAGAATTATACTTCTATTATCAGAGTTATAACAGACGGAGAGTGGTTATATAATAAAAAAAATATAATAATAGAGCATTTGTCATATAAGGAGCTTTCCATGACATTTTAAGTTGCTTTACAGTGTAGCTTAAAGGTGCATTGTGTAACTTTTCTTGTGGAGGGGCGTCAAATGCTTTTCTTCATGGAGATGTTATTGCTTTGTCTGGAATGTTTCACAGTATGGCATTAAACCTTTCTATCTTCATGGAGACCAAACCAGACCAAGTTACAGGTCAGATCTGTGGAAAGGCGATCCCGCTCACAGTCAGAATGCCTGTTTTTCTAGGTATTTTTGAGCGATAAAACCACCTGTAATTCAATGTAAGGTTTAATGTCATACTGTGGAACATTTGAAGCAGAGCAATGACGTATCCATAGAAACAAGAAGGCGTCGGACCCCCAACCGAAAAGATACGCAGTGCAGACTTCTGCTCGTGAAAGTAAATGCAGTCGAATCGAAATCGCAATTTGAATGGACGCACTACTGTCATTTACTCCACAAATGAGAAAATATTCAGTCTTTTTTATTCAGTTCTGAAATGCTATTCTTGTTTTAGTTTTTGTCAGTTCATATTTCAGTCTTTTTGTCGATTCTTCTGGACATGTATAAAATGTGAACTTTGAACAGAATTCCATTACTAAAACATAAATCACAAATTGAATCAGGATCGGCAGTGCTTCTCAGAAACATTTCAGCTGGATATTGGATTTTTCGCAAATCGTCCTCTTTTTAAACTTTTGAAAAAGTATAAGAAGTCAAAAGGACCACAATTGCTAATTGGGTAACTTATAACCTTAAAACAAGTAATTAAAATATTCTGTCAGTAGAAAGCGGTTGGCAAAATGTGTTTAAAATTTGTAGATTTTGAGTCTCATATTCACATATTTGAAATTTAATTATAGCTTTCAAGGGCATCGTTGTAGCTCGTTATAAAACTTTGGAAATTTTTTAACCTAATTTTTACTTTTTATGAGAAAAATTAATGGGCATTTCACTTCCAAAACCAGTCGTCTCTGGTGCCTCCACTGAACACTATTCCATCACATGAAGAAATTTGCGGGGTCCATGCTGTGTAGAGTTTGCACGTTCTACCTTTGTCCTGAATGAAACTGTAGCTATTATATTCAGTAATAAGAAAGGGGATGGCAAATGTTTATTTTAACTTAAATTTGCAGTGATAAGTCATTTGTGTACGTCACTTTTTAATCTTTTAACATTTCACAAATTTTTAACTTAAAATTAAACATTTTTTAGTAAAGTAAATGAGAAAAACAATGAGCATTTAACTTTCAAAACCAGTATCAGTTTAGTATCAGTACCTCCACTACGCTTTCCCTCACATCGAGAAGGTTGTGGGTTAAATTCCCTGACAATGTTGGACCTTGCTGTAGAGTTTGCACGTTCTCCTTGTGTCTTTGCCAATTTCATTCAGGTTTTCCAGTTTCCCACATCAGTCTGTTTATGCACAGTATGCTAATTCCCACTATAGTCAAGATCAGTAGAAAGAACCCATTAGACACTGCTCCTTACATCCCCAGTTGTATTGAAGGATGGGTCAAATGCATAGAACAAATCGCCCTACAGGGACAATGAAGTGTCCTTTAAATGAAATAGTTGTAGAAAGCGTGGTCACCCTCCTCGCCCCACCCTCATCCCTTCACTTTCACCCACAAAAGCCTCTAATTAGCATGAGCCCCCGAACAGGCATTGTTAATTGACTTAAACCGGGATTAGAGCTAATCGTGGTCCGTGCCCTGGAACCATTGGCCAATCCTAACCTCATTATGTGATAGCAGCACACGTCCTGTCAGCCCCCATCAAGGCTCTAATTAATAGACCTGCGTGCACCCCGGTCTGAGCCCCCCTGTATTTCTCACCGGCCCCTGTCGGCTGCGTCCCATTCCTCGTGTGATTAGCGGAGGTCGCTGCACACTTGCACTGTCTGCAGCTGTCAGGAGAGCGGTCTGATGGCTTCTTTTGGGCTGTCCTCCAGGCTGCTCTCAAATATAGACTGGGTCGAGGAGCCAAAATTCTACTGCGAGGTTTAGTGTTTTGAAAGGAAATTGAAGTAACTCAGACTTAGACTTAGACAAACTTTATTGACCCACAAGGGAAATTATTTAGAAACAGTAGCTCACACATCACAATATAATATAATAACAAAGAGCAACAATATAAATGGTAATAATACATTCAAAATAAGTAGCAGAAATAGCAAGCGACAGTGTCAAATAAGGCATAATTATATAAATGTATATGTATGTAAGTAAAAATAAAATAATACAAATATATCTCAGCTATATAAGAGGTCGTAAGGAGAAACTGTGCAAAGATGATATGATGACTGGCAGGACATAGGGTTATCTGTTACATAAAGGTGAGTTGTTGTACAGTTGTAAGGAGTATTATCTGTTACATAAGGGTGAGTCCTCTGTGCCTCCGTCCATTATAAACATTAAGAAAGTACTACTTCAAATATTTCTTCATGTAAGTAAAATATAACAACGACTCAGTAACTTTTAGTGTGTAACATCTGATTAGCTCTGACTGATGTTAGAGCTAAAGTAACACTGTGTAACTTTCTGGAGGTGGCACATCAAACAGCATGATGATAAGAGTCGGGTTTGTGGAGATGCAAGCAAAACGCTCACAGTAATTTTTCAGTGAAATACAAACATGTTTTTGATTTATTTTAGCTATAAAGTTACACATAATTGAATGTAGCAGTGTATGGCATTAAAGTTGCGTATCTATCGCCATAGAGACAAGCAGGTGACACCATTAGGCCCGGTTACAGGTCAGATCTGTGGAGAGGTGATCCTACTCTTTGTAAGAATGCATATTTTTCAAGATTAAATAGCATTCAAAAATTGTATACTTGAAAAATGCAGGGGTTTAATGTAATATCATGGAACATTTCGGGCAAAGCAACAGCATAGCCATGGAAACAAGCGCCAGACAAGTTACATAATGCCAAATGCGTCTCTCCTGTTAAGGTTAATGTAGATTGTGCAATGTCCCTGTCTCATAAATAAACTAAATAAATAAAAAATACAGGTCGGTTCTGTGGAGAGGTGACCCCACTCACTGTAACAATGCATATTTTTTCAAGGTTATATAGCATTAAAAACACATATAATTGAGAAAGCGCAGAGTGTTTAATGTCATATCGTGGAACATTTCAGGCAAAGGCACTAGCATCGAAACAAGCGCCAGACAAGTTACATAATGTCTCTTTAAGTAGCTGAGTAACGTATGTCTTTGCAGGTCACTGGAGCCACATGTTCTAGCACTATAGAGAGCAGTGCGTGTACGTGTGCGTGTGTGTGTGTGTGCGTGTGTGCGTGCTGGTCCGTAGAGACTGAAGTGAGTCTGCTGCTGTGTTCCGCCCACTGTCTGTGCCCAGTCTCTTATATGAGATAATGAGGGACTTAACTCCTGACATCTCTGTCTCTGCAGCCTGCACTGTTCACCATTAACCAGCTGTCTACTGGCCCCACATAGAAGACTGGTTGATACTGAGAAATATACCACTTACAACACATGTGGGAATGTATAATGGGGTGGTCAGAGTCGTACTATTGAAAGTAGATCCTCATTTGAACAGGTGTTAATGCTGAAAAAATATATACACATACATAAAAAGGGACAAAAATTGAAGTAAGTAATATTTTGAGTATTTAAATTGTCTGTCTATGAGTATCAATGACTATGACTTTGTAAAACTTTATTGTGTATGTGTAATAATGATAATAGTGTTGAATGTTTTATCTTATATAAAGATATATATGTATACCTTTTATTCATAATTTGGATTCTTTTGTATATACATTTTCGGTATAATTTTAGCTGCAATTGCCATAATTTTCCACACAACAAAAACCTACCAAAACCACTATATTAATATTAATCTAAAACCCATAGACTGTGTAAAGAAGTGGACTAAGGAAGTGTGACGTCACCCATAGCGTTCGGCTCCAGTCAAATGAAGCTCACGAGGCCAGCAGTTATAGGGGCAACTTTGGAGCCATTTCCATATTAAGAATAGGAATTGATTTACAGACAAAATAGCGAAATAAAAACACCAGGATCATGTCGTGCGGGTTAATATCAACATTTTAAGACCAAAATAAGGAGCCAGCAGCAGTTACAGAGAGAGGGGTGACATTTTCTCTATACAATTCAGGTATTCAAGTATATACAGTCTATGGTATAACTGCGTACAAAAAAATAACTCTCCTAAATAAATATCATTTTGCAATACTAAACTCAAGCTGAAATAAGAAACATTATTAATTGCTTTGTTACCATGACAACAAATTTCACCCTTTACATTATACAATTGTGTCATGCAGTCCACTACAGGGTGTATAGGAGACCGGTGTGTACTTTGTCAATGCGGTCTGTTCTGCCTGTACAATCAAGCCTATAATTAAGAAGTACAAGAGTGTCGACTGCTCCCTACCCCCTCCTTCTCTCCCTCCATCCCTCCCTCTCTGTTTCTTTCACTGCCCTGTCTGCATTTATAATAGATCTGCATTTGTGTTGTACAGAACTCTGCCAGCGCACACTCCTCTCCTCCTAATTGTGGCTTTAATTGCGATAATTATTTACAAGTCCAATTAGAGACAGAGGAAAGTGTCAGGAGCGGAGAGAGGGTGAAGAGAGGTGACAGGCGACAGCTAAAGTGAGACAGGAGCAGGACTGACAGGGGCTGGGGGTGATTTGGGGGAGGGCATGGCTAGGACTAGTACTGCTGCATATATTTGAATTGCATCTTTTTCTGACTGTGAAATCTTAGTGGAAGAGCGTATAGTATTGTTTAGAATTGAAATCTAACCAAAATCGTAATTTGAATGATCATTATTAGCAAATTGCGAAGGTAATTTATAGCGTTAATTTTTTTGTAAACGGCAAAATATCCTAAATAAATCCTGCTAAACCATGTTGTTTGAACCTCTACAAATGATGTGTTTTTTGTATTAGTTTCACAGTTATTTTAGACTTTGTACAGTTGTTAAAGAGGGGCTTATCCAATTTTTCCCAGAATGAAATGCTGGTGAGCTATTTGCATGCTAGTTGTTGTTAGTATGGCGTGATATAAAAGTCTCTAAGCGTGATGTCTTGCTCAAAGGCACAGCACCTTTTGCGATATCTCTGTCATACTATAAGATACAAAATGAATGAATAAATATACTGTACACAGTAGCTTTTTCTAATATAAACCCAACTGTTTCTAACTCTCTCAAGTCAAACGAATTTCTGAGCCTCATCCAATCAAAATATTTTTTTATTTTCTTGCTCAATCATGTAAACCAACTTCTTCAGCTCTGGTTGCACAAGAGAGGTATTTTAAACTTCTCAGTGGACACATCTTTCCTGTTTACTTGAGTCTGGTTCAGTCCCCCTCTTCACGCTGTCCTCGCCTGCGCTGCGTGCGTGTGTGTGTGTGTGTGTGTGTGTGCGTGTGTGTGTGTGTGTGTGCGTGTGTGCGTGTGTGTGTGTGTGTGTGTGTGTGTGTGAGCCTGCCAGACCGCTTTATTATGAATGTACATGTGACGTGTGTGTCCTGGACCAGTCTGCTCTATTTGTTCTCCTTTGGCAGAGCCACAGGAGGCCCATTTCACAGTGCTGGTGTTTTTAGAGGGAGCTGCTGCTGCTGCCAGGGCTGCACTTAGCTCCTTTAGCCCCGTGCGAGGAGGGTCCAGCTGGGGTAGGGTGGTCCAGACCTCGGCCTTTTCTAATCACAACCGAAGAGCCAACAAAACACCATTGACGCTTCTTTTATCTATGTTCAAGCTGTTAGGGGCTTTTCAAATGTCCATAGGGAGGATCTGAGAGGACATTGCAGAGCTGGTGTTTGGCAGAGCTGTTTGGTCTGAAGACTGATGAGGGACATTGATGAGTTAGAGCAAAAAGATATAACAAAAATATAAAATCAGTAAATAATAACAGGGTTGGTTAAAGCCACATGTAACTTTCTGGAGCTGGCATATCAGCTGCTTGATTCCATGGAAAAAGAAAGCTAAAACAATATGTTGGAGCTTTCTCTATGGAGGTGGATACGCTTTTTGCCATGCCATGACAGATTATAGTCAAAGTACAGCACTTCCATGGAAACAAAGCTTCAGGCTAAATAAGAATCAGGTTTGTGGAGATGCAAACCCGTTCAGAGTAAGGACACAAGTTTTTTATGTGCAAACAACGCAACCTAAAAAGACACAAGCTTTTATTTTAGTGATTTTTTGGCTAAAAAGTTAAACTCTGTGGCTTTAACATGTCCTCAATGAAAAAAATATTGTAACCTTGATATTCTGGACTACAAGAACCTTTAGAAAAGCTACACTATTCTTTGATACAGTATTTGGAGAACTGTCTTTAGATGATGCTGCCAACAGATACGGTTAAACACTCCTGCCTCAAAGCCAGAAGAGTGTGGGTTTGATTTTTACTTGCACTATCAATTTAAGTGTAAAGTTTGTTCTCCTGTCTGTCTGTCTATCCATCCATCCATCCCTCCACTACATCAGATGTATTTGGAGCAGCCCCTTTTCTAACCTCTCTGCCTGAATTACAAAAGAGACTTGAAACGGGACCAGTGAATATTGGTCCAAAGACTTGATATGAATGACACTTCCTTGGCTTCTGCTGGAGACTGTGAAGCCTGCGTTTCTATATAAACTGTTGACAGGACTAGACCATAACCCAAACCATAAAACCTGACCACAGACAGCTCATACGCACAGGGACGCATTTGGGTCGAAGTTGAAGATGAATGAGCATGAATGGGTAACATATCTCCAGTGCAATATTTGTGAAAAATATTAGAAAGGCAGAGGGCAGATAAGGAGTTTGATTTACGCAGGGGACCAACTCAGAAATATTACGCTCCTGGTTGACTTGTAAATCGGATATTTGGAGAGAAAAGCATCAGGAGGCAATAGATAGAAGCGCACAATGATGGATAAGAAGACTGGAGACTCGGGTGAAGGATTTACCAAAGCCAAAACCAGTCTGCAACATCTCCAGATCTGACTTACGGTTCTGTACGCAAAAAAAAAAATCTACTCTATACCTCGGAGACGGTGCTGTTTTATTTATTTATTTTTTTATTCCCCAAAGCGAGCGGGGAGTGGTTAATTTGTCTGAACAAGAGCAGATGTCTGTGTACTGTTCTTTGGATGGAGAGAGAGGAGGAGAGTGAAGGGCAGAGAAGGAGAGAGGAGGAAAGCAGAGGAGAGAGAGGAAACAGAGGAGGAGAGAGAGAAGGAGAGGAGAGAGGATGAGAGAGAGGAGGAGAGCGGAGGAGAGAGAAGGACAGGATGAGAGAGAGGAGGAAAGCAGAGGAGAGAGAGGAGGAAACAGGATGAGAGAGAGGAGGAGAGCAGGAGAGTGGAGAAGAGAGAGAAGGAGAGGATGAGAGAGAGGAAGAGAGCGGAGGAGAGAGGATGAAAGAGGAGGAGAGCAGAGGAGAGTGGAGGAGAGAGAGAAGAAGAGGATGAGAGAGGAAGAGAGCGGAGGAGAGAGGATGAGAGAGAGGAGGAGAGCGGAGGAGAGAGGATGAAAGAGGAGGAGAGCAGAGGAGAGTGGAGGAGAGAGAGAAGAAGAGGATGAGAGAGAGGAGCAGAGCGGAGGAGAGTGGAGGAGAGAGAGAAGGAGAGGATGAGAGCAAGGAAGAGAGCGGAGGAGAGAGGATGAAAGAGGAAGAGAGCGGAGGAGAGAGGATGAGAGAGAGGAGGAGAGCAGAGGAGAGTGGAGGAGAGAGGAGGACAGAGAGGAGCGAGAGCAGGCGAAAGGAGGAGATAGAAGGAGAGAGGAAGAGGGAGAAGAGAGGAAAAAAGAGAAGACCGGAGGAGAAAGGAGGAGAGATGAGAAGAGCGGAGGAGAGTGGAGGAGGAAAGATGAGGAAACCAGAAGACAGAGGAGGAGGAGGAGGAGGAGGAGAGAAAAGCAGAGAGAAGAGGAGAGAGGAGAAGCACGAGACATAAAGCAGTTTTGGCTGATTATGTTGATTTCCCTCTTCTTTCAAACAAAGCCGTCCTTGCTCCCTCTCTCTCCACCTCCCGTCTCCTCCGCAGCCAAATCACACGCTTTTGCCTCATGTGCACTGCTGGAGGAGGTGTTTGCCCACTGCCTTTGTCACAAAATCAAATTGGATTAATCATATTACAGAGTCTGAGCGGGGCTTTCAGCTCCAGTGACGATCTTTGGGCGTTAACCCTTCAGAGCCCAGACAGAAACCTTCTCCGACAAACACTATTCATTTTCTGACATGAAGCTCTGGTGCTCTGAGTCCTGGTGCTCTGTGATGTGGCAGCAGATATGTGTAGAGCTCTGAATCCAGTTTTACAAAGTGGTCAAGAAAAGGCGGAGACTCCAGTTGAATAGTTGAATCCGATTGGTCGAAGCGTCATAGCAAATTTTCTTAAAGGTGCACTGCGCAACTTTTGTGGTCTTACTTGTCTCCATGGAGATGTCATTGCTTTGCCTGGAACGTTCAGTGGCATGACATTAAACATCTACATCCAGTATTTAGTCATTAGTCATTACGGGTGTTTCTATTACTCAAAAATACAAGAATTTGTTTGGTGAATAGGGGTGACTCTCCACAGATCTGAACTGTAATGTAGCGTAGTGCTGTGACCTGCTTGTCTCCCTCATTAAATCCAGAGAGACAAGCACAACATCTTTCCCATTCACAAATGCACAAATCACTTCCTTCTGCTCGCGTTTCAGAAACAAAATAGTCCTTATTTTCACTCAAACAGGCTGAAGTACAACCATCAGCACTGCTATGTTGGTTTGGCCCAAATTCGGTCATTTAAATTTACTCCAAACTCCCCCTCAGCCCTTTTTACCATAAAACTCACATTTAGTGCTATTATTGCTTCACATTTAAGCGTTCAAATAAAGCTTTATGTGTACTCTTTACACAGCAGGTCAGCCAAAACAAAATATCGACCTCTGCTGGAGATTTAAGATTCAAGGCTACTCTGAAAAGTATGATATCGGCCTCATATATCGGCCAACTGATAGTATATCGGTCTATCTCTAGTTAAGACAACTTGATTAAAAAAAAAAAGATATATTAGCATTATTTTCTGAGTCGAATCATACTAGAAAACATACAATTTTGTGGATGATTTGCAAAACAGTATTCACTTTAACATAGTGGCACACTGTATTACTTGGAGGACACATACAGTAGTAATATCCACATAACAGGTCACCCTTATTCTGTTTAATAAAATGGCTATCTCTTGTTGCTAACATGTCAGCACCCCCCCCCCCCCGACACAGTCCAAATGAGGTCCATCCTGCATATGCACCAATATCTGTCCCATAATGCACCACGTGTTTATTCAGAGGCATTTAATTTATGTTTGAAAGACCACCTGAGCCGAGTTACGCAGACACACCTCCCTGATCCAAGCCATTTTCCTCTCACCAATCATTCACACACACACACACACACACACACAAACACACACACAAAGCTGTAAACAACACCACCTCCAGCACCACACTGCAAAAAAGTATGGCTGCTTATGAGGAAAAAAAGGAGGGAAAATAAAGCACTTGATAATGAAAAACATTGTGCATTTTAGCAGAATCAATGAACAAAGCAAAACTAAACTTAAAAGTCTCATTACGCTATTTTCTCATCTGTTATAATGTTGTTTCTTCATCACAAACATACCTGGAGTTGTGTTTTGTTTCATTCACACATGTTTAACACACAAACCCTGCAGATTTAGGTCGAGTTCTTCCTCAGTTTTTGTTGCCTTGCTATGTTATTGCCTTGTCTGGAATTCACAGTATGGTATTAAACCTTTCTATCGTCACGGAGACCAAACCAGACCAAGTTACAGGTCAGATCTGTGGAGAGGCGACTCCGCTCACAGTCAGAAGGCTTGTTTTTTTAAGTATTTTTGAGCAATAAAACCACTTGTAATTGAACAAATGTAAGGTAGAGCTGTTTAATGTCATACTGTGGAACATTCCAGGCAGAGCAATGACATATCCATAGAAACAAGCAGGTGACGGACCCCTAATGCACCTTTAAACATATCTTTTTTGTTTGTTTGTTTGTTTTTTTGTTAATATCCATGCATGTTTCAGTCCTCTTTTATCTCGAATCCTGTTTTTTCTTTTCTTATCTTCGTCCTTCGTTTTTTTTTTTTTGCAGTGCGTATAGACTGGGGGAATCCTAGCAGACAAAGAACACACACGCGCACACTACCAGCATAAAAAATACACCACAGAGTCCCCCAGCGGATCAGAATTCTCCCTCTCTCTGCCCTCTGCCTCAAATCGATACCCCCACTGGTCCAGAAGCAGCCAGGAGTGTGCCAGGACTGCTCCCCTCTACACAACACACACATACTGGATACACTATATATCCTTGTTGCTTGCTGCTTTGTGATGGCCTTTGCTTTTCCCTTATTAACTCTTCACATGCCGACCGGAGCGTGCGCATCATTATCGGAGAGTCTGGGGCCCCACTGAGAGATGCATTGGACTACGGGGGAGAGACGAAGAGGGAGAAGAGGGGAATTAAGGCCGGGAGTTCTGTAGGTAGACGCAAAATGGAGTGGAAAACAAAACAAAGAAAAGAGAGATGCAGTTATGTTGTCATATGTTTTGTTGTCCAATCACCTATGGGGGAAATGATTCTACAGTAAAGATTGGTTCGTTTAGCCAGTGTTTCCCAATCTGGGGTACGCGAGAAAGGTTTTTAACAGAAATTGAACACAACGTTCTCTTTAAAGGGTCCATATCCCGTTATGTTTTGTGTTATGATGTTGTTTCCTCATCAAAAACACACCTGGAGTTGTGTTTTGTTTCATTCACACATGTTTAACACACAAACCCTGCATATTTAGGCTGAGTTAAACAGAAAACAGTCTGTTCCACCTTGTGATGTCATGTCGTAATACAGGAAGTGCCCCTCTGTATTTTTAAACTCAATACACCTTCACTAGAATCATTTGGATCATTTCAGCCCTGGAATCGCCAATCTCTAGTGAACAAAAGGTAAAAGGTAGCTGTTAACTTGAAAACTACCACTATATGACATCACAAGGTGGAACAGAGCATTTGGAGTTTTGATGTGGACACCCTTATAATGCAGAATTACATGTGCAAAAAAAAAAACATAACACAGCTCCAAGAATGTTTTTGATGCGGTAACAACATTCTAACATGGCTTATAAGCACAAACTAGATTCAAATTATAATTCTAAATAGTATTTTCAAAAAGTACAACACCACCAGCATATTGTAATTTACTAAAAACTACAACAAACCACACTGCTTTTTTGCTCTGCATAAGTAATTCATTGCAAACACGTTGACTTCTGAGAAACTATTAAAAGCTCCTCGGTGTAGGAGTCAGACGAAACAGTTTCTTGTAGTCTTCCTCCTAACCTGACTCGGGCTAACTCAACATTACTGTATCTTTGCAACTTAAACGTTGTAACACAAACAGCCTCTGTGCATTCGCTAATGTCTGGAGAGGCTTTTTGAGTGCGTCCCATTAGCCCTGAGTTTGTTATGTTGCATATATGAGTGTGGAGCCTCCGCAGGTAGGCAAGCATATTCTAATGAGCCAGACAGTTCATTAGCACTTGAGAGCTTTAGCTAACGAATACATTTGGTTTAAAGAAAAAAAAAAAAAGTGCTTAGTGGTGGAAGGTAAGGAAATGCAACAGTAAAAGTGCAATCTGTACTTTACTTAAGTAAATTTTACAGTGCGTACTTCTTACTTTTACTTCACTACGCTTGAGAGCATCTATCTGTACTTTCTACCCCACGACTTTTAAGTACTTTTTTCTCAAAACCATAAGTTTGAGACCTGCTTGAGACTTTTTTTATTTAATTTGAGTTAACGTCCCAACTTTGAGCAAAGCAAATACACAAGAGCGGCTAGAAAAATTAAGAAATCAGTTGAGCCACTAATATCTCCTAAATTCTTTTTCAAAATCACTACATTTCATTCTTTAATTGTTCTACAAATCTCTGTACAATACTTAAAGTACATTTTTAAACAGGTACTTTAAAGCTTTTACTTAAGTCGATTTTTTCATGTGACTTTTTACCTTTGTATCTGTTATTTTTACTTTTTTTTAACAGTTCTTTTTTATTCATAGTCTCTGTGATATAACAATCTTCGTCAACCAAAACATTTTTTCCTTTAATTAGTGACCCCTCACCAAAGTAATTAAATAATAATACTAATAAATTAATAAACATACACATACACCCATACACACACACTAAAGGTATCTGTTACTTTTACTTAAGTAACAAAATTGAGTACTTTATTCACCACTGCCAGTGCTTATAAAGAAATGAATTAACAGACATGAAGTGGACTCCTCGTCATTATGCATCCTACTTCCTATCTCCTCACCTCCTAGCTCCTTCTCCTCTCTTTAAATGTCAGCGCGAGACTTTAAAGAAGTTATGGAGAGCATCGGGGGGCTCCATAGTTCAAAGTGGTCCGTCAGCGTGGATCTAATTTTCTCCTTTTAGCCTCCTGACTGCATTATACTGAGCGGAGAGGTGGGCTCGCGTCAAGCTAAAGGACTCAAGTAGAGCCGGAGACACAAAGGGTACAGTGTGTGGAGATGGATGCACAGATTACAGATACAGAGGTGGGGAAATGTGCACTGAAAAAACAGGGGCCCTCAGATCGTATCTCCGGTATCAGGCTCCCACATCTTCAGGTTATGAGAACAGTGAGTGAATCAGATCTGAGAAGTTCTCCCTCTGTTACTTTTCATGCTAACGGAGCTCCGGTTTCCTAAAGATTTCCCAGTGAGATGGGCTGTATTAATGTTGGCGTTTGGAAAGTGTACATTGGACTCTTAGGGTGCGTTCACACTTGTCTACGCATCACATCCAAAAGTGAAACTAAACATGAATGACTAAACCAGACCAGAACAAGACCAAACCTCTTTACTGGCATTGCCGTGCTAGAATTTCAAACTTAATTTCAATTTCAATGCAATGGAAAAGGCTTGATGAAGATAACACAGAAAACCACAAAAATAAAAACACACCACAAAAAATCAGATAAATAAGATAAATAAATAAGACAAAGTTGGACCTTTTTGAGAAACTACTTTTTGTCTTAAAGGTGCATTGTGTAATGTTTCTCGTGGTGGGTCCATCAGCTGCTTGTTTCTATGGAGATGTCATTGCTCTGCCTGGAATGTTCCACAGTGTGACATTAAACAGCTCTCCTTCACATTTATCAAATTACAGGTGGTTTTATAGCTCAAAAATACCTAGAAAAACAGGGATTCTGATCGTGAGCGGGGTTGCCTTTCCACAGATCTGGCCTGTAACTTGGTCTGGTTTGGTCTCCGTGAAGATAGAAAGGTTTAATGCCATACTGTGAAAGTTTCCAGACAAAACAAAGTATCTGATGGACCCTCCACCAGAAAAGTTACACAATGCACCTTTAAGACAAAAAATAGTTTCTCAAAAAGGTCAATTTTTGTCTTCTTTTTTTTGTCATTACTTTTATCTGTTCAAATGAGTTATTTTTATTGATTTTACCAACTGTAATCAGGACTTATAATGTGACTTCTTTTTATTCTATAATAACATTGTCTTCTAGTTATTAGGAAGAGGACGAGATACAATTTCCACAATACGAGACGAGACGCAAGATTGGAACTATGAGAACGAGACAAGACGAGATTTTGACTTTAACCATTGTAGCAGTGTTTTTTGGAACTACAGCTTTTCACCAGTAACTCACCAGTATTAACTTTTTTTTTTTTTTTTTATCCAAACGTAAAAACATGGGGAAAAAAAGATCATTTTCAGCATGCGTGCACAGTTTTGTGGCAATTTTGTCTCGCAATATCTTTTGGCACGAGATCTTGTCCCATCCCTACTAGTTATATACCACTTATTCTTGGGTTTGATTTAGGAAGTGGCTGCCAGTCTGCTTCATGACATCACAAGGTGGAACAGAGCATTTTGAGCTTTGGCGATGTAGACAGACTAATAATAAAGGACTCAAAGATGTGAATGAAACAAAATACAACTGCAGGTATGTTTTTGAGGATTCTAACATGGCTTAAAGCTCAGAATAGTCTCACAGTCTCATAATACAGAGTGTCATCTGTAACATGAGTTCAGATATTGATGATCATTTCCAACCAACTACAGACAAGAAGACCATGAATGAATGAAAGTCTGTAGAGTAACATTGGAGAAGAATGTTATATATAAAACATTTTTTCTCTTGAAATGTATTAAATTATATCCAGACTTTATTGACAAACTGTAAGGGAGCAGAGACGCCTTAAATCAGATATCAGATGTGTCTATATGTTTTTTAAATAAAATATACTGGACTGCATCTGAACGCTGCTGACTGCCAAGAGCGTATCAACACAGAGTTAGACAAATACACACTCTCTCTCGCTTTCACTTCTCCTTTCTTCCCTTTTCTTTCTCTCTCTCTTTCACTACTCCTGTCTTCCCCTCTCTCTACCTTCTTCTCTCTCTTTCTTTCCAATAAATCCAGCTTACCTATTCTTCTAGCCCCACTCTTCCAAAACTAGCCCCCTCTCTCTCTTTCTCTCTTCCTCTCTCTAACTCCTCTCTCCCTGATCCTTCTCTATCTTTCTCTCTCTCTCTCTCTCTGTTCCTCTTCTCCCTCTTTTTCTCCAATGACTCCAGCTTACTTTCTCGCCCTCTCTTTTTCCCCTCTTCCTCTCTTTCTCTCTCTAGCTCCGCCTGTCTCACCCTCTCTCTCCCCATGTCCTTCTTTCTCTCTCTTTCTCTCTACCTCTCTCTCTCCTCTTATCCTTCTCTCTCTCACTCTACCTCTCTTTCTCTCCCTCATTCTCGTTTCCTCTCTCCCTCTTTTACTCTCTTTTCTCCCTCTCTCTCTCCCGCTCCTTCTCTCTTCCTCTCTCTCTCCTCCCCCGTCTGCCTCTTTCCCTCCCTCTCGCCCTCCTTCTCTCTCCCTCGTTCCCTCCAATAAATCCTGCCAACCTATTCTTCTCGCCCCCTCTTCCAAAACCAGCACTGGACTCATACATAATTGATAAACTCCTGACTGTATTGACCGCGTGGATTTTTCATCCGCTCCTGGTCGATTTTCGTACTCTATTATTTCGATGTTGGCGCTCCCCGTGCTGCCCGGAGCCCCCCATGAACCCCCCACCCGCCCCTACCCCTCCTCTACCGCGTACTGTGCGAATGCTTACACTACTACCGCACTACACATACATAAACAGTGCCATTTTGATGAATCCGTGCAGCTGGCTCTCAGACAGCGAAACCCAACGCGCTGTTTGTGTGACGGAGAGTGGGCTCTAATGGATCATGTGAAGACAATGTAATTACACTTGTGGGCACTGAAATGCACGGGTCAGCCTCCATGTGTACCCAGAAGTGTAAAATATAGTAAGATTTAAATGACAGTAAATGCACTGGAACAGACAGCGTTTTTCGATCAATCAGATGTGTATATTGTTCGTTAAAGGTGCACTGTGTAACTTTTACTGTAGCAGGGTCAAAATGAAGATATTAATGCTGTCTAGAATGTTCCTCAGTATGGCATTAAACTTTTTTATGGCTCTAAAATACCTAAAAAAAATAATAATAATAAAGTAATATGTTAATAAAAAAACATGCATTCTTACTGTGAACATGGATGCCTCTCCACAGACCTGACCCGTAACTTGGTCTTGTGGTTTCACTCGCTTGTCTCCATCGTTATGTTTAATGCCATACTGTGAAACCTTCAAGGCAAAGCTAAAACATCTCTATGGAGACAAACAGGTGGCAGATATTCTACCAGTAGTTACATAGTGTACCTTTACCAGTACTTTCCCTTTTTTTTTTTTTTTATTATTTATTTATGCTTTTTCAAAAACAAAGGCATAGAACAGAACAAAAAAAAAAAAAGAAATTTAATAAAAAAAAAATAAAAAGCTATACATTTCACTTATTCTTATAGTCAATCCATCTCTTTTTTTAAATTATTATTATTATTATTATTATTATTATTATTATTATTATTATGTTAGTAGTGTAAGCAGGGCCATTTGTAACTATTATGCTATGTTTTATCTTGAAGTATTTATATATTTGTTTTACAATCACTTTACATTTGGTTATTTATCTATTGATTGAAGGAAATTCATGACAATTATTTATTTTCAACAAACCAAAAAATGTATATATTTATCCTTCCACAAATACTACTGTACTGAATAATTCTGTTTTGTAGTCCCCCTGGTGGCTGACGGGGCCCTATGCCCTAGGCCTGCTAATGCCAGAGAATAGTGTGATTTGTAGGCAATCTTTACTTATATTCAATTTATATTTAATACCGTTATAGCGATCAATAGAAATCGCATTAAACCTTGAGTTGGACCTGAGTATTTCCAAGTCCAGGCCTCAACTCTATTTTAAATGCACCATTCCCCTGCGGTCTCTGGCTTACTTCTACTTTATCACTACTTTTTGGCAGTACCAGTGGACCACCATCTGTTATAGTTTGTCAGAGGCGCCTATAGTTCAAAGTATGCTGTGTACATCTTAGCAGTATTTGAAATAATACTTGTCATGTCAATACAACCATAAAAGAACTGCACTTTTATTGATGTCGGAGCTCCAGAATATATGGGGCAGCGCAGGGTTAAGAGCAGAGGGAGCCTTTGGGACGTGGCTGTAGTCATGGCAACAGGGCCGCAGACACCACAACAATGTGAAGATGTCGTAAAACCACCAAACTGTTTTGTGTCCGTTTGAATCCACGGTTCCTAAAGTCAGGGCAGAGCCAACGCATGCTAACGGCTAATTTAGGTTCACCCAGCGGTCAGCACGCTCACAACTGAACTCTCGCCTTCCTTTTTTCTCTCTATTGTTGCTCTTTCTCTCCTTTTTGCAAGCCCTCCTCTCTCTCTTTCTCTCTCTATGTATATGTCTGTCTCTCTTTCTCTCTCTCTCTCTATCTCTCATTGCCCTGTCTCCCTTTTTCCTCTCTTTGTTTCTTCATTCTTCCAGACCTCTTCTCTCTCCTCCCTTCTCACTCCTCCAGTAGTTTCTTTTTTCCTATTTTCCTCTACCTCTCTTTACATCTGCCTCAATCTCTCTCTCATCTCTTCCTCTCTTTGCCCCTGCTATCTCTCCTCTCTCTCTTCTTTTTTCTCTCCTCCTCTCTTCTGCTCTCATCCTCTCTCTTACTGTCTTGCTCCTCCCTTCGTCCCCTCTCTACATTTGTCTTTCTTTTGCTCCTTCAGTCTCATTCTCAACTGCTTCTCTCTTTGCCCCCACTCTCTCTCCCTCTCTGCTTCTTTCTCTCTATCTGCTTTCCCTCTTTCTCCACCTCTCTTTTGCTCCCGCCGTCTCTTTTTGGCACATCTTATCTCACCAGTCTGTTACCCCTGATGCTGTGCCAGAGCCCAGACTGACCTGGGACAGAGGCTTTTACAAACACTAGTCTGGTCCAGTGTTTTCTCTCTACTGCTGCTGCTGCTTTTCACCTAACACTTCATAACACAGAGTTCCTAATGCCAAAGTGGAGTTTTTTACCTTCTATTTTTAATTAAATATTACAATGGAGACTGTTTTAGAACCACAGAATTACTTTGAGAAGTTATTGCTTTGCCAAAGTGTTCAAAAGTACAACACTAAACGTAACTAATCGAGCGTTTATTTCATTACATGTGGTTTTATAGCTCAAAAATGCCTTGGAAAAAACATGCATTCACACTGTGAGTGGGCTCGCCTCTTCACAGATCTCACCTGTAACTTGGCCTGCTAGAACCAGATTTGTTTAATACCATGCTGTGGAGTATGTGCATATGTGAAAAGTTACATATTGCATCTTTAAAGGACCTGTCAGTAGCTTCTGTATTTGTTATTACAGCGAAAAGCCTTTGTAAAATGAATTGATTATAGTTTAGAGTTTATTTATTTTTTTCTTATTTGCCACGTTTTACCAGACATGATGCGTTTATTTTGACAAGAATACATTCAAATCAGGTACACGTCCTTTAACGCGATATTGAAGCCACTTTATTAGAGACACTTGGCATTAAAAACACAATTTCCATAATACCTTCCGTGAAAAAAGTTGAGAGAGACAAAAAATTTCTTGTTGATAACCCCTAATTAGCGTTCTAAAAGGTTAAATGGCACTAACCTTTCCATGTACGTTTTCCGATATTGTAGCAACTACATCTGTGAAACTTTCCTCTGTAACTTCCTGCAGTAGATTAACGGATATCCATTCTCCTCATGTCTGACCTTAAACGCTTCCATTTTCAAAACCTTTTTTTTTTTTTAGAAAACAGAGTAAAGGGTGCGTCATTTTATTCTACCTCTCTTCTTTACTCTCCTTTAAAGAAAAAAATCAATGCATAATCTCTACTCCGTCTCATCTGTGAGTCTACAACCTGACCTTCACTATAAACACTAATGCACAAACATGTCCGCCCAACTTCCATTTATCCTCGGAGCGTCTTGCTTCAGCACCACGGACAGTTCTTTAATAAATGCCCTCGAATCAATATTGTATGACACAGAAACCAGGGTTCAGGGGAATTTGGCGTAAAAGGTCTTGTATATGGGCAACAAGAACAACAAGGAAAGCAACCCGTGCTAAAAGCAACATTTGTCAACTCAACTGCAGCCCAATATCTCAGGGGAAGGAGGAGGTAGAATGTCTGGTATTTTTTTATGTTAAATAGTAGAAAGAAGTGGTTTTGTGAGCGGCCATTTTAGGTCACGTGGTGGAGTGTAATTACTTTACCACATTTTAATCTCAGAAATTTGTAGCAGCAGCTGTTGGTAAAGTCTTAAGGGATTTGAAAATTGCCTCCGGTCAGAGGTGGAGGATCATAATATTACTACAAAGTATAAATACTACACAGACAACTGCAATAACCATTTGAAAATATGAAACTCTAAATTTTACTTCACAACTACATAATGACATTTAAAAAGGACAATTGCTATCACAGGTATTTTGTTAGAAACTACTACAACAACAACTACTACTACAACTACTTCTACTACTTGTACTACTACTACTGCTGCTACTACTGCTACTATTATTACTATTACTACCACTACCACGTGGTAAAGGTGCACTATGTAACTTTTTGGTTTGGGGTCCATCACCTGCTTGTTTCTATGGATATGTCATTGCTCTGCCTGGAATGTTCCACAGTATGACATTAAACAGCTCTACCTTACATGTATTCAATTACTTTTATAGCTCAAAAATACCTAGAAAAACTGGCATTCCACAGATCTGACCTGTAACTTGTTCTGGTTTGGTCTCCATGAAGATAGAAAGGTTTAATGCCATACTGTGAAACATTCCAGACAAAGCAATAACATCTCCATAAAGAAAAGTATTTGACGGACCCTCCACCAGAAAAGTTACACAAAAACAGACGAGTTGTCCTCCTCCACACTGCTCTTTAATCACACCTGCTGTAATTGAAAGCCTTACCCCTTGATTAGCACTGCAGAGGTCACACTTCCACACGACCTTTGACCCTTCCTCTAGGGTCACTCCAGCCCAAAATGGAGATCGATACTCGTGCTGAACTTAATCCTAACCTCTGTCGAAATCTCCACTCTCTCAAACTAATTTCTTTTGTTTTTTCTACCGCTCCAAAATAAAGATATGTTTAATAATAAGATAAGTTTAATAATAAGATAACTTTAGCAGGGTAGGTTACGTGGCCTGAAAGCAATTTAAATGGATTTTGCAAGGAGAAAAAAGGGGTCGTGAGAGGAGAAAGGGAGAGAACCGGAGAGTCAGTGGTTATGGGGTTAGGATTCAGAGAAGGAGCAGAGGTGGCGGAGGGGCACGGGCAGAGGAAATACTAACGCGACCTTATATTTAGAAATACAGGATGTAAAGGTGAGAGCGAGCAGAGGTGCACAGAGGTGGTTTTTGGTATTCTTTTTCCATTTTGTATTTTAGAGTTTTGTAATGACTCCTGACCGAATAAAAGGCTGCGTGCAGTGGTCAGTGCCAAGTTTGTTAAAGTTGGTGTTAATACTAGATTAAATAGAGTTTCAAAGAGATTTCAGTGATTAAAAACAAGTTCATTTATTTCATGTACTTTTTTATTTTAATATCTTTATTAAAATTTTTATTTGAGTTCGTTTTTCAGTTTTCATTGAAGTATTTAGAGATGCAACAGTAATATCAGCGATGAGCCCCTCCCAGAAGAGCACGTTTTCATTATGCTTAACCTTTGCTGGGTGTGCAGTGCTGTCCCAAACTGAGTTACAACACAAAATGACTGTTGTGTAATCAGATGCATCAGGTTTAACAGCGCTAATAGCTACTCCACACAAAGATTCTTTTATTACACTTTGGGGATGATGCAGATTTATTTGGGTTACTTAGAGCTGGAGAACTCTACTCTAAAGAGCTTTTAGCAGGGTCCTCTAGTGTTTAATGATTCGTATCCGTCTGATTGTCCGTTTGTATTTGAGGAAATCAAATATTGTCCGTCTGCACTTTCAGCCGTTAGAAGGACCTGGGTAGACTTAGACTCAGACAAACTTTATTGATCCACAAGAGAAATTATTTGGACACAGTAGCCCTCAAACATTACAATATATTATAATGACAAAGAGTAAAAATATATGTACAAGTAACAATAAAATATAGAAATATAGTAATACAAATATGTCTTATACCACCAGAGACTCTCATTTTTAAGCATTTCAAGTTGTGCGGACAAAGAGGGCTGGAGGGGCATCAGTAATACCATTGTTGTTGAAATATTTGTCGTGTAAACAGAAACTACTTGATCAATAACAAGAGAACAAGAGATTACATTGACACATTTCATACAAATCTACTTTCTCTCCCATTTCAAACTACGTGACTCAGACTTAGACATTGGCCGTTTCATTCATTCATTCAACTACAACTCGTTTACCCGATATTTGCGTTTTGTCATCACCTCTCTGTCTCTCCCTTTCACGCACACACACGGGTCCACATCTTCTGGTGGTTCCCAGTTTTCGGCTGGTCCTGGAGTATTGTGTTGGTGATCGATGTCCCTCATTGCGGTGACGAGGAGCCCGCTCGCTCTCATTAAAAATGGATGTGCTGTGTTCTGGAGCACAGGAGCCTTCAGACGAGAGCGGAGGAGGTGGAGGAGGCGGAGGAGGCGGAGGAGGTGGCAGGACGTCCCAGAGGTGCCAGCTGTTTACCGAGCGCCGAGGGGAGGGGGGGGGGGGGGGGGGGGAGAGGGGAGGCGGGTGATCCCAAGGTTAGAACCCTGGTCGCCATAGAAACAGCCATCAAAATAGCTTGTTTTGTCTGTCTGGCGGGAGGTGCATTGGTCGTCTTTGTTGTGTCTCATATTGTGTATTCTTTGTGCGTCCCAGTTTGTTTTCATTATCATAAGCATTCATTTGTTTGGGGTTTGCCTATCATCAGCCTTGTCCAAGTCCATACTGCCATTGTGCACCTGGGCAACACACCTCTTATGCTGGAATGCTGAAATAATGAAAGTAAATCAACGTATATCACACCTTAGTACTGGTATTTTATGGTTTTTTTTTCAGCATTAAACCATTGCATCAACAGCTGTTTTTCTCACAAAATACCTTCTAAAACATACATTTGTTCTTCTCCACAGATCTGACCTGTAATTGGGTCAATTAGTATGTGTGGAGACAAATGCCTTTTTCAAACCCTCTACAGGAAAAGGTACATAGTGCACCTTTAAAACTGTAAAACAAATTCGACCTCAATCAACTCTCAGCTTACAAAACACTGCAGATTGCTAGCAGAGTTTCCACCGAGGAGTGAAAATACAAGAGGTTTTAAACAAGGCTTTTCAGCTTTAAAGTTGAAATATTTCCCCTTCTTTTTTTTATGTATACTTGGTGATATGGCTACAGATTATCATATCATGGTTTTCTTGGAGACAGATCACAATTTCAGTTTTATCACTATTGACAACACTTTGTATTTTCTCTGTTCATTTGTGCTTCTTCTGAAAGTTTACCCTTCACTGTGATTGGTTAAATCATCTATCAATCACTCAGAGCCTTGCAGAGACTGACAAATAGGAGCCGTGGATGAGAAAAGTGCCAGTGTCTGAGCCCAGAGCTGCATTTAACAGAAAATGTGAATCACAATATGACAATTTCATTAAAACAGCATAAAGTCAAAGGAATGAGATCACGATGTCACTTGTATCACCATCACGCAGCCCTATTTCACTGTCCACATCCTCTATTTTCCTCCTTCTAACTACCTGTTCCCTTAAAGCCTCGCCCCTCGCCCCCATCCATCACAGGAGCAGAGCGGAGCAGAGCCTGACCCGCTCACAGTGCACAGGGCAGTCTGGAGATACTTGGACGAAATGGAGCCACTACTCATCATAAGCTGCACAAACAGATGGAGGTGTTCCTCTAATGCACAGGCACTACTGCTCCTGTGACCGCACAAAGCCGTGTCCTCACTCTCTCGCTCAGACAAAGTGATATCTGGGCTTATTATTATTATTATTATTATTATTATTATTATTATATGGGAAAAAACAGGAAAAAAAAAAAGATTAAAATAAAAAAATACAGCACAAAAATGAACATGGAAGTGAACCTGTTTTTCCAACCCCAAGAAGTACCACATAAGTCACAAAAGTACTTTCTGCGTGATTTGGCTACCGTGTTTTTTACAATATAGGCCATATTACACTATTTTGACCTGGAGTTGAGTTCTTCCCTCCAACAGAAAACACTTCCAATTTATGATGTCATTAAGTGGTAGTTTAGAGTTAACAACTGCTTTTTAGATTTAGTAGACAGACTGATAATGCAGGATTACTCAAGTGTGTGTGAATGAAACAAAACGCAACTCCTTTAATGTTGAAATGCTATAGAATGTAATGAACAATTTTAGTTTTTGTGTAAAGCAAAAATTGGCAAGTCACGGCAACTGCTGCCTGTCTATCTGTGCGTTATTCAAGGCTTCATAATCCAACTCCACATACAGTGAAACCAGTGTATTTAATTACATTTGTGTTATTATTTCTTCCTCCATAATCATTTTATTGTTGTCTATTCAATGCAAAAGTGTTGTACAGTGTATAGTTATAAGTTACACGCCCTGTTCTGATGTTTGAGCAGTCCTTGAACACCAGAATTCTGTTTCGCTCTTCAGTCTGCTTTCAGTCTCTCCACTGTACACCCCCCACTTCTGTAACCTCCCACTAAGGTCATCTGTGGCTGGAATTTTATTAGCATTCATTTAACAGCGCACAATATTACCATACTAACATTTCAAACTGGAAAACGCTGGATGCCCGATACCAATTTTGATTCAACAATAAAAAAACAACAAAAAAACCTATACTGTAAATATGCTGCAGTGTTGTTGTCCTATAGTCGATCTACGTCTCTTGTAGTTTATGTAATTATACCATTTTGTCATGGTACTTCTAAAAAAGTAGTAATGTTGTTAAGTAATTCTTTTATGTTCATACTAAGAACATGATTTTGATTTTAAGACGAACGAGTGGCTGACCTTCCATCAGAAATTCTACATAATGCACCTTTAAAGCAGACCTATTATGCAAAAATGACTTTTTAGAGCTTTTAACCATAGTTGTTGCCCCATTTCATTTACCCTCAGGAAGTTGTATTTAGCGTGATTCAAGTTTGAGTAATATATTTACTTAATTGTATACTGTATTCAAAACTTCACTGCTCCCCTGTTTTCACTCCCACTGCTCCATACTTATGTCATTGTCCAATTTTATTTTCAATTTAGTATTTTTTTTTTTTTTTTTAGTGCACTGTACATGTCATTGCCTTGGTTTAGTCTAGTTCAAATGTATAGGAAATGTCCACAGTGTAATTATTATTTTGCTTGAAATTCCATTAAAAAAAAAAAAAAAGGCGAATTGCGATATTTAAAAATGTTTGTCAAAATTATATTAAAAAAGAGAATTTAAAAAAAAAATGTATGTAGGAGGTAAAAAAAACTGTGTTTCTGAAAAGTCCATCCCCTCTCTGGTAGATGGGACAGTGGACACAGAGGCAGAGACACACACAGACACATGCGGCGCTGTGGGAGGTGGGCTTTATTGTGCAGACGTGCTGTGCTGAGTGACTGCAGCGTGTCCACGGCAACAGCTGCTCTGCCCCCCCTCCCCAAAAAAACCCGCTCAATTCTGTCCTCTTCACCTCAAACTAGCGGCCAAAGCTCCCTGCTACATCTGTGCTCTAAATGAAACGGTGTACCGATAGAAACCATGACCAATTATGTCTTTTTGCTTTGTTTTGGTTTAAAAAGTTAAAAGTACAATTTACTTTTTCAGACTTTAGTTTTAGTTTGAGTTCCAGTCTGGTCACTGGTGGATCTTTGCGAGTTCAGATGGCGTGATTGACAGGTGGATTAGCCAATCAGAAGCGCGCACGATCAGTCTGTATTACAATATAATGGCTGCTTACGAGGAAAAAACAAAATACCATAGGGGACTGAAAAACTCTGAGACACTCTGAGGTGAGAGAAGTTTATTCAAAATGACAGGTGACCAATGAGCTCCTTTGTTTCACGCGCATCACTGAAATAACCAAATCTGATTGGACGAACGCAATCCTTTAGTACATATACGGAAGAAAATTTGTGTGGAGTCAATTTTCTGTTTCTCGATCCAACTGCAATGCCTTGGTTGAGGTCCTGAGTATCTGATCTTCAAGTTTCATGATTTTTATGCAAACAATAACTATAATATACTCTATGGCAAATCAACATAATTTTAGTAATCTCTACCTGAATGCGAGCATGTGATTGGACGATGCTTTTAGTCAATTTTGGTCATGTGATTATCAAAAACGTATTCTACACACATTTTACAAAGCACAATTTTTTACATAACATTAGATTACAAAATGGATAGTGGTGTCCCTTTGAAACTTGCAAATTAAAATAAACAAAATTGGCTTTATTAGCTCATCTAGATCCATATCCTCCTGTCCCCTGATGCCCTCCCGCTGTTGACTCCTCCAGAGCTGACAGTGGGCTTGTGTCTGTCTGTAGACGCTTCTCCACTGGGGACCACCCTCCTCTCCCTCCTCTTCTCCCTCCATCCCAGACTTTCTCCCGCTGACAGCTGTCTCCCCACTGTAACCCTTTCATGGCTGCGTGCCCGCTCTAAAGTAACTCTGTATGTTGCTAAGCTGCACACATGTTCCAGGGAAGGCTTTAGGGGATTCTGGGGGCTTTGGCAGATGTAGTTTTGACAAAGGGAAATCAGCAGCGTGTGTGAGACCATCAGGTACATGTCAGGCTTATTCAAATGAGGAGGTAATTCAAAAACACAGTCCAGAAATACCAACTTTAGAGGCTTGAGACAGTACCATAGATATATATACACGGTAGCCCCAATAGACATTCTAGACATAGTCCATTCTGCAGTGGAATATGACTAATTTGATTTTTTTTTTTTTTTTTTTTAAAGTAGAATGTCATTACATATTTTGAAATTCCATCAATCAATCAATCAATAAATAAACACTAAATCCTGATTAAGTTAAAGGTGAATCGTGTGACTTTTCTTTTTTCCGTCAAATGCTTTTCTCCATGGATAAACTGTATTATTGCTTTGTCTGGAATGTTTTACAGTATGGTATTAAACCTTTCTATCTTCATGGAGACCAAACCAGACCAAATAACAGGTCAGATCTGTGGAGAGGCAACCCCACTCACAGTCAGAATGCCTGTTTTTCTTGGTATTTTTGAGCTGAAGAATGTCTGAAGAATGCAAAATATGTTGTTAAATTAGAAGAGGGGGTGGTCTTCTTCCCACTCCTTTTTGGGCAAATTTCTGTTATGATCACACTAATGTCATATGGCTAATACTCAGAATGTAAATTACTTACTTGCCCAAAATAAATACATAAATGAATGAAATAAATGTCATACTGTGGAACATTCCAGGCAGAGCAATGACATATCTGTAGAAACAAGCAGGTGACGAAACCCCAACAAGAAGTTACATAGTGCACCTTTAGATATGGAGTAAAACCTTTGTCAAAATTATAAAAAGACATTGTTGGTTTTGACTTTTGTAAAATTCAGCTTAAAAATTAGTAAGTACCACAGCCTATGCTTTTAAAAAGTACACTATTGTATCAAGATTAGGTTTATTGCATATTATACTAAACTAAAGCATTATCAGCTCACAACTACCCCTAGTGGTTTGTAGTGGCACAACCAGACATTTACTGTATATAATATTTACATTGTTGTCATTTTTGTGTATTAAAACATCATATTTAGTTTCACTGTCCTCCCCTTTAAAAAAAATCCCCTCAAGACCTCACCCGGCTGCGCTCTCCCAGACTGGTGCCAGGCCTGTTTCCTGGTGGGCCCGTTTGTCATCAGCTCCAACTTGATGTGACCCACTCTGCCACTCACTACCACATAACACCTGTTTATCCCCGAGCAAGACACACACACACACACGCACACACACACACACACACTATCCAACTGCAAACTGACAGGAGGCTAAACTAACAGCAGTGTCCAGGGCAGAACTATGGGGTTGTCAATAGGCGCCTTTGTCCCCCTGCCCCCTGTCATGGTGTCCTACTCGCTTCAGGGCAGGAGCAGCACGCGTCGACAGGTGCGAGCAAACAGCTTTTAGAGTAGCACAGAGGTTTAAAGTGCATTTGACAGGTTTTGGTGTTTTTCTAATTATTACTTGGTATGATAGTACTTGTAATATTTACATCAGTTAAGTGACAGTTTGTGGGCGATAAAAGTTACAAAAAGTAAATAAAAATACAGGAAGCAGCCGACCTCCACATCTGTCATCAGCACTGCAAATTCTATCCAAAATGCAGTTACAATTTACACTCAAGGAACAGAATATTTCAGTTTAAACTTTGACTTTTCACAATAAAAGTCTTACATTTACTTTTATTACTCTAGTGTTTTGGTCCATGTTGCTGTAGGTAATTGTTATAGAATTACCTTTATATTTGTCTTCTGTTGTCCGTGTCCAACCTGGAAGTACAACTATGATCTTAGCCAAAATTAAAAAAATGAATCAATTTTTAAAAAAGGAAGTCAAATCGGAAATAACAGTATTTTGGTGATATTAGTAGTCCAAGCGTTCATATGCACTTGAAGAGTTTAAGAGACAAGACAAGAGTGGGAGGCAGCAGTTCAGTTTCCAAACTTTGTGTAGTGCAATCCTGTGCAAGTGTTACAGTGTGTGTGTGTCAGCGCATTTAGAACTTTATACACGATAATGAGGGATTATTGACGCTGCTTATCACATTTGACTGACACTTAATGCAGGATTATGGGTTAAAGTGCTATTTAGGCAGATAGCATTAAAATATATATTTTGTATATTTTTATAATTGATAGATACTGACCTTAAAATGGCCCTGTACTCAACTCTACTCCTTCTACTACTACTACTACTATTACTATTACTACTGCTGCTGTTACTACTACTACTGCTGCTGTTACTACTACTACTGCTGCTGTTACTACTACTACTGAATATATTACTGTTACTACTATTACTGATACTATTGCCGCTACTGCTAATACTCCTGCTGCTACTGCTACTACTATTGCTGCTACTATGACTACTACAGCCATTACTACTACTACTACTACTGCTGCTACTACTACTGCTACTACTACTACTACTACTACTACTACTACTACTACTGCTGCTGCTGCTGCTGCTGCTACTGCTACTACTATTGCTGTTACTATTACTACTACTACTACTACTACTACTACTACAGCCATTACTACTACTACTACTACTACTGCTACTACTACTACTGGCACTAAAACGTTTTTAGTGTGTTTTTTATAATATATAGAAACTGATCCTAAAAGAAATTCCTTATGCTTAACTCTACTACTTCTACTACTACTGATACGATTGCTGCTACTGCTCCTACTACTACTACTACTACTACTACTACTAGCACAAAAACATTTTTTTTAAGTATATTTTTTTAGATAGACACTGACCCTACAAATTACCCAATACCTCACTCTACTACTACTCGTACTACTACTTCTACTGATACTACTACTACTACTACTACTACTACTACTACTACTGCTACTACTACTACTACTACTACTACTACTACTACTGCTACTACTACTACTGGCACTAAAACATTTTTTTGTGTTTTTTTTTTTTTTGTGTTTTTTGTTTTTTTAAATAATATATAGATACTGATCCTAGAAGAAATTCCTTATACTTCACTGTACTACTTCTACTAATACTGATACAAATTACCCAATACCTCACTCTACTACTACTTCTACTGATACTACTACTACTACTACTATAGGTATAAACCAGCAGGCGTCAAAACTAGGACTGCATCACTGCTTGTCCTAAACCAGGACTAAACCAGAACTCAACCAGGACTGTACCAAGATTTTACCCAGACTAAACAGTAACAATTGCAGATTCAACCCCAAAATATAGAGCCAACTGTTTCTGTAGTAGATGAAATTGATTGCTGGTTGACTTATCTTATTCTAGTACTAATAGCAGCACAGATTATGAACCACTGTCCCACTCCTGTCTCTCTCCACTGTCCACCTGCCAACAGCATCTGATTCACAGCTTTCAAAAATCACTTATGAAGCGTCATTTACACGTTGCCTTCACGCCCCCTCTTGGCACGGGCTATTATTAAGCATTGATCAGAATTTTGGTTTCAGAATTGGGCACGTTTTCAAAGGCAGCTGTCATTACCAGGAAATTATCGGGAAAATAGAAAGACTGACAATACTGAAATTAATCCTTTCTATTTTGGTTCATGTGGTGGGCAGTTGTATTCCATTGTCCGCTTGTATATTTAGTCATTATGAGGTAGAAAAATCGAATTTTCACAGTTTGGCAAGATTTTTATTATCTTAAAAAGCATGAAAAACAGAACTTTAAGAATAGTTTGCAGTGCTCCAAAGTTATTCCCCACTTACCTTAAAGGGCCCATTTTACGCGATTTTCTTTCTAATTCGATGCAGACAGCACACAGCAGATTTATTTTGACCTCGAGAGCTGCTTAGACTAAATATATCTGTTCTGGGGCAAGACAAGTTTTACACAAATACATAGGGAAAAAAATCTATTCTATTTTGCTTGTATGTTTAGTCATTATGATAGTGGTAGGTGTTGATAGAAAGTGTCAAACAGTGTGTGGTCTAAGCAGCGGATAAAGACACAAAATGGAAACTGACCAAACATGCAAATCTCACATTAGACTAGATTTCCATAGCCACCTGAGGTCATGCTCTGGTTCTGAAGTCATTTGAATGGCTTTAGTGGTGTGTACTGGTGTGTGGTGCGTTGTCAATCATCGGACAAGACCTAATAATGATGTAATGACGGTGACACTGAGGTATTATGAGGGCAATTTTGCAAGAGAATTGAACAGGGATTAGAAATGCAGTGGTTCAAACCTCTGCAGATCATGCCAGGAGCTGTAATGTTTAGAAAGGTAGTCCTGGTGAATCTCTGTACTAGTCCAGTCTGATGTTGTGTCCACGGGCTAGACATTTAACCTCCCTCGACTCCAGGCATAGCAATATCAAATGCATTTCTTTCTTTTATTCTTTTTTTTTTTTTTTTTTCATCAAAGAGACAACAAAGAGAATACTACGGTTGCTGTTTCTGTCAGCTATACCTGGTATTTCATTGCAACTTTTACTTTACAGCTACTAGTACAGCAGTATGTGTATAGCTTAAATATATTTCAATACTCCAGCTGAAATGTTGCGCAGTACAGCATTAAAAGTATCTGTCTTGCATTTATTTATTGCGAAAAAACCTGCATTCATAATTGAACAGGGTCGCCTCTCCACGGATTTAACCTGCTATTACAACTACTATTTTCAATCATTCAAAAATATTAAAGGTTACACAGTATGGCATTAAACTTATCTACCTACATAAAAACAACTACGTGACACCACCAGGCCAAGTTACAGGTCAGATCTGTGCAGAGGCAAACCCACTCTACAGTAAAAGTTCAAATGCAGCTTTTCAAGGTATTTCTGAGCCATAAAACACTGATGATTAAAACAATGCAAGATAGATGATTTTAATGCTATATAGTGGAACATTCTGGGCAAAGCAAAAACCATGTGACAAGCAGGTGACGGACCCTCCACCAGGAAAGTTACACATTGCATTTTTAACTGATTTTCTGTTTTGTAAATATATAAGGTGGAAAAAATAGCCATTTAAATTTGCCTTTTGCCGTTTCACACAAGCACATTCACACAAAACCCGGATGTTTGTTTGACTTAAATGCTATGTGTGCTACTACTACTACTACTACTACTATCTCTACTACTACTAATACTACTAGTACTGGTACTGCTACTTCTATTGCTGCTGCTACTACTAGTACTACTACTAGCACTAAAACACTGTTAACTATATTTTTATAATAGATATTGACCCAAAAAAAACAAACTATACTTAACTCTATTACTACTACTACTACTACTATTACTACTACTACTACTCCTACCACTACTACTACTACTACTACTCCTACCACTACTACTACTACTACTACTACTACCACTACTACTACTACTACCACTACTACTACTACTACTACTACTACTACCACTACTACTACTACTACTACTACTTTTACTATAGGTATTTAAATTTGCGCTTTGCCTATTTGTTTTTGACCAGGATGTAAGCTTGTCTGTGTCTATGTAAATTCTGAGCATGTTTTGTAAAGGTTTCACATCTGCACATTCACAAAAAACCCGGATGTTTGTTTGACTTAAATGCTACACGTGTTTTCACTTTGGCTCATTCAAATTCTCCACCAAGGACACACTCAGCATCAGTATTCACATGCCATTAGAAATCCATTTGCACTTTTAAAAAATAACACTGGAATAATCACTTCAGTCTAGTCAATAGCAGAGTCGCTCGATCTTTTTAATTGGAAAAATGAGCTAATATTTACTTTTTGTTTTGTTTTTATTTAATATTGGGTATAAATGATTATTTTTTTGTTCAAGTCAAGGTAGCAAGATTAAGCACAGTTACATAAAAAAAAACTTTTAAAGAGCGTATATTATGCTGTTATAATGTTGTTTCCTCATCACAAACAGACCTGGAGTTGCGTTTTCTTTCATTTAGACAAGTTCTCTCAAACTGAAAACACTCTATTCCACCTTGTGATGTCATGTGGTAATACAAGAAGTGCTCCACTGTGTTTTTTAAACTCCATACACCTTCACTAGAATAGTTTGGATCATTTCAGCCCTGGAATTGCCAATCTCTACTGAACAATAGGTAAAAAACTTGAAAACTACCGCTTCATGACATCACAAGGTGGAACAGAGCATTTTGAGCTTTGTGATTTAGGCAGACTAATAATAAAGATTACTAAAAAAAATAACAAAACATAGCTCCAGGTGTTATTTGATGAGGTATGGCTTAAAGCTCACAAGAGTCAATTTTGGGGCCTTATTGCCAAAGGTATAGCTGAAGATCTGGAGATGCGTCCCCTGCTCTTGACGGGTTGACCCAGCAGATAAAAGATGGGTCAAATGTAGAGGACAAATTTCCCTATGGGGACTTTAAAGTGTATGTTAACCTTAGTTAATACCTCACTACTACTACTTTCTTTATTTTTACTACTTTCTACATTTTAGATACATACGGAAGACATCAAATACATGAAGCAAGATATAGGGAATTCTGTATTCTTTCTTTACTACATAATTGCATATATCAGACTTTGTGTATTTAATGTGTTCTGTATGTATATAAAATGTATGGAAAGTAGTACAAATAAAGAAAGAAAACTCTGAATGTGATAGTGCGTCCAAACGTTTGACTAGTAGCGCATTTAAAACCTGAACTGTCAACAGAACCTTGATCTTAAAACATAAATCGCATCTTCTCGTAACTGCAAGACCAAAATAGTCCGTTCTTGTTCAAACTTTGTGAGACAGTGTTATGTCCATGTTATTTACCCACATGTGGTTGTGACTGCAGCCTGATGTGTCGGTGGATTTGAAGTGTCCGTCTGTGGGCAGAGCAGGACACTTGCTTTTCTTCACAAAACCCCATTGATGGCACTGACCGGAGAACCTGGGGCCAACTGCTGCCAGCTGCTAATACTGCGACAGATGCAGGCCAGTTGACACAATAATGAGACATATCAGAATACACGCTCTCCATACAGGGACAGATACCGGGAATCAGAGGGGTCATTGTGCATTTGAGATGGCTTTTAGGATTTATGATGGATTGGGGGAAATGTAAACAAAACTAGTATTGTATGACATGGTTCTGTTCTTCTGTGGTAACTTTTAGCTGAACTTTGAGACCCAGAAAGGCTGAGTAGCTTTTAGTCTTTATAATCTTGATTCTCGGACTATCCTATATTACACAAAATGCATTCTTGTATGTTTTAAGACATGTTATGATGTTGTTACCTCATCAAATTCACATCTGGAGTTGTTTTTGTTTCATTCACACATTTGAGTAATCCTGTCTACCTCTCCAAAGCTCTTAATCAGGGGTGTCCAAACTTTTTTCATCAAAGGCCACATATCTAAACTCAGACGAAGCAGAGGGCCGATCGAGGGCCACAGACTGGTGCTCAGTACAGTGAATAATTGAAATATATGGATGTTTAACACGTTAGAATGAGCTATCAGTCCTTTATTCATGCTAAGATCCACAAAACCACACAATAAATATTAAATATTGTCTTATCAAGGTAGATTTTCAAAAAACTTACAGTCAAAACTTGCAGTCAAAAGTACTGCTCAAGGTAATTTGGGCCAATTCACCTGGAAGCCTGAGGGCCAAGAAAAATTTGTCTGAGAGCCACATTTGGCCCACCGGCCATAGTTTGGACATGCCTGCTCTAAATGCTCTGTTCCACCTTGTGATGTCATGAAGCAGTAGTTTTCAAGTTAACAGCTTCTTTTTTACTTTTAGTTTAGAAGAGATTGACAATTCCAGGTGAAATGATCCAAATTATTCTAGTTAAAGTGAATGGAATTTAAAAACACAATGGAGCACTTCCTGTATTAACACATGACATCACAAGGTGTAACAGAGTGTTTACTGTTTAAGAGAAGAACTCAGTCCAAATACGCAGGGTTTGTGTGTTAAACATGTTTGAATGAAACAAAAAACAACTCCAGGTAGTGTGTTTTTGATCAGTAAACAACATTATCACATAAATTAGAAAATGTCTTAATATGGGCTCTTTAATCTATCGAAAAAATCCCTGTTTATACCCGGTATAGTCCTGTTTTAGACCTAGTTTTGATGTGGTGGCACTCTTGAGAAACAAACATTAACTTGATGGGAAAAGTTTGAGAACCACTACTTTAGACAGTACTTATCATGTACGTGCTAATGACTCGCTATTGCTCTCTACTCATGCATAAACAATGGACACTTGTAGCCACTTGGTTTCTGTTTACCAAAAGGATCTTCTACTTTGCACATTTACACTGGGACTACCTATGTTGTTTGCTAATAAGTCTGTTTTGCATGTTTGTCCAAGTTTTGTGATGGTAATTTTGCACTTTTCTATCATTTAGACCATTTTAGTTATCAATATGCAGAGAAAGTTGGTGATAAGTAATAAGTAATTATGTATTATCGTGGTATAAAAAAACAGATTCAACGTTTTGAATGTGATATTGGATTCGTATCAGTTTTCATATCAACGAAAACTATCATCTAACAACTGTGGATGGATCGCTTATTCCTTACTGACCACCGATTTTGTTTACGTGCTAAGTGTGTTTGTTTCTTCTCGTTGCCCAGGTGACGCAGGTTCCAGTGGAGTCGTGTGAACAGTACAGCACATGTGGAGAGTGTCTGAGCTCAGGAGACCCTCACTGTGGATGGTGTGTCCTGCACAACATGTGAGTACCCCAAACCTTTACTCCAACGGGATTAAACTAGGAATGTTCCCCATCATTTTCACGAGATGGTCCTGAGATCCACTAAGTCAGGGGTCCCCAACCACTGAGCTGGGGCCCAAAAATATGATTTACTTCTTTTTTATAGTCAAAATCTATGTGTTTCACTTTGAAAATAAAGTGCAAATGAACCAGGTAAATAGCAAACACGAGTATTAAGAGCATGTGATTTTGTTTAGGCCAGCGTTTTTATCCGGCATCATTTACGCTACTTCTTATCTTTGAAATTATAAGCAGGGCCAAATGTATGTTTATAAAACTTTCACGTTTGCCTATACCTGTGGGTTGCTGAAGTCTCATGGACCAATATGTGGTCGTGCACATATGGATAACTCATAGAAACAGCCATAACTTAATGACCACTGACAATACAGGAATGCAGATAGCACATGCAAACTCCACCTCGAGTGTTTTTAGGGATGGGATCTTGTTTTTGTTTTTTGTTTTTTTACATTTGGATTGGTCAAAAAGAGTTAAGAGCTGATGAGTTACATCTCCTATAGGTCTAAAAAAGAGAACTGATACACACAAAAAAAAAAAACTAATAACAAATTAATAATAAATAATAAATTAAACATTGTGTGGCCAAAACTGTGAACTGAACTGCACAATTTATATATTAGGAATTGTGTCAAAATCTTGTATTGTTTCGTTCTCGTGGACTCAATCTCGTGTCCTATTGATGTTGGTTCATGATATATATGTTATTTATGTTAATGCCATACTGTGAAACATTCCAAACAAAGCAATAACATCTCCACAGAGAAAAACATCTGACGGACCCTCCACCAAGAAAAGTTACACAATGCACCTTTAAGACCATTTTTTTTAAACTATGATTAAGGGTTTTATGCTTTTTGTGCAACGATTACCGGCCCTGCCCTGAAAAAAAAGGTATGTTTTTTACCAGTCCTTATGACAAAAAAAGGTTGTCTACTGTTCCACTAAGTGACTAGAAATTTGTACACAGACAACTGAAAGTTCCTAGCAGATATTTCAAATAACCTTTAGTCCATTAATTGGTTGATAAAGCCTTTGTTGACCAAAATGTGTATTAGTCAATAATAATTTAATAGGATTTCATGGACACAGCAAAAATGAGTAGGCTGTAGATTTGTGAATTTAATCATGGCGTTTTATCTACAAATATGCTAATTTCTAGTAATTTTCTTGTATTTTCAGTACTCAGCTCATTACTAGTGAGATTTTATACTTCCACAACAACCACTACTACTACTACTACTACTACTACTACTACTACTACTACCACCATTACTATTACTACTACCACTACTGCTGCTGCTGCTACTACTATTACTACTACTAAAACTACTACCATTAAACCTATCCATTTAATTATCATAAAGTAATCTAGTATAACACAGTACATGATTAACTACAACTATTGCTATTGCTCTTACTACTACTACTACTACTACTACTACTACTACTACTACTACTACTACCACCACCATTACTACTACTACTACTACTGCTACTACTACTACTACTACTACTACTACTACTACTTCTACCACTAAAACTACTACCATTAAACCCACCCACATTTAATTATCAGAAAGCAATCCTGTTTAATTCAGTATATGATTAACTACAACTTCAACTTCAACTATTTCGATTACTACTGCTACTACTACTATCAGTGCTCCTGCTCCAGTGCGTCTACAGACCTGTGTGAATATTCATAGAGGTTAATGTGTTTAGTTGAACCCTTGGGAACATACCAGCTGATGTTTTCTCCAAATACCCTCAGGGCTCATCTGTCTCCACTTAAGACTCCAGTCAAAACAGAGCCCTGGAGCTGTGAGTGACACCTGCTGGAGCCTGGATACCACTACAAATCTTTAACCAAACACTATACAAGAGTAGGGGGACCACCTCAGACTGTAAATATAGAGGGACCAGTTGTTGGATGTGGCGAGACATTGCGAAATCAGAGATCGGAGATAATAACTGCAGTAATACCACATGATTGATTGGACTAGCAATAGGGCGGCAGTAGCTCAGTTGGTAGAGCTCTTGTTCACTGATCCGAAAGTTGGTGGTTTGAATCCCGCTCTCGACATAAACATCATTGGTTGCGCGGTCAGATCCACTGGCCCACAGGACGACAGTGTGTTTCCAGCTCCCACAGATGAATGCTGCCATTGTGTCCTTGGGCAAGACACTTAACCCACCTCGCCCCCAGTGTCTGCGCACATTGGTGCATAAATGGTTGAGTGGTTTCTTGATGTAAAGTGCTTTGAGTGGAGGTGGAAAAAGCGCTATATAAAAATATGACCAATAGATGTCAATGTATTATAACCTTGAAAAACAGTACACTTAAAAGTCTTGATTTCTTCGCAAGAATAAAAATATTATCGTATTTTCAAAGGTAATTCCAGCGCCAGCATTTAGAATTATGAAAACTTAGGATGGTTACCATAGCAATTCATCTTCTGAATGGTGAAAAGTCTTCAAAATGTCACACATAACAGAAAGATGAAACCCATGGACACAAAAGCAGTCACAAGACACAATAACTTTTGATATCTGACTCATAAATTGTACTTTTTTCCATTCTGCAAGTAAAAAAATCATTGTAAAGGTACACTGTGTAACTTTTTGATTGGGGATCCATCACCATGTTATTGCTCTGCCTGAAATGTTCCACGGTATGACATTAAACAGCTCTACTGTGCATTTATTCAATTACAGGTGATTGTATAGCTCAAAGTATCTACAAAAACATACAAAGGCATTCTGACTGTGAGCGGGGTCGCCTTTCCACAGATGTGACCTGTAACTTGGTCTGGTTTGGTCTCCATGAAGATAGAAAGGTTTAAAGCCATACTCTGAAACATTCCAGACAAAGCAATAACATCTCCATGGCGAAAAACATTTGATGGACCCTCCACCAGAAAAGTTACACAATGCGCCTTTAAGATCGAACCGGGGACATAGGATTTGGACATTTATTATCTAAAGTAATTGAACCAGCTTGTTTTCTTTGAGTTCCAATCACTCACATTCCGTCATAGTGTTTTTCTTAGCGCTTGTGTCTCGATCTTCGCACTTCGGGGACCCCTTTAAACGCGGCCCCTCTTTCTATAGGTAGCGCTGGAATATTTGTGTGCACTCGCAATCATCATTACCGTGATGGCTGCCTCGGCAAAGTGCACTTAAAGTAATTTACATCGCTCCAAAAAGCCAGGACAGGACAAATAATTGCTATGGCGACAAGGTAATTCAACGTGAGGGGTATGTGTGGGTGGGGGTACGGAGGGGGGAGGATGGGGGGAAGGCGGGGGTCTCGACAGTCAGCATGTCTTCACACGGGGGATCGGTTACAGAGGCGGCGGCCGTCTTGGGTCTTAATCATATGCTTTTGTGTAGGAGGCAGAGGCACAGCGGTGGAGGCAGCTGGTAGGGTTTGAGTGCGCAGCGTGTCGGGAAGGGCTGCTGTGCTACATAGTGAACGTTTAGAGGTTTTGGGGTGGTATTGTGAACCCAGGTATAGAAGTGTGTTAAGTTATTGGCAGTTCAAAACAGTGGGGAGCAGTCGCATAGTGAGTTAAGTCTGTAGGGTTGCTGGTTCGTGTTGTGTCCCTGGGCAGAACAATGGACGCTAAAGTGAAAATACATGGCTGATGTTGGTAGCTTAAAGTATTATAGAATTACTGCAACCATGGTAGTTGTAAGCTACACCTACGAGTACGCTACATCAGTGGTCCCCAACCTTTTTTGCGGCACGGACTGGTTTAATGTCAGACAATATTTTCACGGACTGGCCCCTCCGCTCAAAACAAAATTGAGGAACGGGGAGCCACGTGGATGTGTATTTTGGACGTGTAAAATTGAGGACTGAGGGGGAGTTCTGTGCAGCCCGGTACCCAACAGGACCGCTGCTCTTTACTACTACTATACTATACTACTACTGTACTGTAACTTGGCTATAGGGTACTGCTATTCTCAACTAACTCCCCCTTTTGGTGCAGTTTTTATCACCGCTATTCCTACTACTGTTGTTCAAATACTGAAATTTCGAATTCAATGTTAAGACTATGGATAATACATAGATTTTTGAAATGGAGTTCTCACAGTATTCCATTCCCAGTGTTTTACTACATATTTTGAATAAAGATATCATGATTATTACAGCATTAGCATTAGCATTACTAGCCAATTTGGTTAATGAGAAACAACTAATAAGGTAAGAGCTGTTTAATTTGAAAACCGCATGCTGGGTACATCACAGTTTCATTTTTAGTTTTAGCGCCAACAGTTCGTGACCCCTGCACTGTCTCTCGGGGTCAAAGGTCGACTCTCCGATTCGTGTCAGAAGCTCCATCTGTTGTGTAAACTCCAGGACCTGTACCACCTGTCTGTGGTCTGACCCTGTCCTCCACCCTGACCCACAGGACCTGCAGCTCTGTCAAAACTTTAAGGAACTTACTAATGCAGAGCAGTAAAGACTTGGGGTACTTCTGCATTCAGTGGTGAAAAGTACCAAAGTACTAAAGTAAAAGTACTTAAAAGTGGCATGCATGTCACCTGCATGATTCCATGGAAATAGAAAGTTAAAACCATACTTCGGAACATTCTTTATCCAGATGCATTGCCATACTGTAGGAGATTATAGCCAAAGGAACGTTTCCATGGAGACAGGCACATAAGAGTCAGGTTTGTGGAGATGCAAGGCTACTCACAGTAAGGACACGTGTCTTTCTACATTTCTCTCACTTCCTAAATACTCAATACAGATGGAACCCAGTTTCTTGCTTTAACTTTTTACTAGAGATAAAAAAAAAGTATAAAAATTATTGATCAAAATATCAAGATACTTTAATAAATAAAATATTATACTAATTTGAATAAAATAAAATGCCATAAGAATCCCTGACCCTTTGGAGAATATTTTTTCTTTGTTTGTTTTTTACTCTTTGTGACAGATCAGATTTCGGTATATTCTTTATCACACCAGACAGTTGAAGAGGGCAATATAAAGAAAAAATGGTATAGTATTATTAAGTATCAATTATATTAAAATCATATATTTCTCGTGGACCTGCTCTTGTATCTTGTCGTCAGATTTGTGCCTCGTCCCCCTACTACTCAATACTCAAATTCAAATACTGCCATCCAATCACAGACTGGTATCTTTTCCCCTCAGCCAGTCACTCACAAGCTATTCATATAATGTCATTTTTTTCATCTTTTCAATCATCATGTTTCTTTTCTCCTCCAGCCTGTCTCCACGGCAGCAAAACAGTCTGCCTCCTCACCCTCTTTTCCATCTCCTCTTCTCACCATCCATTCAGTATAATACATTTTCCTCGGGTTTTTTCTGGTTTAATCATCTGTTGTTGTTCTTGTCTGGCAGCCTCCTACAACAATGTGATGACTGTTTTCCCTCTCAAAAGATATAATATTTAGTTTTGAATTGTTAATCGTCATGGCAACGGCCCTATCTTTGAATCCATCTGTATCCACCCGTGTAATTCCTCACTGTAGAGCCCCATCCTTCTCTCGCATCTGTTTCCTGCAGCTCTTTTGCATGTGCACAGCTGTGAGTGCCGCCGCTTCTTTTGGACGTTTCTCATTTCTCAAATTTTCATCATTCACACAGAGCCAGAGAGGATTTTATCACGTAACATCTGTCTGTCTGTGTTTCTTATGTTGCGTGTTCCATTGCTTTTTTTTTTTTCTAAGCATCTAAGCAGTGTCATTCAAATGATAGCATCTCTCTCTCTCTGTCTCTCTCTCTTTTTGTGCATCTCTTCTCCTTCCTCTCTTTCCACTCTCTTTCTCTGTCTGTCCTCTCTCATTCACGATTGCATTCACAATTTTGTGCTGGTTTAGTTGTAGTTTTTAGTAATGCTGGTGTAGACTCATAGGTCCCTTCTCTCTCTCTCTCTCTCATTATCTTGTCCTCTCTTGTTCTGCCTCTTTTCTCCCTCCTTTGATTTTGATTTCATTCCGTTTCTCTGTTTATCTTCTCTCATTCACAACTGGTTCTGTTTTAAGCAACTTGGTTTGGTCCTTATTTGGTCCTCTCTGTCTCTCTCTCGTGTCCTCTCTTTCTTCCCTACCTCTCTTGCTCCTCTCTCCCTACCCCCTTTCTTTCCTCTGCCTCTCTTCTCCATCTCTCTTTGTCTCACCCATTCCCTCTAGTCTCTCTGGTCTGGTCCAGGTTTAGTCCCAGGTTAGTCCCACTTTAAATGTGGTCTCTCTCTCTCTCTCTCTCTCTCTCTCTCTCTCTCTCTCTCTCTCTCTCTCTCTCTCTCTTATCTCTGTCTCTTTCTCTCTATCTCTATCTACCTCTGTCTACCTACCTCTATCTCTTTCTGTCTATCTATCTATCTATCTATCTATCTATCTATCTATCGCTTTTCTCTTGGTCTTCTCTCCTTACCCCCCTGCCCCCTTTTTGTCTCTCTCCTCCATCTTCCCTCATTTTCTCTTTGTCTCCCCTCTCTCTCCCTACCTATCTTCCTCCCCCCCCCTCTCTCTCTCTCTCTCTCTCTCTCTCTCTCTCTCTCTCTCTCTCTCCTTCTGTCTTTAGGTTACCGCACATAAACAATCCCCCGCTTTGATCAGCGTCCTCCCTCCCTCTAAACCTGTCAACCATAATACCCATCCCTCCTTTCTCTCCCCACCTTTTCTTCTTTTTCGCTCGCTCGCCCATTGAGGTATTCTAAGGCAGGTAATTACGTACACAGGAGGACATTAGCATCATTGGCGTTGATGAGGGCTTGAATGGGGTTGGGTAGAATGGCGTCGGATTGGCACGTCTGTCATCTCTGCTCTTTCTTCTTTGTCTGATTTGGTGTGGAGAGAGATGGGGAAGTCCTTTAATTATCAGCAGCTGCCCGGAATCCACTAGAAGAATGAAAACTAGCAATAACAGTGTTGCAAACTAAGACAGATTATTTAATGTGGAGTAGAGATCATTTGCGTAAACAACAATGCTGATACTACAAGAAAGGGCTAGGCTGTTTGAAAAGAAAAAGGCTTACAGTATTAATTTCCTTTTAATCAGTTAACATGACAAAATCTGTTTTAATTTCTCTCAACAGCGTATAGTGCTAGTAGTAGTTATATCTACTAACCCTTCCAAACAGGAAGCGAGCATGGGGTCGCTTCCGGCTCCATCGACTCTGGCTCCAATTGACTTTACTTTGTTTGTAAAGGTGTTTATTTCGCTGTTTTGTCCGTAAATAAATTCCTATTCTAATATTGCAACTCATCTCCAAATTCGCCCTTATAACTGCTAGCCTCGTGAGCTTCATTTGACTGAAACCGAACACTTCAAGCCATGTTATAACCTCAAGAGCATGCCTGGAGCTGTGTTTTGTTTCAGTCACATGTTTGCGTAATCCTTTATTATGTAGTCTTAGTCTTGTGATGTCATGAAGCGGTACCTTTTTACCTTTAGTGGAGCAGTGGAGCACTTCCTGTATTGCCACATGACATCACAAGGTGGAACAGAGTGTTTTCTGTTTGAGACAAGAACTCAGCCTAAATATTCAGGCTTTGTGTATGAATGAATGAAACAAAACACAACTCCAGGTCTGTTTGTGATGAGGAAACATTATAACATAGATCATAAAACAATATATAATATCGGCCCCTTAAGAAAAGATAAAAACATAGCTACTGCCAGTATTAGGCTATACTACACAATTACTGCAACTGTCTCCTTGACCTTACCACTGTACTGAGGTTAATTATATACATAGTCAAAATAACAAACTATTTTGTGCAGACCGAAGAGCCCAGAAGAGCCATCACTATCATCACAGCTTCCTCTTCTCCGTCTGCTCGAGTGTGGCGTGAGATTGAGAAGTCCTTTAATTACCAGCAGCTGCTCGGCCCTCTTCTGAAAGCACCAAGAATAAGAAACAAAGTCGCCATGATAACGCTAGCTAGCAGCGAGCGTATTATGCTAGCAGCGCGCGTTTGATGCTAGCTAAATCCGCCGCGCATTTTGATTATGGCTCGCAGGCAGCTCATCATCTCAAGCGCTCTTCACTCGCGGTTCTATGAATGAGCCCAGGCCTGACCACCATCCAAAAACACAGATCTGGAATAATGCTAGCCGCTCTGTTAGCGCGGTCAGATTAGCGCTTTAATCAGGCTCACAAGAGGCTTTCCCCTGCTCAAAATATACCCCCATGGTTTCATTCTCTCCATCCACGCTCCACATTCCAGCACATGACAATGGACCGGGCTGTGATTTGTTGAGGATTAGTCGCTGGTTTGATTCCCGTCCAAGTGCATGGATTGAGCGAGTGATGTCGTGCCAAGGTCAGCAGGCATTCACTGTGAAGTTAATGCAAGTCAATGGAAGCTCACCAGTGTAATGCAAAGCTATAGGTCGAAGGGAGTTAAAACGGCTGCTTCGATGCCATGTACTTGTGTGAACGGAAGTTTTTGACATAGAGCGTCCAATAATGATTTCTGCAAAGCAATGTATGACACTGTATTGAATTCTGAAGCTAGTTCCGTATATTATTATCTTATACCTGATGATTTCTATTGGTTACCAGACCAATTAACTTCTTGTATTACAACAATAAACATAATTTTATTCATTCATTCATTTTAGCCACCCCCCATGAAATATATGACCTTGAACGTCATCTGAAACCCAGCATTTGAGGGGAAACTAGCATCTGTTTGCTTTGCTTTTAGCAGTATAAAGAAAGCACTCACACTTCACAGCGAGACTGTTCCGGGTTCCGTTCTGTGCGGAGTTTTTATGTTCTCCCTGTGTCTGGGTGGTTTTCCTCCAGGCGCTTTAGTTTCCCCCATCAACCCAAAACATGCACCATAAAATCCTAAAACAACGGTAGTTTTGACCAAGACTAGCAACAAAAGATGGGTCCCCAGGTGCTGCATTTTGACACGCAATGCTCCTGAATGCAGACGACTACATTTTTGTATGATGATGTCAGATTGTCAGATATAAAAACAGATTTTCAATATATGGCAACACCTACTTTCCTAACCCTAGAAGGAGCATAGATGTACCAGCAAAGCTCATTTCAGCTGTGCTCTTGACCTTTCCTCTAGATATCAGGGAATACTTCTGGTGACATAAGATTAAACTTTGACCATTTCTGATTTCCTTATTTCAAGAAACCTACAATAGTTGGATCCTGATGTCATCACTAAATTATTTGTCATAATGTGTAGGTCTCCTCCTGTATTACGCTGTACACTGCTTTCATTTCAAACCGCTGATCTAGTGTGATATAGTGCATGAGGACAATTTGTTCTTGTTTGTCTCTAAACACACCCTATTCTACACATTTGAGCCATAAAACATCCTCTAATTTAACATCAGCAACAACAATTAGCTGCTTTAGCTAGTCCTGGGTGTCAGCCTGAGCTAATGGCCCACTCATCTCCCTGCACCTCTGCCTCTTCCTGGGTACACCACATCCATCTCCGCAATTGTACCTAATGAGATATCGACCACCAACACGCTGCTCTATCAATTTTTCCATACATCCTCCACACTTAGGACTAGTATAAGTTATCTGAGGATGGAAATACGGGCTGCATATTATGGCTGATGATCATAAAAAACTAAATTGGTTTTGAATAGAGTTGGAACATATATTGAAAAATGGAAATCTTTGGAATAGCTGTTTCTGAGCTATGCAAAATTTGAATATTGATTGTATTTAAGGGTTTTATATTAAATCAAAAATGATGAGCTTTTGGCCATGTTAGAACATTGTTATCTCATCAAAAACATACCTGGAGTTGTATTTTGTTTCATTCACATGTTTGAGTAAGTCTGTCTACATCTCCACAGCTCAAAACGCTCTGTTCCACCTTATGATGTCACAAAGTGGTAGTTTTCATGTTAACAGCTACCTTCTGCCTTTAGTTAATTTGCTTGGAATGTTCCACAGTAAAGCATTAGTGTCTTTACAAATTTCACCAGGGAATCAAGGCCAACAAAACCACCTCAAACCAACTAAATGAAAGATAAATAAGTCTGATTCATTCCAGACAAAGCAATAATATCTCTATGCAGACAGAAGAGTTACATAGTGTATTTTTATTTTTATTGCCCATTCAAGTTTTGAGCGATGTTTGAGCCTCAACTGAGACAAATTTTTCCCATAGAAATTCAGAGAAAAAAGTTTGAAAGCTTGCTCTGGCATAATTAGCTACGTGGTGACTAATGAGCACAATACCTATAATTGCATGTCAAATCTGTTTACTTTATAATTTTATAAACTGCTAAGTTATTAAAACATTTCGCGGAATCTTGTGTTTTAAATGTGCTTTTTGTACCTAAAACAATAGCTAGCACATAGCCTCCATATTGCCTTTTAACGCTTAAAGGTGCAATGTGTAACTTTTCTGGTGGAGGGTCCGTCACACGGTTTTTTCCGTGGATTGTTTTGTTTGGAATGTTTCACACTATGGTATTAAACCATTCTATCTTCATGGAGACCAAACTATACCAAGTCACAGGTCAGATCTGTGGAGAAGTAACCCCGCTCACAGTCAGAATGTCTGTTTTTCTAGGTATTTTTGAGAATAGCAAAAGAAGAAATTTAATTTGTCAACTGGACAGAGTTTATTTGAGCTATAAAACCACCTGTAATTGAATAAATGTAAGGTAGAGCTGTTTAATGTCATACTGTGGAACATTCCAGGCAGAGCAAAGATCCATAGAAACAAGCAGGTGAAAGGTTACATAGTGCACCTTTAATATTTAAAATTTTCGAGAAGTCTGTAGGAAATATTAATGTGAAATTTGCTTCCGGACTGAACTTCGAAGCGGTCAGAACTTGAGTTCCATTACAGATATATACTGTATGTATTCATCTGGATAATACAAAAAATGTTTAGCTATACATTTTGTCATCACCGCACACTCCTATTTCTGATTCATATTTTTTGGGATCTTACCATCTTTCTCCATTCCATTTTATGTAGTCTTCAACTAGTCTTCACACAAGTAAAGATTTAGCAATGAGCTGTAGCCTTTTCTGTAAATCTTCCTCGCCTTATCTCCCAAATCCACAAGAGAACGTCAGAATACATCTCTCTACTCATATGCACTATGTATGGATCTATTTTTCATTCGAGAAGGCTCAAGTTACAGCAGTCTCCATCTTGCAGAGGAATTGGCCGTTGCCGTGGGAGACAAAGTGTTTGGTCTGACCCTCAACATAAGCTTTGGTTTTCAGACTTGTCAGTCCAGGCTCGGAACAGCAATCCGAGCTGGCTGCGTTTACATTATGCAGTTGAAATTTAACTCTTTGGTTTATTCTTGTCAACATTTGTCGCTTTGTGGTTCAAATGGATATTCTCACACTTAAAGAAAGCAGCCAGCAAAAACAAATGACTCCAATTGCAGCCCATATATGACAGGTAGGACCACACATTTTACGAAAACATAGTTAATGTAATTACATTTAATGGCCCTGTACCTGATGTTTTCCCATGTATTTTAGCAAAACCTGGCTTCCTTCAGTACATATACAGTATATTGTATAAGCAGCTCTTGAGGTCAAAATATGTGCACTGCTCACTGACTGCATGCAATTATAAAGTGTTTTATTGTTAGAGAATCGGAAAGTGCAGTTAGCGTTCTAGTTGTTGTTGTTACCTTCATCTTGACAGCGAAAGCAACTATAAACTTATCTTCATAAGAGTAAAAAGCAGGAGAATTTAGCTTGGTTTTCTCATAGACTGTAAAAGTAGAGAAAAGAAAAAGGCGCCTGATTGGTTATTTCTTGATTTATGGACAAGATAGTTAATTAAAAATATCAGGCTCATGTAGAGCAGGTTAGTACAAACATTTTAAGAGTCTGACAGCAGCAGGTATGAAGAGAGGGGTGACAGTTTTTCAATAGAAAGTGAATTAGAGCCAGGGTTGGTGGAGCCAGAACAGTACCCATGCTCATGTCCTATGTGGAACACATTTTTCCATTTTTGTAAAGTCATTTTACTTCCTGTTTGAACATTGGCAGCAGATGTGCCATACAGAGAGGTAATTCCATAACTGTTACCTAGCAACAACATTGTAAACAAAGGCCAAAACCAATCAAATTTCCAGATGAATTACTATTTGATGACTAAAATAAATCTTTAAACTGCTAGAAAAATTTGTTCTTTTTGCATTTTTGCCATTTTTTACGTTTTGTGAACCCTGTTGATGGCATTTGTTTGCTTTCTTTGCCGAGGTCTAATTATAGGAAGTACACCTTGGCACTACTTCCTGTAATTTTCAACTTTTTTCAACTTTACTTCATTAACTTCCACTTGATAAATACTGACTACAGGTACTATCCCACCAACCCACTTCAAAATTACCCTGCCATACACTTTTTAAATAGAAGGGTAGAGGCGACGTGCTGCTAGCTTCATATTTTCAGTTTTTACATATTCACAGTAACACATGTCTCAGCAGATTTTCTCAAGGCTTTCCAAATCCTACCAGCGACTCTGAAGCACATTCAGTGAGCAGTCTCCACTAAAAACATGTTTAAGTACTATTAAATATTCACATACAGTTTAAATCGCTCTCACAGCTAAATCATATCCTTTACATTATACAAAGCCCAGGCCTGAGTGAATAAGACATTTTAAGTCTCATCTCTAGTGAAATCAGTACACTGTGCACTGTCTATATCAAATTATAAAGTGTTTTTATAACCCAAGAACGTTGAAGTAATGCTGGTGTGTCGTTAGCATGCTAGTTGCAGCAGTGGCACGCTATTCAAACCCTTCTCTGACACCTTAAAGTTGAGAAATGTGCTCTTGAACTCATCGTAGGAAACTGAGGAATGAGACCACTGCAAATGGTCACTGCACTGGCAAAATTGTTCATTAGTGATACTTTGCAATGACATCGTCATACTGGGGGTGTTCTACATGTATTTGTATGGTGGAATGTTCCGCAGTTACTGTGGTGATACAATGCACACATTAGCAAACACTGCCAACAAAAACTTTTAAGACTGAAAATTCTGTCTGAAAATAAGTCTGAAAATTCAAGGAAAAATAGCAAATGGAATTAAAGAGCACATTTTCAGGAGCCTGTGATCGATACAGACGTTCATGGTCCTGTTTAGGAGTTTGATTTTCAACAAAAAGGTGAAAGTGAAATTCTATTGGTTAATGCTAGCTAGCGTGTAATTGTAATGTTATTTGAGAGGGACTTTATAACAGCACAAATCAGCTCGTCTGTTGTCGTTCCAAGTAAGTCAGTTCTTTCTGGTCAGATTGTGTTGAAATAAAGGTCAAATTAAAGTCTAACAAAGCCTCAGACAGAGCATGCTTACAGTTAGCATCACAGCCCAAGGAAATGTTGATACTGACAGAGGACTGGCTATAGAACTCGCCATTAAAAAGCCCCAAGCTGATCATTGGTGTTTTGAAACAACTGAATTTTGTTTTAATTAAAATTCACAGCGCAGCCCTGAAACACAGTATGACCCGTCTTACAGCTGGTATGCAACTTTTGATCGTTTGACCATCACACTGCACTCGGACTGTGAAAAGAACGGTTTTGTCTTGTATTGAGCAAGCCTTTTATATTTTCTCAGCATATTTGGAGCTGAATGTTGGCTAGTCTCTTCTTTTTTGTTCAAATCGCCATAGTCTGGGCAGTATGAAATCTTGCCATTGATTTTTTTCCCCCGGAGTTGTTGAAATAGCCCAGCTCTGATGAAATAAAAGCATTTTGAATGATCTCTGTAACATTAAAAATAAAGCTTGATGGAATTTTACTGGTGAGATGATAAAAGCATGTTCTTCCATCAGATGTGGTTAGGCCAGAAGTCAAGGCCAAGTGTCTGTTCTCTACCTCTATCGCTCCCTCTCTCATCTTCTCTCCGTCTCCCCCTCTCTTTTTACGTCTATCTCTCCCTTTCTCATCTTCTCTCTTTATGCTTCTCTTTCCCTTTATTCCTTTCTTTCTTTCACTCTCGCACTCTATTTTTATCTCTGTTTCTGTCTTCCTCTCTCTCTCCCTCCTTCCGTTTCTCTCTCTCTGTCTCTCTTTGACATAAGTGTAAGGACTCATGTAAAGTCTTTATGGTGCATTATGAAGTCATGCTTTCTTTTTCTGTCTATCTATCATTCTGTCTATCCATATCTACCTACACCCCTCTCTAGCTCTTTGTCTGTCCATCTTTCTATCTATTTATCCATCTAATTCTACTTTTGTCTCATTCTCACACTCTCTATATATGCAGTATATCCATCTGTTCATATTTGCCCCCATCTTTCTCTGTATCCGTTTATCTCGCTGTCTCTTTATCGTTGTATTTATCCAACTGCATCCACTAATCATTGTGTCTCTCTCTATTTCTATCTATCTAATTCTTCCTTTCTCTCTCTCATTATGTCTGTCTCTGTCCCTCCATCGCTTCCTACAAGTGCTCTCATGTCAAAGCTGGCTCAAGTAAAGTCTAAATGGTACATTATTTCGTACCTCTCTCTATACTCCCCCTTTCCTCTCTCTCTCTCCATCCCTCTCCTTCCCTCCCTCCCTCCTTCTCCTTCCATCGATTCCTTCAAGTGCTCTTCTGTCAAGGCTGACTCATGCAAAGTCTGTATGGTACATTATGCCGTATCTCTCTCTCTCTCTCTCTCTCTCTCTCTCTCTCTCTCTCTCTCTCTCTCTCTCTCTCTCTCTCTCTCTACCTCCCCCTTCTCTTTCTTTCTCTCTCTCTCCCTCCCTTCCCTCTTCTTCCTTCCTTCCCTTCCTCCCTCCCTCCTTTTGTCGCTTCCTTCAAGTGCTCTCCTATTGAGGCTGGCTCATGTAAAGTCTGTATGGTACATTATGTGGTACCTCTCTCTCTACCTACCCCCTCTCTTTCTCTCTCTCCCTCTCTTCCCTCTCTCCCTCCCTCCATCCCTCCCTCTCTCCTTCATTCGCTTCCTTCAAGTACTCTCCTATCAAGGCTGACTCATGCAAAGTCTATATGGTACATTATGCCGTACCTCTCTCTCTCTCCCTTCCCCCTCTCTTTCCCTCTCTCTCTCTCCTTCCCTTCCCTCTCTCCCTCCCTCCCTGTCCTTCCGTCGCTTCCTTCAAGTGCGCTCCTGTCAAGGCTGGCGCATGTAAAGTCTATATGGTACATTATGTCGTATAGGGCACATTCATGTTCGAATGTAGTCTATTTATGTTCCCTTATGAGAGCATGTCACTCCTCGCTGAAGTGCTCGCGTCTGATTGGCCGTCTTTCAGATCTCGGCGGCACACGGCCTTCTGGGTAATTGCCTGTCTGGAGCGGGGGAATAAGACGTGAGCTTTAATGGGATGAACTTTGAGCTATGGACTCGAAAAGGTTTAGATGTGGTCATTCTCACTCTATTAGATGCAATGTGGGCAGTGTAATGCAATGTTCTGTATTTACACTGCAGGGGAGGCGCTACATGAGAAATACATGTTGTGGTGCAGTAAGAGAAAACAATATGCTAATGTATGCATGCTTATGTTGTGTTTATCACTAGAGCAAAGCAGTGTGCACAGCAGTGAGAACAAAACACTATAAGGGAAATGAATTGTGGAACTACGTATATTCTGTTTGTTGACAAAATGTAAAAGTATACGATTTTTCTCAGCTATACCAGTGTAGGAATTAAAAAATACATTTTTTCTCTCAAAACACTGTTAACTAATTATAAAACTGATCAAATTGTGTTATAAAACTGTTATTTATCCTGCACATAACGACTCGTAACAGCTTCATATTGACAACTCCGGAAGAGAAAACGTGTGAGTTTTCTTCAGTTTAGGGGGTAGTAGTTGTATTTGTAGCTGTAGTTGTTTTTGTGCAAGATCCTAATGATTTTGAGAGCTTTTCTTGGTGGAAAAGGGATGTCTTAAGGAAAAAGGGAAAGTCTTAATTTATTTTGTCATCTACAGAGTTCACTGGTATATTACTTACTGGAAATGCTGTCAAATAACACTTAACTTTGTATGACTTTTGGTCCTGATGCCTCATCTCGGTCAACAGTTTTTATCAAATCTTCTGCGCATCATCATGTTTGGAGATTTGGGAGTTCTGAAACTAAATACTCAGTCTCTGAGTAATGCATTTTTGTATCCTTCCGATGTATTTTCTAATCTCCTCAAACTAAACGTAACCCACATATGCCTCCCCTGTCACAGCTCATATTCTTTTACACGCTGTCTAAAGCCCGGTGACTGACAGGGCATTTGTATCCTGCTGAGAAATAATGATGAGACTGGAGCTTTCAGCACCATGGACAGTGCTTAACAGCATCCTCAGCACCCACAGCACCCTGCCTCGAGCTGTCGCCTTAGGGTGAAATAGCAATCGGCCACTTACAGTATGTCAAGAAAAAATGTGATCCTGCCACAAGTCCACATGCAAATGGGGAACGTATACAGCCACATCACTTTTCAGTTATATAATTTAGGAATGTTCCTTATATGTGGTAAGTGCATTGAAATAATATCGCTCTCATCTTTTCCATCTCTCCCTCCATCTCTCCCTCTATGGCTTTCTCTCATCTTCCCTATCTCTCCCTCTCTCTCTCCCTCCCTTTCTCTCTCTCTGTCTCTCTCCCTCTCTCTGTCTCTCCCTCCCTTTCTCTCTCTCTGTCTCTCTCCCTCTCTCTCTCCCTTTCTCTGTCTCTCTCTCTCTCTATCGCTCTGTCTCTCCCTCCCTCTCTCTTTCTCTATCTCTCTCTCCCTCTCTGTCTCTCTCTCTCCCCCTCTCTCTGTGTCTCCCTCCCTATCTCTGTCTCTCCCTCCCTCTCTCTCTGTCTCTCCCTCTGTCTCTCCCTCCCTCTCTCTCTGTCTCTCCCTCTCTGTCTCACTCTCTCTGTCTTTCCCTCCCTCTCGCTCTGTCTCTCCCTCTCTGTCTCTCTCTCTGTCTCTCTCCCTCTTTCTGTCTCTCCCCCTCTATCTCTCTCTCGCTGTCTGTCTCTCTCTCTCTCTCTGTCTCTCTCTCTCTCTCTACTATCATAGCCGGCTCTTTATTATGACGTCATTCTTTCTCTTTCTGTCTACCCATCGTTCTGTCTATCCATATCTACCCTCCCTCTCTAGCTCCCTGTTTATCCATCTTTCTGTCTATTTATTCATCTAACCAACTCTGCTTTTTTTCATTTTCACTCTGTCCTTGTCTCTCTCTCTCTCTGTCCATCTCTATTCATATTTGCCCCTCTCTTTGTCTTTATCTGTTTATCTAACTCTCACTTTCTCTCTTTACTCTCCCTTCTTCCCTCTTTCTGTCTCTGTCTATCTATCGATCATTGTATTTATCCACCAATCATTCTATCTCTTTCTAATTCTACCGTTCTCTCTCTCATTACCATATTTTTAAAACCATATATACAGAAGGACTTATTAACAATATACATTTTTCTTAGCTATATCTCAATTAAAGGCAATGTAATTTTTTGGCTAGTTACCAAGGAGATTTTATTCCTTTGACTGGAATGTTCCACAGTATGACATTAAACTTATCTATCTCTATAAAGACAAGCAGGTGACTCCAACATGCTAAGTTACAAGCCAGATTTGTGGTGAGGCAAGCCTAAACACCTGGAATTGAATAAATGCAAGATAAAGATAAACCAGTGACCCTTCACCAGAAAAGTTACATAATACACCTTTAACATGACTATACAGTTTGAATGGCTGAGTTTGAGTCAGCTCAGTTGGTTCGCTGATCTGAAGGTTGCAGGTAAGAATCCAGCTCTCGACATTGTTGGTAGATCCACTAACCCACAGGTCGGGGAGAGTCCAGCTCCCACAGTTGAATGCTGTTGTTATGTCCTTGGGCAAGACACTTAACCCACCTCTCCCCCAGTGTCTGCGCACACTGTTGTATATGAATGTGTTCTAATTCTTGTTTTAGTTCATCTTTTCATATTTTATTTCTTCTCTCATATGGTAATTATCCTGCATGTATTTAATGCGCTTTGTGACCCGAATCTTGATTTTAAACCTTAACCTAATATCTTCACAAATATCTATGATTGCAATTTAATATTTTTTCCCCAAAATTTGTTCAGCTTTTCATACGAACACCTTTTCGCTTCTCTGTTTTGGAAAGTGAGTGATAGGAGGCAGTGGTCTGGGGCCAAAGTGTAGAAAATGTAGTATTGTAGTCAGCACTATAGCTCGCACTTCAGCTAATGAGAAGCCAATGGTTCGGCTCCTAACTACACCAAGATAATGACCATCTCCCCCGAAACCATGGCAACAGCAGCACCCCGCAACCCCTCACCACCTCTCACTCCCTCCTTCTCTCCCGCTTTCTTTCTTTCACCCCACGACGAAATGAATTTTGTTGAGCAAAATCAATGCTCGGGCTCTTTGAAAGTTAATAACAGCATTTCTTTTTTAAATATATTTTTTGGGTCATTTTTAAGTCATGCATAAAACATCATACCTGGAAACATATTAAGTATCATTTTCGTGAGGGCTTGTGGGTGAAGTAACGCTTTGTCAAAGAAAGGAAAATCAACGTCTAGACAAAGTGGGTCTGATACAATAAGGACAATGGGTTTAAATGACAGTTAGAGCTCTCAGATGCTTTTATCATGGTTTCATCTCCTATCATGTCACACTGACTTTTTACTGTGCTTAAAAGCTAGGAACTCAATTGTTTCTGCTGAACACAATTCAGCCCAAATTTGTATTAAAATCACAACATTTGAAGCTTTATTACATCGCAAAATACCTTTACTTTTTACTCTTTTTACTACATGAAAAACATGTATGTATGGTTTTAAGTTTGCATTTCCATGGAACCATAAAGTCATTGTGAGACAGGGTTAAATATACCAACTCCAGCCACAAAACGGCAATAGAGGGACATTTTGAGTTTGCATTTTCTATCTCACCAAAAAAGCATTTAGCCAGGATCTATTTTTCTTCTCTGTCAGTGGCAATACAACTTTTTTCTGATATTATGCAGAGGACCCTTACTTTCCAATTTCTCATCCTAAAACAGCACATACAGCACTTTACATTTTACCCTTGTTACTCACATTTCATCAAAACAACATTTTCAAAAGTTTCTCAGAAAGATCTCCCCATCAAACACCTTTAGTTTTCCTCTATTCCCAATGGTCCTTTTTCTTCACCACTGTACTGCACCTCTTCCACTCGCCCCCACTCTCCCTGGCAGTCCCAACAGAGAACTACAACCTTTAGCTTGCACACACGCGCCCGCTGTGCCCGCTCATGTGAGGACTGTCTGATTCTCTCTGCAGCCCCTGACAGCATAATTACAGTTGTAGTGCTAAGGATGAGGATGTAGTTTGTAGTTTCGCGTGTGGCAAGGAAGCATGAAGCAGCCTCTTGCAAACACCGCGAACACTGGACAGATAACTTTAGGGGCTGTAGCAGTTGCATGGGGCAAATCAGCTCCGTGGACAGCGCCTGACCAATTAGAGCTGAGCAGACAGACGCTTAGCCAGGCATTATAAGGGCAGGGTTGGGTAAGGATAGGGGGTCTGTGGGGTAATGGTCAGGAATAACGCAGGGCTTTAATGAGAGTGAAGAGGAGATAATGATAACATATGCAGTCTTTAATAAGTGAGCAGTTAGCGCTAGTTTGGTCTTGAAGTTTTGAAGTGATTGGATGATGTAATTAAGTTAGGACTGAGTGGGTACATATGTTGGTCATTTAATGCTTAGGAACAGTTGATACTTTCATTGGGCATTTCTTAGCAATTCTATTAGAACACTCATAATTTATTTCATTTAAGGCAAAAATGTTTTCCAGTATGTATGTTCTTTCTCTATAGGTAATATACGTAGGATTCAGCACCATCGCATAGCCATTTTGGAACTTTTTTCAATTTTTTTTTTTCACTCGGTAGCGTGATCTGCAGCAATCCATAGACAGGTGTCATAGATTATAACTATATAACAGACAAAAGCACAATATGAGGTATATTATGCTTTTATTTTCTGATCTATGTTATAATGTCGTTTCCTCATCACAAACATACCCGGAGATGTGTTTTGCTTCATTCACACGTTTCACAGACAAACCCTGCATATTTAGTTCTTTTCTCAAGCTTAAACACTCCACTGTGTTTTTTAAACTCCATATACCTTTACTGCTGTAAAATCATTTGGATCATTTCAGCCCTGGAATTAACGATCTCCACTAAAATAAAGAGGATGCTGTTAACTTGAAAACTACCGCTTCATGACATCACGAGGAGAAACAGAGCATTTTGAGCTTTGGAGATGTAGACAGACTAAGAGTAAAGGATTACTCAAACGTGTGAATGAAACAAAACACAACTCCAGGTATGTTTTTGAGGAGGTAACAGCATTATAACATGAATTAAATCTATAAGAGTCAATTTTGCCTAATATAGATCCTTTAAGGGGCTGAGGTATTCATTAAGCAGTTTCTAACCCTGTGTCATGTTTTATAAGAGTTAATCTTTGCTCTCTTTTATATATATTGACCCTCGCTGTTACAGATTGAAATGATAAAAGCATTTACCAATTTAGGTTCCCAATTTTGAAAGCACTCCGACGCAGTAATGTTGTTGTTTTACATTCAGGACATGGTTAATCACCATCTCATTCTCGTTGCATTATTATTTATAGTTTTATTTCTGGACTGATGCTTATGTTGACTGTTGCGGACATTTTAATCTATTTTGTTTGACGGGGCTGTTATTGCTGTTAGAACATTAGCAATTTGTCTTTCTCATCTGCAAACATAATCATAATGTTGTTTTTATTGCTGATGTGTTTTACCCATACACCAGTGTTTCTTCCATTATGTGGTGCGTTAATGGCTTTGTCTGTGTTTACACTCTGAAGTTTTGGCTTTGGTTCTCCTATATTTTCAACAGCAGTGGATGAAGTACTCAATTTTGTTACTTAAGTAAAAGTACAGATACCGGGGCAAAAGATTACTCAAGTAAAAGTGTTAAAATGTACTTAAAGAGTAAAAAGTAAGTTTTTTGCAGAGATTTTCAGAACAGTTACAGGATGAAATGTAATGATTTTGATCATGAGTTTAATGGATTTTAAAATTTCTAGCTGTGTTTTTTTTTTTTTTGTGTGTGTGTGTTTTTGTGTACTTGGTTTGCTGAAAGTCGGGACATTAACTCAGCCTTTTCAGCAGGTCTCAAACCATAAAGAAGGAGAGATGTACTTTTACTTTTCAGTCCAGATCTAAAATATAGTGGAGTAGAAAGTACAGATACATGCTCTTTTACTTGTGTACTTCATTACCTTCCGCCACTGATTTTCAATACAATTTGTGCAGATGATAACACACGTGAACAGTACAGGTGGCACTCTCTTTTCACATATAAGATTGTATAGTTTTACCTGTGTTTTTAAGGGTTTCTCCATGGCTTCTATCAACATAAAAGCATGCTAGGCTAGTCCTCCAGCTATAGGTTCTCCTTACCAACATACTGGGTCAAAATCTGGAACTTAACTAGTATTTTTGTTTAGATCCAATGCAAGTAATTGTGAGGTATTGCAGTTTAGATCCAGTACCACAATGTTTTATTTGAAAATGCACCCCCACTAAGTTTTACATAATGATTGATGCTTAAGGTGCACTAAGGTGAAGGGTCCGCTGCTTTCTTGTCTCCATAGAGATGTTTTTTCTTTGCATGGAATGTTCCACAGTAGTGCTTTAAACATATCTGCCTTGCATTTATTTGATTACAGGTGTTTTATAGCTAAAATAGACCACGAAAAACATAACTATTACCATGTGCAGGCTCGCTTCTCCATAGATCTGACTTGTCTCCATTGTCATTACCAAGTTTATCTCCATGCTGTGGAGGCAAAATAATAATATCTCCATGGAGACAAGCATGTGGCGTACCCTCCACCAGAAAAGTTACACAGTATACCTTTAATACTTTTGGGTAACATTCCTTTTACCTCAAGTTTGGTGATACCCTGCCATTGGTGGGACATCTGAATAGTTAAAGCCCCATGGTGTAACTTTCTGGTCCAAATCAGTAAAAAAAATGTGTGTGTGTTCCCTTCAAATGGTCACTACAATTTCAAGTACTACGTGACATCACACAGGATTTCTTTTTGCTCTATTTGAAATATGGCTGTGGTCAGAGTTTAGGTGTTTAGTCCCACTTTAATGCTCTAAATTATCATAAAAACATGCAATCTTCCTTTGAGGGGGAGCTTGTCTCTCCACGGACATGACTTGTAACTTCTTTGGTGTAGTTTCTGCCACCTGCTTGTGGCCAGTTTCTTCTAACAAACTCTCTCTTCTTTCTCTTTTCTTCTCCAGCTGCTCCCAGAGGAATCGTTGCGAGCGTGCAGAGGAGCCGTATCGCTTTGCTGCGTCTCTGAACCAGTGTGTGAAGGCCACAGTGTACCCCGACAGCATCGCAGTGTCCGAGCCCAGTGTGCCTGTAAGTTAGCCACTCCACAAATGTATTTAAGTGGTTGGGTTCATATACTGTAACATCACAACATTGTAGTTTAAAGGGTCTATATTACATTTTCATACATGTTCACTAGAATCATTTGGATGATTTTAGCCCTGTAGTTGCTCATTTCTACTGAACAAAAGGTAAACGGTAGCTGTAACTTGAAAACTACCGCTAGATGACATCACAAGGTAGACAGCCTAATAATGCAGGGTTACTCAAGCTGTGTGAATGAAACAAAACGCAACTCCAGGTCTGTTTTTGGTGAGGTAACAACATTCTAAAGTGGCAATTTTGTATAATGTAGAACTTTTAACACTGAGCTGGAGGACATGTCTGAATTCTATAGTGGAATTTGCTGTGTAACTGTCAGATTGCAGATTTGTTGACCTGGTTTATGGTTAATATCTCTTATATGTATTTACCGTTCTATCCACATGAAACAAAAACTGGCACAAAGTACGGTAAAAATATTTTTTTCACAATACTCCACTGTTGAACCCCAAAAATGTTTGTTGTCACTTGAAATGACAAGTTCATGGAGCCAGTCCCTCACAAATATTAAGAATAATAAGCTTCAGCATTTTTAAACACAGAAATTGTACACAAGATAAATATATTGTTCTTGCTTTCATATATATTCAACAATAAATCAATATAGTAATTATCGTAACATGCCAAATCTCCATCGGAAATGATCAAATTCTAAAACGTGGAAGGAAGCGCTCTAGAATGCCCAATCACAATCATTAAAAAAATAAAATAAAAAAATAAACTCACATGTATCTCCGTACCTCCTCCCACGCACAGACAGATTGCATTTGGAAAGCGATCCCACATTGCCACATAGCAGTTTGTGTGGATTTGACTGTGGTGATGCATAAACATTAGTGGGAGAGGGTGAGGAGAGCAGAACATGTGGGCGTCACAGTGTGCATATGCTCTCTTACCCAGCAGCCCATATGTGTGTGTGTGTGTGTGTGTGTGTGTGTGTGTGTGTGTGTGTGTGTGTGGGCGAGGAGGGGGAGGCACGGAGAGCAGGGGGCAGGGCTTCCACATGGGCAGGATGGAGGGATGGATAGAGGGGGGGAGAGGGGAGCCAGGGCATACACATGGGCAGAGGGATAGATGGATGGAGGGAAGGATAGAGGAGGGAGTGTATGAGAGAGAGAGAGAGGAGGCAGGACTAATACATGGGCAGAGCGATGGAGAGAGAGGGGGAGAGAGAGAGAGCAGGGGGTAGGACTAATACATGGGCAGAAGGATGGATAGAGAGAAAGAAAGATGAAAGTTAGCAAAACACAGAGAGAGGGAGAGAGAGAAAAACCTGGGTGCAGGGTTACCACAAGGGCAGAGGGATAGATAGAGGAAGAAAGGGGAGAGAGAGAGCGAGAGCAAGATGCAGTTCTTTCACATGGGCAGAGGAATGGAGAAAGAAATGGGAAGAAGGCGATAGAAGAAAGATGAATTGAAGAAGGAGGAGAGAGAAAGAGAGACCAGGGTGCAGGATTGAGATAGTGAGTAAAAGAAAGAAGGAAGAGTCGGGTGCGACTTTCCCACATGGGCAGAGGGATGTCCAGAATAAGAGGAAAGAAAGATGAGGAAAGATGTATGGATTGAGAGAGAGGCCATGAAGGAGATAGTTAGGGTAAACGTAGTGCAGCGATCCATATGGGCAAGAAGGATGGAGAGAGGAAGAGAAACAGGAGAGAAGGAGGAGAGAGATATGGATTGAGAGAAAGAGCGAGAGAAAGTGGAGCAGAGATTGAAAGAGAGAGAGAGAGAGCAGGAGGTTAAGGATTGAAAGGAGGAGGAGAGTGAATTACAGAAAGAGAGAAAGAAAAGGAGAGGGTAGAGATTGAACGCAGCGAGAGATGGAAAAGGAGAGAGGGACAGAAGGGAGAGAGATAGATGAGAGAGAGGGAGAGAGAGACGATCAGGGAGAGAAGGGAGAGACGTAGAGATGGAGAGAGAGAGATGGATAGATAGAGAAAGGGAGAGATATAAAGGGAGTGAAGGGAGAGCCCGGCACTATTTCACACCGGTCTGAGCATGTGGACGTGCAGTTAGTAAATATCAGCGTTCACTGGAGGGAGTGTGCCATAGAGAAGTACAACTGTAGGGCTGAAACTGTTTTCTGAAGCAGTGTTATTGACCCTCGCTAAAGGACAGATCACTTTATAAACGAAAGCGTGACAAAAATTTGAAAAACTAACTTTCCAGAACTCATGAATTAGCGATGAACCAGCAGACCTTAATATTTCGAAACTTTGCACCTCTGAACAACTTCGAGGGTTATAACTATAAAACATGTATAGTTCATAATGTTTACCATCAGTTGATTCTATTATTTGATATTATTCTAAGTTAAATTCTCTAAATGTATAAAAACTATCCACCTTATATGGAATTAACTTTTCTCATTAGATATTTGGGGTTGACTATTCCAACCACATAGTGAACTATACACTATACTACAGTTATATTGAAAGGAAAAGTGCTCTGTTGCTAGTTGAAAACCAAAATCGAACATCATCTAAAATCTTAAGGTTAAATGTAATGTTTCCATGCCAGCCGGATCTTTCGCCGGGTCATTCCACCTCCTAATTTTAACACCCATTCTTCCTTTACTAATTGCAATCTCCATGACAACCTGGAAGAGATCAGAACAACCAACTCACCTTTATCTTAAAACGAAAACCCCTAATTAGTCCCAAAATCCTGCCGACAACGCCATTTGGTGGTTGTAAAAGCGTGGCACCAACACTAGAGACAAGACTGTGTTTCTGTGTGTATTTTGTGAGTGTTTTGTGCATTTGTGACAGATTCGAAAGAGCTAATTAATGTGAGAGGTTACTCAGAGAAACGTGACTTGAACAAAGGACAATGATTGCTGTGATTGCTGTAATCAAGCCTCCTCTCCTCCACACCTCAACACTGAGAAACACAAACAACCGAAAACCGCAGACAAGAAAAAAGGGATTAGGGTCTGAATGAGTACAGGATAACAAGCAAAGAAGCTACCGTTGAGCATTTCAATGTCCCAGTAGCTCCTTGGTGTTAACACAGGCAAAACAAAGAATGAGACTTCAACTGGCCAAAAATAACATAGGGCTGAGAAATGGATTGTGATAATTATCCATATATTTATATCTAATCCAAACAGATATTGAGTATTGAGCCTTTGAAATGGACGACTCTCCATCTACATATCTTTCCACTGTGTTTTTAAACTCCATACACCTTCACTAGAATCATTTGGGTGATTTCAGACGTGGAATTGCCGATCTCTACCGATGGAAGGATGTAGCTGTTAACTTAAAAACTACATAAACTTCATAACATCAAGGTGGAACAGAGCATTTTGAGTTTTGGAGATGCAGACAGACTAATAATAAAGAGTTACTCAAACGTGTGAATGAAACAAAACACAACTCCAGGTTTGTTTTTAGGCAGTAACAACATTCTAACATGGCTTAAAGTTCACAGGAGTCAATTTTCTGTAATGTAGGCTCTTTAAATAATTGTAGCCATAGCTATTTTCAGACTATTTTCAGTTTCCTATTAAAATGCATTGAATATCATTTTCTTAAACAAAGTTGTCCCAAAAAATTACATATTGAGAGCAAATATTACACATTTTTTTCTAACTTTTCAAACCTTTACTCAGCAGAAGTCTACAATTACCCAGGATTTTATTAAAACCCTGGGTAAAGAGAGTTTTCATTTCATAAAGTACTATAAATTGTTTGGTATTATTATAGTAGTGGATATTGCATGTGGACAGCGACTTGAGTTTAAAATAAGATAAAATTTTGCAAAACTCAACTCAATTACCCAAACTGTTCACTGATTTAGATTAAAAGTGCTGTGTAACTTTTTTCTATGGATATGGCATTACTCTGGCTGGAATATTCCACAGTATTGCTTTAAATGGCTCTACTGTTCATTTATTCAATTACAGATGGTTTTATAGCTCAAAAATACTTACAAAAACATACATTCGGACTGTGAGCGGGTTGCCGCTCCACAGATCTGACCTGTAACTTGGTCTGGTCTGGACTACATGAAGATAGAAAGGTTTAATACCACATACTGTGAAACATTCCAGACAAAGCAATAATATCTCCATGGAGAAAAGCGTTTGACGGACCCTCCACCAGAAAAGTCACACAATGCACCTTTCACTAACATCTCTGACATTTTCAAAACATCTTTATTGATCCACTCACCATTGACCATTCACAATCTGGATGAGTCCACGCTAACAAGCAAGGAAGCTACAGTCAAGTATTTCAATGTCCCAGCAGCCCCGCGGTGTATTGGGAAAGGCAGATAAAACAAAGAACGAGACTTCAATTGGCTACGGTCCCCAAAAATAACAGCTAATAGTGGAAGGCTGAGAAATGCACAGTGATAATTACCCGGGCGAGTGAGAGCAGAGCCGGATAGTGTGGAGAATACATGTATTTATATGCAGAGCAGCTGAAGGCTCCAGTGTTTAGTGTCAATGTTCTCTGGAGGACGGCTTCAAACAGTTAGCGTGTGGTGTTTGCATTAGCTCCACACACGCTAAGAAGCTGACACGTGTAGGCCCTTCCTGTATAGAAGTGCAGTTTTACTTTGAAGTATTGTGATTTATGTAATGAAACGGAGCTAAGAAAGAAATGGTAGAGTGAACTTTTGAATGATGATTGAAAATGTCATGTCATTCGTTCAGTATCAAAAACTGAAATAGATTTTTGGGCTTCTGTGTTTTACGTCATATGTGAGACAGATGAAGAAAGAAATGTGCAAAATTTGAACTACTGACAAATAAGATAATGGTTTCATAATTGCTTGTAGAAGAGCTAATTTCAGAGATTTTCCACTTGGAGATATTATTGGAGATATTATTGCAATGCCCGGAGTGTTCCACAGTATGGCATTAAACATATCTATCTTGCATTTATTTGATAACAAGCTTTTTTATTGCTAAAAATTATATTTAATAATAGATTTAATCAACAACATGCATTCTTACTTTGAGCGTGGTCGCCTTTTCACAAACCTGACCTGTATCTTAGCTTGGCGGTGCTCCCTGCTTGTTTGAAACTGAAATAGACAAGGAAAATGCCTGACTGTGGAACATTCCAAGCAAAGCAGTGGTATCGTCATGAAGACAAGCAGATGGCAGAACCTCCACTAGAAAAGTTCCATAGTACATTTTTAAAATCACAGTTAGACACGTAAAAAAGGGTTTATTAATCCACAAGGGTCATTATTTAAAGCTGCATTGAGTAACTTTTCTGTTGGAGGGTCCATCGAATGTTTTTCTCCATGGAGATGTTATTGATTTGTCTGGAAAGTTTCACAGTATGGCATTAAACCTTTCTATCTGCATGCAGACTAAACAGACCAAGTTACAGGTGAGATCTGTGGAAAGGCAATCCTGCTCACAGTCAGAATGCCTGTATTTCGAGGTATTTTTGAGCTATAAAACCATCTGTAATTGAATAAATGTAAGGTAGAGCTGTTTAATGTCACACTGTGGAACATTCCAGGCAGAGCAATGACCAAAAAGTTACATAATGCACCTTTAGGAACTAAGAATGAATTCATATGTGTAGATTCTCAAATACATGTTATCAGAACTACAATAAGCTTATAATAACTTAAATAATTATGAAAAGTTACCCATATGTTTCACAATACCCAAACAGTGTCACCTCTTCTGACTAGGACAATAGATTTCGGAGATAACTGAATGATTTGTGCTCTTCAATAAGACCTTGTCAGCTTTATACTTTAGTTTATGTCCATCTATAAATCTATCTATAAATAATGGAAGCACATAATAAAACTCATATTGTCCTCCCTTGGCTTGTTTACAGCTGTTGGTGAAGGTGAGCGATGTTCCAGACCTCTCCGCGGGCATCACCTGTTCTTTTGGTAACCTGACCGAGGTGGAGGGCCAGGTCAATGCCAACCAGATCCTGTGTGTGTCCCCTGCTGCCAAAGACGTGCCCCTCATCCCCACCGACCAAGGTAAGGCTCGGATACAGCTGTGAGGTGCCCAATGTGCTCTAGACAAAACATAAACAACTAGAATTCACAATCAAGCAGACCATAGTGCAAATACATGGAAACGGTCTGATTTTAGATTAGAAATAATAAGATGCGCGTCACTCAAGTATTAAAGGTAGACTATGTAACTTTTTGGTATGGGGTATGTCACCTGCTTGTTTCTATGGATATGTCATTGCTGTGTCCAGCCTCTCCACAGATATGAACTGGAACTTGGTCTGGTTTGGTCTCCATGAAGATAAAAAGGTTTAATGCCGTACTGTGAGACATTCCAGACAAAGCAATAACATCTCCACCAGGAAAAGCAGTGGACAGTCCCTCCACCAGAAAAGTTACACAATGCACCTTTAAAAGTACTTTTTTTGTATATATAAATGCCAAGTTAAAACAACAAAGGAGTAGATACTAATTTGAACAAATACAGAAAAAACATAACAGTGCATAAAAAGGACAAAATTTGATGTTTACTGTGTAGTTTTAAAATGGTCTTGATCAGAATTATACATGTATGACCACTTGAAAATGTATTTAAATTTATGTATGTGTGTGCACCTGCTTGTTTCTATGGATATGTCACTGCCCTGCCTGGAATATTCCACAGTATTGCTTTAAACAGTTCTACTGTACATTTATTCAATTACAGTTGGTTTTATAGCTAAAAAATGCAATCTATCTTTAAACAATTACATTCTACTGTTTAATAAACTTTTTTAATTAGGACAAATTATTACATAAATAATAACACATTTAAATGCACTGAATATATTTCCTCATCAAATGTGTGACATTGAGAGCAATTTTTCAAACTTTCAAGTCTTTTCTCAATAAAAGTCTACAGCTGCTATCAAAATCCATATCTATATATTGTAAAGGACTAATTCATATATTTGTAAATATTGTAGCGGACAGTGAAACTCAACTCAACTGTCCAAAACGTCATTACACTTCCTTTAGCTTCTCTGTCGTAACATCTCTTTGACATCTTCAAAACATCTTTATCGATCTACTCTTCACCACTCTACACCAGTCTACCCATTAAAACCATTACAGCCATAGCCCATTGACCCTGAACCTGTCAAGTGTTTCAGATGAGAGCGCATGGTCCATCAGAGCAGGAGCAGGTGGCCGATCAGGTCTGGTCTCCTGGCTCACTGTAGATGACCCGTAGACCATTAAGCGCTTGGACTGGGTTAATACAGTGGGCAAGGCTCCAGTGAGAAGGTCCAGCTGGGCAGATGGAGCTCAGATGCAGGGATCACACAGAATTGGTTAGGTGGACCTCTTGATGAGATGTCTTCTGTTTTGGATGTGGTTTTCATTTTCCAAAGTATCTCAAGTAGGGCTGCACGATTTAGAGAAAATAAACAAATGAAATCGAATTTGCAATGTTTAAAGCGCTGGATTGTGTTCAAAGGGCACATTGTAAACAACTCCACGAGCATTAACGTTTGAGAGAAGACTAAAATATGAGCTGCTAAACGAATACAAGAATCCCATGAAATTCAGAACATGTCTGTAGAGGTCTAATATACAACAGTTTATACAAAGACAGGATATTTAGTTCTTTGCAATTTGATAATTGTGCCAGCTTTAATTGCGATTTCGATTCTTTTTCGATATATTACAGCGTAGCCTTAACCTCAACCAAAACCATGATATATATAAGTACTATGTATTAAGTATTATGACCTACATTTACCAAGCTGTATTACTTTTATTCACTTAGTGAGATTGATTCATTCAGCTCGATAGATAGATAGATAGATAGATAGATAGATAGAAGGACTTTTTGTATAATGACATATAATATTTTGAGGACTGGGTTCTACTTGCACGGTAAGTAGGATAGTACTCTGGCGCCATCAGATCTTGCAAGACAAAATTGCCACAAAATTGTGCACACATGAGAAAAATTATCTTGTGGGACTTTTTTCCCCCTGAATTTACCTTTGGCTTGGACAGAAAAAGAGTTAAGAGCTGGTACAACTGAAGAAGCTGTAGTTCAAAAACGCGGTATTCAATGACCACTGAAGTATTACATAAAATAAATAAATATAGTGAAGCCAAAATTGTGAAACGGATTGTACTGTTATTTTTTATTACTGTTACGTCCCTTATTAACTAAAGGACATAACTAATAAAACAATCATTGAGACAGGGAGTCAAATGTTTGGCTTGTTTATTAGGAAGCCAAAACATTAACCAAGGTGTACATAAAAATGGTGGAAGGAGGCGTGTGCCAGTTGAAACGAAATCAAAGTATAACAAAACAGGGCCTAACTGAACCTGGGCTAAGAAAGGAAAGAAATCAAAAGCCTAATCTAACTGATCTTAAAAAAAAAAAATAAATAAATAAAACAACAAGGGTGGCAACAACTGATAAACCTAGTGTGTATAAACAAAGATAAACTACGTGATGTAAAGTGCAGGGTACCCACTCACCTAAACCAACCTCCCAACCAAAATAACGAGCTAGTAGAATGAGAGGAGAGAGAGAAATGGGCAGCAGCACACGGCTCTTTTAAAGGTTCCTCTCCAGGCTCTGATTGGCTGCCAGCCGGCCAATCCGGGAGCTCCAGCCAGGTCCCGCCCACAGCACCTTCACGCAGGGCGGAGGAGACAGCAGTACATAGAATGGAACAGTGCATGTAACAATTACAAATTATGTCAAAATCTCGTCTTGTCTCGTTCTCGTTGTCCCAATCTCGTGGTGTGTCTCGTCTCGTGAACATTGTGTCTCGTCCTATCCATAATGGTAACTGATCCGAACGTTGGCGGTTCGAATCCCGCTCTCGACATAAACATTAGTTGAGCGGTCAGATCCACTGCCTCGCAGGTGGGCGGTGTGACTCCAGCTCCCACAGATGAATGCTGTCGTTGTGTCCTTGTGCAAGATTTGCAGAAGAATGGGTGAGTGGTTCCTTGATGTAAAGAGCTTTGAGTGTCTTGAAGGTGGAAAAGCGCTATATAAAATTGTAACCATGGTAATTCCAGACTGAAATTGTGTAGGATTTGCAGTTTAGTCCCCCCCTCAAAACAAACTATACTGGACATAGAGCAGATCAATTGTCATTTACCATTTAAAACTAAATATAGTAAAATATTAAGACAAAACCTTTTTATCAATAAATAAATGAAAGCCTTTTAAACGTGACAGGGCATAGTGCGTTGGGTCATTCTCACTCACTTACAAATTCCATCTGTAATAACACATCTATAATCTAATACATTTCCTGATATGATCTAAAAATAGTCCTTCCTCTGCAGTTTCACAGACAAACCTTCCACATAACCTTAAATAGACTCAATTGTAAATATCCACATAAAATTAATCACTCGAAAATCCAAGAAAAAATATGATAATCCCTCATAATATAGCTCACATTGAAATACCATGACCTTTCACTATATCCCTGTAGCACATTTCCATTCATTTAGCACCAGCAGCACCAAGACTGTGGCATCCGCTTATTCGCAAACATATATATCATTATGAATACTAACACCTGTTGTTTGAGCAGAGAGAAGGCTGCAGGGCCACAATAGCAAACAGCCTGAATAATAGATGAGTGGATTTCAGTGTGTGCGCATTGGGAGCCTGCTAATCCATGCTTCTGAATGGGTAAATGGCACTGCTGTTTGCCCAAAGTTCCCCAGCGGCGCCTCCAGCTCAATAAGCCAGAGTTATTGGACAATTCTGACTTTTATTTTCATTTTATTCAGGTTTCGGTTCGATTCATTCTGCTCATAATAAGTGGGGATGAATTGCAATTGAAATTCTATATTAAAACTCAATCAATATCTGTTACAGCTTTGAGTGCTCTGGAAATTTCTACTTTCACCTATACCGTATCTCAGCCGACTTCTTTGTAAAAAAAAAAAAAAAAAATGGTTCAGTAATGTCACGTAACCTTTTTTCAACAGTAAAAAAGTGAATTTAAATCTGCTGTTTGCTATGATGAAATGTATTGCTAATTATAATTACCCTAATTATTCACGGCGAATAATGAGGCTAATTATTCACCGCAATGAGTTAATAAGGGCTTGTCACAACTTTCAGAGCCTAGAATAACTTGCATGCTAATAATGCACTTCCTGATCACTGTGCAATACAATGCTTTATAATATCTGTAAGACAAATTTCGCCCAAATACATGAAAAAGACGAAATCGATATTGCGATTTACAATGAAAGAAATATAAAATAATGCGTATAATTAGGGTTTAATACTAAATCCTTTGGGGGAAAAGCAAAATATGACTTCTTTAATTAGACAAACTATTTAAATTCAGAACATGAAAATTCTTTGAAGATTTTTGCTTTGTTTTTATAGCTGGTTTCATCCATCTGTTATCGTTAAATATTCCTCCAGATAGCTACAGGTGAACAGGCGCGGTGGCACTTTTACTTTCTTATATATTTCACTGTCTATTCATCACAGTTTAGTGGCGTTTCCAGATGTGGTGAATGTAGTCTTTGAACCCCGGCTTGTATTTCATTTGCTTTGTGTGCATATGTCTGTGTTTGGGGTTTCGTAATCCGTGCCTCTCACTGAGTAAATGACAGAGCTGTTTGCCTGGAGCTCCCTTGGGGGGCTTCTGCTGCAGCCTCTAATATGAATGTCCTCCCCCAGGTAAATGTCAGCCCGACCCTCTTTGTAACCCCTTCCTCCATCCATCTGCCTTCATTACGCCCAATATTTCCCTCCACATGTTTGGGCGTATGTGTTGTCACCTTGCGTGGTCTCCCTAGGGTCCCCCCATCTGTATCCTCCATCTTAAAGGGCCGGTACCTGTTTTTTTTTTTTTTTGTATTTATTTCAGCAAAACGTGCCTTGCCTCAGTACAGATATGTTCTATCAGCAGCTCTTGAGGTCGAAATATGTCTGTTTTGTGCTGTGCGTCAAATTATTAAAGTCCTATATCATGTAAATTTGACTTTTGTGAGCTTTAAGCTGTAAGAATGTTGTTATTTCATCAAAAACATACCTGGAGTTGTGTTTTGTTTCATACACACATGCTTGAGTAATCTTTTGTTATTAGTTTGTCTACATCTACAAAGTTCAAAATGTTCTGTTCAACCCTATGAGGTCATGAAGTGGTAGCTTCCAAGTTAACACCTATATTTTTAAGTTTTGTTCAGTATAGATTGGCAATTTCAGTGCTGAAATGATCCGAATGATTCTAGTGAAGGTGTATGGAGTTTAAAAACACAGTAGAGCACTTCCTGTATTACCACATGACATCACATGTGTTTCAATATGCAGGGTTTGTGTGTTATATATGTCTGAATGAAACAAAACACAACTCCAGGTATGTTTTGATGAGGAAACAAGATTATAACATAGATCAGAAAACAGTGTAATATGAGCCCTTTAAGCGTTTTTTTATCTAAGAATCAGGAAGTGTGTTGTAGAGCTAGACTGACATTTTTTGCATATCAGCCTTAAATGGAATGCACTTATAAACTAAACTAAGTTAATAAGATGTTTGTAATGCATGAGGTAAGTGAGGAAAAACTCTGGACCACTGCAGACCGTTTAAAAACAACTAGTTTAAGACAGCACCGTTACGTGTCCCCCCTCTCACTTTTCCAAACGCTTGTCTATCTTTTACACACACATACATTGATTTGGCTGCAGAGATGACCTGGGGGATAGCGGTAAATTCGATCAGAGGTGGGTATTAAGGTAACAAGATGGTTGGACAAATCAAAAGTGAAGGCGGAGAGGGAGACGAAAATGACTCCACTGATGCCTTTTAAATGGACACACACTTTCTGCGCTAGAATGGAAATCCATGGGGTTTTATTCCCATGGTGCCGCCACATTAACTGATCCAACAGTGGTGGCCATGTTGTGACTGTTGAACTACTGAAATTAACATGTAAATAAATGGGCACCTGCTTATTTTTAGCATTCTACTTATTTTGGTTCATTTAATTTTTGCATTGGTACTTAAATTTGCTACTACCATCTTGAACAAAATACAACAATATTCAGTTTGGCTGAAAAATACCTCTGTTTTGTACAAATTACACACAATTGAAAATATTATTTGTGTCACATTTAGCTGCGGCTGCATTCCAACTGTAATTTTTCTTTGTCTGTGGTTGTTTCTGGCCTGGAAAGATTCCGTAGACTGGATTTAAGCATATTGTTCATGCATGTATTCAGTTGGAAGTGCTTTTTATCTTAACACAATACATGTTTAGCCACCTTTCCACAGATCTGACCTGTTGCGTAGCTTGGAGCCGCTACCTGCTTTTCTCCACAGAAGTACTGCTATACTGTGGAACATTATAGGCAAATCAATAGCATCTCCTTGGAGGAAAGAAGAACATACATCCTCCTACATAAAGTTTACATAGTGTACCTTACTGTACATAAATGCTGTATAAAATAGAGATAATTCCAATAATAGCAAGGTTATTTTCATACTACAGTGAAAATACATTCAAAGATAGACATATCCTGTATTATTATAATGTTGTTTCCTCATCACAAACAGACCTGGAGTTGTGTTTTGTTTCTTTCACACATGTTTAACACACAAACCCTGCAGATTTAGGCTGAGCTCTTCTCTCAAACAGAAAACACTCTGTTCCACCTTGTGATACAGGAAGTGCTACACTGTTTTTTTAAACTCTGTGCACCTTCACCTTCAATTATTTTGATAATTTCAGATCTCCACTTCAATCTCTACAGACCAAAAGGTAAAAGATAGCTGTTAATTTGTAAACTACCACTACAACAAGGTGGAACAGAGCATTTTGAGGTTTGGAGGTGCAGACAGCCTAGAGACTTAGAAACTTTGGTCAACATTTTAGATCACGTACGATTTCCCTGTCAAAATGATCCACAGATTTGCCTTGCTATCTATTGCAATGACCGCTCTAGTTTCTATTCCATCTCTGTATGTTATTCCAGGCTTGTGAAGCAGAAGAGCTGATTTCCAACAGGTGCTGTGGAGAGAACAGGGCAGAGCGGGTCACTTTAAACACCCACACTTTGAATGCCATCTGAAATGCACTCACTCATCTCATGCATATACACAAACACTTATTTATGGAGCTTGCAGTCCCGTGGGAGGGAGGAGAGCCTGTTTTTTTGCACATGGATGTAAGCCTGAGCTGTAGTCAAACCAAAGTGAGATGAAAATACAGCTCTATCAGAGTAGATGTGGAGATGTTTACTGTACTGCCACTGACCTATATACAACTAAATGAGGTTTATTTACATTCAACAGACAAGTTTGTGTGTGCATACGAGGGGCTGAGTTGGCACTGGGTGAGCTCAATACAAGCGAGCCATGTTGTTGTGTCATGGAATTTTCTATCATGGAAATCAGACTTCCTGGTTACTTTTGGTACTGCACATGGACTGTATATGTAAATGAACATAGCTAATCCACTAGCTGCCGCGTTCCAAGTAGGAAGTAAGCGACTCTGGCTCCAACTGACTTTGTCCGTAAACCCTAACCCTAATATGGAAGCTCCAGATTTCCTCCTATAACTGCTAGCCTTGTGAGCTTCATTTGACTGGAGCTGAACAATATGGGTCACGTCACACTCACTTAGTCCACTTCTTTATACAGTCTATTGTACTGCGTGACCTAGAACTGGGGTTTTGGACTTTTTCCTTGCCACGATGGAGGGTCTAAGGACAGGGGGCGCTCTGGGACAGTTATGCTGTTGTTTCCTGTGATTGTTGTTCTGCTTGTTGTTCTGATCTGCTTGTCTGTAACTGACCAACTTTCTGTTGTTTCAAATGACCTTTTTTGTTAAGCCCTGCAGCTGGGCTCTCCAAAAATAAACTAATCATGAACTGAAATGGCAAAGAGTTGACTATCATGCTGTAATGTCAAATTAGCTAAGATTTAGATTAGATTTCCCTTGTGGATCAATAAAGTTTGTCCAAGTCTAAGTCTAAGTTCTAATGTAACTTCTTATACACATTAGTTGACCCCATTTGCTTTTCCCTCTCTGTCTCCTCAGACTGGTCGGGAGTAGAACTGCGTCTCAACTCGAAGGAGACAGGACAGATGCTGATCAGCACAGAGGTCAAGTTTTACAACTGCAGTGTGCACCAACTGTAAGTATTTCTGTACCTTCCTCACTCGTTCTCTCTGTCTTACTCCTCTCTCTCTTCTCTCTATTTCCTGCTCTCTCTCTCTTTCTCCCACTCTCTCTCTACCCACATCTCTCTCCCTTTCTTCTCCTTCCTCTTTCTCCCCCCTCTCCCTTTGTCTCTACACCTCTCTGTCTCTGTTTCTATCCTTCTCTCCACCCCCCATCTTCCCCCTCTTTTGCTCCACCCCCTCTCTCCCTCTCCTCTCTCTCTCCCCTCCTGCCTTTGTCTTTATCCACCTCTCTTTTTATCTCTGTCCTTCTCTCCACCCCCCTCTTTTGCTCTATCCCTCTCTCTCTCACTCTCCTCTTCTCTCTCTGTTTGTCTCCACTCCCTCTCTCCACCTCTGTCTCTTTCTCTCTCTCTATTTACATATATACCCCCGCTCTCTCTCTATTCTTCTCTCTGCCCTCCTCATCTCTCCCCCTTTCTCTCACTCTCTCTCTCACACGCACACTCTGTCTCTTTCTCTCTCTATTCTTCTCTCTACCCCCCTCTTTCTTTCTCTTTCCCTGTCCCTCTCTATCCTTCTCTTCCCCTTCTCTCTCTCTTATCCCTTCTCAGTATCTCTATCGCTCTCTGTCTCACCTCCACGCTCTTTCATCCCATTTACAGACTCAGGCCTCTGCCCCAAACCGCCACATCGATTTTGGGAGAATTAGTTACAGCTTGTCCTCCACCTCAGGCGCCCCAAACTTTCCTAAAATATCTTTGTGTAACTCGAGCGTCTGAATGCAGCCACAGAAGATCCACCGCTGCTGTCCTGAATACAACTCTTCCATAGGACACAATACTCTGCTGTCTCTGCTTCATAAATAGCTGTTTTAGGCCAATGCAGTGACTGGGCTGAATTTTGCAATTATAGTTTTGGAGTATCTACAGTAAGTGTGGTTAAAGGGCCAATACTATGCTATTTTCTGATCTATTTTATAATCTTGTTTCCTCGTCACAAACAGACCTGGACATGTGTTTTGTGTAATTCACATGATTAACACACAAATCCTGCATATTTAGGCTGAGCTCTTCTCTTAAACTGAAAACACTCTACCTTGTGATGTCAAGAGTCAATTTTGCATTATATAGAACTTTAACTTACCTTATAAATTTTTCATTTTATATATGTAATACATTTCTAGAAACCCCTTTACAAACACTAGCTGCCTTGGGGCAAAGAGGCAGAAATATGGCAGCTGTAACACGCCGTAACAATCAATATAATACACCGTCCTTGCCGCTTGAAACCACTTGCTCAAGTGCACTAAGGTATTCTGAATGCTGTTTGTAGAGATATTCCCATTAAACTAGTGCATAACATTGGCTGCGATTGCATGCACATTTAATATTGGATTATTACCAGATTTTTGGAGTTAAAACATGGACAAAATGAAATGTAAACAGCAAAATCATTGGATTTCTTTCTGATCGTGGTCCGTCTGGTTACTGACATTACACTGTGCAGTTTGCATGTGATTTTAAAGGTCTAGAAATCAGATATTAATCACATTTTGGTCATCTTTTAACTGCAGCTAATGTCCAACATACCATCTAACCTTGGACTGTTAACAAAATAAACCACATAAAAATACTAATACTCTTTATCTGTACTCATTATCTGTTTTTTTTTTTTTATATAAATGACACTTTTCAGGGATACAGCCTGTACCTGTTCAGTAGAAGCGCTCCTTGGGGCTTGTTCTGTGCTCCTTGCTGTGTGTCAGATTGGCTGTGTCACTGCCTGTACTCACACGAGGAGGACTGAATCAGGAGCAGGGACGTAGCATCACACAGTGGTGAAGCTGCAGGAGCAGCTTGTAAAATCTTTTAGCGTGCCCCTGATAATATAGTTTGGCCAAAGGTGTAGTCATTGCTTGCTTTGTGAGGTAAAAGCTTAAGTGAACTGTGTAACGTCTGGTAGGAGGTCCGTCACCTGTTTGTTTCCATGGAGATATTCTTTCCTGCTTTGTCGGAAATCTTCACAATATAGCATTATCTATCTTGAATTGTTCAATTTAAGTAAAATATACTATAAACCTGCAATCTTACTGCAAGTTGGCTTCCATCTCCACAGATCTGAACTGTATCTTCACCAGGAATAAACAGACCGAGCGTTTGTTGCCATACAATTTGGACACAAACACAAATTGGCTTTAGTTGCACAATCTGGCAACTCAAAGCAAAGAGTTAAATCAGATTTCTGATTGGACAACCCACTACACATGTATAAATCTGTTCTAACCATGCATATTCCAACAAAAATCAAATCTAGTATAATAAATTTGGGGTGTAAATATTTCAAAGTAGGACTAGAACCAATACCTGTACCCCAGTTTGTGAACCACTTGTCTATATTTCCCTAATACTGACTGTTGAAGCCTTTCCGAGTAACACAAAAGCCAATTAGCGTCTCAGTGATCAGCTTATGTAATGGGCTAACATTAGCTTGAAAAGGGCATCGTCTCCATCTTCCACATCTCTCCACTGCAGCCACACAAACTCACTGTACTCCCCACACCAGCCTGAAGGGGAAGCAACCCCCTCTGCGGAGTTAGTTCTTCTCTTTTGCACCAATGAATATTTCACAATGACAGAACGTAACTGCATAACATAAAAGAATGAACAAGGCCGAACGGCGTCTCCTACAAGTGTTTTGGAATAGGCACAGTTGTAAGTGTCAGTAGGTAGTATAAGCAGTGAGGCCTTTAAATAGAAATGGAAAGCAAGCTAGAAGATGATATAACATGCAAAATGACTACATAAATATACATGACGGGATCAGTTAGACATGAGGCAGCTGTACGTTGCCAGGTACTGTTTGAGTGAGCCTCAAATGCTTACAACTGACAGCAGTGTATGATGAATGGTTTTCAGCTTCTTGTGCTTGTGCATATGATTTGGAGCCAGTGCTGTTCACATTTTATTCACTAACAAGGCAATACAGTGTGCTCATTTAAAGGTCTTATATTACACAAAATGACTGCTTGTGAGCTTTGAGTCGTGTTATAGTGTTGTTACCTCATCAAAAACATTCGGAACTGTGTTTTGTTTCGTTACATATGTTTGAGTAATCCTGCGTTGGATCCTGATTGGCAATTCCAGGGCTGAAATGATCCAAATGAAGGTGTTTTGAGTTTAAAAACACAGTGCAGCACTTCCTATATTACTACACGACATCACAAGGGGGAACAGAGTGTTTTTTGATTGATAGAAAAACTTAAAAAGTCCAGAAAGTGTAGGATTTTTGTGTTAAACAAGTGTGACTGCAACAAAATGAAATTTCAGGTATGTGTATTTGAGGAAATAACAGAAAATAGCATAATATGGGCCCTTTAACTTTACACATTTGGAGTATTTTTTCCCTTATATATCCATATGATTTTAATTTCATAAGTAACAAATAAATAGAAAATAGAACACCTAAAAATGCACTGCAAAATTTTTGGTTGGAGAGTCTGCACCTGCTTGTCTCCATGGAGATTTTATTGCTTTGCCTGGAATGTTCCATAGTAGGACATTAAACTTATCTCTTAAAAGGCCATGTTACGGGTCAGAACTGTGGAAAAATGTACCCGCTTACTCTTTGAATTCATGTTTTTCATGCTATTTTTGAGCTATATAAACCTGTAACTGAAAAATGCAATCCTAATGCCATACAGTGAAACATTCTAGGTAAAGCAATAACATTTCCATGGAGACAAGCAGGAAACAGACCCCCCACTAGCAAAGTTACATATTACACCTTTAATAGCTTGGATTTCTTCACAGTAGAGCTTTTTCTGCAATCAGTGCTTTCCAAGAAAATGTGTTATCTTATTTAAATGTGCGAGTAATTGTATACCTAGGGTCTATATGTGGAACGGTGCATTTACATTGAACATATATGTAGCCCACCTATACCCAGTGTATTAAGGTAAGAGCCCCTGAGTTCTTCACTAAAACCCAAAGTTAATAAATCAAAATTTAACCGCAGCACATCAGCACCTAAATAGTCACAAAATAAATAGCCAAACCAGTTGAATCATGAACTAATTAAAATTTACTTATTTAGTAAATTCCTTTTTTAGTTTGAACAGAGGAACCAAAGGCTTTTCTTTCTTGTTGACAGAAACTTAATGTTTAGATTTTACATGGTAAATCTCCTCATGCACGTGGGCCCACTCACCAAACACACACACATTCACAAGCCGGCTTGTACTGCTCAAATTATTCACCGTTGCAGGCCTGATCGTTGCTTGTGAGCGGTGAGACCCAAAATGATTTGGTCACTTCACTCTTTGAGTAAAATAAAAGTTAAGCGGTACCTGGTTCAATGTCTCCGAGTCAACTTATTGTGGTCCAAGGCTAACATGAAGGGGAAAACCCACAACGCATCCCCAAAATGGCGGAATGGTCACGTCCACACTGGTCCATGCTGCTGATCCTCCTCACGCACTGTATCCGGCAAAATACTAATTTAGATGTTGCTCAAAATAGTCTCTTAGCTCATCAAATTGTAAAGCATCTATATTTCTAGCTGAAATAAAGATAAGTAGTCCACAGCAGGCTGATTTAGCGCTCCTTTTACACTGCATCAATACATTCCCTTATACAGCAAATGCTAAGCACATGAACTTGAAAGTTTTTACCTCACGGTAAATACTTGTTGCTGGACGATCCTCCGGGTAGAGAAAAGGTCCATCTGCACTGCACACGTTTTTGTCCCTTCACCCTCGTCTTTTTCTCTCGCGGTCAAGCTAATTTTTAAGCTAGTGTTACTTCCGGTTACACACAGAGCGTAAAGCTAATACAAAAACAGACCAGTAAAAGTGGTGTACACAGATGGTACTTCCTGTTAGCCCTTCAAAATAAAATAGATTAAACAGATCGACTGTAGTTGTCAGGACAGTTTTTTAACTTATATCCAGGTACTTTTAACATTTTAAACACATCAGAATATATAAATGAAATATGATTTTAACTATATTTATGACTTATGGAACTTATTTATGCTTTTAACCTGTTTTTAATTGCAACTACTACAATGAACTACTAGTTATTTATAACAATATATTCACATTTTAACAGGGTTACACCCTCCCCCTTCTAAATGTCTGATGTCCTCATCGGACTAGAATCATGAGACTAAGTAAAGGGTGTAATTAACATCTACCAATATGAATGGTAACACCTCTATGCACTATAGTGAGGGGTTGATCTTTTGATTTGCCAGGCTGGTCATAGGTTAATCTGACGACAGGTTTAACAGTTCGTCTTGATCTATGTCTCTGTGTCAGCAATGTAGTCTGAGGATTCGGTCGAGTGTCTTCGTCATCACTCGAGACAGGTTGTGGTTCAGAGTCTGAGTAAAGAACATTTTCTGGTTCATATTCTGCTCGAGCAGGAATTTCTTCATCTTGTTCAGTTACTGGATGAATCATTTCATTTCTTTGTCTCAGCATCTGCTCAAGGTAAGTTCGGTATGATTTCCGAGGTTGGACATATTCACAGTCTGAGGGCGCAGATGACAGTTCATTTTCCATTTGTGCTGAGTTTTGGTCAGAACTATGTCTTTTGTGCACATTCCTTCGAGTATGTGGCTTTCTTTGCACTTCCTCCTCTTCATCATCCTGCATTGGAATTCTCACAAGTTCTCCAATCGGCAAGAGATTATCTCTGTGGAGTGTCTTAACTTTTCCGTTGCCATTTTGCGGTTTCACCTTGTAAACAGGTAGGTTGGGCAGTTGTTGTACTATGACAAACGGAACATCACACCAGCGATTCTCAAGCTTGTGTTTCCCTTTCAATCCAAGATTCTTTATTAGCACCCGGTCTCCTTGCTCAAGACTCTGGTATCCCAATCTTTTGTCATAAGCTTTCTTATTTTTCAGGTGAGTCTTGGTTGATGCTTCAGCTGCCATTTTATAAGCACTTTGAAGGTCTTTTTTCAGCTTTGTGACATAGGCTGAGTGCTGAGCTTCACCATTGTTGTCAGGACTGATACCAAAACATAAGTCCACAGGAAGCTTGGCTTCTCTCCCAAACATTAAGAAATAGGGGGAGTAGCCAGTGGAGTCACACTTGGTACTGTTGTAAGCATGAACGAGGTGAGTGACATGCTGACTCCATTGCCGTTTTTTCTCTTGACTCAGGGTGCCTAGCATCGACAGTAAGGTGCGATTAAACCTTTCAGGTTGTGGGTCACCCTGAGGATGATACGGAGTGGTTCGGGATTTGCGTATCCCCAAAATCTTCAGAAGCTCTTTTATAAGACGCGATTCAAAATCTCTTCCTTGATCTGAATGGATACGTGAGGGCAAGCCATAATGAATGAAATATTTCTCCACAAGGATCTTGGCAACAGTGAGAGCAGTTTGGTTTTTGGTTGGGAAAGCCTGAGCATATCTTGTAAAGTGATCAGTCACTACTAACACATTGCTTACTCCCTTTGAGTCTGGTTCCATGGATAGAAAGTCAATGCATACGAGATCCATCGGCCCTGTGCTGACGATTTGGTGCAAGGGTGCAGCTCGTTGGCATGGAGTTTTTCGTAGCACACACTCTCCACAGTTCTTTATGTACTGCTCCACGTCTGTGGCCATTTTTGGCCAAAAGAACCTGCTTCTGAGCATATCTGTGGTTCTTTCCACTCCTAAGTGGCCAAGGTCATTGTGTAGGGACTTGAGGACGACAGTTCTGAACTCAGCAGGAAGTACGAGTTGATTTATTTGTCTTCCGGCATGACTGGCACTTACACGGTGTAAAAGTCCATCTTTCATGACAAGCTTTGCAATATCTCTTTTCATGGCTAACATTTCAGGATATGACCTTATATCTTCGGGCCATTTCCCAGAATTTATTGCATGTATGGTTGTCTTTAACACATAGTCTTGACTTTGAGCTGTTATCAACTCCTGTCTGGACAGTTGACTTAGCGTGTTCAGTTGCATGCGTGTTGGGTAAACATACACTTCAGGGATACATTCGGGAGGAGCACCAAGTTGTTCCACATACTTGGGGGATTCTTGGGAAGAATCGAGGGCACCAACACGCTGGCAGATTGACTTAACACCAGAATGGGAGATACTCTGCCACTCTGAGTCTTCTCCGAGCTCCATCCTGGACAGTAAATCCGCATCAATATTGTTACGTCCGGGTCTGTAGATGATGTCAAAATCATACACTGACAGGTCCGACAGCCACCGATGTCCTGTTGCATTGAGTTTTGCCGTGGTAAGGACATACGTTAATGGATTATTGTCAGTGCGAACGGTAAACCGTGCTCCATATAAATAATCATGGAACTTTTCCACTATTGCCCACTTTAGGGACAGAAACTCCAATTGGTGGATGGGGTAGTTTCTTTCTGAGGAGCTGAGTTTACGACTTGCGAATGCCACTGGTCTCAGTCCTTCTAGATAGTCCTGATAAAGAACTGCTCCGATTCCACTTAGACTTGCGTCGACATGTAACACATATGGCTTATTGGGATCGGCAAAAGCCAACACTGGGGCATTTGTAAGGCAGTGTTTGATCTTTTCGAACGCCTCGGTGCAGGACTCATCCCATCTGGAACCAAAGGGCTCTTTCTCATCAAGGTAGGTGTTCTTTGGTGTCTTTTTGAGATTTTTTCCTCTCTGTGTAGGGGCATAACCTCGGGTAAGATCTGTGAGTGGACGGACAATCGACGAATAGCTCTCGATAAAACGCCGGTAGTATCCACAGAAACCAAGAAAGGATCGAAGAGCTTTCAGGTTGTGGGGTCTGGGCCAGTTAGTGACAGCCTCTATCTTCGCAGGGTCAGCTGCAATGCCATCTGCAGAGACTATATGGCCGACGTATTTGACCTTTGTCTGGCAGAACTGACACTTGTCAAGTGAGACCTTCAGCCCGACTTCCTGAAGCCGATCGAGGACCTTTAAAAGCCTTTCTTCGTGCTCTTCCAGTGTTCTTCCAAACACAATTAAATCATCCAGATATACGAGAACTTGAAGGAGGTTCATGTCGCCAACTGCTTTCTCCATCAAACGTTGAAAAGTTGCAGGCGCTCCAGTAATTCCTTGGGGCATTCGCTCAAATTGATAGAAGCCCAAGGGACAAATGAAGGCTGTCTTTTCCTTGTCCTCCTCCTTCATTTCAATCTGGTAGTAGCCACTTCTCAAATCAAGGACAGAAAACCACTTGCTACCAGAGAGACAGTCCAATGCTTCATCAATGCGTGGCGTCGTATACTGGTCAGGAATGATGCGACTATTGAGTGTACGGTAGTCTATGCACATCCTTACATCACCATTCTTTTTTCTAACAACGACTATCGGGGATGCATAAGGACTTCTGGACTCCTTGATGATTCCTGCCGCTAGCAACTTCTGAATGTGGCGACGCACGTCATCAATGTCTGCAGGAGCAATACGTCTGGAACGTTCACGAAATGGTCTTGGGTCTGACATGCGAATACTGTGCTCGACTTCCTTGGCTAGTCCAACATCAAGCTCATCGAGAGAGAAAACTGTAGCTCTTTCTGCTAATTTCTGACATAGCCTCTTTCTCCATGCTTCAGGGACGGGTGATTCTCCGAAATGTATCTGAGTAACATCAAAAGTCTTCGACTCGGACTGATGGCAGGGCATGGTGGTGACCACATCAGCAATGCAAAGACGACCAACAATAGCACCAACAGGTAAGGTAATATTTTTCATGGACTCATTTTGGATTATGACAGCACACTGGTTGTGTTCAATGGCACTGCTCGGCATCACTAATGGTTGCACAAGCGCTTCTGCAGGAAGAGGATTGCTTACTGATGCTTCAACCATAAGGATTTCGTTGGAGAGTGGCTTGTCGAGCAAGACAGTACAGTTGGCTTTGAGACTGGAACCAGCAGGTATGGTCAAGGATCCAGGGCCTTCCCATTTCACACAGCCAACCTCATCCTCCTCTTGAGCGGGCGTAAGGTTACTTGACTTAGCATCAGAGCAGAGACTCTGAACGCCAAAGGTGTGGGCGGGAATGCCAGGTGTATCACTGCAAAGCTGGGCCAATCTCTTTGACAGACTGGCTTTGGCATTTGTGCCAATGATGACTGGAGTCTGATCCGGACCTGGTGGGTCTGGACAAATGAGAGCCAAAACAGACATGGTAGTTGGAGCTCCGGTCACTTTCTTCGGGAACTCCATGTCCACAACTACGTAACCAAGGTAAGGGTAGCTAGAATCACTTAGGCCCCAAATGTCGAGTTTGGTGACAGGGTAGATGGGAGTGCTTGGTAAGAATTTTCTATACCAGGACTCAAAGATTATGCTCACACGAGAACCACTGTCCAAAAGTGCATTACACAGCTGCCCATTGACTTTTAATGGCTCGATTGAGGGCGGGCCAATTAAACCATCTGGTATGCCTGTAGATCTAACTACATCCACCGAACTCTTTCTCACTGTGCAGGCGGGGTCATTAGATGCACTTTCATTTTTTTCTTGAGAGTTATTTGTTTTGGCTTTCTTGAGTGCATGGAGGAGTCTCTGAATAACCTTACTTTGATTTTCGGGTCTGGTGCATTTGCCCGCCAAGTGGCCATTTTCGCCACAGCGGTAGCAAAAGCGCTCCTCAGTATCTGATGACTTGGATGGCGTGTTTATTGCCATCACAGTAGGTGGGTCTGTGTTTTGATGTTGACTCGATTTAGAACTCACTTTTTGTTGTAAGCGCTTGACTTGCTTTCTCAATGCCTGCACTTCTGGATTAAAACCAGTTGCATTTTCAGCAAGAGCTGGATGTTTTTCCTGAACTTCCACTTCAGGCTGAGATTGAGTGGCAAGCGCTGCAAACATTGATTTCACTTCTTTTATCTCCGCTCTCAAGTTCTGAATCTCTGAATGCTTGTTTTCAGCTTGAACTTTAGCATGGACCGTGTGGACTGATTGACTGAGCCTTACTTTAGAAGCTTCATATTCTTCTTCTTTTCGTATTTCTCTCAGCAGCTCGAGAAAGTCTGGAGGATTGGCTTGTTTCTCTCTTAACCTGAGCTGTAACAGCATTAAATCAGCATTTACTGCGCCTTTGAGTAACTGATCAACTCTTGCTCTGTCCATGTTGTCAGCTGGAAGACCACCACGCTGAACAACTTTGGTCAGGGTTCGCTCAAGTCGTCTGAGAAAGTCTGAAAGTTTTTCGCCGGATTGCTGCTGCATCAGTCTGAAAGAAAAGTACAAGTCATCGCCTGACTCTGCAAGGCCAAAAGCACTATCCAGGGCTTCTAAGCATTTTTCTGGACTGGCATCAGGGTCTGAAAGGCGTATAGCTTTGATAAGTTCAAGAGCAGGGCCTTTTAAGCTCTCCATTATCCGTCTCCTTTTGTCTTTGTCAGAGCCATCGCTTTCTGCAACCATCATATGAGCTTGTTCTAGCCAATGGTCAAACTGTTCCTCTCCAGTCGGGGTAGGCACAATACCTGAGAAAACACGCAGGCGGCGATATCCTCCACTCTCTGAGGCGGGTTTGTTTGTTACGTCCAACAGGCTGGTGACTGCACGAATAAGTGACTCTGCAGAAGAAGAGGTATGTTGTGACTCAGTACACATAGCCTGTACGTCAGCAAAGGTTTTGCTTTCTGCTTGTAAGAGTGTCCTTAGTTTCGTATTAAAGTCATCTTCAGAACTGGGCTTATCAAATACAGTTGTTATTGGCCATACTAACGAGCCGTCGGGCATTATCACTTCTTTTGGGACTTGCTCCGCCACAACTTTTTCTCTACATTCACACAGCACTAGGACTTTATCATCAGTGTCACTCAAGTTCCGTCCTTTGACTCTAACACATCCAAGGCTCTTGATACTCTGTAAAGTCTCTTCAATAGCTGCAATGTCTGTGTCTATAGGGACTACAGTTAGTAGGGCGTAGTTCTCATCAAGCGACTCTATACGGCACCACTTCTTTAGTTTGTCAACAAGCGAGCTGGCCATGTTTTGGGCTAATGAGGCTGTGTTAAAAATACTGTAAATGTGACTCTTCGTACTCAAAATGCAGTAAATAAATTAAATCTATCCCAGCGGTGCCTCCATTTATGTAGCCCACCTATACCCAGTGTATTAAGGTAAGAGCCCCTGAGTTCTTCACTAAAACCCAAAGTTAATAAATCAAAATTTAACCGCAGCACATCAGCACCTAAATAGTCACAAAATAAATAGCCAAACCAGTTGAATCATGAACTAATTAAAATTTACTTATTTAGTAAATTCCTTTTTTAGTTTGAACAGAGGAACCAAAGGCTTTTCTTTCTTGTTGACAGAAACTTAATGTTTAGATTTTACATGGTAAATCTCCTCATGCACGTGGGCCCACTCACCAAACACACACACATTCACAAGCCGGCTTGTACTGCTCAAATTATTCACCGTTGCAGGCCTGATCGTTGCTTGTGAGCGGTGAGACCCAAAATGATTTGGTCACTTCACTCTTTGAGTAAAATAAAAGTTAAGCGGTACCTGGTTCAATGTCTCCGAGTCAACTTATTGTGGTCCAAGGCTAACATGAAGGGGAAAACCCACAACGCATCCCCAAAATGGCGGAATGGTCACGTCCACACTGGTCCATGCTGCTGATCCTCCTCACGCACTGTATCCGGCAAAATACTAATTTAGATGTTGCTCAAAATAGTCTCTTAGCTCATCAAATTGTAAAGCATCTATATTTCTAGCTGAAATAAAGATAAGTAGTCCACAGCAGGCTGATTTAGCGCTCCTTTTACACTGCATCAATACATTCCCTTATACAGCAAATGCTAAGCACATGAACTTGAAAGTTTTTACCTCACGGTAAATACTTGTTGCTGGACGATCCTCCGGGTAGAGAAAAGGTCCATCTGCACTGCACACGTTTTTGTCCCTTCACCCTCGTCTTTTTCTCTCGCGGTCAAGCTAATTTTTAAGCTAGTGTTACTTCCGGTTACACACAGAGCGTAAAGCTAATACAAAAACAGACCAGTAAAAGTGGTGTACACAGATGGTACTTCCTGTTAGCCCTTCAAAATAAAATAGATTAAACAGATCGACTGTAGTTGTCAGGACAGTTTTTTAACTTATATCCAGGTACTTTTAACATTTTAAACACATCAGAATATATAAATGAAATATGATTTTAACTATATTTATGACTTATGGAACTTATTTATGCTTTTAACCTGTTTTTAATTGCAACTACTACAATGAACTACTAGTTATTTATAACAATATATTCACATTTTAACAGGGTTACATATAGAAGGCCCTCACACAAACAGCTCCTGGATGTAATTACTCCACTCTTGAACAATACAAGGGTAATGCTAATTACACAACTGTTTTTCCTCAGCGCTTCACATTTGTGCGCTTATGTCTCTGCCCTTGTTTCCTTATAGCCAGTGGATCCCAATGTCACACACTTTATATGTGTATACACAGCTTAATGTATGGCAGCTGTAATGTTATTGTGAAGAAGTGGGTTAGCAGCTGCTACTCCGAACCAGGACTAAACAGTCCTAAACCAAGTCTAAGCCAGGACTAAACCAGGACTAAACCAATTCTAAGCCAGGACTAAACCAGGACTAAACCAAGTCTAAGCCAGGACTAAACCAATTCTAAGACAGGACTAAACCAGGACTAAACCAAGTCTAAGCCAGGACTAAGCCAGGACTAAACCAGGACTAAACCAAGTCTAAGCCAGGACTAAACCAGGACTAAACCAGGACTAAACCAAGTCTAAGCCAGGACTAAGCCAGGACTAAGCCAGGACTAAACCAGGACTAAACCAGGACTAAACCAGGACTAAGCCAGGGCTAAATCAGGGCTAAACTAGTACTACACCAGGACTAAACCAATACTACACCAGTACTAAACCAACTCTAAGCCAGCACTGAATCAGGATTAAACCAGGACTAAACCAAGTCTAAACTAGAAAAGCACTCAGAGAGTGCAGACCTTCACCAAGCAGCTCAGTTTTCAAAGTGATCCAGAATCCAGGATTTCTTCTGGATCATCACCAAAATTTAATCATCTGTTGGATTTACCATTAGGAACATTTCCTGAAAATTTCATCAAGATCCGTCCATAACATTTTGAGTTATCTTGCTAACTAACAAACAAACAAACAAACAAACAAACAGACAGACTCAGGCGAAAACATAACCTCCTTGGCGGAGGTAACCAGGACTAAACCAGAACTAAGCCAAGGCTAAATCAGGGCTAAACTAGGACTAAACCAGGGCCAAACCAATACTAAACTAGGACTAAAGCAGGGCTAAATCAGGACTAAACCAGGGCTAAACCATGACTAAACCAGGTCTACAGTAAGAATGAAATCAGGACCACGCCCACTCACAAAAAGAACACATAATTTTTACAAATAATCTGAACTCAATATTCATAACCTGATTAGGAACAGGACTTAGCAGTTATTGTGTGCTAACTCAAGCATATAAACCAGTCTAAACCGCAAAAGTGTATTCATATTTGTCCTCGTTTGGTCCTGGTTTGAGACTAGTTTTGCCCTGATATAGACTAGTTTTGTCCTGTTCAAGTCCTGATTTAATCCTGATCAAATCCTGGTTTAGTCCTGTGTGAATGCAAGTACACACACAAGCACAAGTCGAACCAATATCTTTGACAAAACCAGACATGAGTTATGACCTGATCTAAAACAATTGCACAAGAAAACGCCAATACTAAATCAAGTTATATATATTTTTTTACCCACCTCTCCCTTTCTCCTTTTTGTCCTTCCTTGACCATCTGATTCCAGTCTCTCACACACACAACTGACACGCCGCATTAATATATACGACCACACTATAAATTTATGCATCCGTTAAAATGGGCCTGGCAGCTTTTGGGTCCTGTGCCAACCTCCTGCAGGGGCACACCACAACAGCAGTCGCTACCACTCGAGACCTGAACTCATTTCCTCTGTGCCCGCCCCTCTTCACGTTTTGGCACAGTGTTTTGGTCCCCCTCTGGTCCATATAAAGCCCGATAATGGATTGTGTTTTTGCTTTGTGTTTTGCAGGTGTCTCTCATGTGTGAACAGTGCTTTCCGGTGCCACTGGTGCAAATACAGAAACTTGTGCACCCATGACCCGTCCAGCTGCTCTTTCCAGGAGGGGAGGGTCAATGCCTCAGAGGTCAGTAAATGCATCTTTTAAGTATTATTTTTTTAAAGGTGCATTGTGTAACTTTTCTGGTGGAGGGTCCGTCAAATGCTTTTCTACGTGGAGATGTTATTGCTTTGTCTGGAATGTTTCACAGTATGGCATTAAACTTTTCTATCTTCACGGAGACCAAACCAGACCAAGTTGCAGGTCAGATCTGTGGAGTGGCAGCCCTGCACACAGTCAGAATGCCTGTTTTTCTAGGTACTTTTGAGCTGTAAAACCACCTGCAATTGAATAAATATAAGGTAAAGCTGTTTAATGTCATACTGTGGAACATTCCAGGCAGAGCAATGACATAAACATAGAAACAAGCTGGTGACAGACCCCCAATCAAAAAGTTACATAGTGCACTTTAATAGAATAAGCTATATATGTAAAATTAGGCCAATTTTTGTGTTATCTTTTAACAGAAGTGGTTTGGATTTCAGTACAAAAATGCAACTTTTTAAGTATTTTTACTATTATAAAGTCAGTACAAAGTTTACAATCTTGAATTTGAAGCAGCTAATTATGTAAAATTAATTCACTTTGTAATGGTGCTTTTTAAGAGAAAATAAGTGTACCATTGGTGGTATGTATATGTGCAAGAATACAGAAGATGTGATTGAATTTGATTGAGAGAGAAAGCACTTTATTTGACCAGAATAACTAGATAAAATAAATATTTAATAAAATAAAATAAATATTTAATAAAATGAAATAAAATAAATATTTAATCAAAAAATATTTAATTACAAAAACAGTAAATAAAATAAAATAAAATAAATAAAATAATAGGGTCTGTGAGTTTTCTACTAATCCACAGTACTGATTATTCTTCTATTAACACTGACCAAACTGACCAGTGACAACAAGTTGACAACGTTCCTTTCTTTCATAAACAAGTACAAAGAAAACTGTTAGAAAGTGTGAAAAAGGTGAAAGTCGCATCTACATTTGCATCCAGACCTGATTGCTTAGATGAATAATAAAAGTAGAGACTTGATTATAACGCTGTCATCAAGAATCCAGCATTGTTTTCATGTTCTGATGTTAGAATACATTAATATGGATGACCGAGATGGAGAATTACGGGATATAAGGTACATGCATTATCAGGATAACTTTTCACTATCAGGAAACACAATAATCATGAGTAAATAAACAAAAACTGGACATGTAAAACTTCACTTGGGGTACTTCTAGTTTATGTTGTTATTATTGCTCAGAACTTTTATTTGCTGACTTATTTCTGAATTAAATCAAACATTAAATAGGTCACCAGTTCTTATAATCAAACTAAAACAGACCCATAGCAATTGGCCACTATGACTAAATATATTTGGTGCAAAACTACTTCTACTACTGCTACTAGGCTGCTACAAGTAGTCTCACATTGGCCCCCCTCTATTATAAATTAATAGGAAGAGGGTCTAGTTCTAGACTACTACTACTACTACTACTACTACTAGAAGAAGAATAATAAGATGAAATACATAAAATATTAGCTGTAGCTGTTGCACTTTGCTCTTGTTTGCACTTTCTCCAGGCCTTCCTCAGGGCATGTCCACACACACACACACACACACGCACACGCACACACACACACACACACACACACGCACACAGCCCATTCAAAACCACTGCTCTATAATACCCAAATACTGCTCCTCATTCACAGCTTTTGTTCTTCTCTGCAGCAATTAGCAGTCTATTATGTGGCTTTAAAGAGTCTTAACACAATGTCATTCTCAAACGCACTGATTTCAATGGCTGCTTTTAAAACTCTTCACAAAATCTCACTTACAATTTGGACAAGGTGGTATAGCTAATATTTGCCATCTGAGGTCATACAAGTGGTGCTTTTATGCTAACGTACTTTTTATCCTCACGGAACCCCACATTTTGGTGTATTTTAGAATAACTTTGGACTATAAAGAGGTAGTATTTAAAAGTGGTACTGAGCAAGGAAATCATTTTGACTGTAAGAGGCAACATACACTAAGATTTAAATGTTTAAATGTGCACTGTGTAACTTTTTGGTTGGGGGTCCGTCACTGTCTTGTTTCTGTGGATATGTCAGTGCTCTGCCTGGAATATTCCACAGTATGACATTAATATTTATTCAGTAACAGGTGGTGTTATTGCTCAAAAATAACTAGAAAAACAGGCGTTCTGACTGAGCGGGGTGCCTCTCAACTGATCTGACCTGTAACTTGACCAGGTTTGGGCTCCATTTCAGACAAAGCAATAACATCTCCATAGAAAAAAGAATTTGACGGACCCTCTAGAAAAGTTCCACAATGCACCTTTAGGCGTGTCTTAGCCTATTTTGCACCATATTTTAGTGTACAGTGGATGAGTGGTTCCCGGTGCAACTCCTGAGCCGCCCAGGCGTTTCGGAGTTTCCTACATCAACCGAAACCATGCACACCGTCCAGATAATTGCAATAGTGAATTCAGTCCTGTCAAATGGATAAAGGTTGCCCCAGCGTCCTACTTACCTACTTAAATTTAAAAAAAATAATAAAAAAACACACATCACCAGTAGTGTAACATTTGTTTTCTCTCAAGCCAAACCCTTGTCGTATTTGAATTCAAAAGCTTCACCTGTAAAGATGTTTGTTGCTGTGTGTGTGCAGGACTGTCCTCAGCTGGTGCGCTCAGAGGAGATCCTGATCCCAGCTGGAGAAGTGAAGCCCATCACCCTGAAGGCCAAGAACCTGCCCCAGCCCCAGTCTGGACAGAGAGGCTACGAGTGTGTGCTCAACATACAGGGGGTCAGCCACAGGGTCACAGCTCTGAGGTTCAACTCCTCCAGTGTGCAGTGCCAGAACAGCTCGGTAAGGACCCTAATACTACAGTATATACACATACTAGTACACGCCAATGATGACAACTTACACATTTCTTTGGGTGTGTATTGGCATTTTTAAAGGGTCCACCTTATGCCATTTCCTGATCTCTGTTATAATGTTGTTTCCTCATCAGAAACATACTTAGAGTTGTGTTTTGTTTCATTCACACATGTTCAACACACAAACCCTGCACATTTAGACTGAGTTCTGCTCTCAAACACTCTGTTCCACCTTGTGATGTCATGTGGTAATACAGGAAGTGCTCTACTGTGTTTTTAAACTTTAAACTAATAATAAAGGATTATTTAAATACGTGTGAATGAAACAAAACACAACTCCAGGTATGTTTTTGAGGACGTAACATTATAACACTAGATAAAGCTCACAAGAGTAAATTTTGTGTAATATAGGACATTTAATCTTGCAAGCAATAATAATAAAACAAAGATTACCACAAAATCTCCATAATAACCGAATGTGAAGAGTCTACCTCATTTGTGGACTGATGTAGCGTTGGTAATCACATTGCGTCATTATCCTGCCCTCCAGTCAAGTCTGAACTCTCTCCCCTGTGGAGATCTACACATGCACACACTCACACACACACACACACACACACACCATATACCCTTTTGAGCTTTGAGCAAGGAAAGGAAATAAGGTCATAAGCGGCATGTAAGGACACTACTTTTATATAGGCCAAGAATATAGTCCCTTTTTCAACATCTTTCTCACATGATGTAACTTTTGGGTAACATTGAAAGGACATTGTACTTCTGTAAAAGGGACCATGGGATTTCTTAAGCTTTAAATGAAAAAGTGTACGTTTGGGCTGCCATTTTCCTCTCACAAATCTCTCTTATCTCATCTCGCAGTATCTCTACGAAGGCATGAAAATCAGCGAGTTGCCCGTGGACTTTTCCGTGGTGTGGAATGGCAACTTTATTATTGATAATCCAGAGAACATTCAAGGTAAGAGGGAGAGGGCTGGAGGGGTGGAGTACAGCGCTGTGGCGTTGTAAACCAATAGGAAAACTGCTACCAAAATTAGCATTCAAAACTGATTGCTTTCATGAATTATACAAGTGGATTTTTGATTATTAATTACATCTCATTAAAATGTAGCACTTGTTTCTAATTGGGGTATTGTGTTTTAAAAATGCATGGCTGAAGTGGTGAGGAATATAATCATTTGTCCTAAAGTGATCATGGCATTCAAATGGATCACTATTCCAGTAAGAACATCTGTTTTTGGTTTTCAAAAGAGCGATGAACATAGCAAAGAGAGTCCAAGTTCAGGGTTATTTCTGAAAAATAAAACCAATTTTTTACATTTCAGTGGTTACTTCAATTTTGCATGCAGCAGATTGTGAGCTTGCAATTGTGATACACACCAATGCAGAGTTAAAAACAAGGTCCAATGTCTGTCTTTGGTACCCCATTTTTTTTTTTTTTTTTTTTTTTAGCTTATTTTGTGCAAGTTTTAAACTGATTTTATGTTGTAAACAGTTATTAAAAGGGCACATATTGCAATATTTTCTGTTCTGTTATAATCACCAAAATCATACCTGGAGTTGCACTGTGTTTTTAAACTGCATACACTTTCACTAGAATCATTTGGATCATTTCAGTCCTAGAGTTAAGGTAAAAGGTAAAATGTAGCTGTGAACTTAAAAACTACCGCTTCATGACATCACAAGGTGGAACAGAGCATTTTGAGTTTTTGGAGATACCTAGAATGTTTCACAGTATGGACCACCCTAACCCTAATTGCGTTTGTAATTGAATGCTTGCTGGATTTGATTGGACTATTCAAGGCATAGCAACATCTAACAGAAAAGTTACAAAATGCACCTTTTAAAAATTCCACAGCTAACTTGGAGGTTCCTCAGATTATTCCTGAAAATAATGTATTGTAGAATATATCAGTATCCTCTCTCCATTCAGTGCTCTATACAGACTGAATGAAAACACATTTAGACAAAGCTTTCTCTGCAGACATCCAAATCCTGTCTGGTCTCAGCAGGTTCCCGCTCGCTGTTATTACGACAAAGACACACGGGTGTATTTTTACATTTGTGAGATCGAAGCTCAGAGCACCTGCAGCTACGAAAACCCATACAGTCATTCTGTAAAGTGTATTTCCTGCCATATTTACACATTGTATTTATTCATTATTTCTTCTTACATGCAGTTAGGGATGTCAAGGTTATTTGTTTAATCAATAATGGAGATTAATCATGGTCACAGTATAATTTATTGTAAAAACTAAAACTGTACAATTGTGACACATTTAGAAGCAAAATTAAGTTGTGGATACTCCAAATATTAAAATAAATGTGATTTTGTTTATGTCATATTAAAGACACACTCTTTCTGGTGGAGGATAAGCTACTATCTCCATGGAGACAATCAGGCAATGCCACCAGGCCAAGTTACAGGCTAGATCTCTGGAGAGGCAAACTTGCTTACTGTACAAATGTTTGTTTTTCAAGGTGTTTTTCAGTCATAAAAACACTTGTAATGCCATGCTGTGGAACATTCCTGAAACCCTTAACTTTATCCTTCAGAAAGCTTGATTTCATAAAGCTGATCACATACTTGAGCAGCGGCAATTAGATTAGATTAATATATTTGAAAGGGGATAGAGTAAAAAAGAATTAGGAGGCAATTTTTCATCTGTAGTTCCCTAATAATATAGTGTAGTAATAATACGTGTAGAAATAATGTATGTAATAATGTATTGGACAATAGGAATGAATGTGGTTTGGTCATGATGTCAGTGATCATAATTTATCATTTTAAGCTAAACTGTCTTGTTTCCTCTGACAATGACCATAACGGTAACATTTGCTACTGTCCTATTCTTACCCACAGTGCACCTGTACAAGTGCGCCGCTCAGAGGGACAGCTGTGGCCTGTGTCTGAAGGCGGACAGGAAGTTTGAGTGCGGCTGGTGCAGCGGAGAGGGCCGCTGTACGCTACGTCACCACTGTCCCCCCATCAACCCCTACACCACCCGCTGGCTCAACATGAACACCAAGAACGTCAAGTGCACCAACCCACGCATCACTGAGGTAAGGCTAATGTCATACACTATATTTTTTTTAGCTTTAAAGTACGATAATGTCCCTCATCGAAAAACATACTTGGAGTTGTATTTTGCCCATACTTATCCTTATCTTTTCACTTAGAATAATGCTGAACCAATACTGACCCAGCAGTTATTCTTTCTGCTCTTTTGTGTACTTTTTCTTATATAGTTTTAGCTAATGCATCTCTATGGACGTTTTGCACACTGGTACACAGACATGGCAGATTTAGCCAATAACGGTTGTTTTGTGATGTTGAACCTGAGCTTGATATGTGCTTATGCGTTTTGTGTTTGGTCTGTTGCCCCGGAGATTTTAATCTGTGCGTATGGTCCCCTGTTTTGTCCTTTGATTGGTTAAACGTCTGCCCAATTGGATCTAATCCCTTCTGCAAATCAAACTTAAAAGGTGCACTAGGGTCCGCTATTTGTTTGTCTTGGTTTATTTGTTATTTCTTTGGAATGTTTCACAGTGGATCATTAAGCATTTGTTCAATTACAAGTCTTTCATAGCTCAAAAATACCTTAAAAACATGAATTCTTACCATGTGCAGGCTTGCTTTTCCATAGATCTGACCATTAAGCTGTATTTACCCAGTTTATTTCATTACTGTTAAATAATCAAGGCAAAACAGTAATATCTCCATGGAGACAAGCCGGTGGTGGACCCTCCAGCAGAAAGGTGACACAGCGCACCTTTAAATCCTTTGTACAGAAATTAATACATTGTCTATTCTGAATTTGAGGTGTGTATCTCAAATACTCTGCATAAAATTATTCTAGTGTAGGATCTATACAGCTGAGGCGTCAATAAATGCACTCTTGCTCCTCTTCATTATTTTACTGTTTTGACCTCTCGGATCTCCTCCTCTTTATAACTACGATACCTTGAAATGTTTCAGTTTCTCAAAACCATTCATCGAACCTCGTTTATTCTTCGGCGCGTCTGTGTCTCTCGTGGTTGACTTTATTTTGTGGCCGTTTAGTTTGATATAAAGCATCATTTTCCCATTGTAAGCGCTAGTGCACCGGTAACAGCTGAGAGAGCAGACCTGTGGAGGAAGGATGGTGTGAGAGGAGGGAGGGAGGGGTGGGGCAGAGGTGAGACTGAAGCAGAGAGAGAGTGAGAGAGAGGAAGAGAGAAAGAGATAGGGAAACAAAAGGGACAGAGAAAGAAAGAAAGAAAGAAAGAAAGAAAGACAGACAGACAGAGAGGGAAAGTGAGAAAAAGAGAGAGGGGGAAGAAAGAGGTTAGACAAGAGCAGCGGGAGAGGAAGAGACAAATATGGAGGGAAAGAAAGAGACTGAGAGAGAGAGAAAGAAAGCGAGAGAGAGAGAGAGGGGGGAAGAAAGAGAGGCTGAGAGAGATAAAGAGAGGGGGAGAGCCAGAGATAGAGAAACAAAGAGACCGAGAGAGAGAAAGAGATTAAGAGAGAGGGGGAAGAGAGATGTTAGTGAGAAAGAGATTAAGAGAGAGGGAAGAGAGGTTAGACAAGAGCAGAGGGAGAGACAAATATGGAGGGAAAGGCAGTGAAAGGAGGGAGAGAGGGAGCTATAGCAAGCAGACAGGAGCAGGTCACAGGGTCAGACACAAGCAGCTCTGTACCACTGAGGCTGGACTAAAAGAAATATACACTCAGAAAACATACAGGAGGTTTGACAAGAGACAGAATTCATGTACTGTCATTCTTTTAAATGATGAGTTCTTTTTTGTTTTTTGTAATTCTAATGCTGAGTTTTTTTTGTGGTAAATTGTATGTATTTTATAATATTTTATTCATATTTTTACTTATTAGCTGATCCACACAGTGAGATTCTTGTCTATTCTAGTGGTGTCATTGGGTGTTTGTATAGTAATCAGGTCAGTTAAACAATTAAAAAGGGATATTTTGGAAAAGGTGTCAGCTTCTTATAAAATAAACGGGGCCTTGAGTGGACACGCAGAAGTGGAGCACATCCACAAGTGACTGTTTATTTATAACTTCACAGAAAATGAGCATCCATCTTCATTCTCTTCAGGGAATATATTTTTTGTGCAAATTATGAGAGGATTTAATATGTTTTCAGTAGCTCTGTTAGTAGTCAGTAGTAGTAATCTATCTAGAAAATTTAAAGGTGTACGTTGTAACTTTCTAGGGGAGGATCTGCCATGTGCTGATTCCATGGAGATTTTATTGCTTAGCCAGAAATGATCCACAGTATGGCATTAAACATATCCTTTTTTTTCATCCATCCATCCATTTTCTTCCTTTATCCGGAGTCTAAGCAGGGACTCCCAGACTTCCTTCACCCCGGACACTTCCTCCAGCTCCTCCGGTGGGACCCCGAGGCGTTCCCAGGCCAGCAGAGAGACATAGTCCCTCCAGCATGTCCCGGGGCCTCCTCCTGGTGGGACATGCCCGGAACACCTCCCAAGGGAGGCGTCCAGGTGGCATCCGGAATGCCCGAGCCACCTCAGCTGGCTCCTCTCGACGTGGAGGAGCAGCAGCTCTACTCCGAGCTCCTCCTGTGTGACTGAGCTCCTCACCCTATCTCTAAGGGCGCGCCCAGCCACTCTGCAGAGGAAACTCATTTTGGCCGCTTGTATCCGCGATCTTTCGGTCAATACCCAAAGCTCATGATCATAGGTGAGGGTAGGAACGTTGGCGGTAAATCGAGAGCTTTGCCTTTCGGCAGTCAGTGGACTTGCCTATTCGCAGATCTGACCTGTAACTTGACTCCACAGTCAAAAAATTACATAAAATGATTACCAACTAGTGTTGCCATGATACAAAAATTTCAAACTCAATTTTGATGGTAAGGAATATACTCGATCCTCAATACCGATTCCGATACTACGGTGATAATAAAAAACTTTCTTTATTTTCAACATTAATACTAGTCTAGTGGTCTTAGTATCAATACCTTTTCAAATGAGTATCTAGTTTTAGTATTGATTAGTATCTGATTTTCCGTACTTTTGACAACCCCATTACCAGCCATCATATTTTCAGTTTTATTTCACACCTGCCCGAGCTCCCTCTTTCCCCACACTCTCCCACCCCATCTCCCCGCTGAGTCTCTGGACTGCCGGGGTCGTGACCTGGAAGTGCTTATTTGTTTTCCCATCAGTGGCTGCTGCTTTGCCTCGGCCGCGTCTCCCTGTCACCGCGGAGGCAGAACGGGGGGACATATACTCTTTAATTAGGCCCCAGTAACGCCCCAGTGCATTGTGGGTAGCCCAGCTCACCTCTCCACATCAGTATTGACTCATTTCCCTTATCGTCCCCCCTGCACATCTAACAGTAGCCAATTAAAAGTGAAGTTAACGGCGTAGTTAATTGATTTGCTACTGTAAGGAGATAAAGTAGCGCAAAGGGACAGAACAAAGAGAGTTTTAACTGGAGTGGTGAAAGAAATAGTTTGTAAAGTATGTAAAAGTAATGTAATGAGCTAGATACTGCTGTCCTATACCAATTTTTATACCAAAATGATAATAAAAAACACTCTTCTTTTAGACAATAGGATATAATTTATTATATATAATGTATTAGATGTTATCGTAAAGTCATTTTGATAAAGACCCTGGAGAATAACACTGTTACTACATGTTATAGAGAAGTTTGGAGAACTTCTTAAAGAGAATTGGTAACAAATAGCATATTTAGATCACCATGTTGCCTTTAATTGTTTTGAAAATGCTTCATTCGCCGAAAACTTATTCACATGTTTAGTAAGCTTCACTTTCGATTTTGTCTGAATCGCAGTTCATTCCCCCTTCAGAGCACGATCACAACACAATCGGTGTGCATTTTGTACTGCCTCGCTACTACTGCTGCACATCACATCAAGTTTGTAAAGCTATAGTGTATTGGTTTGTATCACGCTTTTGTATATTTATGGAGAATTGTCGTGTGGGAGCATGGGTGACGTAGGTTCGTGGGTGGAGCATTGGACAGAATCTTCCAGCTAACCATCAGGAGAGTTTGAATAGGGCCCAGGAGAGATTGCTAAATTACTTAAACAAGCATGGGTGACATCTAAAACTTCTTCAGGCATGTAGAAAGCTTAAAAAGTTGATTTTACAAAATACCCCATTTTTAAAAACTACTACTAGTGTTACTACTAGTGTTACTACTACTACTACTACTACTACTACTACTACTAAATACACCCAGGACACATACTTCAGGCTATGTGGTGACATGATAGGTCTGGTATAAACAACTTTGAATTTAAAGCAAAAGAAGTAAAAAGTCAATTACTGAACAGTTTCCCAAGCTTGATAAAGTGTGGAAATACTGTTATCTATAACTTTATAAAGTTTATCAAATTCTCACAGTTTTGTATCAAGTATAAATCCATAAATATTGACTGCAGAAATAATCCTTTTCCCCTGAAGCTGATAAAGTTTAGTTAACAGGATATAGTGAGAGGAGAGTTCTTCCACCTACAGACCCATATGTACCAGGCCGATCAATGCTGGCAATTACATAACAGTCCTGGCCCCATTTAGACAAATATATGTGAATGAAATAAATGAAAAGAGACTAAAGCTGATGTGATTTATACAAATTCAAAGCCTGAATTATTTTTTTAGCTAAAGGCCGCCACACACTACAGAGTTTTTCAGTCTTAAACGATTTTTAAACGACAAAAAGCGCACACCACAGACACGAGGAGAATCTTATGAGACTTAAAATATCCAATCGCAAAGACTGCAGCGGGATATTTCTGTCTACAGTAAAACCACTCGCTTTGAGACTCTTAAGTGTTCAAAAGATCAGAGCACTGCACTTTGCGTTTAGATACAAGTCAAAACTGTGTTATTATTTGTGAAATGTGGTGCAATACTTCAGATACATGATTTTTAAAGCATAAAAGATTGGAGATAAAGTGCACAGGAAGTAGAGTCACTGTCGCTAATCTGCAGCTTCACCTCGATCCGCGCGCTGTGGATGTGAACAGACACACGTGAAGAACTACTTCTGCGTTTTTACTTTCAAAGAACGCCACAAACTGGATTAATAGCGCTGTTTTGTGGACTGAGGGTCATTATTTGTGGAGGACAATTTCTGGATAATGGGTAATGTGGATGAGATGCTGCACTTTAAATTTACCACTTTAGGAGAGGTGAGTAATAAAGTTTTTATTTTCGCTGTATCTCGAGTTCGTATTTTGCATCTCTATGTCCTTCACTACGTCTGCCCCTGACGCTCTGTTTTATTGGCTGTTAGCGTAGCGTTGCTGATGTTTGGTGGTTATGATCTGACAGAGCAGCTCAGAGTCACACTGACACCACACACGAGGAGCACGGCAGCTTCAAAATCGCACACGAAGACACAAAGTCGGGTTATGCCTCCACAAACTCTGGGAGGAAGTAAATCGCAGCCAAAATCGGGCAAATTCTTCTCTATCTATCTATCTATCTCTCTCTATATATATCTTTCGCTCTCTTATTTAATATTCACCCTGATGCTGTGTTAAACTTCCCAACCCAGTGAAATAAGTCTATAGTCAGTTATAGGAAAACATTAAAAGTAAAGCATCTATATAAGACTATTAGGCAGCCTACGCGTTTCCAGATATAAGCCAAACCAAATTGTATTCCAGTGTTTGATATTGTTTTTGAGATGAATTATTGAACGAGTCCAACAAATAAATGTATGAATGCAGACAAGTCCAGGAACAAAGAGCAGAGCACAGGAAGGAAGAGAATGTCAAATGCACAAACGCACAAGAAGAAAGCCCCTGGGTTTCAAGATGGCTGCCTATTTTTATATGGCACTGTGGAGCTCTACAGTGACCATCCAAAAATGGTCCGGAAGTACGTTTTCCTGTTCATTTTTTTCCCACAGACTTTCCGGAAAACACAAAAAGATATTAAAAGTATGAAAGCTTGCTTAATGTTAATCCGGTTTGTGGTAACTAAGGACAACAAGACCTACCATTTTATTTCACATCTGTTTCTGAAACATTAGAAAAAGCTAAGTTATTAAAACATTTCTCCATTTTTTTATTTTTTTTTGTTTTAAATGTTTTTGGGGTTTTTTTGGACTTATGAATATTAGTTACCAAGAACCTGGTTAGCTGGTTCACTGTGCAACGTTTTGGTTGGAGGTCCGTCACCTGCTTGTTTCTATGGATATGTCATTGCTCTGCCTGAAATGTTCCACAGTATGACATTAAACAGTTCAACTTTACATTTATCCAATTACAGGTAGTTTTATAGCTCAAAAATACCTAGAAAAACATCCATTCTGACTGGGAGCGAGATCTGACCTGTAACTTGGTCTGCTTTGGTCTCCATGATGAAAAGGAAAGGTTTAATACCATACTGTGAAACATTCCACCATCTTAAATGAACTACAGTTGGCTTCAAAGTGGATTTTTTCTGCAGTACGGATGAACTGGTCACTATAGTCCACCTCCAGACAAGTTTAAACTACCTATACCACATCCATGGTCTCTATACCGTGATTACACTTTCTCTAAGCCTCACGCGCCCCCCTGGTGGCCTAAATCTATTAATACATTTCTTTTGATTGTTGCCGGGCTGATTTGTATACATAGTAGCGCATTAGGAGATGTGCCTACCAGCCCCATCGCCCGCTTTTGAATAATGAATGTTTCTATTAAGTGCTATGGCGCCTCCCACTAAGCGCCCATTAATATTGAAGAGATGTAAAGCCGGAGCTAACAGCGCAGGGACTGGCATCAAATGAGGCTGGGAGCGGGATGGGCGTATGAAAGGAGAGCTCTTCAATACGATTTGGCCTCTGTGAGTTTATGCTAAGGAAAGGCAGACTCGCAGTGACAGCCTCTATAAACATCAAGTGTGAGTTAGCCTTAGTGGGAAAACAGGGAGTAGCTCATTTTTATTACTCAAGAATGCATTTGTTTGAAGATTGGTGGTACTATAGGTTTTGTGGTATCACTAATTGGCGTTATTTTAGAGGAGAAAGAATGCTATCTGAAAAAAGTATGCACCTAAATCAGGAGTTTGTGTTTTGTTTATTGCGTGGAGAAACTTTAAGATGCGCTAAGTAACTTTTCTGGTGGGGATCGGCCATTTGTGTGTCTCCATGGAGATGTTGTTGCTTTGCTTAGAGAGTTTCATTTATTTGATTGCAGATGTTTGTACTAGTTGGAAAAAAAATCATGCTTACCACAGATCTGACCTGTAACTTGACCTGGTGGCATCATCTGGTATAGTCTATATGGAGATGATAGACTGCATATAAATGGACATAGCTAACCCACAAGTCGTCGCGTTCCAAATAGGAAGTGAGCATAGGGGGCCCTTCTGGCTCCATCGACTCTAGCGCCAATTGACTTTACATTGAACGCCTCTCTCTGTAACCACTGCAGTCATTTTGGTCTTAAAATGTTCGTATTAACCCGCTCTACATGATCCTGGTGAACTTCGTTCTCTATAAGAGCTAGCCTTGTGAGCTTCATTTGACTGGAGCCGTACGCTATGGGTGACGTCACACTCACTTAATCCACTTCTTTATACAGTCTATGATGGAGATAGCGAATAGAATCTTCTACGCAAAGCAACAATATCACTATGGAGAAAAGTTACATAGTGTTCTTTTAACCCCAGTAATGCGCTGAAAAAAGAGAATGATGGATGTGATAGTGTCATGGCGTCATTATTATTGCAAAAGGCCTATAGAGTAAATATTGATTAAATCATTGAGTTGAGCATGTGGTATTTTCCCAAAACTTGAGGAGGAACAAAGGAATTCCAAATGTTAATTAAAAGTACCCTTTAACAGATGACAGATGGCAAACCCGTGGGGTAATCTAGTTATTTCCAATATAGTAAGGTGCATATTTGGCACTGACGCACAGACATTTTTATTATTTTATTAGTTCTCAATGACATACAGTTACGCTATAGTTTCCTCAGGCATGCATTCTCTTGGTCTAAAGTCTAACAAAGAACTAAGTAGGTTTCAAACTTACACAGAGGTTGATGGTTTAATCTCTGGTATTGGCATTGCATACTGTTGTAGAGTCCTTGGGCAAGACAACTCACAACATAGTGTTTGTGATTAGTTATTAGGACAGCTATGGTATCAGATATAACAACTACTGTAATCTAGAGCTTTGGCAAGTCTGTAAATTAGATTATGAATGAAATTTGTAGAAAAGAATTGTTAATATATGTCAGAGTTTCGCTATCTCACCCCTATGGACGTTATTGATCCATATTGAATCAGTCCCCTGCAGATCAGCTTTTCATGTAGACAGCGTGTAATAAAATAATAAGGCCTCAGGAAACACATGCACACTTTGAAATATGCATAGGAACATGTAGAAAGGCACATGTTGTTTTTGTTACGCCTGTCCCCCATTGCGCTTCATTTCAGATTCTCACTCACGTATCCTCAACTGTGAGCAAAAAAATACTCATGGAAAGAAAAAAAAAAAAACAAACCTCATGTAATCACATCACAGCTTTTGAGATCTAATAAAGCTTCAAATGTATTGATTTTGATTTGTGCTGAATTTTGTTCAGTAGAAACAACTGAATCGATCGGTTTTTATTTGTATATTTTTGTCTGATCAAACTACAAGTGTGTTAAAAATAAACCACTCAAACTCTGCAGGTCTCATACAATAATAAAAAGTTTACTTTTCAGTCCTGTTCAAAAATGTAGTGGAGCAGAAAATACAGATACCTTCTCTCAAATGTAGTAAAATAAATAAAAGTATACTTATCTTAATTTCCGGACTACTGAGCACACTTGAATACAAGCACCATCAACTAAATTTTAAAAGAAAAAAAATGTACATATATAGGCCATACCTGTCAATAAGTCGCAGGCGTCCATGTCTTCAAGAACATTTCCAAGTTTGGGCCATCTGCTTTTATTGTCTCTGAAAGCCTTTGTCGTCTTTTTGCATTGAGTCAGTTCATCACGCTGCCGTCGCCAACGTTTCACCATCGACTCATTGATGCCGCGCTCACGTGCAGCAGCTCTGTTTCCTTCTTTGACAGCCAGATCAATTGCCTTTAACTTAAAAGCTGCATCATATGCATTTCTTTGTGTGTTTGTCATGAGGAGGGTGTGTGCATGAAGCGCAAAATAACTGTTCAAAACAACAAACTAGCATCTTCCTCGGCGCATCATCTCTTCCACCTGTCCGTCTCGCTCCTGCACCCCCATCACTTGACGCTTTACTGCGCATGTCTCCTGCAGAAAGAGCCTCTGTCCTGTCTGGGATCATGTCAGTGTCTCGTTGGATTTCTGCAGATTTCAGGCTCTCCCGGGGGCGGGGCTAGGTGTATCGATCAGGTGTGAGTGGATGTCTACTGGCTACTGAAGTCTGAGACGTTTCGTCTCGTCATTTACGTCTCACCTGCATTTAACACATACGGGTTATTAAGATGTATCCCACTCACTAATGTTCATTTAGCATCATAACTTATTTTATCACATGGCGATAAACTGTTTTAGTGCTGACAACGTCGCTAGCCAACGCTGCAACTTCAAGTTAACCGCACAGACAGCGGCGCTTTCTGCACTCAGGCTGTGCGCGCATCCGCTGTGTTGATAAACAGATAATCTGTCTATATATATTAGCCACATCGTTGTATAAGCCGCAGGGTTCAAAGTGTGAGAAAAAAGTAGCGGCTTATAGTCTGGAAATTTCGATAAGTAAAGTACAGATACCAAATTTAGTCATTTAAAGGTGTACTGTGCAGCTTTTCTGGTGGAGGGTCCATTACCTGCTTGTTTCCATGGAGATGTTAGTGCTTTGTCTAGTATGTTTCATAGTATGGTATTAAACCTTTGTATCTTCATGGAGACTAAACCAGATCAAGTCAAAGGTCAGATCTGTGGAGAGGCGACCCCGCTCACAGTTAAAATGCATGTTTTTCTTGGTATTTTTGAGCTATAAAACCACCTGTAGTTTAATAAACGTAAGGTAGAGCTGTGGAACATATCGTTCTGTGAAACATTCCAGGTAGAGCAATCACATATCCATAGAAACAAGCATGTGGCTGACCCTCAATCAAAAAGTTACATAGTGCACCTTTATTAGTAAGTACAACACTTACTATTTACTACTACTTTTACTTCATTACATTCCACCACAGATCCTCGGATATATCTCCTCTCCTTCAACATTTAAAGCCTTGTAAAGTAATTTAGAGGCATAGTTTGTCCCAAAACAAGTAATCATTGTTATTTTACCATCCCTGTTAAACGTACTTCCCAATTAAATCTGACATTCGCAAATTAGTGTACGTGCACACTAAAGCCTTTAAAATTTAGCAGCAAGTGCCCATAATGTACCACTTGGAATTATATACATAGCTTCAGCAGTTTAAGTAAATAAAGTGTATCGATAAAGTGGCCGTGTGTGAAGTAAGTGCTGATGTTGGTGAATCCTCCGTGAGGCTGGGGTGATTAAACATTATTAGCAGTGCATTGTCTGGAGGGTGCATTAAGCTTGGTCAGCTCTTGTAGTTACCGTGGCGATGGCGACGGCATGTGCTTCCATGGCTCTGTACAGTATTGAGTTAGACTAAGGCTGAATCAGCACATTACATTACATTACTTTATTGGAGTGGACAGACAGCCCCGGGGCAGTTCGTTTTGACAGCCATTTTAGATGCGCAAGATGATGAGTGAGATGTTTTGTTTTTTATTTGTGCGTTGTAGATGTGAAATGGGGTGAAGAGTTTCCCTGACCAGCCAGTCCCTTGTACTTTCTGTTCGAATTCAAAGTGTGAAAAATCTCTGTCCAAACTTGAGACGGTCCAATTCTCGTATCATTCAGAACAAAATATATAACTTCTTTTACCTGAGATAAGTAATAGTTTGGAGCTTCAGTTGTTGATTCTGTAAAAATCTGTGCCATTTCTCGGTCCTTTATGTTGTATTTTCCCCTTTTTACTTGTATACTACCATGTTTGCTTCAGGGAGACAGGACACAGCTCTAGATAGACCACTGTGTTAAAGATGTAACTTTTCTGCTTCTCTCTATGGCTTTACTGGAATGTTCCACAGTAGCATTAAACATATTTTCCCTGCGGTTATTCAGTTACAAGTGCTTTCATCCTTATCCCCAAAAATCCCTTAAAAACACAAATTCTTACTGTTTGTTCGCTTGCCTGTCCATAGATTTGACCTGTAACTTGGCCTGGTGGTGTCCATGCATGGAGCTAGACAAGTTCAATGCCATACTGAGGAATAATTCAGGGAAAGCAAAAACATCTCCATGGTGACAGCTATTGGTACCAGAAAAGTTCCATAGTATATCTTTAAGGCATGTTTGCTGTGAAAGTTAGTCTGTTTTTTGTATGAACAAATCCTAACTGCATCATTAAGTAGTACTTTTACTGCATGGAACCTTGTATATGGTTTTCAGAGGCATTGGACGCTCCACCTAAAACATACATAGTTCCTATTTAAAGAATCTACTGACTATTATACACATGCATGTGTTCTGGTAATATGGGAATGTTACAGTACAACCTATGGTCTATACAGAGAATTATAGCTCCAAGTCTGCACCCAGGGATTGAACCCCCAGTCTCATTATTATTGTGCAGCGGCTTCATGCATACAACATACTTCATGAAATTAGGTCACCATCTTTAGTTCATAAACCCTATAGAATGTAAAAGTGTTGAACAGTGCGATCGGCTGGAGCACAGAGGGTCTGAGGGCCGCGGTATGTGTGAGCGGTGGTTTCTCTGCATTGGCCTCTACAGACAGTGTGACAAAAGGAAAGGGGCCCCAGCATGGACCCTAAGAGGATTACATCCAAAGAGGAGCCCGGCCAGTACTGGGTGGGAGAAAGGGCAAGAGAAGAAGAGAAACTGAGAAAGAGGAGGAGAGAGACGGAGAGAGTGGTCGAATAGGTTAATAAATGCATGATTTCAGTGTTACAATTTAATACAAATATCCTGTCTTTTGAATGGTGAACTCTCCTCAAAATGCTGTCTTTAACTGGAAGCGGAACCCCATTAAAGTCAAGATTTATTTTTCTTAAAGACACGCTATGGATTTTTTCCTGAGGGTGTGCTACCTTATCTGTCTTTATAGAGATATTGCCTAGAATGCCCCACACTAGGCATTAAACTTACCTGCCTAGCACGGATTGAATCATAAGTGTTTTTACTGCTGAAAAATACCTAAATACCTTTAAAACATTCTGTGACCACAACATCGCATGTGCACAGATCTGACTGGGAACTAACTGCCTGGTGGGCCCCTGCTTGTTTCCTCGGCAAGTGAAGTTAAGATGAATGCAATTTTTGGAACATTCCAGGCAAACTACTAACATCGTCATGGAGACAAGCAGGTGACGAACCCTCCACCAGAAATGTGCACCTTTAAAAGAAACCATTGTCACTGTTGAAAAAACAGAAGTCGAAATGGTGATACAGAACAGATATAAACAGTACCTAATTCAAGCACGTATTCACTTATTTGAGACTGGCGTTTTTGTGTTGCGGTTGTCCGTGTGATGGCAGGATGCAGGGAGGATGTGTCCGTGGAGGTTTCCGGTTCTATTCCCTCGCTGTCAGCCTGTGAAAGAGAGCACAAACAAGCAGAGGATGTGCCAGGCTGCCTCAGGGACCACGATGATGAAAGCAACAGACATGCAAATAACTGCCACAGAAAGACACGTTTCACCCTCTAAAAGGATTATGGGTATCTGTGTCAAAATATATTACACAACTCAGTGCTGGAATGATAGCTAACATCAACTGCAAAATAGATCTGAGCATTAAGATGTCAATAGTCAAAAAAGGCATCCCAGAACATCTGTCAATAAACAGATCTGAGAGGTGCTTTGAGAGGTTAGCCTTAAGGGTAGTTTAGATTACAAGTGAACCCATAGGGATTTGTGAACATTTGTGTGGATTTGCAGGTATTCTTGCAACTGTAAACAAGATAAACTAATGTAAAAATACATGTTACGCACCTGTTCCCTCATAAATCAAATAGGCTGGCTATGCAAAAGGTTGGACGCATTTGTTTTTATTGCATAACCATATTTCAGAGTAGATGAAACCAGCAAAACAACTTTTACCCTTAGACGTAGACCTTTAGTTTTGCAATCAGTTGTTGTATTCTTGTCACACACTTGTTTCCAATACTAAAACCTCACATCAATTCCACCACAGCAGCAGAAACATACTACCTCAGCTTATCCGTCTCCTCTTCTTCACAACAACTGGCATTTATTCTCTCCAGATCGGACATTCTCACTAACCAGTCCATCATGCATTTAATTTCCAGTATGTCTATTGTAAATCAATAAACTGTCAAATCCCAGTTGAAAAAAGTGGTAGGAGATGTAGAAAAATGTTGGTCAGGGCAAAAATGGTGGTGATCTAATAGCTATAGCTCTAAAATTGTTGAATTATAGGCTGCTCCCTACTGCTGTTGAGCATTGCTATGTCAGTCTCATAAAACCAAATAACAAATAAAGACAATGGAGTTTGCATGTTTTCCCTGTGCCTGCGTATGTTTCCCTCGGGTGCTCCAGTACCACAAAAAACATGCACAAAGGGCCAAAACGCATGACTCAAGATATTCCAAATCTCAGTGGTGACTTTCCCGGTTAAAATAAGAATAAATAAAAAAGAACAAGTGTCTTCTGTTTCCCTAGGTGACTTGTAAACAGCAAAACTAAAGCCCTTAAACCACACATCTCCATCTCTGAAGTCATCCACACTTGTTTTTAAGCGTTTGTTCTTTTAGCCGGTGACGCTCAGATGCTTTCACGCTCGATTCGGCTGGTTGGGTTTTCGCTTCTGCTCGGCTGTGTAGAGCTCAGTTTCGGGAACATTGCAGTACAAAGGGGGGCACGGGGGGTAGTGGAGGTGTGGGGGGGTCCTCTAAGCTTTTGGAAAGTCCATCAGTGACACCACCAGCGCCATTATCCTGTCAACGTACCCCCTGATGCACCCCCACCTCTACCTCAGTATCTGTCACTTGATCTTTGATAGGGGAACGTCTAAGGTTTGATAAATTGTACTAGTTTTATCACATCCCCTTACCAACACTTATTCCTGAGTATTTGCGGTAATAAAAAGCTTAAATATTCACTATGTAACTTTTCTGGTGGAGAATCTGCCACCTGTTTGGTCTCCATGGAGATGTTATTGCTTTGCCAGGAGGGTCCCACAGTGCGGCATTAAACTAAATCATTTATTAGTGTTGTATGGGAATATACTAAAAACATGAATTATAACTATGAGCAAGGTCGCCTCTCCACAGATTTGAACTGTAATTTGGCCTATTGGCGTCATGTGCTTGTCGCCATTGAAATAGTGAAGTTTAATTCACTGTATGCAACATTTCAGCCAAAGCAATAACATCTCCATGGAGGCAAGCAGGTGGCAAACCCTCCAACAGAAATGTTACATAGTGTGCTTTTAATGACAACAATAATTCTCAGAACATTTGCGTTGCTTCCACCTACAGATATTGTCTACTATAGTTTAAAACATTGTATTCTGGTCTAATACTGTCACATGTACATCGAAGTAGTTACTGTAAATGGGCTACTATCTTTACTTCTAACAGAAAACTAAATGAATCTGAACAAACCTGCTACTAAACATTATATAGTCAAGTTAAAGTAGTAGTACTCTTACTATTTGGGCTCCTCTACTCACCTCACCTCACAGGTATTTTTCTGCTTATGTAACCATCACAAACTCTACTGGACGATGATACATTTAGCCATTCTGAGTATTTTTGCCTGTTACTCCCCGCGTGCCTGAGCCGTGCTAAAAGATTCATGTATTCTCCACCCTGGGGCGCCACGGTGACACACTTACTCTGCATCCAGAACAATTAATGTCCACCGACTGTAGATTACAAAGCTACAGTCCCATAGGAGCGCTGCAGAGTGGAGAATATAATGAGTATAGACCATTTAAAGGGGCACTCTGTAACTTTTATTGCTTTTGAATAGAATGTTCCGTTGTATGGCATTAAACTTATATATCTACAAGGAGAAAAGCAGATGACATGCAAGGAACCAGGGCAAGTTACAGGTCAGATTTGTGGAGAGGCAAGTCTGTTTACAGTTTTTGTAGGTAATAAAACACTTGTAGGGAGATGGATATATTTAATGCCAGATTGTGGAAAATTATAGGCGAAGTCATACTATTTTGGGAGATTTTTTGTTTGTTTGTTTGTTTTTTGTGAATGAGACCTGTACACCCCTTTTCAAATTTTATTACTGTCAACACAAAACATGCCCAATGCTTCAGTGGCATTGAAGGATGGGTCAAATGCAGAGGACAAATTTCCCTACAGGGACAATAAAGTATACCTTAACTTAACCTTAGGCCTATTAAAATGTGACACATATTTGCCTCTGGAACATACACAAAACAAAATACTCAGTTGCTCTCCACCTGTTAGTATCAGTAGTGGTTGCCTTGAATAGACCGAACGATAGATAGACCGATAGACCGAGATTGATATCGACTGGCCGATGTATCGAGTCAGTATTTGCACTTTCTATCAGCTATGGGCCTTAAATCTCCAAAACAGACCGATATTTTGCTTGGCCAACCAGCTACCTCCATATGCATCAAGAGTATTGCATAAAACTTTATTGAACATTTGGCTCAAGAGGGTACTGCAAAAAAAAAAAAGTACTACACAGTAGTACATTCAGTAGTAGTAGTAGTAGTATCCAGTTTGTAGTTACTTAAATGATCTAATCTGATAATACGTGAAAGTAAAATTATCAAATTTGGATGTACATACTGTATAGGCCTAAAATATTGGCAGAACTTATTGGCCATCGGTTTCTCTGGATCCTAAACAATCGGTATCGAAAAAAAAACATATAGTTCGATCTCTAGTCTTGAATCCCATCTCCAGGTAATGAATAATGCCATTGTATCCATGTTTAAATGTGATATGTGATCAGTGTTAACATCAATTTGCAGCTGTATTTTCATCACTTAATCTAAAGCTGTTGTTGCATATAGTCTGTGAATACTATTTTTGACATTTTTTTGACGTATATATATGAACTTTAGATCATATGTTCTGCAATTTTCCAAACACCCCTCATCTCCACTCAGGGATTCTCAGTTCAGTAAGCAAGCACTCTGAGTTTTTTCCTCTCCACTTGCTTGCCAGTAATAGCATATTGATTGTTTATATAGCACCAGCAGCAAAGTGGCAGTCATCTTCTCTAGCCCAGTGCCCTCCTCTTCCTCACCGCGGGTCGCCTGTCTCCTCCCTCCTTCCTTGCTCCCTTGTCTCCTTGTCTCATTCGTGTCGCCTCTCTCCTCTTGTTGGAAGTGTCTGGACTTTTGCCAGGTCAATGGGGAGCTGAGCAGAAGGAGCGAGGCCACGCCAAGCCAAGGTCGTGCTGGGAGGCCATATTGGACTTTATGAGGTGGTCCGCCGTCAGAATTAGCACGGCCCCTTGTTAGGTTATCTCCAATGGCAACAGCGTAGGCCGGCGTTAAAAGCTCATTTTTCAACAAATCAATTTTTGCATAGTTTTTGTTAATGTGATTTTTTAAAATACCCCGATTAAAATGCATCAAAAATGAAAAGTAAAAAAGCCGAAGACTTAAACTTGAATAAAATTGTAACAAATTAACATAGCAATAGCAATAGCAATTTGTTGATTAATTAGAATTTACTAGTCTAAATCAACTTTTCTTGTAGAAGGTCTGCCACCTGCTTGTCACTATGGAGATGTTATTGCTTTGCCTAGAATATTCCTCACTCTTCCACATCTATCTTGCATTTATTCAATTACATGTTTTATTGCTCAAAAATAACTGTGAGAGGAGTCGCCTGTCCACAGATCTGACCTGTAACTTGGCTGGGTGTGGAGATTATGGAGACAAGCAGGTGATTGCTTTCGGCACAGTGACTCGCAGCGGCTCTTTGCATGTCGCGGACGAGCTTACGAACAGGGTCTTTAATTGCTTTTACAACCACCTGTGTGCAGCCCGGAGCACACGCACACACACACACACACACACACACACACACACACACACACACACACAGAGACCTCACATCATCACACTTTAAATGGGGAATAAAAAGAACGTCTGTCATTTTGTGTGTTTCTTTTAGCGGCAAGATTATTGGTTAATCGTAAGAGCTAAAAATAATAATCATTAGCATTTTAGAAGCAGAATTAAGTCATTTGAATTCAATCTACATTCCAAAAAGTACAATTCATGTAACGTGCTTTTTTATGCGGCAGTGTTTGTCACCGCAAATCTACTTAATCATTCAGAAAAGTCTGATTTCATAAACCAGGTCACATACATGTTTGATAATGAAAATGAAAATGAAAATGAAAGAAAATTTAAATTATTTCACTTTTGCTGTCAATAATTGTGAAGAATTGTTCAATTGTGTGGTTTTTTCTCACAATAATCACTCAACTAAACACTGAAATTTGATCTTTTAGGTGACCCCGATGGCAGGACCACCAGAGGGCGGTACACGGGTGACCATCCTGGGCACAAACCTGGGTCTGTCCTTCTCAGACATGGTCAACAATGTGGAGGTGGCTGGAGTCCGTTGCACCCCTGTGGAGGATGGATACATTATCGCAGAACAGTAAGTTTGTATTGTTGTGCGTATAAAGAAATAACTGAACCATAGTTACTAGAGACATACAAAACGCTGTAGATGCATACAGGAAATGCAACGATGCTTATTTTAGTGTCATTTTAGCTACACTGTGTAACTTTACTGGACTGTCCACCACCTACTTGTCTCTTGATCTCTGGAGAGGCGACCCCATCACAGTATTTTTTTTTTTTTATGCATTTTAAAGCAATCAAACACCTAGACAGAGATATCCAAGTTTAATGCAATATTACGGGATGTTCCAAGCAAGTCAGTAACACCTCCATAGAGACAAGAAGATGGCCGACCTCCCGCCAAGAATGTTACACTTTGCAAGTCATGCGTTGAAATCGGGTAATGTTAAAATGATTTTTGTTTGTTCATTTTGCTTTGGTTTGTGGATAGCGCGTCAAAATAAAACATTTACTATACATTTTGACAATTAGCTGACAAGGCTTTTTTTTTTTTTTTAACTGTCAAACTTTATAGAGCACTTTAGGAGTAGGAAGGCACATTAAAAACTTCCAAAACAAAAATTCAACAGTATACAAGTTAACTATAATAAACTCCAAACACCATTATGGATAAGTTTAACTAACCTCCACTAACTGACCTAATGGAAAACGTCTGGCGCTGCTAGAACCCGCTGGCCGATCCGTAATTGGCTTAATATGTGCCGCGTACATGTTTTGTGTTTCGATTAATGTGGTCTGGAAGAGGTCCAGGCTCCAGACACCGCCCCCCTCCCCACCGCTTTACCCCCGCACACCCCTCACAGTCCCCCCCGCCCCCCTCCCGCAACATCTGTGTGTGTTTACTCCTGTTTACCTTCCTAATTGCCCCACGCTGCGCATACATCACGTTATAGGCCCGTCCCACTCACCCTGAACTAATGAAACGGGCTCCATGCATCACCCTCTCCTCCCTCTCTCCTCTTCCTCCCTATTCTCTCTCACTCTCCTCCTCTTGCTCCCCTTCTGAACCTCTCTTCATTCACTCTCTTCTCCTCCTCCTTCTCTTCTACCCCCTCACTGTCCCCCCTTTGGCACCACACGCACAAACAAACTGCCCCATGGCTGTTTACCCCCATCAGTGATGTACAACCCACACAGGAGAGGGTGACATGGAAAGATGATAGTACTTAGCCGTGTTCTTCTAAATATAGGGTATTTATTAAGGGTTATCAGTATGGGAATGTGCTATAACTTGTATGAGGAAATGCAATGTAAAACAAAATAGTCATAGAAGTCATGGAAGAAAATACTTATACTTAATTATAAAGATATTTGAATTCTGTGTATTTGTGTTACTCCAGTATTAACCACTGACTAAAACACCTTTTCTTTATTTCTGCCATTTTAATCTTATGCTTTCTATATAACTTTCAAATAACGCTGGGAGGTACTGCACGTATGTCTATGGAATGTTCAGTTACCATGGTGACACAATGCACACGTTAGCAGACACTGATGAATAAGTTTTAAAAAAAACTCAAGAAAATAAAAGTGGCGAGAGAGGCTAACTGTTGGTCAGATTGTGGTAAAATAAAGGTCAGATTAAAGCCTAACTTGAGCAACAGAGCTTCTGACAGAGCAGTGCGTCTAGTTAGCATCACGTCCTCTCCAGGGAATTTTGACAACATCAGCAAAGTATCAATTCATACATTTCTTAAAGGTGCACTATGTAACTTTTGGTTGGGGTAAGTCACCTGCTTGTTTCTATGGATATGTCATTGCTCTGCCTGGAATGTTCCATAGTATGGCATTAAAAAGTAGTTTTATTGCTCAAAAATACCTAGAAAAACAGCCATTATTTTCTGACTATGAGTAGGGTCGCCTCTCCACAGATCTGACCTGTAACTTGGGTCTGGTTTAGTCTCCATGAAGATAGAAAGGTTTAATACCATACTGTGAAACATTCCAGACAAAGCAATAACATCTCCATGGAGAAAAGCATTGGACAGACCCTCCACCAGAAAAGTTACAGAATGCACCTTTAATTATCCTCACATCATATCAAAATTGGGCATACATTGGGATAAACCTGGAACTAAACCAGGACTGGACCAGGATTAAACCAGGACAGGACCAAAACAAGTCTACATCGGGACTAAATCAGGACTAAACTAGGACTAAACCTGGAATATATTTACAAGTGCAACCCGGGAATGGCTGCATTTCAAAGTGATGGACATAAATGATACTTTGACCTCAAAAACTCCCTCTTTACATCATACAAAGAGCCAAGGACACTACTGCACTGTACTTGCATCAGTTTCTACTTAGTGCACAGTTATCATTAAAATTCACTATGTGCCGCTTCAGCTGTAAAAGACTATTTGTCAGAGAAGCACTGATCTGACAGGGCTTTAATCCAAACGGGAGACAAGTCAAAGAATTCATCTCTATACATTAAATCAGGTTTATAATGAGATGTTATTGGAAGGACAAAACATGAAATAATGCACAAAATCTGACCAGAAAAATGAGGAGAAAACTAAATCATATCAAACTTTTACTCAAGTAGGAGAGGTGGCTAGTACTCATTTATTTTCAGAGTACGTTTCTAGCATGCTTTTACTCCTACTTGAGTGATATTTTCATTGAAGTCACAGTATTCTTACTTGAGTAAACGTTTTGGTTCCTCTTCCCACTTTGAGTAAGTCTACAAGTGACAAAAGCTTTATGATGACAAATTATTTGAACATTTGTGTTTCTTGCACTGCTCCTTCAGATATAAGTTTAGTTTTTTGGAAATTTTGTGTCTATTATAAATCAGATTTTATATCAAGATAGTTACTCTTACTTATAGTGGTTTTCCCAATTACTTTTTTACTTTCTTGGACCACTATTTTGTATATCTGTTTGAGGATTATTATTTTGAAGTAATGTTACTCTTACTTGAGTCAATTCTTTGTCTGCTCATTTAAAGGTCCTATATTACCTCATCAAAAACATACCCAAAGTTGTGTTTTGTTTCATTCACACTTAACCCTTTGTTATTAGTCTGTCTACATTTCCATTTCTACATTTCCAGCTCAAAATTCATTTCATGTTAGCTCCTTTTACCTTTAGTTCATTAGAGATTGGCAATTCCAGGGCTAAAATCATCCAGACGATTCTAGTGAAGGTGTATGGAGTCTAAAAACACAATGGAGCACTTCCTGTATTCCACATGACATCACAAGCTGTTTGAGAGAAGAACTCTGCAGGGTTTGTGTGTGAAACATGTGTGAATGAAACAAAACACAACTCCAGGTCTGTTTGTGACCAGGAAACAACAATATAACATAGATATAATAGAAAATAGCCCAATACAGGCCCCTTAAGATTAAAAGTATTGTGTCTGAAAACTATTTTGCAAAGTATAATTTCATTTTAAAGGTACTCAAGTAAATATAACTATAGCTATAAGTAACTGTCCAGCTCTACTTTTTAGTCTTGTGGGGTCATGTTGTTTATACCCTCATACCTGGTTTGTTTTTCTCTTATAATTCCGTCAGTAGCTTCATGATGACCATATTGGCCAAAACACAGTGAAAAGTATACATATTTATACTCCTTTTATGTTGCACTTCAGAGGAGTGTGTGAAGGCCACTTCTGCTTTGAAGAAAAAGTTTTTGTATTTTCCCCTTCTCTCCTACATAGTCAGGAAGTACATTTTTCCTAAGGCTAGTACTAGTATCTTGCAGTACTTTCCACCATGGCGATCATTAGTTTTCTATTAAGTTTGCAAAGTTAGCCTCAGGTTTGAAAATAAGAAGTTCCAATCAGCTTTCCATAAATTTCAGTGAGTATAATGCGGGCCTGTGGGTGCGTGGCTCAAACTGGAGATATGAAAAAGAAAAAATATTGGTGAATAAATCTCCTTCACCATTCCACAAAGAGTCATTTGTAGTAATAGCTTTTCTTTGTGGTAGAAATAGCCTTATAACTCTAATGGCATCTTTTGAAACCGCTCTATTCAAAATGATTCTCTCACTGTTGTCCTAAATATACTTACTATATTACTTGATTCAAAAGATTTTTACATCTTTTTGTCAATTTCCGTGTATTGTAATCATAATTCTGTCTCTGTGTATCTCGCACTTTCTCTTTTATTTGACAATTTCATTTCGAAACGGTCTGAATGGATCTGCGATGGAAGTGGGTCCGTGTACCATTCGTTCTTTTGAATTTCAGTTAAGAACGAAAAACAATAAAATGGGAAAACAGTTTGTTATTTTTATTATTCCGTTGTAGTGTCAAACAAAAAAACAGTTTTCGACCTCTATTTCCAATATTTAATTTAAAGTTTATTTCAAATAACACCAATCAAAAAACAGCCATTGTGCCTATTTCAGATTTGATATTTTATTCTCTCTGGTTTATATGCTCTGGAAGTTCTGCTGCTAGAAGGACTTACCTGAAAAATTTTGTAGTTTTGTGGATAAACGTGCTCTTCTTTTATAGCGACGTGTTTACTTTCGCGTCTTAGAAAGTAATTGTTGAACTCCATGATGAGAAACAGGTAGCAGCTCGGCGATAAACTTTCCTTTGTTCAGTTGACCCTGAATTCACACACGGCGCACTAAGCAGCAGAACTTCTGGGTCAAATAAACGATTTTTCATTTTTCATTCTTAATTGAAATTCCAAAGAACGAATGGTACACGGACCGATGTGAAAGCCAAATTGCTGTGTTTCAGATGACATCACTACATTCTACAGGACAGTCATTTAATAGCTACAGAGAGGGGGCAGCTAAAATGAATATTGATACTTTCTATGGGGGAATTGTCAGTAGTTACCATGGTGACAAAATGCAGACATTGGCAAATACTGACAAAAATGTTTCAAGATTGTCTGAAAACTTAAGAAAAAACACAAAATGTATTTAAACAGCACATTTTCAGGACCTTGTGTGAGAAAGGGCTCCAAAAACCATCTCACTTTTTGTAGTTTCAGTTATGTCAGCTCTTTCTGGTCAGATTGTGTTAAAATAAAGCTATGATTAAGTCTAACTTGAGTAACAGAGATTCTAACAGAGTAGTGCTTTCAGTTAGCATCACACCCCCAGGGAATGTTGATGATCGGCAGAGTGAGGGACAGGAGGACACTGGACAAACTGCTCTCCATCATGGACACTCCTGCTCACCCACTGCACCAGACTATAGAGGGACAGAGGAGATAATACTCCCTACAACTGTACAACAACTCACCCACTGCACCAGACTATAGAGGGACAGAGGAGATAATACTCCCTACAACTGTACAACAACTCACCCACTGCACCAGACTATAGAGGGACAGAGGAGATAATACTCCCTACAACTGTACAACAACTCACCCACTGCATCAGACTATAGAGGGACAGAGGAGCTCAATCTCCAACAGGCTCCTACAGCTCCGCTCAAACAGTGAGATATACAAGACTACATTCATACTATAATACTCCCTACAACTGTATAACAACTCACCCTTATGTAACAGATAATACTCCCTACAACTGTACAACACCTTAATCTTGAGTAATGCATAACCTTATGTCGTTCTTGTCTCTTGTTTGTAGCTATGATTTTATATTTTATAGTTTACTACTTATTTTTCTATTTTATTTTGACTTGTACATATACATTTTATAAGTATGTCTCATTTGACGCCTGTCTCTTGCTCTTTTTGCTACACCATCTATTTTTGTTACTCTGTTATTATATTATTTTGTGATGTTTGAGCTACTGTATCCAAATAATTTCCCTTGTGGATCAATAAAGTTTGTCTAAGTCTAAGTCTAATAACATTAAGTGCAAAGTATGAAAAGTTAAAATGGAGATTTTTGTTGTAATACAGTGAGTAGTCACAAATAGAAATGATCAGGATCAACATTTGTGAATTTACCTTTTGGATATTTCATGACAAAATATAATCAACAGAAAAAATCTGGCTCCTGCCCCCGTCTGAGAGTATGGCATTTATGTTCCACAGTTTAATAATATCATAATTGATCATCAGATGGAGGGCAGGGGTCCATATCACTCTATGGAAGAGTCACAGTTTTTATCAGAAATATCCAAAATTATAATCCACAAATGTTTAACCTCATCATTATTTTTCAGGGACTGATTCCACAGACTTGAAATATATGAATCTTACGGCTGTAGATACTTAAGTCCTTTTACAACAACCATTCCTTGAATAATGGCATCACTTTCTGAAGCCTTTGTGAGAAATAATTTCACTTTTGTTTATTTATATTACCAGAGAAGATGATGTACTTCGTAGTTTTTGTTTCACGTGGATAGGCCAAGTAATTACAGAGATATTAACCATAATTCATCCCCGTCCTCTAGCTCAATATTAAACCGTGGGGCTCTAATATTGTGATGTCATGTGAACCCAACCTTGAGCTGTGAGCACAGTGTTGTGATCAGAATAGTTTCATTTCCATGGTTAATTGCATTTCCTGGTTCACTTTGATGCTCTCTGTAGCAGTGCTGGTGATTAACAGGGCCGAGTCTGATCAGAGCGGAGAATGTGTAAATATATGTCTGTTTACCAATGACAAAATCAAAACACCATCCAGGGATTTCACGGTGATGAAATGTGAGCGCCGTCGCCATAGCAATTGACAATTTAAAACAAAGTACTCTCGTGTCTTTAAAATGGCCAGAAGTCCTCAAAATGTCACCTACAAACAGAAATCTGAAACTCACGAATACACCCACTAATTTTAAACTCAGATGTTGTTGCCCATAAATTTTCACTCTTCAAGTAATAGGAAGAGCATGATAAAATGTGCAAAAATATTCAGTAAATTAATTAACTAAAAATTGTTCTAAAAAATTACAAGATGCCTTTGCAAGACCTATTCGCAGGTTTCAGCTTCCAGCAACAGTGAAACTAATAATAATAATACAGCAGTCCATCCTTTTTGCATTTGTACGGCACGTAGGACAAACAACTTCCAGATTGTGTCCATGGAGCAGGACAGGGATAAGAGCCTGTGCCCAAAGGTGCTCTCCTGTCCAGTGATGGTGCTGGGCGTGAGTGAGTCAAGCTCTGCACCCACTACACAGCCTGCCGTCCTCACCAGCTCATCCAACTGCTCAGCGTCCTTCTTCATGAGGCTTGCAAGGTGCTATTTTGAGGACGGTTGACCATAGCAACAGTCCTAACTTTTTATCATTCTACCGTTTTGAGATGGTGCTAAATGTAAGTAGCTTAGTACTCTTTGTGAGTGATTTTGAATGATGAGCTAACAGCATTTTTTATATATATATATATTAATTACACATTCTAAACCTAAATAGTTGCAAAAATGTCATGCATAATTGACTTGGTATATTTTGTTTTTCATTTTTTGTTATTAGAAACATTTTCATCTAGTTACGTTTAATAAATGCAACTCGATCTGATTGTGTACCCACTCAAATGCTGAATTCACAAGACAGTTATAGTACTATGTTTAGAGAAGTAATTTCAAGTATTCACCAGCATGTATGTATAGTAATCCGACGCCGTTTAGACCGTGTAACACAAAATACAGCCTTGACGCCATCCGCCTCTCCACACCTCCATCTCTGTCCCCTTCGCTTCTTCTTCTCATTCTGTCCCACTCCTCCGATCAATATCCTCCCTCCTTTTATTATGTCATTTGATCTAGTCACCAGCAGGGCGCGCCGACACTCACACGGGCATGCTATGATAAAACTCAATCGATTCCAATAGTGGGATTTTCATTAAAGTTGTAGTACCAGCAGCACTCATGCCAGGAGCTTGTAGGAGGCGGGTCTCATTGAAATACCATCATTAGAGGAGCAGGGGGCGATGTCTGTTTGTATTGACATGGGAGAGACAGAAGAAGAAGAAGAATACTTTTAGAGTTACACACAAATCTATACCAAACTTGATGTGTTTAGATTAGTTGAATTTGAGAACTTGTGAGTGAAATGAATGCAGTGAAGATATATGGAAGACCTGGTTATGGATACTGCAAGCTGAAGTTATATTCTATCTACTAAAGGTGCATTGTGTAACTTTTCTGGTGGAGGGTCCGTCAAATGGTTTTCTTCATGGAGATCAGTGAGTTATTGCTTTGTCTGGAAAGTTTCACAGTATGGTTTTAAACCTTTCTATCATCATAGAGACCAAATCAGACCAAGTTACAGGTCAGATCTGTGGAGAGGCAGCCCCGTTCACAGTCAGAATGCCTGTTTTTCTAGGTATTTTTGAGCTATAAACCCACCTGTAATTGAATAAATGTAACATAGAGCTGTTTAATGTCATACTGTGGAATATTCTAAGCAGGGCAATGGCATATCCATAGAAACAAGAAGGTGACGGACCCCCCCATGGGTACAAACTCCTAGGAGCCAAAGCCAAATTGTTAAGTATATTAAGATTTTGTAATGATTTCACCATGATTTTGATAGTTGATAACTTTGTGAAGATTTCAGGATCCTTATTTAGGATTTTGTTCTGAATCTGCAATGTCACAGTGGTTTAAAGGGGCATTATGTAGCTTTTTGGTTGGGGGTCTGTCACCTGCTTGTTTCAGTGGATATGGCATGGAATGTTCCACAGTATGACATTAAACAGCTCTACCTTACATTTGTTCACTTAAAGGTGGTTTTATAACTCAGAAATACCTAGAAAAACAGGCATTCTGATTGTGAACGGGGTCGCCTCTCCACAGATCTCACAACATTCCAGACAAAGCAATAACATCTCCATTGGGGAAAAGCATTTGATGGGCCCTCCACTAGAAAAGTTACACAATACACCTTAAAGCATTCACCCACCAACTAGAAGTTTGCCTGTTCAGCTCTTTTTGTATTGCCCCACATACACCATCCCTGTTTAACTGATGCACAGTACCAACTCCAACTGAATAAAGGGATGAAGTGAAAACTTAAAAAGATTTTCAATATGATATAGTGCATTTATTTACTCAACCGCATATTGTACAGTATAGCTCAAGTTTCAGTTTTCCCAGTACCGAGCTGTTTCACTTCTGTCTCTTCCCCTTTCTATATTTAAAAAACATGACGCAGAATAAGGAAATTGTCTTTTAAAACACCTTATTTTAGCATTCAGAAAAGAAGAGTGATGTCAAATGCTACTAACATTCAAGTAGTAAAAGTAGTAGTAGTAAAAAGTTGTATTTTCATGCATATTTTTCAATCCATGTAACTACTTTTACTTGAGAATACTTTTTCAGCACTCTTTCCACCACTTCTTTTGGGTGCTATTGCAAAAATATAACCCACAGTACCTCACGCAGTTGCTCTCGTATGTTTTTCCAAATATTCCTTCTCTATCTAAACCCCATGTACCTGTTTTTTTTTTTTTTTTTATTTCCTATAGGATCGTTTGTGAGATGTCTTCCACCCCTCCAGACAGCAGGGCCGGGGCCGTGCAGCTGTGTGTGGGGGACTGTAGACCAGAACTGAGGGCCCGCTCCTCTCAGCTCTACTCCTTTGTGGTGAGACCTCCTCCACAAACTCATTCACTCTCCATAAATATACACTTAATCCTATTACCAGTCATTTGTTCTTTTCTGGAAAACTAATTGTCTTTGCGCCGCAGGCAAACAATGTCTACTGACAGTGTAATTAAACAGGGCAGCTCCAGTCTGAGGCGTGCCGCTGATTCTCAACTTCACTTTTGTTCACACATCACAGCAACTTTTAGAGGCTATTTTTAACAGATTTCAGATGGGAGTGAGTTTATGTCAGTGAATATTTTGTAATAAAAGTTTGTATGGCGCATTACATTTTCTTAAAGGTCTTATAGTACACAAAATTGACTCTTGTGAACTTTTAGTTAAATTGGAATCTTGTTTCCTCATCTGTTTCATTCACACATGTTTGAGTAATCCTGGATTATTAGTCTGTCTACATTGCCAAAGTACAAAAAGTTCCACCCTGTGATGTCATGAGGCAGTGGTGTTCAAGTTAACGACTACCTTTTACTTTTAGTTCAGTAGAGATTGTCAATTCCAGGGCTGAAATCATCCAAATGATTCTGGTAAAGGTGTATGGAGTTTAAAAACACAGTGGAACACTTCCTCTAATGCCGCATGACATCATAAGGTGGAACATATGGAGTGTTTTCTGTTTAAGAGAAGTTGAAGAGAAGAACTCAGCCTAAATATGCAGGATTTGTGTGTTAAACATGTGTGAATGAAACAAAACACAACTCCAGGGGTGTTTGTGATGAAGAAACATTATGACATAGATCAGAAAATAGACTATATAAAGAAGTGAAGTGATGGAGTGCGACATCACTAGCAGTTTTAGCGGCTAATTTGGAGCCGAGTTACATATTTGGAAATCAGAGGGCAAGTGTCATTATCTCAAATGTAACCAAGGGTATGAATAAAACCTGCTTATCTCCATAGAGAATTTATTGGTTTGCCTATCTACCTCCATCGAGACAAGACAAAGACATTACCAGGCCATGTTACAAGTTAGGTCTGTGGAGAGAAGACCACACTCACATTGAGAATGCATCTTTTTTGAGTTATTTTTGAGCAATAAAAACAACAATAATGGAATAAATGCTAGATAGATATGTGGAACATTCTAGGCAAGGCATTAACATCTCCATAGAGACCCCAAAAAAGTTACATAGTGCACCTTTAACGGCATCATTTGGTTAGTTTTTTATGCTGTTGGTTTTATATCTTAGAGCTTCATATTCATTTTAGCACGTATATGTTTTCAGTAGTGTATTATAAGGAACAGGTCAGAACATAAGGTGAACGCTTAGACATGAACTTCATAAAGTACCACGTGAGAAAATGCCATTCATAAGTTTAACGCTATGGCAACAGTCGTACATCAGCATAGCAAAATAAGGCATTCAAATCAAAGTATTATATCTGCTGAATGGGGAAAGGTCTTCATAAAAAGGTTTAGTCCATGAATATACCAAACAGGGCTTTTCATCTAAAGCTTTCTAAAAACATCAGAGATATCTTGGCTGTGCCCTGGTTTGAGCCCACTTTAGTCCTGATCTAGACCTGGTTTGGTTCTGTTTCAGTCTTGGTTTAGTCCTGGTTTAGTTCAGGTTTAATCCTAGTTTAGTCCTGGTCTAGTCCATATTTAGTTCCAGGTTTAGTCCCAGTTTTGATGACGTGTGTGGGTTTAGTCCTGGTTTAGACCTAGTTTAGTCCTGGTTTAGTCCTGGTTTAGACCTGGTTTAGACCTGATTGAGTTCTGGCTTACTCCTGGTCTAGTCCATATTTAGTTCCAGATTTAGGCCCAGTTTTGATGACGTGTGTGGGTTTAGTCCTGGTTTAGACCTAGTTTAGACCTGATTTAGTCCTGGTTTAGTCCTGGTTTAATCCTGGTTTAGGCCTGGTCTAGTCCATATTTAGTTCCAGGTTTAGTCCCAGTTTTAATGAGGTGTGTGTGTTTAGACCTGGTTTAGACCTGCTCTAGACCTGATTTAGACCTGTTTTGGCCTGGTTTAGTTCTGTCTTAGTCCTGGTCTAATTCATATTTAGTTCCAAGTTTAGTCCCAGTTTTGATAAGGTGTGTGTGTTTAGACCTGATTTAGACCTGGTTTAGTCCTGGTTTAGTCCTGTTACGTACTAGTCTAGTCCATATTTAGTTCCAGGTTTAGTCCCACTTTTGTTGTGGTGTGTGCTAGCATAGTAAATCAGAGCCTGTTGATGCCAGGAATTGGTTGACTAAAATTTTAATTGATAGCTCATCTGTAGCTTAAATAATCACAATAAACAGTTAAATTGTGAAACTGAAATATATTTGCATAAAAAGTATAACCTTTTGGGAAATTTAATGGTGTTTTCAAAAAGTGGTCAGTAATACTAACAATATTTGGCAGCTGCTGGAATAACATTACCTTCACTTGAGCAAATTAGATTTCTAAATATAGACTTTCATTTAATTAGAAATTTGAAAATGCAAATTCACAAGTCTCATGACAACATTTGCAATAAACACAAAAACTGCACTGACAACTGAATAGAGTATCACCAGTCACCCTATTTTCTTGCGGAATTCGAACCTAAAGAAAAGCTCAGAATATGGGCCCTGTTGAGTACTTTAAACTTCTTTGCTATAATAGTATATTGGATTTTAAGTAGGTACAAGATCCAGCCTTGAGTATGTACTTGGCATTGTAATAGACTAGCCCCTAATAGAAAAGTCCATTTAAAGCTGCATCTTTTAAAACTGAGGTTGCCTTCTTTCCTTGTGTTTTTTTGTGGCTGGCTCTGCTCCAGGCTTGATCCTCGCAGACTTACCTCTCCTCTGTTCACACTGCCCACACCTCCACTAATGCTTCCTACACAATTAACAGCCTCACTAATTACACTGTTTATTAGTACCTGCTTCAGCCTGTATCCTCCAATCTGTATCTCAGTTTTTAGACCTGGGTTGCAGTCAGGGAGATTTCTTCATTTTACTCAACTTTGTAAGAGAGAATGCGTCACTAAATGTCACACAAAGAGATTTCCAAGCATTTGACATTAGCTTAGAAACGTTTTTTTAAGGCTGTTTGTAAGTGTAATATTGTTATTATGTGCAACACTTCGGAAAAATGTGCTATTCGGATCGGATTTGAAGCTGCAGGTCACAGAGGAGGAATACTCTTGTCCTGAGGGTAGTTACTCTCCTCAAACTGCCCTGACACAGGATCTGCTGACCCTTTCTGGCCAGTCCTTCTGTTATATAATATTTCTTTGTTTGAGATATCTTATTATTCTTGTATTTTAACTGTTCAATGTGCATAAATTGCTCCTTGGGGATCAGCACATGTATTGAATTTGTTTACTATAAAATATCAGCTCAAAAATGAATGTAGCTTAAGAATGTTGTGTTTCCTTTCTGAACAAACAATGCTTATTAAGAACAGGTACATTGTTAGACACACGGGATTAATTTAATGAAAAATAGCAACTAGTAATAGAACACAAAAAAGTGTATCTTCAGAAAGGTCAAAAGTCCTAAAAATGGCCGCTGCAATACGAAAAGTGCATAAATAAATATGCAGGGTGGTAGCCATAGACAATGTCCGTATGGATCCTCGAAAATAAGACAAGTCAAAGTGCAGTTGTATTGTGTCTGTACAGTGTCAGTGCAGTATTTGTGTGTACGTGTGTGTATGTGTGTGTGCATGTGTGAGCTGTAAACATGAAGACGTGTTCAGAATGTGTGTAAAAAAGCCTCTCTTAGACACAGACACTTAGAGACACAAGAGTCTCACAGGGACTGAGACGCTGCTGGTTTGATCCTCTTTTCTACTTTTCACTGTCTTCAGCTGACAGCCACAGTAACTGGGTTTAAGTGGATTCAACCAGAAGCTATTCACTACTTTTTTTTGTAAGAGACATTAAAGGAATCCGAGTATGTGGTCTCAGCAGGTACCCCAGCTTAGGTTTGTTACTGAAGGGCAAGTACAAATACATTGAAGTGAGTACAATGGAATGATGTAATGTGTAAGTAACATTTAATTTACAAATAAAACAATAATCATCATCATCATCATTTCAAAAGTTAATGCACTTTTCTGTAATCTTAGACATTACTTTTACTTTAGCACAAGGATTTAAGAAACGGTGGTGCGGTGGATGAAGCATTCGCCTAACCAACCAACTAGACGATGATTTGAACCATGTCAAAATCCCATATTTTTAACACTCACATTGCCCACTCCAACACTGCAACAGGAAGGGCATCTGGTTCTATTGAGTTGTAATATAATAAGTTATGTGTATGTGTTTTCAGACCCCCACAGTGACCGGCCTGTCCCCGAGCAGAGGGCCTGAGTCTGGGGGAACCAAAGTGACCATCCTGGGAGAGCACCTGGGGGCTGGCAGCAGCGTCACCGTGCGCTTTGGGAACCAGACCTGCGAGTTCTTCGAGTGAGAAACTTTTACCATATCTTATTTTGGATAACATAGACTTTACATAGCAGATAGTGAGTCCAAAATTGTGAATATGTCTGTGTAATTCCCGAGTCGTCCATGTTGCTATGAAGATTCTAAATAGTTCTTCTTATTTAGGTCTAGTGTTATACTAATTTCATTTGCAAGACTTGAGTAACTTTTTAATATAAAACTGTACTTTTATGTGTTGTTTTTATACACAATACCTACTCCGGCTTGAGTAATATTTATATTGAAGTAACAGTACTCTTACTTGAGTCAAAGTTGCAGTTCCTCTTCCCACTGTGAGTAAGTCTATAAGTGACAAATGCCTTATTTTGACAATATTAAACATAAACCAATTGCATTCTTGCACCACTACACTTCAGATATGAAGTTTGATCTGTCCTTTGAAATTACAAAAGTTTTGCATTATTTAATTTTTCTTTTCCTTCCAATTATATTTACTTTATATTATTTTTTAGATAACATCCTTACCTTATCTTATTTGAGTCGTTACCCCAAATACTTTTTATTCTTAAGATAAATAATTTCTTGGACCACTATTTTTGACTTCTATTAATATTGTACTTGTAATATTATTTTGAATTAACAGTACTCCTACTTAAAGGTGCATTGTGTAACTTTTCTGGTAGAGGGTCCGTCAAATGCTTTTCTCCATGGAGACGTTATTCCTTTGTCTGGAATGTTTCACAGTATGGCATTAAACCTTTCTACCTTTCTATCTTCATTGAGACCAAACAAGACCAAGTTACAGGTCAGATCTGTGGAGTGGCAACCCCGCTCACAGTCAGAATGCCTGTTTTTCTACGTATTTTTGAGCTATAAAGCCACCTGTTATTGTCAAGTCTTTAAATGTGGAATGCAGGTCCAACTTGAAAAACCCGGAAACAGACACAAGGCTCCACTCAGCTTCAAGACTTTTACTGAATTTTTTCAACTTCTTCTTCAGCAGTAGTAGCAGTAGTAGCAGTAGTAGTAGTAGTAGTAGTAGTAGCAGTAGTAGTAGCAGTGGTAGCAGTAGTAGTAGTAGTAGTAGTAGTAGTAGTAGTAGTAGTAGTAGTAGTAGCAGTGGTAGTAGTAGTAGTAGTAGTAGTAGTAGTAGTAGTAGTAGTAGTAGTAGCAGTAGTAGTAGCAGTGGTAGCAGTAGTAGTAGTAGTAGTAGTAGTAGTAGTAGTAGTAGTAGTAGCAGTGGTAGTAGTAGTAGTAGTAGTAGTAGTAGTAGTAGTAGTAGCAGTGGTAGTAGTAGTAGTAGTAGTAGTAGTAGTAGTAGTAGTAGCAGTGGTAGTAGTAGTAGTAGTAGTAGTAGCAGTAGTAGTAGTAGCAGCAGTAGTAGTAGTAGTAGTAGTAGCAGTGGTAGTAGTAGTAGTAGTAGTAGTAGTAGTAGTAGTAGCAGTGGTAGTAGTAGTAGTAGTAGTAGTAGTAGTAGTAGTAGTAGCAGTAGTAGTAGTAGTAGTAGTAGTAGCAGTGGTAGTAGTAGTAGTAGTAGTAGTAGTAGTAGTAGTAGTAGCAGTAGTAGTAGTAGTAGTAGCAGTGGTAGTAGTAGTAGTAGTAGTAGTAGTAGTAGTAGTAGTAGCAGTAGTAGTAGTAGTAGTAGCAGTGGTAGTAGTAGTAGTAGTAGTAGTAGTAGTAGTAGTAGTAGCAGTAGTAGTAGTAGTAGTAGTAGTAGTAGTAGTAGCAGTAGTAGTAGTAGTAGCAGTAGTAGTAGTAGTAGCAGTAGTAGTAGTAGTAGTAGTAGTAGCAGTAGTAGTAGCAGTGGTAGTAGTAGCAGTAGTAGTAGTAGCAGTAGTAGTAGTAGTAGTAGTAGCAGTGGTAGTAGTAGTAGTAGTAGCAGTAGCAGTAGTAGTAGTAGCAGTGGTAGTAGTAGTAGTAGTAGTAGTAGTAGTAGTAGTAGCAGTAGTAGTAGTAGTAGTAGTAGTAGTAGCAGTAGTAGTAGCAGTGGTAGTAGTAGCAGTAGTAGTAGTAGCAGTAGTAGTAGTAGTAGTAGTAGCAGTGGTAGTAGTAGTAGTAGTAGTAGTAGTAGTAGTAGTAGCAGTAGTAGTAGTAGTAGTAGTAGTAGTAGCAGTAGTAGTAGCAGTGGTAGTAGTAGCAGTAGTAGTAGTAGCAGTAGTAGTAGTAGTAGTAGTAGCAGTAGCAGTAGTAGTAGTAGCAGTAGTAGTAGTAGTAGTAGTAGCAGTAGTAGTAGCAGTAGTAGCGGTAGCAGTGGTAGGTCAAAAACCTTTAAAGTAAACAAATATGTGGAATAATGAAATTACATTTACATTTATGTTGCATTTTAATTAATCTATTTTAATTATAAAATTAATATACATTTTACATATTAACTTAATTAGGCCAATTTTAAATGATGCAACATTTTAACAATTAATATTTTAACCTTCAATATAACTTATTTTTTCTACAATTTTAAATGACTAGATATATGAACCAAATTTAGGGCTTTTTTGACTTGACAGTAATTGAATAACTGTAAGGTGAAGCTGTTTAATGTCATACTGTGGAGCATTCCAGGCAGAGCAATGACATTTCCATAGAAACAAGCAGGTGACGAAAAGTTACACAGTGCACCTTTAAGTAACATTTTTGGCTATATTTGCCACTATACTCTGAGCACATACAATCACATACACAATCATTCGAAAGTTGTATTTATTCACATACACATAATTTTACTCGCCGTGTTCCAATAGGTATTTTCTCTTCATTTGCATTCCCCTGTTGTAAAAAATCCAACGCTTCATTTAAACTGACAGGATCACACTCTAACTTTGCTTTTCCGAGCCCGCTACATACATCAGCGTCAGGAAATCTCAGAAAAGTGGCGTGCTGTGAGCGAAAACAAGACAAACGCCAGAGCTTTACTCCCCTGACGATTCGGATTATAACATTTAAAATACACTGCTGTGTTTTTCATCTTTTCTCTTGATAATCGCGCTCAGTCCCTTAGGCGCAGACTTCCACCTCCCTCTGTCAGAAAACTTGTGTAAATTCTAATAGGCTTTTGATGACCTACTGCATCAAACCCAGAGGAAAAACTTTAATAATAGCGTCGCCTATAGATTTCCTGCAATCTTTTTTTTTTTCTCCCTTTGTTCTTATTGGCCCGGTGCTCCCTCCTTCTTTTCCTTTTCGTCCTTGTCATAGGAGTCTATTTTGGGTCATGTCACTGTATGTTGTAAGGTGAAGGAGTCATGGCGTTTTTAATGAGGGATGAGGCTAATTACTGCAGTCTGTAATGATAGTGATGATAGTGGATACAAAGGGGATAAGGAAGGGTATGGGGGAGGAAAGAAGGAAGGAGGGGTAGATAATTGATAGGGCTAAATACAGAAGAAGGTCAAGTTACAGTAAAGGCATGAGAGTACGTCGTAATGTTCATTTCATTTTACTTTACAGATAATTAAAGAGCCCATATTACGCGATTTTCTGATCTATGTTATAATGTTGTTTCCTCATTATAAACAGACCTGGAGTTGTGTTTCGTTTCATTCACATGTTTAACACACAAACCCTGCAGATTTAGTTCTTCTCTCAAACTGAAAACACTTCCACCTTGTGATGTCATGTGATAATACAGGAAGTGCTCCACTGTGTTCTTAAACCGCATACACCTTCACTAGAATCATTTGGATGATTTTAGCCCTGGAATTGCCAATCTGTACTAAAGTAGGAAGCTGTTAACTTGAAAACTACCGCTTCATTACATCACACAGTGGAACAGAGCATTTTGAGCTTTGGCGATGTAGACAGACTAAAAATAAAGGGTTACTGAATGAATGAAACAAAACACAACTCCAAGTATGTTTTTTACAAGGTAACACATTCCATGGATCTAAAGCTCACACTAGTCAATTTTTGCGTAATATAGGACTTTTAATTGTCATCTTTTTAAAGGGTTAAGTTTTATTTATACAACATTTATATTTTGTGTTTAATTGATGATCAACAAGATGTGAAATACAAATAGATGGTGTGTTCAACATGGAGCTATTCAAATCTGGAAAGTGTGTTGCAAGCTTAAACCTGTTGCTAGAGGCCAGTCCATTGGTACTGCAGTGAAAAATCTTCTGCAGCTCAAAAGGCAATTTATGTGTTCAGCATCTACAGCTTTCAAAAAGGTTGGATTTTGTGCAAATAGCTTTCTATTTTCAGATCTGAAACTTTTTCTTCTTTTCAAAATCCTTCAGTTTTTGAAAAGTTTTAAAAACAGCATTTTAATAACGCACCACAAAATCCAGCCCAGTAATTCAAACTTTTTCTCATGTTTGAGCCCCAGCGCTTAGTGAATACTTTTTATTTATACGCTAACTTGAATAAAACTCAAAACACTTTTCCTTCTGCTTGTAAAATGATCCTTCTGATATTGATTACATTACAAATTGCTGTGATTTTTGTCTACGCAAAATAACTAAGTTGAATGTATAAAACTTTGCTTTCCTCTCTCTCTTCCAGCCGCACCATGACAGAGATTGTGTGCTACAGCGCCCCCTCTCTGTCTGGCGTGGGACCTGTTCAGATCAGCGTCAGTGTGGACCGGGCTCAGATCAGAGAGAGCCTGACCTTTGAGTACATCGATGACCCCACAGTGCAGCGCATAGAGCCGGACTGGAGCATCGCCAGGTAACACAATGCATTCATCTAACCCTATGCTACCGTTACTGCCCTCTTCTATCTAACACTGGGTCAATACTGCGCTTTCAATTACTGTACTAATTAGTCTGGATCTGATAGAAGTGCCACAGATGCAGACTGGAAAGAATTAATTGGCCTGAGCAGTAATTTCATGTCATTTCCGCATTTAATCAGTGCTAATTTCCAACCAGATTTACTACTAGAAGATTCAAATTGGAGTAGTTTTGTCACTGTAAAATCAAACACAGATAATGTAAATGTTCTTTTTTTTGGGTATAAGATATGGTGGTACATTTGTCTTTGGGCAGCAGACCTTCCCTCTCATTAGGAGTCATGTTTAGTGTACTACATTTGAAGATTGTACTTACGGTTATTTCTTTAAAAGCATTGTACCCAGTTTTGAAAAACAGAATTAGTTTTTAAATCAAAACTCCTAATGTGTTCCTGTCATCCTACTTACTTTTGCCATCACACCACTACTAACAACAGCTAGCATGCTAGCGCACCAGGCTTACTTCCTGGTTCTCAGACAATAAAATATTTTATAATTAGTGCCAAAATGAGACTGGTGTGTGATCTTCTTCTTTTACAATCTATCTATGCATGTTTGAGTAATCCGTTGTTATTAGTCTGTCCAAAATGCTCTGTTCCACCTTGTGATGTCATGTAGTGGTATTTTTCTAAGCTCAACAGCAACCATTTACCTGTTGTATAGTAGAGAGACTGGCAATACCTGGGCTGAAGTGTTTCTAGTAAAGGTCTAGTAAAGGTCTAGTAAAATCACAGTGCAGCCCTTCCTGTACACGTGACATGACATCACAAGGTGGTACAAAGTGTTTTCAGCTTGAATATGCAGGATTTGTGTGTTAAACTTGTGGATGAAACAAAACACAACTCCGGGTATGTATTTCATGAGGAAACAACATTATAACGCAGAAAATAGCATAATATAGGCCCTTTAAGGCATAATTTCATTTTATTCTATAGCATATACTGTATCATATAGAAAAATAAAAAATATTGTAGACTACTTAGTGCAAGGGTACTAAGAAATGTTGAGAGATGCTACTTCACTATTTCACTTATTCTGTATCGTTACAAGAGGACATTGAGGTATTTAGTCACTTGTCCTTTTGTGCATACTGTAGCTTAAGCCTCTGTATTCCTTTCTGCAAACTCCACACCGCGCAGCACCCACAGCCTCATCTGACATTTTCCGTGGCAGCGATTCTAGCAGAGCATTTTTCATTCACAGCACCAAATTGACAGACGCTACAATAAAGGGAACAAACAACAACACAAGCCTGAACAGCTGCAGGGGAAGCTAGCATCCAGCTGATTCACTCTGCTTTGTCTGCACTGAGAACCAGGGCTGCAGATGTGTGTGCTGTAGCAGTCTGCAGACAATAGCACTGGTGGATGTAGGCTTGTGTAGTAGATAATGCTCTGATAAGGCCTAGTTTTGGTGTGATTTTTTGGTAGGAGATTCCCTTAACTTCCCATAAATCAATTACAGTTGCTTTTATTGCTCAACAATGCCTTTAAAAATGATAACATGTGCAATATTTCTTTTGATTTGAGATGGTGCATGTTGATTAACCAGGTTATTGTCAGTTTCCACAAAATTGTCAAAAAAAAAAGCAACAACGCACAAATCTATCATTTCAAACATATAAGCATTTTTACACCATTTTCTATGTTTATATACACATACACAAATCATTCACTTAAACATTGTCATTGTTGTAGGTAGGTGTCAGTGTTTTCCTTGATTGGTACACATGTTCAGATATATATTTGACAATAGATAACAATATGTATATATGTGCATGAAAGTACTGAATATTTTTTGTCTTTTTGCATTTTGTCCAGTGGTCACACCCCTCTCATGGTAACAGGAACCAATCTGGACATCATCCAAGAACCGAGAATCCGAGTCAAGTACGCCGGCCGCGAGTCTGTCAACGTAAGTACACCAGAATGCCGCTAATGTTTGCAAATTACTCCCAACTCTGCTAAATGTTCCAACACAAGCAGACTAAGAGGGGTTTAGCTGGAACAGGAAAGCCCTATCTCTACCCCTCAGCTCTGTGCCTGTCGAACTTTGCAGTAGCAGGATGTGAATAATGTAGCTGGCAGTAAGGCTGGTGTGAATATTGTGCAAGTTAAAGTTAAGGAGAGTAACTTTCCTCAGGCTAAAAGAGCTTGGAACATGCTAAATCTTTTATTGTGTGGTTTGAGAGAAAATGTTGGTTACCGGGTTTGGCTTAACCAGAGCTTCACAAAGGCTACAGAGTAAAAATTTGGTCAGTGAAGGGAAACAGCCTTCTCAACCAGTGTGGAAGTGGTAATTGATTGAGAAAAACTGGGCTAGCACACCTGAGCGCTTCGTTTGGCATTGAGTAAAAGGCCATTTGCAGATTCACATTTTTAATTAAGCACCTTCCATTTTTTGAGGTGTTATTAATCGCTACATGCAACATAATTCCAATTTATTGAATCAACTTTTGAAATCAAGTGAAAATCTATCTACAATTTATCTTTTATGCTTTGTTATTGTGTTTCGTGTTTTCTTTCTGAAATTAATGATCTTGAGCACACAATAAACCAGTACTCCCACAAGTTTATCTGCAGCACCACCAGGCCTTACTCTGACTGGTTAATCCACCTGTCAATCCAGCATTTTCACTTCCGATACCAGTTCCAGTACTATAGCTTTAATTATCTACCGATCCCCAATATCAGCCGATACCAGTGCAGAGACTGAAAACATTTATTTCCTTGAAACAAAAATGAAATAAGACAGAAATGATCCAAATGTGTCATGTAGCTGTTATTTATCTCTCAAGTAACTACAGAATAACTTTGTATAAATAAAAGTTCAAACTCTATGACACTTTCTGGTCCAACGCCCAGTAAATAGTCTTACAAATAGTCCAATTTATATGTCCAACCAGGATATCAGCTGAATCAATATTTGGAAGCAGATATTCGAACAAGCAAATGGTGTCAGTATCAGTGCCAGTTAGAACTTGGGGTGGTTGAAACAATAATGCATTCTAATTTCTAATTTAAAATAGTAAAAGAGTTGGATTTGGCTGGCTAAGTTTCAACTATTTGTGTATTTTGACTGTTCATGCACCTGGTTAATGCATTGGCTCCCGTTAAAGATGCACTGTGTAACTTTTTGGTAGTGGGTCCGTTTTCGTCTTGTTTCTATGGAAATGTCATTGCTCTGCCTGGAATGTTCCACAGTGTGGCAGGAAACAGATCTGCCTTGCATTTATTCAATTACACATGGTTTTATTGCTGAAAAATACCTAGAAAAATACAAATTCTGACTCATTCTGTGAGCAGGGATGCCACTCCACAGATCTGACTTGTAACCAGGCCTCCATTATGATAAAAAGGTTTAATGATACACTGTGAAACATTTCAGACAAAGCAATAGCATCTCCATGGAGAAAAGCATTTGATGGTACACGCTGCACCTTTAATAGTAGAAAAATACATAGCTTTTGTATACATAAAGTTACAAGTTTAAACTTTTTTTTCTATCTGATAGTGCTCTCCATTCTTCTTTATTTAGAGAAAACCTAGGTGTGCAGAAATGGAGTCAGAGGAGCAGAGTGGTGCGTGATCAGGGCTGGTGGGGGTCCTAATGGGTTTCAATGGAAGATTAAGTGCGGTCAGAAGTCTGTGGTCAGCATAAGGAGCTCTGTATAATCAAAGAAAGTGGTGGTCAGGGGAATCGTTACAAATTGCATCTGAGCTCCTGTCCTGGGGGGTGCTGTTTAATTAAGATGATGCTGCTTCCTGTGTATGCAAATAATGTGCGCGTGTTGACATGGAGATTGGGGTGGAGGTGGAGGGGAGGGTGAAGGCACTTTTGGGCAGAGAAGTGGAGAATGACGTATTTAAAGGGCCTGTTACATGATTTTTTTTCCCCATGTCTTTCTGCAAATATTTGGATCATTACCTGTGATAGAAACCTCCTTTTTCCAGTATGTTCTATTTCTAGCACCAGTGCCCCTGCAGCTTTCCCATTGCGATACATTGTACTTCCATTAGATGATTTCAAAGCTCTCCTGGAATACAAGGAATAATTGAGTGGTCCTGGTTTGCTGGAACATACTCAGAATCCCATGCTTTTATATGGCTTTCCTCGGCTCTTCTCCGGTTGGGGACTTGTAGCGGATATGGTGGGGCGGAGACGTACAACTCCTCTTTGAAAATATGACAGCTTTGCACCCACTCACCAGTCAAAATCTATCCCCCGCTCTCTGGAAACCTTACATCAACTCGCACGCTGTCTTGTCTAAACATCACACAGCATGAATCTGCCTTCTTCTCATAATTACCAAAGCTGTGAGACTCACAAAAGCGTTTTAAGGAAAAGCGTCTGCCACAGTGATAGAACACAGAGGAGCAGCCCTGGGGCGGAGTTCAAAATTTAGCTAGAAAGACACGTTTATTCTATTTTGGTTGAGTAACATTTGAGAGAAGAGGGAAAGGAGGAGGAGAGATGTAGAGGAGTATTTGTATAATACAGTGAGGTTATGTTTTCCCGGTGTAGAGACTATAATTATTATGTTAGTCAGTCTAAAGAGAGAAACGCACTGTGACTGAGTGCAGAGGTGTCACGCTTGTTTCCATAGTCAGTGTAAACATATATTTAAGAGTTATATGCGCATATGGATGTCAGGTTGGACTTTTTTCTGTGTGTTTGGATATAATGGGAGCCTTTCATAGTTGATGTTACGGAATAATTTAAGTAACCTCAGAGCTGTGAAGAGAGGCAAGTTTATAAACTATCAGTACTGAACCTAGAGACATGATTGCTCAACATACAGTATTGTGGCAGTATTCATTCATATGCTTCCACTGTAGGGAGTATTATAGCCTCTGATTACATAGGCCCAATAACAAAGCCTGAGCTAGAGGTGTCCTGGGTACAGTAGAGCAGTTTCTCTATCAGCTGTTTTGTATACATTTATGCTTTATGTTACTGCAGATTAGCTTACGTTTTGTTTGCGTTTTACAAGATAATTCAAAAAAGTAATTGGAGGATTTTGAGCATGCATTTACTGTGGATAAAGTAAGTGAAAAACAAATTATTGTCAGTGGTGCTTTGAACGCCCTATACCACGTATGGGCATTGCTGGCAGGATTTTGGGGTCTAATTCAGGGTGCGTTCAGTTCACACTTCTACTTCTAATGTAGTAATGCTGTAGTAGACTTGATTTGATATTGTTCTAGTTCTGGTTTAGCGCTGGTTGAGTCCAGCATTAGTTCAGGGTTACGATGTTAGTCTTGTCGCGATTCAATATGACCACCACTATTCACCCAAGGCATTCATACATAAAAGGTGATTAAGTGTCTTGCCAAAGGACAAAATACAGTGCATCAATGGGGCGATCCTTTTAAGCCCTTAAAACTATTCCACACAGTAAAACACACAACAGGAGGCTTGATTATTGCTTTTAATACCACAAACAGGTTGGAGCTGGGATAGAATTTTCTGGAATAATGGTCACATATCATTCCATAATTCTCTATACAATCATATTGACGTCTGTGTACTGAAGAAATTTCACATTAAGGCTTAAGACTGACCTTTTCATCTGCGGCGTCTCTCTCTCTCACTTAAACGTTTAAAATTACCCATAATTCATTGTGTCGCGTCCGCTCCCCTTTTGTCAGTGAGGACGGCCGACAGCGCTGGAACCTATAGCCGCCTCTGTCTGTCACTCCTCTTCAAATGATCACCTGTCTTGCCCCAAATTGCTTTTCTTCTCTCTCTCCTTCTCCCCTTCGTCACCTGCCCAGACTCAAAGACATCGGACAGAAACGAGAAAGAAAAGACAATTTTCTTTGTGCACACTGCGACGTGTCTCCACATTCACAAGTGAGGCATTAATCACGATCTTGATTAGAGAGAAAATGGACGAAAATGGTTGGATTTCCAATCCGTCTGTCATCCCAGGAACATGTCCCAATCACCGGCTTTGTCCACACCAAAGTCATTTCACATCGTATTGTAGTCTGAAATCTATTTCTATCTACGCTTGTATCACAGAGATGGAAAAGTACAGGCAAATGTCGATAATTCAGAATATTGTTGAAAAGGGCAAAGACTTTGATTGAAAATGAAATGCAAATAGATTTAGTAGATACTGAACAGAATGAAATCTAAAATAGTGTTTTTTATGAAATGTTGGAGCGTACAGTGCCTTCCAGACAAATGTGAACAAAGCCCGAGAAAGAAACTCAAGTCATCAATTGTAATCACACCAGTCTAAAAATATAACTGTAATCTATCTGCAATTTGGCGTTTCTCCAAAAAGTCAGAATACAAAAAAAAAAAATGGAATTTGAAACTGGATTTTGCTCAGGAAAAAGTTTGGTACTCAGTGCTGATTTATATACAAAAACATTTTACATTGACCACATCAAAATTGAGCCTAAACAAAATGTGAAATTAAACCCATATTAGACCAGGACTAAACCAAGACTAGAGCAGGACCAAACCAAGTCTAAATCTGGACTAAACTGGGCTCAAACCAGGACCAAACAAGGACAAGTATTACCACACTCTTAACAGAATATTACAACAGTATGATGACAGTACACAATATGTATACCTGACCATCATATAAATTCTGTAACATTATTCACATCCAGTTCATGCTGTACATACAACCTAGCCACAGCTCCTCCAAGTGAATACTGATGTTGTGTCTTTGGGCAATACAGTTAATTTGATTCAACAGACGTTTTGGGTAAACTATTATGGATACCTTTTGTCTAGCTCAAAAACAAGTTATTGGGAATTTCTAATCTGAGTTTCCCAGATTGTACTACGTTTCAAACTTGAAAACGTGAAAAAGAGAACACATTTTAAATGGTTTCCCAAAAAAGTTTTTCCTCACTTATCACAACTCCCAGAGGCCAGAGCGGCGTTTTCCCATCACAGTAATGCTAACAGCAAACTCGCCATTGTCCTCATTTAATCTTTGTACAAATATAGAAACTATAACTTCAGCCACTCCACGTTGTATCACGACGGCATAAGTTTCACAGTGACTAAGTGTGTGGCTCTGAGTGTGAATAGCACTGCTTCACTTCTGACAGCCGCCATCGCTACCACCATCAAAATGAGTCACCACGGCAACAGGTGATTTCATCCTGACAACTTTTCTGTACATAAAATCCTTAACAAAAGCATGAGCATGAGAGACGTTATTCCAGGCCACTCCTTTGAGGACAGTGAGGTCCAGATCCTGGCCAGAGAAAAGAACTGGTTTGAGAGGGGAGTTAAAGAAGCTATTTTTGTCAAGAAAGAGAATCCTTCCTTGAACAGAAATGGAGGTCTCGGACATCATTTGTCTCCCATCTATAACTCTATCCTCAAACCTAAATCAAAACAAACTGGGAAAACAATGGGACGAGCCAAGACATGTCCAGAGGTGTGAAAACACCATCATGGCCCTGAATGGATATGCTAACTACTCCCCCACTCCCACTCCATATTGAATAGACCCACCTAACTAACAGAAACTGTAAACAAATATGTGTTGTCTCAGAGTAATTTTCATTGTAATTAGCTCCTCCCTTCAAGCAGATATAAGGCAGTGTCCACCAGCATCTGACCAGAACTGAAGAAGCAGCTTGGATGAGCTGCGAAACGTATTCGACCAAATAAACTCTGTCCAGTTGACAAATTCAATTTCTCCTTTTGCCATAATACCGAAATTGTTGCAGTTCATCTATCTATCTATCTATCTATCTATCTATCTATCTATCTATCTATCTATCTATCTACCTTTATTCATCTGTCCATCCATACATCTATGTAATAATCTATCTTTCTATCTTAGCTCTAACGTTCTCTTTTCACCTCTCTCTCCCTTTTTGCTTTCTTTACTGTCTTTTCCATCCTTCGTTTATTTCTCTTTCCCTCTCTCCTTCCCTCTCTCCTCCCTCTCTCCCTCTCTCCTCCCTCTCTCCTTGCTCACAGACCTCTGGATGCTTGAGTGGGCTGCAGCAGTAGTTCATAGTAATGTATTCAGCCGCGGGGTGAAGAGCCTTAGTGCCTTAAAAGACTTTGGCTCTGTCCAACGGAAGAGAAAGAGAGAAAAGGAGAGAGGGCGGGAGAGGGAAGACAGATGAGGCCAAGATTCCAATTATTTTCTCTATCTGTTGACCTAAGTCCACTTTATCAATGCTGAACAATGGACTGGCCCTTCCTTTTACATGGCCCGGGGCAGGGAGGATTTTGGCAGTGTACTTAACTCTGGTTTCTGTGGTAATGCATGCAAAGTTTAAGAAAGCAAAGTCTTCTGACACTAAGAAACTTAAAATAAATGAACTAAAAAGTATAACCAACATTTTGTAACTCACTATACCCAGAGTTTAAAAGGATGAGTGTTATATTGGTTGTAGTATCGGTTTAATCGTTGCACTCAAGTTCATTAGATATTTGATAACAATTTATTTTTTTTTTTGTTATTGGCCACAACAGCGGGACAGGTATCGAATATCGGTCTCGTTTTTTTTTTAAATCCATATTGGCCCATCCCTGCAGCATACACAGAAAAGATATGGGGCAACTTCACCAAATAAATCCACAATACATTAGTTAAAGTTCATTAGATCTCTTGACAGTTACTTAATAAGCCACAGTGGGTTAAATGTCTTGCCCAAGGACACAAAAGCAGTGTGCAATTAAACATCAACTTATTAACTTATTAACTAGGCTTAGTGAGTGATGTCTCCAACAGTACAGACAGAACTTGATCTTTGATAGTATTTGGGAAAGACTTTCAAACTAATTTATGTTCATTTCTTACTTAATATTGACATTTTTACACACTGTAGTTTCACTCTTGACATTTGGCAGAAATGAGATGCTTGACTATTAATGAGTCATTTTCATAAACTTTACTTCCTGTTATAAAATGTTTTTAGAAGCGAGGTCTGCATAAATGTCACTAAAGTTAACGATTTGCTTGACTTGCTTAATGATCCACAAATAGCTAAGTCGTAATAGTAGTTAAAGCAGCCACAGTGACCCCTAGTAGTAGTACTAGTAGTAGTAATAGTAGTACCCTGTCATTAGTAGGAGTACTATGAGTAGTAGTAGTAGCAGTGGTAGTGGCAGCCATAATTGTAGGATTAGTAGTAGTTGCTAACTCAAAAAATTTGTAGTAGTAGTAACACCCGTCACTATATTTGCACACTTCTTCACTATCTGAGCCTATGCAGTACTAGACTTTTTAATGGAGGACAGTATAAATCCACTGCAGTATATCCAAAGTATTTGGTCCTGTATATCTGCAGTATTTGGGTCCGGGCAGAGCAGATGGCAGTGGAGTGTGTCGTTGACTTGCTAATGGCTCTTGTTGTGAGTGACAGTCGGAGGAGGCTGCATCTGTCTATAGTACGTGTCACTGTGCCAAACACACGGGACTGTGGATGGCATTAAAATGGAACTATGTGCTCAAAAAGTGTATATAGTCTAAACTTTTAACACCTATCCTTACTCTCATTTCAGAGTGAAGATCACAGATAGACTACAGTTTATCAGAGAAAATACTGAATTGGTGCAGATTTGACTGAGCCACCACACCTTTAATAAGACTTGGAACATTTATGCTGGCTCTGGGTCACATCAGATTATGAGTTAATTTGCAGTAAAAAGTTCTACTTTTGGCCCAATTCAGCAGGGAGCCTGACGGGCTACAAAAATTGATCTAAGGGTCGCATTTAGGCCCTGAGCCATAGTTTGGACAACCCTGAAAAAAAAAAATTAATACAGTAATATTTAAAATGGTGAGGAAGGTCGCTTCTCCACAGATCTTATCACCCACTTCTGTAATTTGGCCATACTGCAGAACATCCAGGTAAATCCATAAGATCTCCATGGAGACGAGCAGGTGGCAAATCTGAAAAGTTACATGGTGCAGCTTTAGTGTTTGTGTATCTGTATTGGACACTGGCTATTGTATAGATAGAAGAAAACTTGTGCAAAAGATATGGACATGTTAAGAAAATTCAGAATTCAGATAATCAAACACTGAAATTTCTAATAGTTTAAACATTTGAATTTAGCTAATGGGTTTTGCCTTGGGAACCTTGAGAATTCCCATGTGTTAACAGTGTTCATATCGTGGTTTGGGGGTTTTATGTGCTGAGGCTGGAAGATGAAATATGTTCTAAAAACTAATTTGAAAAATAATGATTGCTTTGAGCCAGGATAATGAGCTGTAAACACCCAGCGAAATTGCTATTCATTTGTTGTAATAAGTTTTAGTTAAGTCCTGAAAATAGATTAACATCAGGCTTCCTCTGTCACTAGTGGGCATTATCTTCCAACTTAAAGGGTGTGCTACTATGGAACATTTTATCATGAAACTGCACTTCTTACTCGAATTTCACATAACTTTAAATAGTCCCAGCGCCCTGTGTGGTTGCTCAAATCTATTTTTAAAAAAGGCCTTATCGTCTCACTCTCGTCACTGTGAAATGTGAAAAGAATTTTGAAATGCCACGGAACCAGGAGAGGCAGAGGAGCTGGATCTGTGCATGTCTGCGGGCATGATACAGTGAATTTGCTGCAAGAATAGATTAGCCCAAAAAGTAACACAATGTCTCATCAGCTTTCCTCACATCCGGAGTTTATTTTGGGATTCATTGGGCTGGGTTTGTGGTGCAGTGGATGTCATAAGACCACAAAGCACAAAGGGTGTCTATGGGTAAGAAATTAGGACTGTTGTCATAGTGATTGACAATTTTAAAACAAAATATTAGATCTTTTGAATAAAGAAGTCCTAAAATGTTGCATAAAAAAGGATGCTGAAATCCATGAATAAAACTCAGGATTGTGTTACATATCTCATAGAATTTCATTTTTCTAGCAGCATATTTTTACTCATACCGAAGTAGTATTTTTATTGAAGTAGCAGTAGCTTGAGTAAAAGTTTGGGTTAATCTAAAAGTTCCAAAAGTTTTATGTTGAGAGTATGAAATTATTTGAAAGTTGCGTTTCTTGCATCACTCCTTCAGATATGATTTTGTCAAATTTTTGTATCCATCCTTTCAAAATACCAGATTTTGTGCATTGTTTAATATTTTGTCCTTCCAATTACATTAACTTCAAATTATAAATCAGATGCTACATCCAGTTACTGTTTAAGTTACTCTTACTTGAGAAGTAGTTTTCCCAAATACTTTTTTTTGCTCCATGGGCCACTACTATGTCCTTGTACTTCAGAGTAAGATTATTTTTAATTTTACCTTTACTTGAGTACAATTTTTGGCTACTCTTTCTCTTTTTGGCTTCAAAAGTATTCTGAAATTATAAGTTGTGCCCCAGCATCTTATTGTTTAGTTTTTTAGTATTGTTTTTGCTCATGCATCTGTATGGACATTTTACACGCTTCTACCCAAATGATCCAGATTTTGTTCATTACATTCAATTACGCTAATCACGCTCTGTAGGGTTATTGCTGTGACGAGTCTGGGGTTGGCAGTGGTTCACTGGCAAATCTTTGGCCCAAAAACCCAAATGTTGGCAGTAAAATCCCAGCTTCAACCAAACATGTCTCAGGTTCATAAGAGGTGAAGAGTAAGCAGGGAGTACTTTCACGTGTCTTCTGGTGAGTTGTATCATTAGCAGGTGGAGTAGTGACAATTGTGTTACTATTAATAATAATTATACATGTAGAGATGGAAATGGCAGGAGAACTGGGCTGTCTTCTTAAAAAGTTACAGCAATAGTAGGAACAGGAATAGATTTACAGTAGGATTAGCACAAGCTTCTGTTGCACTTGTATCTGATACATGAGTAGTAGTACTAGTAGTAGATGTGGTAGTAGTAGTAGTAGTAGTAGTAGTAGTAGTAGTAGTAGTAGTAGTAGTAGTAGTAGTAGAAGCAGTAGCACTAGTAGTAGCAGTAGCAGTAGTAGTAGTAGTAGCAGTCATAGTATTAGTAATAGTTGCATTCGTAATAGTTATAGATAGTGGTACTGGCAGTAGTAGTAGTTGTTGTTAGTAGTAGTAGAGCATTAATAATAGGGACAGTAGTAGTAGTAGTAGTAGTAGTAGTAGTAGTAGTAGTAGTAGTAGTAGTAGTAGTAGTAGTAGTAGTAAAAGCACTAACACTTGTAGTAGCAGTAGCAGCACTAGTAGGAGGAGTAGTAGTAGTAGCAGTCATAGTATTAGTAATAGTTGCAGTCATAATAGTTGTAATTAGTGGTACTGGCAGTAGTAGTCGTTTTTGTTGTTAGTAGTATTAATAGTAGTCATAGTAGTAAAGTATTAGTGATAGGGATGGTAGTGGTAGTAGTAGAAGCAGTAGCACTAGTAGTAGCAGCAGCAGCAGTGGTAGCCGTAGTAGTAGTAGTAGTAGTAGCAGTCATAGTATTAGTAATAGGTACATTCGTAATAGTTGTAGTTAGTGGTACTGGCCGTAGTAGTAGTTGTTGTTAGTAGTAGTCGTAGTAGTAGAGTATTAGTAATAGGGACGGTTGTGGTAGTAGTTGTAGTAGCAGTCGCAGTAGTAGCAGCAGTAGTAGTAGCAGTATCAGCAGTGACAGTAGTAATAGTAGTAGCAGTAATGTAGTAGTAGTAGTAGTAGTAATGTATCAGCATTTGAAGTAGCTTACATCACCATCTCACAGTAGTACTTGAGAAATGGCATCATGCATTTTACATGTTACAAGGAAATGTGAAGTTTCACTCGTCTAAAGTTTGGCTCTGGAGACAGCGGTAGAGAGAACCATTTTCAGACTTTTGGCCAAGTGTTGTGCAGCAATCAATTCTCCGCCTACTTCCCCTCCAGACCTGAGAGAAGAGCCGGACAAACTCAAATCATAAAACACAATATTCTGTTTCTACCTCCAGGACTCTGCAATGTCTCTATACTTTGTAACTGTTGTCCTCAAAAGAAGAATCACTATTTCTTACAAGCTTTGGGGAGGCAGGCCGGCCAATAAAATGGATTTAACAGGCTTTTCTGTGGATAAGTTTATTATAAGGTGATTATTGGTGGGCTTAAGTTCCCACAGGTTTCAATGGAGACCGCTGTGGTTGTGTTAACATGGCACTAGTGGGCGATTACAGGCGAGAGGTAGTGCATTTTGATAGCTTTTATTTTTACTTGAGAGCCAGAGGGAAGAAAGTAAAGGTTTTTCGAAAGGTTAACTGTGAAATATTCCAAGATGAGATTTTTCTAGGCTGGATTTGTTGCCTGGTCTATTGGTACATTATTTGGGAGCTGAAAAACCCATATAATTTTATGGTATGTTTTGGAGGTTTCATTGTATTGAATAATAATTGCAAGATAAGGCCACAGATGCTTACTTCCTGCACAAGTAACAGTAACAAACAGGAACAAATTATGGATTTCAACATATTGTGAGATGGAAGTGGAGTATTTTCCGCGTAACTTACACAAACGTTTTGGAATACGTTTCACCACTCATCCAAGGAACCACTCACTCATTCAGGTGAGTTAAGTGTCTTGTCCAAAGACACAACAACAGCATTCAATTATGGAAGCTGCCAACCTGTGGGCCAGTGGATCTGACCACTCTAAAGATGATGTTTTTGAGAGCGGATTCGAACTGCCAACCTTCTGATCATTGGACAAACACTCTATCAAGTGGTGAGCTACTGTCACCCCAGCTAATTAAATAAAAGAAAAAAATTGATACTATAGTACTAATGCAGTTATTACAGTAATTTGTTCCATATTGCAATGAGATGACAGAACAGACCTCCCAATTACAACTATATTAGAGATATTTTCACTAGAAATCACCACAGAACCCAAGCCTGCGTTTTACCACATGAGATTCTGCTATTCCTGCTATTTTCATGGGCGCTAATACTAATGAATGCTAATGTAATGGGTACACCGTGTCTGAGGTCATCATGTCCTTATAGATCTCACTGCATTAAGATACTTCTCCATCTACATCAGAGCGCATTAACCACTGCTCTTCCCCGATTGGCTGACGGAGACACACTGACCTCATCAAATAGTTATTATGGGTTCTATCAGAAGAGAAGTACGACATTTTATGGAGTCTAACTTTCGATATTTGGAGCGTGGCATGATTCATTTGTAAAGGAAAATATCACCTCTATAGATGAGATGAGATGAGGAGGAGGAGATGGAGAGGCTGAGGGGGCTTATGTTCTGCTGCATGTTAATGGGAATGGCTTGAGAGGTGAGTGAGAGCAAATTCAGAAAGACGTTATGGGCTGATAGGATGTCAAATCATAAATTATTTAGGTAATAGATTGTCCTTTGCAAGCAACAAAATATCCAGATTTTTGTGAGGATATACAGTAGTTTTGACCTCTACCAACGTCTTTTGAGATTCATGTTATTCTTGTATTAGTTTAAGGTTCTTATATTACGCAAAATTGACTATTGCCATGTTAGAATGTTGTTATCTCATCAAAAACATGCCCAGAATTGTGTTTTGTTTCATTCATACATGCGTAATCCTTTTATTATTAGTCTGTCTACCTTGTGATGTCATGAAGTGGTAGTTTTCAAGTTAACAGCTCCTTTTACCTTTAGTTCAAGACTGTCAATTCCACAGCATCATCCAAATAATTCTAGTGAAGGTGTATGGAATTTCTAAACACAGTGGAGCACTTCCTGTATTACCACATGACATCAGTTTGAGAGAAGAACTCAGCTTAAATATGCAGCTCGTGTATTAAACTCCAGGTATAGAAAAAACAAAACTGTGGCTGCTGATGTTTGCTGCAGGTGTTCCAATCAGTGAGAACAGGTAGAGGGTGCTCTTGAAAAAAGGATCAAAACTTAAGACGCAACAAAATCCAGGCACTCCAAAGAAGTAAAAGTCGCTCAACTCCAGGTGTGTTTGTGATGAGGAAACAACATTATAACAGAGATCAGAAATCCTGATTTGAAACAATAAATAAATAACAAATAACATTTTTTTGTAGCCCTAATGACGTTATCATCTTGTTTATGTTTTTGCAGGTTTGTAAAGTTCTCAACACCACGAGTATGAGCTGCTTTGCCCCCTCCCTGCTGCCCGAGTACCTCCCCGGGCTGGACTCAGTGAAACATGCCGACGAGTTTGGGTTCATCTTCAACAACGTGCAGGCTCTTCTAGTGTACAACAACACCAACCTGCTGTACTACCCCAACCCGTACTTTGAACCTCTCAGCACCACCGGAGTCCTGGAGCAGAAGCCAGGCTCGCCCATCATTCTCAAGGTATAGATACACAAAATAATCCACAAAAAAGTACGTTCTACCTTCTCTTGAACTGCCTTTTCTGGAATGCAGGTCATTTGCATTTTCATGTTATATATTCCATGATATTAGAATATAATTAAAGGTGCATTGTGTAACTTTTCTGGCGGAGGGTTCGTCAAAATGCTTTTCTCAGTGGCGATGTTATTGCTTTGTCTGGAATGTTCCACAGTACGGCATTAAACCTGTCTATCTTCATGGAGACCAAACCAAACCAAGTTACAGGTCAGATCTGTGGAGAGGTGACCCTGCTCACAGTCACAGTACCTGTTTTTCAAGGTATTTTTGAGCCGTAAAACCACCTGTAGTTTAAACATGTAAAGTAGAGCTGTTTCATGTCACACTGTGGAACATTTGGCAGAGCAATGATGTATCCATAGAAACAAGCAGGTCATGATGGACCCTCAAACAACGACAAAAAGCTACCTAGAGCACGCTCAAAATCACAACATTTTAATTAGAATCCCCTTGCATTGTTCTCCCAAACTTATTCAGTCTCTTCTGCATTTTTAATAAATTGCAAAGAACAAAAGTCTAAATTCAGTTCATTCCAATCAAGTTTTAGTGAAAAAAAGATAAATATTTAAACATGCATAGTTAATAATTTCACAATGCTCACAAATGAAAACACAATTGTCACTGTCTGAGGTGGATGCTGCCATTATTGGTGTATAATAATAATAACGGGGAATACTGTGACATTCATTAAACAAGTCTTTACTTCTGAAACTCATACGTAAAATACGGTTCTATAATTATTTGATCTTAAAAAGTCGATTGCAAAATTAATGAATTCAGATTTACTGTAACTTTCAGACAGTCTCATGCTGTGATTATTGTAGCACAGTGAAAGTAATTGGGATAAAGCTACATTTTACTGTCCCTGTTATGTAAATTTGTCCTAAATATTTGACCCATCCTTTAAAGCTCTTGGGGAAACTTGTCTGGAACAATAGGCAAGCCAGGTGTTCATATAGTTGCTGGTGTTTTCGCGTACAGTGCATGTTTTTTAGATTTTTAAAGCGAAATCGACTTTCCAAAGCTTTTAACCATGTTCTTGTTGTTTCCTCTTCTTATTTACCCTCTCGTAGTGGTATTTGGAGTGATTCGAACATGTTTGAGCAAATTTTATGGCTTATTTTCAAGGCGCCATTCTGACGTTCCCCCGTTTTAATCGCCACTGGCATACGCCCACTCCTCTGTACTTACTCGTTATTCAGTTTTATTTTCTTAATCAGTAATACATGTAGGATTAGGCAGCATCGCATAGTCATGAAAAAAAAAAAAATCCACTACTTCACAGGTCTTTGTTGTGATGGCATTTACGGCGACGTCAGCTCCCGTTGGGCACCACAGTTTTCAGCAGACTCGTTTCGTTTATTATGTCATTTTACAAGAATATTGCGATTTAAAATGTCTAAATTATGACATAATGATCCACCGGCGTCATAGATTATTAACTCTATAGCAGGCTCAAGCACAATATGTCTTCTTTAACACATTTAAAAGACAGATCATTACTTGCAACCTGCTATAACCCACTAACTGATACCATGATGAAAAGACACCATACTCGGTCCTGTCAGTGGTCCTAAGATGAAGCCTGATGGATGTGTAATTGAATTCAGTGGCCTTAACATGAACTGTGAGCTTAACATAATATTATATCCTCCATTGTTCCATGTCCAGCTGTTCACTCACTCTATCCACTGATGTCTTTGTCCAGAGCTGTCCACTGCGTCTCATTCACTGTGCTGTAAGTCACATATGGGCTTTTCTATTCTCACTGTAGCGTATGATGAGACCCCCACTGTGACACTGCTACAGACCAGAGGTGATACACTAATATAAAAGACCAGAGTAGACTTCATCTGGCACATGACCTGTTTTACCATAATATCTTGACCACCTGGTTACTGGTCCACTTTGACATGTTTTGGTGCTGTTTACTTGTATTTAGTAGGTGTTTATTATTTTATTTTATTTTATTTTATTTTATTTTATTTTATTTTATTTTATTTTATTTTATTTTATTTTATTTTATTTTATTTTATGTATTTAATGGTTTGTCATACTTTTTATAATGTCTCTGTTTCTTCTTTTTTTTTATTATTATTATAATAAATTTCTGATTGACTTTGTAATAGTTTGCCATTTTTTATTTATTTATTTTTTTTTATACAATTGTATTTTATTTTTTTTTTTACTTCTAAATTAATATAATTTCAATTTTCATTTCAGTCAATATGAAATGTTTATTTAATTAGCTGATGTTCTGACAAAACTGCCAAAATATCATTATACAAATATGAGCTGGAAATTTTTTAACAACTTACTTTAGGCAAACTATTCTGTAAGAAAATACAAATCACTTATTACTTTTATTTTATTAAATCTATATTAAATAACCATATTGCAGCCACTCTTTGAAGTCTTTGTCCAGGCCTTCCCCTCTTCCCCTCTTCCTCTCTTTCACACTGTTCTGGGTGACATATTGGCTTTATACTCTCACTGTACCATATGATCTTACCCCCTGCTGTTTTGTTTTGTCGCCTCAGGGCAGAAACCTGGTGCCGTCAGCCTCTGGTGGCGTGAAGCTGAACTACACCGTCCTAATTGGGGACACGCCCTGCTCCGTCACTGTGTCTGAGAGCCAGCTCCTGTGTGAACCGCCCAACCTCACTGGACAATACAAAGTCATGGTCAGTTCAGACTTAATGGACTTATCTCTTTTATGCAGGATTTATGTATTGTTACTTCAAAATCACAAATTCAATCATGCATTTTTGATATTTTCTGTTCTACTGATGCTGGGTTTATTATTATTAATACAAAAAAAAGTATTATAAATTAAAGGCCCTGTACCCATTTTTCCCCATATTTGAAAATACAGATATATTGTATAAGCAGCTCTTGAGGTCAAAATACTGTATGTCCGCTGCCTACGTCTAATTATAAAGCTTTTTTAAAATTATTTATTTATCAGGAAGTGTGTGGTTTGCATGCTAGTTGTTGTTAGCTTTCCATCATGGCAAAACTCCACTCTGCTCTGTAACTAGTTGTTTTTTTGTTTTTTTTTAATAACATTTTTTTAAAGCATTTTTAACTGATAAATACCATTTGAGAAAAAGGCAATTATGCAAAAATTAATCACATCTTTTAATAAACATGCATGGGTCAAGGAATGTACATTTTCTTATTTGTATGCAACATATAACGGAAAGAAATGATTCAGTAGTTTTGTTTGAAGTTAAAATTTGCTGTGTGAGCCCCCCAACCTTTCAATACAAAGTCATGGTCAGTTCAGACTTAATGGTCTTACCTCCTCTATTCAGGGCTTATTATGTGATCATAGGTGGATGGGACGCTCTATAAAATACATGATTTACACATTCGCTGATGCATTTGCTCGTTCAAAGACACATTATTCTCCACTGGCAAAATATTTCAAAGAAATAACAGAAATGACTTATTATTTTAATTCAAGATAATTAGCTACATTGCCTGGAATGTTCTACAGTATGGCTTTAGATCCAGCTTGTCTATTCAATTATAGGAGTTTCAGTTGCTCTTTACAATTGCACACCTTTAAATAGTGCACCTTTAAAAAGAAAAGAGTGTTTAAGAACCAGCTGCTTTGATCCTCTAAACTTCACTATACAAAGTCCTGGTCTTTTCTTTTCAAGCATAATAGAATTATCTGCACAAGTATTCACTGCTATTCTGCATAAGATCGTTATCTTTTTTAGTCATAAACTCTATTATTGTGTGGGCCTTCCATTGTTTATTCCACAGCAGCAGATGTGTCAGAGGCAGAACAGGGAGGTGCATTCATGGTCAAAAGGTTCAGTCAGAATCCACAGCAATTATTTTGAGATCTGAGTTTTGCTTAAAGTCCAGCGCGGTCAGTCCCCTCTCAGCAGCAGACTGTAAATGAAGCGTTCATATTCAGCTCACAATATTCTCTTTTCTTATGCTAAATCTTATGACTCAATAAGCTTTATCCATTACAGTTATGTGGGAAATGAATATTTCAGCATGAATTAAATGCATGAAAATAAAACACCAAAATATTTGCAAAAATATTATATTCACAGATTGATTTGCTCATGCTTCAGAATTAGCATAATTAATGATTATTTCTCAATTATTCTTATTTCATTTGCACAGTGATTTAAAAAATATGAATATTATTGAAATTATTACATCGAAAACAACTTATAATTGCCAACTATAAAACTATAATCTGCAATCATCTAATGTCATTTTCTGCAGAATGTCTTGGTCCAGGTTGTATATTCAGTGGTGGCTGGTGGTATAATTTTTTGGGGGGCCGCCTAGGCCAAAATTATAAACATATATTATAAATATATGTATTATATATAGGCAATATAGTATTATAAAGAATGCCAGAAACAGACAGTCATTTTGGTCACTATTGGCTGAACTATATTTTGAATGAATATAAATAATTTGTCTTATGATTTCATCAGTCCCCTGTCCTACACTTGCACTGTGTTTGGTTTTCACAATCAGAGGCCAACACACAGCCAAACGCAAAGTTTACGTAGCAGCACAACCTGATCCACCGCTCACAACCAGCCCCAAAAATCAGCCTCAACAACGTCCAAACTAGAATAAGAGGCTACGGTCACAACAGGAACACATGGCATCAGCGCTGCTCCTACAGCGCACATGGCAGAACACCGGAGCAGCTCTGTTGCACCCACAAGCTCAAGCTCTGTCTCCAAAAGTGTATTATTGTCCAATATGAAGAGATTAAACTGGTCCATGTCCCAGTCCAGTCAGGTCCACCATACGAGGTCTGGGAGCTGAGTGCACCAGCTGGTTGTAAAACTAGTCTTAATCCTACTTCCCACTTAAATCTGAAAGGTACACCAGTCCATATTACATTAGGGCACCAGGTAGACTGAAGCCCTCTGAGCACTACACCCAGGAGAAACTTTTCCACACAGAAACAGGCTGATAGAGCAAGTGCCCCAGGTCCCTGCGGCGGGTCTGTGTCTGTGTGTCCGCTGCTCTGGATCTGATGTGCGATGTCTCTCCCTCGCACTCTCCTGTGTGGAGGTTTAGGCGAAAGTAACTAGCCGCCACTAGCAAGTGTGTGAATCAAAATAAGAGCCGTAGGATATACACCACAGCCAAATGCACTCACTCCAGCTTCATGTTTCTTTTTTTGCTTGGCAGAAGGGTCCCATTGAAGAGAAAACATATTACTCACTAAAAAATGTTCCTCGGACACACTTTGAAGTTGAACTCACTGTAACTGTATAGCACACAGCACTGTTCATTCTTTAGCCTATAGTAGTAACATGGCGTCTGTGGAGAGTTGGGGCTGGGCGGGACAGAGCAGCTGAATCACAGTAGGTCAGGTGTGTGATAAACGTTTCTAAAGACCAATCACTTGATTTGAGTTTGCCCCGAGCTACACCCCCAAGACGTATAGTTCAGAGCTGCAATGTAAAGTAATGGGCAGAAGCAACGTACTGACGTCAGATTTTCTTCAAACTTCAGGCTCTCCCATAGAACCCCTCAAAGGGCAAATGCATGAATGAAATACAGTAATATGAGCACATTTAACATGATAAAAATGTGTCTGTGCAGATGCACGTTAAATTTTAAACAAAATATGAAACATACAGCCTAATACAAAATAACAACCTCATAAATGTTTTATCTAGGTCAAGGGAGTGCGGCGCACATGCGTTTGCTATTGACCAGCTGCCACTGTGTATATTTATTATTCTACTTCTTAATCCTCCATAATAAAATGACCCTAAACATGCTTGTATCCTGTGTGTACAGGTGCAGGTGGGGGGTCTCCACGTCTCCCCTGGCTCAGTCCACATCATGTCTGATTCTCTGCTCACTCTCCCGGCCATCGTGAGCATCGCAGCTGGAGGAGGACTGCTCCTCATCATCGTCATCCTCGTCCTCATCGCCTACAAGCGCAAGTCCAGGGAGAACGACCTGACACTCAAGAGGCTGCAGATGCAAATGGACAACCTGGAGTCCAGGGTCGCTCTGGAGTGCAAGGAAGGTATGTGTATGTGTAATTTAAGGTGACACACTTCACAGCAAGAAGGCCATGAGTTTGACTCTCGACGTCCAGGGCTTTTTGAAAGTTTACACGTTTCTCCCTGTGAGTGGGTTTTCCTTGGGTCTCCCCTGCACTATAGGTAAAATCCTTCATCTAAAGCTTCCTCTAACAGCTCACTCCTCCTCACAGGTTGCCCCAGTGACACTGGTTGATCAGATGCAGAGTTGCATCTATAATTAACAATAAAAATGTATTTGCAATGATCAATAGTCCCTATAAACCTGAAGCTGAAATCCATGGATTCTTCGAGTGTGGTTGACTCCCACTCCACCACTGCACAATGCATTATGAGTGTAGTTTTCTTAGAATATTCATTTTAATGATTGGGCCCACACATGTACACTGCTCTCCACATACTAAATAATACAGAGAAGTTTTCTTTCCCCATCTGGGTCATACACTCTTTTAGTTCTATATCACATTTGCACTTATAGCTTGTGTCACTTAGCCCTGCATGACCCGCCTTGTACTTAACTGCTTCTATTTCTATCCACAGTTTTTCTTAGTAATCCTATCCTTTCCAATGCAGGCAGCTTTATCAAAAATGTATATACATGTATTTTTCTTATAAAATTAGCTTTCGTCCAACCAATGAGAAAGTCCTGTTACATCTTAGCGGAACACTCTATTCTATACCATCCATTGTGGCTATTTGCATAATTTATTTAGCCTATAGGGGGCATGTTAGCGTTATCTCTCCTCTCTGGAATCCACGACCTATGTCCCTGTGCACAGTTGTAGATAACCTAATGAAGATTTTCTATCTGATTGTAATCTTTCTGAAAGATTAAGTAGCCTATTGAGGTCTAATGTGACTAGTTACACTATTAGGCTGATCTATGAAACAGGTCAAAGTGAACAGTGGAGCCAGTTTAATTTATGTATAATGGCTACATTCAGGCACAAAGAGTCAATAAAGGGATAGTTTACTTGGTTTAGTGGTTTCTTACCGCTGTAGCATATACCCCTGGGTCATAGTTTCCAACTCAAAATTCAATAGTTCTGATTTTTAGTACCTTTTATTCACTTATTAGCATAATTATAACTGTCAGTCAAAACTACATTGTGTGGGTCAGTGTTGAATATTAAATATGACGTAGTGATTGATTATTAGTGCTAGAGATGTTATTATGCTGCCTGGAATGTTCCACAGTATGGCATTAAACTTTTCTATCTTGCATTCATTCAATTTCTGTTGCTAAAAATACACAGAAAAACACTGCAAGCATTCTTACTGTGAGATCGGACCTATAACTTTGTCCAGTGGCGTCACCTTCTTGTTACCATGGAGATACATATGTTTAATGCCATACTGTGGAACATTCAAGGCAAAGCAATAAAAGCATGGATACAAGCTGGTGACTGGCCCCCCACTAGAAAAGTTGCCGTGTGCACCCTTAACTTAGGATAATTTATGATATAAAAACAGAAATCCTGGAACCAATTAAATGTGAATAAACAGTGCTTAATCCAAGGCCTTCCTTCCAAAAGGTAATTGGCAAAACTAATAATATAAGAATAAAACAGAACCCGAAAAAGAAATTATGCATCTCAAGGAGCTATCCTTAAAGGACCCACGTTTTGATCCATGTTATAATGTTTCCTCATCACAAAAAAAAAACAACAAAAAAACAAAAAAAGGGTTGTGTTTAGTTTTATTCGCACATGTTTAACACACAAACCCTGAATATTTAGACTAAGTTCTTCTCTCAAACTGAAAACACTCCACCTTGTGATGTCATGTGGTAATACAGGAAGTGCTCCACTGTGTTTTTAAACTCCATACACCTTCACTAGAATCATTTAGATGATTTCAGCCCAGGAATTGAACAAGTGAAGTGAAGTGAACAAAAGATAAAACGTAGCTGTTAACTCCGCAACTACCACTACATGACATCACAAGGTGGAACTGAGCATTTTGAACTTTGGAGATGTAGACGGACTAATTATAAGGATTACTCAAACATGTGTGAATGAAACAAAACACAACTTCAGGTATGTTTTTGATGAGGCAACAACATTTTAACACGACTTAAAGCTCCCAAGAGTCAATTTTGCGTAATATAAGATCTTGAATAAAATATTTAACTCAACAACTTTCCTTTTTTATAATTGACAAGAAATAGCCATGTGAAATAGTCCTGCTACCCTTCCACGCCGCAATTGGCATTTTAACTTTGCTGCCACTGCTAAAATAAAAACTGCTAGTCCAGAAATGTCATCACCGCACCCAATCAGCAAAAACACCCTTACATCAAACCTTGTATTCACCTCTGTATGCTATAGATTTCATCACGCTTTTGGACCTTATTACCAGCTCTCCCCTCTAGCTGCCCTATCCGCCCCACTCCGCTTTAGCATGCAGTCCCATCGCTAACATCCCCCTCTATCTCTTTAATACCACCACACGTACATGCCACTATAACAAGGGAAATCAGACCCAAGCCTGAAGCGGTGAGAAGAAAAAAAAAAAAAAAAAACGAGATTACTGTTTAAACCATTAGCGGTGACTTGGTGCGCGCTATGACTTGAGGGCTGGATTTGGGTAGCCATCCCGGGACGTTGGTGTGTATATGTGTGTATGTCTATGTCTTAGGGCAGGTAGAGTTAGGAAGCGACCACTGCTTTTGTGATTGGCTGAGCGCAGGGAGTCGTACCCCCCACCTCAGGGTAAAAGGCACAGAGTAGACACCAGCCTAAAGCCCCAAGTGAGATTCAAACCGGGATGGAGCCAATTAACTACCTCTCACCTGCTGTTACACACTGATACGAAGCACAGGGGCCCCGACTACAGGCAATTTACACACTGGTAGATAACGCTGAGTGAGGAGCAGGGCCGTGTCCTGCTTGGGGGAACTGTAGAATATGTCTTTTTGGGCCCCCTTAAAGTAGCATAACTCCTATTTCCTTATATGATCCAAATTAATGTCAAAGTATATTTAATTATTTGTTGATTTTATTATTTTACTTCTATTTTCTTAGTGTCCATAAGTATGAGTGTCCATAAGTACTATGAAAATTCAATGTTTCAGTGTTAATTCAGCAATTGCAAAACAGCTACACAATAGATATGATTAGAACCTGCACGTCATTCATCTAACTTGGACTGCTTTCCCTTGAATGTTCCACACTATGGCATTAAATCCCATCTGTCTTGCATTTATTCAAATACATGTGTTTTTATTGATTAAAAATACCATGAAAAACATGCATTCTTAATGTGAGCGGGGTCGCCTCTACACTGATCTGACCTGTACTTGGCAAGGCAAGGTCTCCGGCTTGTTTGTTGGAGATTATAATGCTAAATGCCAATCTGCGGAATATTCCAAGCCAAGCAATAATATCTCCATGGAGACAAGAAGGTGGTGGATTCTCTTTCAGAAAAGTTGCTTAGTGTACCTTTAGTTGCTCTTGTAATTGAAGCTACTTTATGCCACGGATGCAAGTGATATCTCCATTTCTAAAAAAAAATAAACTACTAAATAATTAACACAATGAAACAATGAAAGTCGGTATCTATTATGAGTTATGAAAAAAGGTATTTACTTGAATCACAGCTCAAATTGTATGGTACTACAAAAATATTTAAAAAAAAAAAAGTTCCATAACTGCAAAGAAAATGTACCTACGACAAATACTGAATCCCAAAAAATATCATCCCATCTTTTATTTATACTATGATAAACCAGTTCAGTTGCAGTACACTTAATCCCACATAATAATTAAATCTCAAGGTCTATTTTTTTGGGTATCCCCTCGTGGCTGATGGGGTAGTCAAAGGTAGTGAAAGTGTTGAAATAACTATATGTTGTGCTGAGGCTGTCAGGTTCATCATGAGGGTAAATAAAGATGAAAAAGGATCCCTGCCTTTGCTCTGTTGGTTTAGGCACAGGTTCATTTGTATGCAGTCTCGTCTCAAGTTCGCTCACGGCTCTGTCTGCTGCTGATTCTTTAGAGGAACCGATTCACCCTTTGAATTTGGAGCCTAATTGGCCTGCCTTCTGCCATCACCTATGTCACCCTATGCAAAAAATACGTTTCATTATTTTTCCGTGCAACTTTACAGTAACCGGGATTTGACAAAAATTCTTAACAATACTTATATAGTATAGATAGTAATTGTAAAAGGTGCACTATGTAACTTTTTGGTTGGTGGTTTGTCACCTGCTTGTTTCTATGCCGATGTCATTGCTCTGCCTGGAATGTTCCACAGTATGACGCTAAACAGCTTTACCTTAGATTTATTAAATTACAGGTGGTTTTACTGCTCAAAAATACTTATGAAATACTATTACTACTACATACTGTGGAACATTCTAGACAGAGCAATGACATATCCATAGAAACAAGCCGGTGATGGACCCCCAACCAAAAAGGACCTTTAAGTGCACCTTTAATATCTATTTTAATCACTAAAACAGTGAATATGTCAAGTGTATTGCATGAACAATATATCAAAACCATACTGTATCACCAAATTTGGTATCATCATATATTGATATTTTTGCTCATCCCTAAAATAGAATAGTAATTGTTAAAGGTGCATCGTGTAACTTTTCTGGTGGAGGGTCCGTCAAATGCTTTTCTCCATGGAGATGTTATTGCTTTGTCTGGAATGTTTCACAGTATTGTATTAAACCTGGGGTCTCCGACCTGTAGCTCAGGAGCCACCAGCAGCTCTCCACCCCCTTCCAAGTAGCTCGCCAAGGGATTTCTGAATTATACATATTGTGCTGAATAACTACAATTTTGTTAATTAGATGCCTATTACCACTGTACCATTATATCACTGAGCTGCATAATTTCTTGCAACCTCCAACAGTAGCAGCTTTCTTGCAGTTTTGTTTTTGTAAAGGTAGACTCCTGCATTTAACCTTTCTATCGTCATAGAGACCAAACCAGGCCAAGACAACCCCGCTCGCAGTCAGGATGTTGTTTTTTGAGTTGTTTTTGAGCTATAAAACCACTGTAATTGAATAAATGTAAGGTAGAGCTGTTTAATGTCATACTGTGGAACATTCCAGGCAGAGCAGTGACATCTCCATAGAAACAAGCAGGTGACGGGCCCCCAACTAAAAAGTTCCACAGTTCCACAACTTTTCTTTCTACAACTAAAAGTGGTCCAAGTCCCAATCTAAATCTTGGTAAATACAGAGATATAAAGCATGAAGGGAGAAACTAAATAACAAATGTCCATGTATTTCTAACGGTTTACTTTGACAGCAGCCAATTCTAACTTCCTTGCATTGTTACATCTTTAAAAAACTATAAATAAATAGTATTGCCATCCCCTTCTGTCATATTTTTGTTATTCTTTACACAATTGGTGACTGTCACAAAATTATGTCTGTGAATCTGTCTTTTGAACAAATAGGCTTAAAGGACTAAAGAACAGCTTGACAAATTTGAGCGCAGAAATCAAATGTTTTTCTGTGAATATTTTTCTTCTATTTTTCTTCTTTGAGTTTTGAATCATCAAGCTGTATCATATTTTAGACACGTACTAGGACCCTCCACCAGAAAAGTTACATAATGCACATTTAAAGATGCACCGTGCAGGGTCCATCATTTGCTTGTCTCATTGTTGATGTTTTTGCTTTGCCTGGGATTGGGATGTTCCACAGTATGGCATTAAACAAATGTATCTTGTATTTATTCAATTACAGGTGTTTTTATTTCTCAAAACTACCACAAAAACATGCATTATTATTGTGAGCAGGTCCACTTCTCCACAGATCTGACCTGTAACTTGGCCTGGTGATGTGGTCTGCTTGTCTCTATGGAGATAGTTAAATTAAATGCCATAATGCAGATTATATTAGGAAAAAAACAACGTAGGGGCAAAGTGGTGGACCCATACCGGAGAAGTTACACAATGCAGCTTTAAGTTCCTAAGCCTAAATCATTCTTAATAAACTGTTTCTTCATAATGAATTAATTAAGCCTTTGCTCTTGCTTCATTAGGCTAATTGAAGTGCATATATGGTTTGATAATGATGTAAGATTATGTTTTGTCTTTCCAGCGTTTGCGGAGCTGCAGACAGACATAAATGAGCTGACCAGTGATTTGGACCGAGCGGGGATCCCTTATCTGGACTACAGGACATACGCCATGAGGGTCCTGTTCCCCGGCATTGAAGACCACCCAGTCCTCAGAGAACTCGAGGTAAGATATCGCACTTTAGGATTTATATAGACAGAAAGAGGTGAGATACCGACAAAAATACAACATGGAGGATGAAATCACTTTATATGTAAGGATTAAACAACAAAGAGCACTGCGTTGCACTACACTGACGCGTTGTAGTGAGGAAAAGAGCATCAGAAAATGTTATCTCCTCTTCTGAAGATTCTGCTAAAGAAGTCTGTACAGCTCTTCCAGGTGTTCATGTTCCACCTCTTGTGTGCTTCTTTTGGTTAATGCTATGGACGTTTTTGCTCACACTTGCCAAAAAATATGCATTAATCTCATAAAATGTGTTTTTCCCACCTTTTAACTTCCATCATAATATTATGGCATCAAAATACATCAAAAGTGACAACCTAAATTACCCACTAAAAACAAGCTAAAAAATAAACTCTGTAACACGTTATAATTTTTGTTTCTTGTTGCATATTTAGAGTTCTTCTCTCACCTTGTGGTATTACAGGAAGTGCTTCACTGTGTTTTAAACTCCATTCATGATTTCAGTCTTGTAATTGCTAATCTTTACCAAACAAAAGATAAATAGTAGCTGTTAACTTGAAAACTGTGGCTTCATGACATCACAAGGTGGAACAGCGTTTTGAACTTTGGAGATGTAGACAGACTAATGACAAAAAATTACTCAAACATGTGTGAATGAAACAAAACACTCCAACAAACTCCAGGTATGGTTTTGGTAAGGTAACAACATTATAACATGGCTTAAACCTCACAAGAATCCATTTTGAGTTATATAGGACCTTTAAGATGACATTGCAGCACTAAATGACATTTTTACAGATAAAATTATAATCTCATAAAATGTTAGAAATCTATTGTACCAAAGATATTCTGTAAAATTGTTGCAGTTAGTGTCACAGATGCAGTGTGTGTCCATATGTTAAAGTAGCCAGAGGGCAGAGGACACCTGTGTGCTGTTATACACTACTCTAGAAACATGTTTAGCTGAAATTCCTGTTCCTGGTGGAAAACAGGGTCCCCGCGCTGGCTATTTCACCCCCGGCCGGCTGCACGATGAGGGGGTAATGAAGTGAGTAATGCCCCCTCCTCTGTCAGCGCTGGAGGTACGAGAGCAGGAGGCAAAATGGACTGGTTAATAACACATCTCAGTTCTCCTCAAAACAGCTGTATCTGAAAATGAGCAACAGAGGCACAGGCGAGAGCTGAGGGCTGTGTGTACTGGATACTTCTACTTGTTATGGAGCTATAGTTTTAGAAAGTATTTTAGTTTAGAAAGTAAAATATTTTATTTTAGAAAGTAAAATACTGTACAAAGAATGCTGAAATTGCCCAAAAAAACCCATGAATCATTGTTGGACAAAAGTAGAAGCTCGTTTGAGTCTTTGGATGAGAATGTAGGCAAAACTAGATTGTACTATGACTCTCATCTAATATGTGGAAGTACTACTACAAAATGTGTATTTCAGCTCTCAAGGAGCTACAAGATACAAGACAACACAGCAGCACAGATCTATGTGAAGGAACCAATGGACCAATGAACTTCATATATAGTACTTATTTCAGACAGACTGTGGTACACGTCACTGAAGAAGTCAAAAGTACTTTAACTTATTGTGTATAAAATAAAATGTTATACTATACTAGACTAAATTATACTATACTATACTGCACTGTACTATAGCACACAATACTACACTATACTATACTACACTATACTATACTTTACTGTATTAAAACATACTATAATACACTATACTACACTATACTAGACTACACTGTACTATAATACACTACAGTACACTATACTATATTACACTGTACTATAATACACAATACTTCACTATACATAGTGTAGTATAGTACTACACTACACTATACTATACTATTTTGAGAACCATGTGGAAACAACCGCCTGGGACATACAGTAGATGTCTGTCTGCCATTCAATTTAGCCACTTCAGTGTATTTTTCACAACATCACAACAGCAGGTTCCTCACAGGGCTTAACAAGATCAGTGATTTAAAGGTGCACTGTGTAACTTTTCTGGTTGAGGGTCCGTCAAATGCTTGTCTCCATGGAGATGTTATTACTTTGTCTGCAATGTTTTACAGTATGGTATTAAACATTTCTATCATCATAAAGAGCAAACCAGACCAAGTCACAGGTCAGATCTGTGAAGAAGCAACCCCGCTCACTGTCAGAATGCCTTTTTTGTGGTATTTTTTGAACAGTAAGACCACCTGTAAATAAACATAAGGTAGAACTGTTTAAAGTCATACTCTAGTACTCTAGTAGTCATACTCTAACCAAAAAATTACATAGTGCACCTAAAAAAAAAACCAGAAAGTTAGAAAATCAAAAACTGGAACAGACCTTGGTCAATAACAGACAGATTAACCAACATTTATTAGAAAACAAGGAAATGGATATCTGTTCCCTATGAATTATTATATCTAAGAAGCAAGTTAGAGTTCAAACTAAAAACTCTTCACTCATGGTTCAAATTGGACCTTTAAATTGGTCTTAGACTTTAATGAAACCATATTTCTACAAAAGTGCTCTCACTGCTCTCACTCCAACTCCTAAAGCTGCAAAAGGGTCTGTAAGATTGCATTTATGTATCACTCCATTCCTATTTAACTACTATTCAGTTTTAAAATTATCAAATTTAAGTGGAGGTTGAAAATTAGCCAAGCACAATATCCTTCATTACCCTTTCATACACTTCTTTTTGGGGTTGTCTAGACTAGCTGTGCAAAATGTCATCCACAATGTGTTTAATTCCAAAAGAAAGAAAAGATATTTTGGCTCAAGGCTGCAATAAAAACTATTCAAAGTAATTAATCCGCCAAATCAATTAGCTAAATGCCAGGATGTGCCCTCTCCAACTAAGTCGGAACTTCTGTTATAAAGAACTTTGAGGACAGTTTTAGAATAACTTTGCTCTAGCTGAAGTTAGTATTATCTTTTCTTGAGACCGACAATTGAGTAGAAAGCCAAAAAGCTGCTAACTCATGGTCTTTTGCCAACACAAATCAATAATTGATTAAAATGCTCTCAGTTACTGACCATAATGTAGTCTATGTCTGACCGGAGTGAAATATGAGAGAAGTGTTTGGGAAAAATCTTTATTTGGTGAATCGCAAGGTCAGGCTGAAATCTGACCAAATTGATGCACTTTGAAACTTTGTTCTTACAGAGTCAACAGGCAGAAAATAAAGAGGGTATATTAGAATTTAGTTTTAACTGTGTAACTTTTTGGTTGGGGTCTGTCACCTGCTTGTTTCTATGGATTTGATCCATCTGAAATGCTTGGAATGTTCCACCTTAAATTTATTCAATGACATGTGCTTTTATAGCTCAAAAAAACCTAGAAAAACAGACATTCTGACTGTGAGCGGAGTCGCCTCTCCACAGAGCTGACCTGTAACTTGGTCTGGTTTGGTCTCCATGAAGATAGAAGGGTTTAATGCAATACTGTGAAACATTCCAGACAAAGCAATAACATCTCCACGGAGAAAAGCATTTGACAGACCCTCCACCAGAAAAGTTACACAAAGCGCCTTTAAGTCATTAGAATGTTGTTACCTCCAGAGTTCAGTTTTGTTTCATTCACACATGTCTGAGTAATTCATTCTTATTAGACTGTCTACTGTATATCTAAAATGCTCTGTTCCACCTTGTGATGTCATGAAGCAATAGTTTTCAAGCTAACAGTTACCGTTTACCTTTCGGTCAGTACAGATCGGCAATTCCAGGGCTCAAGTGATCCAAATGATTCTAGTGAACGTGTGTGGAGTTTAAAAACACAGTGAAGCGCTTCCTGTATTACCACATGACATCACAAGGTAGAACAAGTTTTATTTGAGGGAAGAACTCAGCCTAAATCTGCAGGGTTTGTGTTTTAAACGTGTGAATGAAACAAAACACAACTCCAGGTTTTTTTGTGATGAGGAAACAACATTGTAATAATAATATAGATCAGAAAATAGTGTAAAATGGGCCCTTTAAGACAACAGACTGGGATAATCAGTGTTACAGATTGTCTGTTTGAAAAAGCAAAACGCACATGTTAGTTTGTCCTTGTAAAGTATTAAAGAAACAGGGAAGAAAGGAGCAGTGGTGAACCATTTAAACTAGAATTTTCTTATGCATGAGACAAGCTACCAGTATTTCATCGGCTACTTGTAATCTTGTACACTCCATCAATGTCAGTCACTACGTTTGCATGCACAGAGAACTCCAAGTGCGCTACACAACCAAATTCAAATCGTCTTTAACTAAAATTGTCAGAGCACTCTCAAATAGGTTCAAATGGGGGCTAAGAGACGTTCAAGGGCATCGAGGAATTTAGCATTATTGAGTTAGTCCTCTTTTTTTCAGTTCCGATATTATGGTTTTAAGTATGCCAGTGCCCGATATCAACCGATACCAGTACAGAGACCATTTTTATTTTATTTTATTTTATTTTTTTTACTTTAAAGTGTCTATAACCGGTTGGACTACTCTTTACTATATTTAAGACTTTACAAAATATTTTACCATCTTTTTCAGTTTGACAATTTACTTACTTCCTGGTTGTAAATGGTGACACTAGGGAATTTCATCACTGTTACCTAGCAACCATGTAGTACACTGGGCCAGAACTCCTCTAATGCACATGGAAATTATGATTTGACAAATAAAATGATAATATAACACCTTTATTTTGTTAAATTTGTGTTTAAAGCATCAGAAAAATTTAGTTTGAGTAAATTGTGCCGAACTTTTGGACAGAATTCTCCATAGTGTGATGTCATCAATATGGGACTGTCTAAAATAAAACTCTGCACTTCATGTAATTTTCAACTTATTTTACAACTTTTCTTGGCAAATTACTTCTTGTTTGGTGTAGAACTATAATTTATATTGACAACATCCCACCAAATTAAGTGAAAATGAGAGAATCATCAAAACTTTAAACTCCAAATGTGTTATGTAGCTGTTATTTTAAGTAACTAGAAATAAAAATTCTCTTCTCTTTTCCTAAAGTTTAACATAGTCACTCTAGGTTCTTTGCATATGAGACAATGTCACATTTCTCAATATTTAACTATGTATTTTCTCATTGTCAGGTGTCAGGAAACGGGCAGCTTCACGTGGAGAAAGCGCTGAAGGTTTTTGGTCAGCTCATCAACAACAAAGTGTTCCTGTTGACGTTTATTCGCACTCTGGAAATGCAGAGGTCCTTCTCCATGAGGGACAGAGGGAACGTGGCCTCTCTCATCATGACCGCTCTACAGGGACGGCTGGAGTACGCCACAGATGTCCTCAAACACCTGCTGTCCGACCTCATCGACCGCAACCTGGAGAGCAAGAACCACCCCAAACTGCTCCTGCGCAGGTAAGAAGGCTGACTCACTAAAGTGTATTTAGGAATGAAATAGAAGAAAATAACACATGCAAATGAGTGAGGAGTGATGATTAGTTTATAGCAATCATAGCATTCAAGGGTCATAAGACAATTCCCAATGTTTAAAGTTTATCAGATATAGAGCTTTTCCTTGAAGTTGCTTTACAATTCTGGGTAAGAGCCACACTCGAGTCGTCACAGTTGTTAGGCATCGGTTGCTAGTTTTATAAGAAAAATGCTTTGTTAACTCAAAACTAGTGCAAGTAAATTTTACCACTAAATGTGCACATTTCAACCTGCTCATTTCCATGTCACATTGTCTTTTTAGTGTAAACATTTCCTTGTGGTCAAGTTTTAAATACTGAAACTATTAATTAACACACAGCTTTCAATGCATTAAAGGCCCTATATTACTCAAAATTGACTTTTGTCATGTTATAATGTTGTTACCTTCTCAAAAACAAACCCGGAGTTGTGTTTTGTTTCATTCACACATGCTTACATAGTCTTGCATTATTAGTCTGTCTACATCCCCAAAGCTCAAAATGCTCTGTTCCACCTTGTGATGTCATGAAGTAGAAGTTTTCAAGTGAACACTACCTTTTACTCTTAGTTCAGTAGAGATTGGCAATTCAAGGACTGAAATTATTAAAATAATTCTAGTGAAAGTATATGGAGTTTAAAAACATATTGGAGGACTTCTTGTATTAACACATCACAAGGTGGAAGTGCTTTCAGTTTGAGGGAACAGCTCAGTCTAAATAAGCAGGATTTGTGTGTTAAACATGTGTGAATGAAACAAAACACAACTCGGGTATGTTTGTGATGAGGAAACAACATAATAACATCGATGAAAAATTGCGTAATATGGGCCCTTTAAATGTACATGAACAAAGTACTTTCTGGACTCTCTAAGGTGAATAAAGTTTGGAGAAAAGTCAGTCCTGGAATAACCTGAGGCAGTGACAGTATCTTCCTCTATACAGCCCCATGAATATTCACAACATTTACACTTTAAGACTGACAGTTTTCTGCACTAAGCGCCGCACTCCTCACATACGGACAACATGAGACTCTGAATAATTGTAGCATTTTCCTCGTCTCGTCTCTCGCTCTCGAAGCCGGTGTCAGTCCCACTTATTCTCCAGAGCTGAGCATCCAATAAAACATGCAGACAGCCTCTTCCTCTCTTCACTCCTCCACTTTGTTTTCTGTGCCAGTGCGGTCAAAATGTTCAAAGTTTAAAATACCACATCCTTTGCTGCTTTGTCAACTTTTAAGCATTATTTTTTAAAGGTGAACCATGGAACTTTTCTGCTCACGGTCTGCAAAGAGATATTGCTTTGCCTGGAATGTTTCGAAGTATCGCATTAAACTTGTCTATCTTGTATTTATTCTATTATCAGTGGTGTAATGTAACAAAGTAAAAGTAGTAAAAAACTCTACTTAAGTAAAAATATTAAGTATTTGTACTTTACTTGTGTAAATTTGAAAGTGAATACTTTTTACTTCACTACATTTGAGAGCAGGTAGTATCTGTACTTTCTACTCTACTACATTTTTAACTAAACTGAAAAGTAAAAGTATTTTTATTAGAGCTCAACATAAACGCAAAAAATACTTTTATTTTTTACTCTTTAAGTACATCTTTAAATGGGTACTGTAATACTTTTTGCTTTATTCTTTTGCTCCGGTATCTGTACTTTTACTTCAAACTGTGTACTTCTATACAGATGTTTTTATTGTTCAAAAATACTTTCTTACTGTATGCATGATCACCTTTCCACAGATTTGACCTTACACCTTACGTTTTATTCCATATTGTAGAACGTCTCCACAGTAACAACAAACACACTCCACCAGAAAAGTTACACAGTGCACTTTTAAGTATAGAAGACCAGAAATGGGTCCTCGAGTGAAGGTTAAAGTCCTGCACATTTATTTAAGCATCACAGCAGTACCTTTTGTTCCCTCAAGCTTTCATTATCCTGCTTTATTAAAACCTCCATGGGACCTAATCCTCAGTCCTGCGGTGGATCCTTGCAGAGATAAACGCCCCATAGTTTTATAATTGAAATAAATGTGTAAAGAAAGTGGCGGATGAGCCGTGTGACAGCTCTGTTTGCTCCGGTGTAGTGTCAGAGCAGCAGTTAAAGCAGTTAAAGGCTTTACAATGTTTTAAAGGGCCATCGTGTTTCTTTTCTGGTGGAAGGTCCGTCAAATTCTTTTCTCCACGGAGATGTCGTTTCCTGCACTGGAATGTTTCACAGTATGGTATTCACAGTCAGAATGCCTGTTTTTCTAGGTATTTTTGAGCTATAAAACATGGAGTTACATGGTGTACCTTTAAGGCCTCTGCTGCTGTAGTAAAAGAAGCAACTCAGGGCACAGTCTCAAGTCCATGTGAAAGAGACAGTCTTAGCTCGATCACTCAAAGTCAAAGGAAATTTCTGTCATTTATATTACAGTAGCTTCAAAGTGCATTTTGTTACTCCTCTATAGCCATTTATATTGTGTTCTAAATAATGTACAATGTTCAGATCTAAATTATAATGTTGTTTCCTCATCACAAACAGACCTGGAGTTGTGTTCTTCTCGAGTTCTTCTCTCAAAAGACACTCTATTCCACTTATCTGAACTAAACGCAAAAGGTCGCTGTTAGCATGAAAACGACCGCTTCATGACATCACGGGATGGAACAGAGCATTTTGAGCTTTGGAGATGTAGACAGACTAATAATAAAGGATTACTCAAACATGTGTGAATGAAACAAAATACAACCCTACTTCATCTATCATCGGTTTTGTACTATAATATCTTTAATAACTCAAAATACTAAACTCTGTATTAAATCTGTTTTAATGTTAAATATTGTAAGTACCCTCTGGCAAGTATTTTGTGTGTCTCTGTAGCTCTGGTTGAGAAACACTGCACCATACAAGCTAAAGAGTTGGTAGGTAAACACTTGGAGGTATACACAATTACAATATCAACTGCATTGTCTGAAATATCTTCTAGTATTATAAAGCGCTGCAAAAGGGCTAAAGAACATGTTTTCAAATAGAGGTTTACAGTGATTTTTCTGCACTTTTATATTTGTACTTTTATAGTCCATAGATATGACCTCTAATTTGGTCTGGTTGGGTGTTCGTGAAGATAGAAAGGTTTAATAGCATATTGTGAAACATTCCAGACAAAGATGTGTGTAAAATCTCTCAGTCGTCCAGGAAGAATCAACGGCAAAGGAGAAATTCCAGTTGACAAATTGAATTTCTCCTTTGCCATTCGAGACAAAGCAATAACATCTCTACGAAGAAAAGCATTTGACAGACCGTCTGCCGGAAAAGTTACACAATACACCTTTAAATGTAGTGATGTCTTTCTGCTTCTTCTACACAAAGAGCATGTCTAAAGGTATAAAGGGAACAGAACAAACAGACAAAAGAGGAGAGGAAGACTTCAGAGAGAGAGAGGGAGAGGTTTTAATATGCAGAGCGCCATGGAGTCTTTTAACAATGCCATTACAGTTGGACAAATAAACATTTTAATTCATCAAATTTAATGGGATCTGAGCACTTTACTCAAAGGAGAGTCTGAAGTGAAGTGGGCCGTGGATTAGCTATTCTCCGTGCGTAGCGTCTGTCTACGGCTAACGCCAAAACCGCTCCATGCTACCTCGCACGTTCCCCTATACGCAGCCTAATTACTCATGTATTATTTATGTCTTATTAATGAGGGTTAAAGCTTGATCGAACAACCCATTAGCTGTTTCTTCCATACTGATAAATGGACTTTGCAGCACCTCATTTGTTTATACACATTCAGTTATAGGCACACATGCAAATATTTCATTTTGTTTAGTTTATGCAACATCATTTAGTTTCTTATTTAAAGCTGCATTGTGTAACTTTTCTGGTGGAGGGTCCGTCAAATGCTTTTCTTTATGGAGACGTTATTGCTTTGTCTGGAATGTTTCGCAGTATGGTATTAAACCTGTAAATGAATAAATACAAGATACATTTATTTAATGCCATACTGAGGAGCATCCCAGGTAAAGCAATAACATCACCATGGAGACAAGCAGATGACAAACTCCCCAGCAAAAGTGACATAATGCACCTTTAAGCACAAAGAGCTGTTGTTTTTCTTATCTTCAAGGGGACTACGTGTATTTTCCTATTTTAACTACAAAAAGACTTGTTCCATTGGTAGAAAATTTTACTTATGTGAAATTTACTTTATTTCTTTAACTTGGCAAGATTTGAGTTTTTGTAGTGTATGGGCTAAATCTGCAGGATGGAAAACAAGGCAGTGTCAATTATTGGTGAAAGTAGTGAACAGTTAATGGGACTGGAGAGGAGGATTGGAGTCTGCATGTAATAGCGCTGTATTGAGATGCCAGAGGCCAGATTGTATGTTGTAAATCTATGGAATGGGCTTGAATGCTCTATTGACTGTAAAACGGCATTTTCTTGTGCGTTACCGCGATCCATATATATGCATTATGTAGCATTATGTTCCTCTGTTGCTGTTTCTTTCATGTGACCATTGACTAGATGTGTTTGAATTATACAGCATCCTAATGGGGTGTTTTTACAGTCTGGATGCAATGGTTTTCTACTCTTGATTGGGGCGTTTGTGTGTGTGTGCGTGTGTGTGTGTGTGTGTGTGTGTGTGTGCGTGTGCGTGTGCGTGTGTGTGTGTGTGTGTGTACATGGGAGTCAATCAAAACGGTTTCTTAGTAAGGACCCTACACCTTTAGTATGAGCGAGAATTCTTTGAATCGTTACAAGAACAAAAGCATAATCAAAACATATATATATTATTACATATTATTATATAGTTATGAAACATTTAGACTGTCATAGCAGTTAACAATTTAAAGCAAACTATTATAGCTTTTGAAGGGTAAAAAGTCCTAAAATGCAGATAACAGGAAGCTGAAACTTATGGAGTTATGAATCAGAACTAGATCAGAACATGGCAATTGACTATTAAAAAATTCCAAATGTTATTTTAAGTCAAAATTTATGATAAAGAATGAAGTTTTACCATAATTGCATTTATTTTTAATGGCCATAAGTCTTTAAAAATGGTGGTAACTTGAAAACTACCACTACATGACATCACAAGGTGGAGCAGAGCATTTTGAGCTTTGGAGGGTATAGGCAGACTAATACTAAACGGTTATCCAAATGTGTAAATGAAACAAAACACAACTCCAGGTATGTTTTTGAGGAGGTACAAGATTATAACATAATTTAAAGCTCACAAGAAAGTAATATGTGTAATATAGGGCTTTTAATAAAAATATATAAATTAAAACTTTCAATTTAGTCTACCCCATATTGTTATTTGCTGTAAATTGACTACATACTTAACATTTTTCCATGGTCGCTTTCACTTCTGCATCCCATTAACGAAACCACGTCTTCTAATACAACTCTTTTCTCTATGGTGCGTCTCTGTTTGTTTTGTCAGCCTCTTTGCGTTATTAGTCCAACTTCTGATTCTTAACGACCGCCCACACAACACATCCAAACACCAAATCCAGCTCCATCCTCCCTCCTTCTCTAATAACATTCTTTTAATGGAATCACACTACATTACTCCTATCACCCAGAGACTTTTCCATCTCTTTTTTCACTCTCTTTTTTTCTCCTCAGCGTTTTTCCTAACGAGTTTTCCGCCCATGCACAACCGCGTACAACATTATTAACAGGTCTTCCATTGTGTTTGGCAATAGGAGACATTCCACTGGCTGCTAATCTAGGAACTCCATCCCAGCTAAACTACACCCCCACCTCAATCAACCAATGAGGGCTTCAGAAAGATGCATGGGCTATCTTAAATGCTACACAGGCTAATGAAATCTTGATGCCCATTAGTAAAACTCAATTAAGTGAGAAGGAAAAGGAGGATAAGAGGAACAATGCGTATGCGCTCGCTAACCCACTCCCCCTCTCAGATTTTTAAAGAAAGGATATTAAGAACTGCCCTTATACAAAAATGAGCTTTGGGGACTTTGCTGAGCTTATTAAAATGCGTAACAGCTTTCATTAACATTCAACTGACTTAAATCTTCGCCGTGTAACTTTATTTTGTCATAAAATACAGTAAATAAAAGTATGGATGTCTTTATTGCACTAAAATAATAATTGTAGATTGAAAAGTTCGTTTGCTTCACAATTCAGTTCAGGGTGAAATGTCTTGACTGTTTTGCTTAAGGACACAACAGAACTTGGTCCGAGCAGAAATCGATCATTTGACCTTCAAGTTGGGGGACCACTGAGCCACTGTTACCCCTTCATTGAAAATTTTACCACTGAAATTTGCTATTTAGTTTAATTAGTAACATGTGAATAAGCTTTTGGACTATATCTTTTGAAAATACTGTTCTCTGAGAGAAGGACATCACCACATTCAAGAATACACAAAATATTCAGTGCATGTGTTTATTTTGCATGTGAATAACTTTGGGATTTTGAGTAGTGTTGCAGTTATTTTTTCAAACATTTGAAGTCCAACTATTCCTCTCGCTCTACTGATTCTCTTGATGTAAAGGAGCTGGGGAGAACTCACTACACCCCCTGCTGGCCTCTCTGACTACACATACTGTATTCTGCCCTCTAGCTTTGATTTCACAGAGAGTTACCAATACACACGCTATGAGCTTGTTCAAAACACACCAAATAACACATGCAAGTCAATATAACCGAAAGGCAAAAAGGTGTAGAGTTGGATGTGTCTAACTCTAATCCTGACAGTCTATGTGGTTAAAAAATACAAATGAACTCAAGTAGGACACTGGAATATTCAGGCACACTGTTGGAAACAAGTTCTAAGTAATGTTATCTGACACTCCTCAAGTGATTACATTGACAAAATAGATAGATTGGCTAATACTAGGAGTACAGTGCATTCGGAAAGTATTCACAGCGCTTCGTTTTTCCCACATTTTGTCATGTTACAGCCTCATACCAAATTGTATTAAATTCATCTCTTACCTCAAAATTCTACACACAATACCCCATTATGACAATGTGAAAAAGCCTTTGCTTAATACTTTGTTGATCCACCTTTGGCAGCAATTACAGCCTCAAGTCTTTTTGAATATGATGCCACAAGCTTAGCGCACCGATCTTTAGGCAGTTTTGCCCATTCATCTTTGCAGTAATTCTCAAGCGCCATCAGGTTGGATGGGAGACGTCTGTGCACAGCCATTTTCAGGTCTCTCCAGAGATGTTCAATCGGATTCAAGTCTGGACTCTGGCTGGGCCACTCCAGGACATTCACAGAGTGGTTCTGAAGCCAATCCTTTGAGATCTTGGCTGTGTGCTTTGGGTTGTTATCCTGCTGAAAAATGAACCTTCGCCCCAGTCTGAGGTCAACAGCGCTCTGGAGCAGGTTTTCATCCAGGATATCTCTGTATATTACTGCATTCATTTTTCCTTCTATCCTGACTAGTCTGCCAGTTCCTGCTGCTGAAAAACATGCCCATAGCATGATGCTGCCACCACCATGCTTCACTGTAGGGATGGTATTGGCCTGGTGATGAGCGGTGCCTGGGTTCCTCCAAACATGACGCCTGGCATTCACACCAAAGAGTTCAATCCTTGTCTCGTCAGACCAGAGAATTTTGTTTCTCATGGTCTGAGAGTCATTCAGGTGCCTTTTGGCAAATTCCAGACAGGCTGCCATGTTCCTTTTACTAAGGAGTGGCTTTCGTCTGGCCACTCTACCATACAGGCCTGATTGGTGGATTGCTGTAGAGATGGTTGTCCTTCTAGAAGGCTCTCCTCTCTCCACAGAGGAACGCTGGAGCTCTGACAGAGTGACCATCGGGTTCTTGGTCACCTCCCTGACTAAGGCCCTTCTCCCCCAATCGCTCAGTTTAGACGGCCGGCCAGCTCTAGGAAGAGTCCTGGTGGTTCCAAACGTCTTCCATTTACGAATAATGGAGGCCACTGTGCTCATTGGGACCTTCAAAGCAGCAGAAATTTTTCTGTATCCTTCCCCAGATTTGTGCTTCAAGACAATCCTGTCTCGCAGGTCTACAGACAAGTCCTTTGACTTCATGCTTGGTGTTTGTGCTCTGACATGCGCGGTCAACTGTGGGACCTTATATAGACCGGTGTGTGCCTTTCCAAATCATGTCCAATCAACTGAATTTACCGCAGGTGGACTCCAATGAAGCTGTAGAAACATCTCAAGGAGGATCAGTGGAAAAAGGATGCACCTGAGCTCAATTTTGAGCTTCATGGCAAAGGCTGTGAATACTTATGTAAATGTGATTTATTAGTTTTCTATTTTTAATAAATTCAAAAACTGTAAAAAAAAAAAAAAAAAAAAAAAAAAAAAAAACGTTTTTCACATTGTCATAATGGGGTATTGTGTGTAGAATTTTGAGGTAAGAGATGAATTTAATACAATTTGGAAAGAGGCTGTAACATGACAAAATGTGGAAAAAATGAAGCGCTGTGAATACTTTCCGGATGCACTGTATATAGTTAATGAGCCTGTTCAATGAGGCAAAGTATACTAAAAACCTATATGAGAAGTTTTTGTAAGATTTTCCCTCCTGGGGGAAGTTGGAGACAATCACTTTATGCCTATTCCTGTCAGTATGTGGAAGGGCATGTGACAAAAAATGTTAAATTGACAAGAACTGCTTTATGTCTATATTATTGGCATCCTATCTGATGCATGCTCCATTATTTTTCTTCATTTTTATGCTTTGCGTATAATGGCGTATGGCCTATAAAGCTACAGTATGTAACTTTAAGTCAAAAAACAGACTAATATAAGCATGTTTTTTTTCATTTGGGTTGTTCCGTTGGCTATAATATTCTAACCTTGCACAGATGGATTCTCGCAATATTTGTGAGTTCACAAACTCACAAGGAATCCATCTCGGTGTGCAGCCGCTGGTGCACTAGGGGCCAACAGGCGGTGAGCAACAAATCACGTCGCAGCATTGAGGTGTGAGCAGAGCCAAAGGTGAAGCACCCAAACAAACCAAAACAAACATGGTGACACCGACAGACGCACTTCAGCCTATTTTAGCGCCAATACAGACTATTTTGATTGTGAAAAACTTGTGGAAGTTAAACGCTTTGTACATTTGTGGACAGGGAAAATATCGTTCTCTCAACTGGATGTTACAAAAGTTTGATATTTCGTCTTGCTCGTCTTGTCTTGTTCTGCTGTTTTGGCGCTTCCACCAATCAGATTCAAATAGTTGGCATGACATTCTGCAGTTTCCGAATGCTTTCAGTGAGAGACATCCCTGACTGATAATGTGTAGAACACAGTTCAGAGTGACACACATGACAATCTGGCATAAGCCAGGTTAATAATATTCCACATATGTAAAATGTATCTGTTTCCATGGAATCATGCTTGTGACGTGCCATCTATGCATTAGTTGACTTTATTGTCCAGATAGAGAACTTTGTCCTCTGCCTTTGACTGCAATTTCACTTTCATACCTAACCAAGAGCACACACTTCTCTGACATTACATGATTGAAATCCAATGATATTTATACCACTTTTTGCCCACTCTTCCTCTCTCTGGCCCTGTGCTTCTCTGTAATGAGACTTCATGTCATTCACTCGTCTCACAGTCTAAAATAGTCCTTTTGTCTGCACCTCTGGCTCCAACCATCCAACTGGGATGTCTTCCACTGCCAGGCCCCCAATAGGACTCTGCACAATTATCCCTGTAATAGTCATAATCTCCCTTCAGCTCCATTCTGAGCCTCAATAGGTAGGCCTAATCACTTGGCACTATTTAGCTTTGAATCTGCAGACTTAGCTTGTCTTTAATACCTGACGTTTTTTGATTCTGACTAAGCCTCTCCATCACATCCCGACAAATAGATTATTTCCTGACTTATTAAGAGTGATTTGTAGCACGTTGTTGGTTGGGTTTGCAAAAAGAGGAGAGAATAAACCTTAGAAATGTATCACTCTCAACTCGCATGACAATTGGTTAAAACCAGAACCTTCTGGTGATCACAAGGTGGCTGAGTGGCTAGCACTGACGCCGGTTCCAGGTTTGATCCCTGGCCTTTGTGTGTGGAGTTTGCATGTTGTTTCTGTGCCTGGGTGGGTTTCCTCCGGGCACTCTAGTTTCCCTCATCAAGAAACACAAAACATGCACCATAGTTCAAATCCTAAGTTAGTACTGACCAAGACTAGCCACAAGATCAGGCACTCCCCGCTGCTTCTGATGAGGTGCTCCAGTAGCACTGAAGGATGGGTCAAATGGAGAGGACAAATTTCTCTACGGGTACCTTTCCTTTCTTCCTTTTCTTTTTTGTTAAAACCATGTCTGGAGCAGTTTATTTGGAAGATCATGTCAAATTGAACTTAAGGGCCGGTACCTCACTTTTGGCTCTTCAGCCATTTACAAAATTGTGTTGTAAAAGCAGTTTTATAGGTAAAAAATACACAAGGAAGCAACTGCCATGGACAGACAATTTTATCCAATCAGAGAAGTTGTTGAATGAGCAAAGGCCTGCCTATCCCAGAAAGTTTCTCTGTCATGGTTCAAAATCAGAGCCAGAGAAGGAGCTAACTGGGCGGGATAACAGTTCATTCAGTATGTTCTTCATTCATGGTTCAAAATCAGGTACAAACCCTTTAAACTCAAACTGACTGAGTGCAAAAGTTTACTTTGGAGTTTGCATGTTTTTGTCATGCCTGTGAGGACTCCTCTGGGTGCTCTGGTTTCTTTTACCACTATAAACATGTACAACAGGCTCCCCTCTGGGCAAAGAGTCCCCTGACAAAAAATATTCAAACTCACTGTGGGAATTGTCTGGTAGAGCAAAAAATAAATAAAAACTAGTCTGAAGTTATCTGCGTGTGTGCTACTGCTTTACACAGGAGATGGTGGGGTTTTTTTCACAGCTCGAAATGATTTCTGTTTATTTTTATTATTTTGTGCAATAAAACTTTTGACATTTAAAGTCATGCTCATATCAGCTCACTAGGAAGAGGATGAATTAATTAAGTTAGTTCCCTGGTTGAAAGTACTTTTTTAAGTTTAATTTCTGCCATCTAAAAATAGACATATTGCTGTGTATATATTGTCTTAAAAGTGCAGTAAATGCCCAGATATTGTTTTGATTTCCAATATGATTTACCTCAACCACAGAAGTATGAGATTATTTGTATTTGTATGTATTTATTTAAAACTCCAATATTACGCAAAATTGACTTTAGTGACCTTTAACCCATGTTAGAGTGTCACAAAAACAGACCTGGAGTTGTGTTTTGTTTCATTCACACGTTTAACACACAAATCCTGCATATTTAGGCTGCTTTTTCTCTCAAACTGAAAACACGCTGTTCCACCTTGTGATGTCATATGGTAATATAGAATGTGCTCCACTGTGTTTTTAAGCTCTATAAACATTCACTAGAATCAGTTGGATCATTTCAGCCCTGGAATTGCCAATCTTTACTAAACAAATGGTAAAAGGTTAACTTGAAATCTACAAGGTGGAACAGAGCATTTTGAATCTTGGAAATGTATAGACAAACTAATAAACCAGGATTTATAAATCAGGATTACATGTGAATGAAACAAAACACAACTCAAGGTATGGTTTTTGATGAGGTAACAACAATATAGCGTGTCTTAAAGGTCATGTGAGTAAATTTTGCATAATATAGGACCTTTAAACTTAAACCAGCACTTGTGTAGGACCATCTTGGAAGAAAAGCCAAGTTGTTTTTTGCATCTCCCATCTTTTCTTCTGCTCTGGTCCAGAAGATCTCCAGAAGAACTCTATCTTTTACATTCATTAAGCATTCCCGCCTGGTTTGTTTGTCTCTCCTCTGCACACCTGAGTCATGTCCTCCGCTCCTCCGTTCCTCGATTCTAATGATCTCGGGCTGTAGTGGGGTTGTGCAGTGGGATGGGAGAGATGGGAGAAGTCTGTCCACTCGTGTGCTCCGAGGTGGAAGAGGAGACAAGGAAGGTGGCGTCGCTCTTGTGTGTGTTTTCATGGCCAATCGACTCCTTCAGCCACTCTAAATATGATTGACGGTGAGGCAGAGAGGAGAGGGAGCACTGTAAAAAAGAATATGGTATAAATTTCTACATTATTATTTAGTATTTAGATATCAGACCTGCTTTAAAGGTGGTCTACAGTATGTAACTTTTCAGGGAGAGGTTTAGCCACCTGTTTGTGTCTATAGAAATGGAATGTTCAACAGTATGTAATTAAACTTTTCTATTTTGCTAAGAAAAAATATAGAAAAATTCTTACAATGAACGGGGTCGCCTCTCCACAGATCTAACCCAGAACTTGGCCTTCATCTTTTTTCCATCTATTACCACAGAGACAAGCAGGGGACACTTCCAAGCTAATAATGTCAGATCTATGAAGAGGTGACCCCACTCACAGAATCAATGCATGTTTTTTCAAGGTATTTTTAAGCAATACAAGAAGTTAAGAAGCTTAACGCAATAACATCACCATTAGAAAAGCTACATAGTGCACCTTTAAAGTAATTTTAACAGGTGTAGGCACTCGTGTTTTCCATGAAAGGGTGGAGGTGGAGGTGTAAGGGGGTAAGAGGTGATCCAGCGTCACCTGGCTGTGACCGCGCTCATCTCCCCAGACAGCTGAGACCTGTCACTGCAGCTGACGTCCTGCTGTGTTTAACCACTCATGAACACACACACATATAATATACTCTTCTCCCATTTATGCTCCTATAGACAGGCTCCATCCACACATGCTCTGTATAATGTCTCCTCTCATATATGCTTCTATAGACCGGCTGACGCATATTTTAAATGATCACAGATGGCCCACGTGTCCGTTCACTGTCACCACATAGTTTGAAGCGATACCACCAGGAGAAATCTCTAAAGACAAATACGATGAATAATGAACATGTTCCAAAGATAATAGTTTGAGTTTTGTGTTTTTCTGTGTGGTTTTGCAGGACTGAGTCTGTGGCAGAGAAGATGCTCACCAACTGGTTTGCCTTCCTCCTTCACAAGTTCCTCAAGGCAAGTTCAAGTGTGAAGATCTGATTATGAAAATTCAAATTGTTTCTTCAAAATATCATGAAAATTATTTGATTAATTTTAAAATCTGTAACCTAACTTACCAGAGCCTCCTCAGTCAGTGTTTAAGATGCTCCAGGCTTAAGCATTTTCACTGAATACAATCCAAGCTGATATTCAAAATTCCTATAGATCAGTGAGCGATAATCATGCCAGTATGACATCCCTGAATAAGAATTTGAAGTTGTAATCAAGGACAAAACATTAAATATTGCGCAAAATCAAAGGATAAATCACAAACTAGAATAAGCTAATTATATATGAGAAAGCAGTACAACGAATACAAAAGGTCACATTTATTAAAATCAAGACAGAGCTTTTGTCACTGGTAGAGTTACAAAAAGAGTAACCAAAACACTTACTCAAGTTAGAGGACAGTTATAAATGAAAGTTATTTTTGAAACCTACTCTGAGAAGTACAATGTTTTAAAAGTATCTGTACTTAAAGGGCTCATATTACGCTTTCTGTTATAGATGTTTGCCCATCAAAAACACACCTTCACTAGAATCATTTTTGATGATTCAACACTAGGAATTGCTAATCTCTACTGAACTAAAGGTATCTGTTAACTTGAAAACTACCACTTCATGACATCAGAAGGTGGAACAGAGCATTTTAAACTTTCGAGATGTAGACAGGCCAATAATAAACGATTATTAAAACGTGTGACTGAAACAAAACACAACTCCAGTTTTGTTTTTGATGAGGTAACAACATTCTAACATGGCTTAAAACTCACAAGAGTCAATTTTGCGTAATATAGCACCTGTAAAAGTAAAGAATATTACTGGTTTTCTGCAGACATATTGTGCTGAGTAAATGAGTTTCTATCTGTTTCTTTCTGTGTGTGTCAGGACTGTGCTGGGGAGCCTCTCTTCATGCTGTACTGCGCCATCAAGCAGCAGATGGAGAAGGGTCCGATCGACGCCATCACCGGAGAGGCCCGCTACTCCCTGAGCGAAGACAAGCTCATCCGCCAGCAAATCGAGTACAAGACACTGGTAGGGACACTGCAAAACACACAAAACATACACAAGAAAACACTCAAGAAAGCACACAGGGGGGTTTGTCAGATGGAGATCTTAATACACTCTATGGTGGAATATCGGAATAAACAAGACTAGTGACTATAAAAGGCATTATACCTGATTTTTCTGTCTTAAAATCATGAAAAACAAAAACCTATTTCATTTTAAACAGTTTGCAGTGGTCCAAAGTTATTCCTCACTTTCCTAACGTCATCCTATTTAGTCACCGCAATGAGTTTATAAGGGCTTTTAACGACTGTCGAAGCAAATTTTGGCCGTCACAGTGATGCTCATGACAGCTAGCATGCTAACAGTGCACTTCCTGAATATGTGAGAAGAAAACATTTACAAATTAGAGCTGCTTATATAATATATGCGCTAGAGAAAACCAAAGCAATATGAGCAATACTTCTAGCAATATTAAGCCTTAAGCAATACTTCAGGGCAAACCACATAATGCCTTGCCCAGGGACACAATGACAGGATCTATGGCCAACCTTCCCCTCTACCACCTGAGCCATTTCTGAAGATAGAGTTGTATTTTATTGCCTTCACTGACATTTGTAGACATTATGTAGGCGCACTCTAGCGACAAGGCATCAGTAAAAGAAATGACAACTTACAACAGCTTTTTGTAAGTTCTTCACAAAGTACGTTTAGTTCACTCTTTGCTTTTGTGAACTTCTTCCAAAAACCTCAAAGCCGTGTGTGGTGTCATTTTGTGAAATACAATTAAGTAAATGATCCTGCCGTCTCCACTGTTGGTCCAACTTGAGGCAGGAGGCAGAGCGGAGGAGCCCATAGCTGTACACCAGTCTGTAGTGAAGGCGGGTGATATGACTCTGCTCTGATTGCACTGCCTGTGACTTTGGCTCATTACGCGCTAATGCCCCGACAGAGCTGGAAATTGGTGTCCCGCCGAAGGTGTGAAATTAGATTTGGGGAGAGCCAGAGAGCGGAAATGGTTTCACTGAGCTCCTGCCATGCTCCTGGGAGACGCTAATGAGAGCAGACTAAAACTGACCCAAGTTCTGGTTCGAACACAGAGATTAGTGATCTTCTGCAAATTTGGAGCTTTTTCATAAGAGGATGTCATCAAATTAAACACCCTGTACCAGACTTTTTTGTGTTTATTTGTATGTATTTAAAACTCCTATATTACTCAAATTGATTCTTGTGAGCTTTAAGCCATGTTAGAATGTTGTTTTCTCCTCAAAAACAAACCTGGAGTTGTGTTTTGATTCATTCACACAATTTTGAGTAATCTTTTATTAGTCTGTCTACATACTCTATTTGTGGAAGCTTTTGTGGTAGTTTTCAAGTTAACGTCTACCGTTTACCTTTTTTTTTTTTTTAGTAAAGATTGGTCATTCCATGGCTGAAATTATCCAAATGATTCTAGTGAAGGTGTCTGGAGTGGAGCACTTCCTGTATTAGCATATTAAATCACAAGGTGGACCAGAGTTGTTTTTTTTTCCGTTTGAGAGAAGAGCTCAGCCTAAATCTGCAGGGTTTATGTGTTAAACGTGTGAATGAAACAAAACACAACTCCAGGTCTGTTTTTAATGAGTGTAATATCAGCCCTTTAATCAAAATGTATCTTGCCCCAATACGGATAAATTGTATCAGCTGTCAAAATAAGTTTGCTGTGTATTTATATATAATATCTAATTATGAAGCATGCTAGTTGTTGTTAGCATTAGTAGGATAGCAAATTGACCTCTGAAAGTTGTGAAAAGCGCTTATAAACTCACCACAGTGAATAATTAGGATGCTCGGAATTCATAAGTTAATCGAGGAATAATCTTGGACCACTGCAAACTGTTTAAAATGAACTAGTTCTGTTTTTCACATTTGTAAAACAGTAGAAATGACCTAGTGCATGAGTAGAGTTAATTTCAGACATGCATAAGTAGACATTTTGCATGCATCTACTTGAGATTTAGAGCAGTATGGAGTAAATAGCTGAGTTGTACATGTATTATTTTGATGGCTTTGAAATAGCTCAGGCTCGCACTTTCTGTTTATAGTAATATTCAACCCACTTAATAATAATGTATCGGATTTGTATAATACTTTTCAAAACACCCGGAGCTTTACGGTGCATTATTTATTCACTCCATACTCTGTGGTGGTAAGATATTATTGTCACCACAACTGCCCTGGGGTAAACTGACTGAAGCGAGGCTGCCAATCTGCGGCACTGGCCCCTCCGACCACCGATCACTCTCTTACCACTTTCATACTAGGCAAGGTGGGCGGAGTGTTTTGCCTAAGGACACAAAGGCACCTCGCTTTCCCAGTGGTCTCCCATACAAGTACTAACCGGGGCGAACCCTGCTTAGCTTCTTAAATCAGATCAGACATGCTCAGGGTGGTATGGCAAAGCTTAAATGTAAATACAAGTTCAATCGAGCCTCTCTGGTGAAGTATTCTTGCTTCTCTGATACACGGCGATAAAGAAACTGTACCTGTGAACAAGCTCTCATCATTCTGAAACAACCATACCATACATCTGATTCTATATGGCCCAGCGCTGATAGAATGTACAGACATCCTATAAATAAATCCAAGGCAATGTACAGACACATGTACAAATGTCTAATTATATACTGTATCTTCTCTCTTGTCTCCTCTGATGCAGATTCTGAACTGTGTGAACCCAGACAATGAGAACAGCCCTGAGATCCCAGTGAAAGTGCTCAACTGTGACACCATCACTCAGGTCAAAGAGAAGATACTGGATGCTGTCTACAAGAACATGCCGTACTCCCAGAGGCCACGCGCCGTCGACATGGATCTGGGTAACACAGATCAGAACACAGTCTTGTCCTTAATGACATGAGGTTATTTAGTCACATTTACCTGTGACTCTGCTATAATCGCCTGTGAAGCTCAAACACATTTCTGGAGAGTATGTTCTATATATCAGCGCTTCTCCTGAACTGCACACAAACTCTGGTACAATGGCCCACAAGTATTTAGAATCATTCAAAGTAACAAAGAGGACTCTGGCGCTCCAAATTCTTTCTGCTGAGAATCTATTTAGGCCAAACGCCGGGGCCAGCCACAAGCCTTTTCCCTTAATAAAAGGTTGATTATGAACATGCACTCTCACACATGCGCCTTCAAATGCAGTGACTGCAACAGCACAGCAGAGCACCTCTCTGAGTGTGACAGTCACACCAAACAAAACAGCTCCCACACTGGAGTCACAGCTGGTCCAGGTGCAGTCTGAGCCAGGCTCTAAGCTTACTTGACTACAAAGCTGTTCTGTTATGGTCATGTTGCTTATAGCTGTGCTCTATAATATTTGTCCTGCTGGGAGTAATTCAGTCTGAGCCTTTTCATTCTATATATTTTGTTTTAACTGCTACAATTCTATATGTAAAATATAACATGTCAAGTCTTTCAAAACAGGATTTTAGTAGCAAAAGATGGTTAGCACACATTTGATAATACTCCTCATGTCTGCTCTGTTACTAAAAGTGTTCTTTCCTGTAGTAGTCTGTCTACCACTCCTCAATATCTCACTCGCCCTCCTCCTCTATCCTTGATACCTTTCACATAATTGAGTGTTTGCCTGTCTCTACTTGTTCCTCCACTTTGGCGTTCCTATCTTTGGGGCCCCTGCATACCCCATGCATGGTCACCTACCCAATGAACAGACTAACAAAGCCAGTCAACAGCCCGGCAATCAATAATCACTCCCAGCATGCACCCTGCCAAAGCCGTACACATCTCCACTCCTTATTACCAATTCATTACCTTCAATCACTAGACACCAACCCCAAAGTTACAACAGCACCCCGCGTGAGTCCTCCACCTGCTCCCTCCTACCTTTTCTCAAACTGAAAGGGTGTGATTTTCTCATAGTTGGCCTTTTTATCTTGTCTCCCTCTCTCCGCTCTCCCCGCTGCGTATGCTAATAGCTCGCAATTTCGCACCACACAAGTACCAATTAAAGTTCAACGCCCGTCCGCATATACTTCTTGAAATTGTTCGTGTGTAATCTTTAATTGAGATGCGCGTCAATCGAAGACAGCGTGACAAATGCGCGCGCTTGATATGTGCTTGTCTAGGTAATGGTAATGTCGAGGGCGCATTCGAAAGGGCTTCTGGGTAAGATGCTGTGTTACCGCGGTGAAAGGAAAATCAAGTTTGAAAGAGGAGAAAGTAGGAAGTGGAGGCGAGGGTGTGGGAGAGGATAGGGGCAGGCAATTTGGCTCCAGTGAGGTAACTTGTTCTGAAAGATAGAAGATTGTGGAGTAGTATCTTGGAGGATTCAAAGCACATGTAGTGGGGTTGGGTCTGTGTGTAACTAAATTGCTTTGTAAATGTGATATCTTAAATGGGAAAACAGAGTGGAGTTCAAGTATGACGTCAGCTTTTAAATGAGTTTGCAAGCTTGCCTGTTTATAAAGACTTTAGTCAGACCAATACCAACCATTTTGAATTGAGACTTTTACATGGGGCAGTGTAATTCATGCAGGCTACTTTGAAATGTGGTATTGTGGGACACATAGGGACTAAACTGTCCTTCTGCATAATTATTAATTGCACAAAATCTGCTCAGTAAGTCTTCCAGGTAAGGAAGTCCTGACCAAGCCTAGCTCAAGATGTGGAGATACTTTGTGGTTGCCTACTGCCCATGGATCAAATGCAGAGGACTATATATATATATATATATTTTTTTTTTTTTGTATTACATTTGAGCCATGTTAATGTAACCTCATTAAAAACATACCTGGAGTTGTGTTTTGTTCTATTCACACATGTTTGAGTAATCCTGCATTATTATTATTTTTATATCTGCATCTCCAAAGCTCAAAATGCTCCATTTTGCCTTGTGATGAAGTGGTAGTTTTCAACTGTTAACTTTAATTCAGTACAGATTGTCCGGCGTTGAAATTATCCAAATGATTCTAGTGAAGGTGTATGTAGTTTAAAACACAGTGGAGCACTTCCTGTATTACCACATGACATCACAAGGTGAAGAGTGTTTTCTGTTTGAGAGAGTTTTGTGTGTTAAACATGTGTGAATGAAACAAAACAAATCTCCAGGTATGTTTTTGATGAGAAAATAACATTATAACATAAATAGCATATGGCCCCTTTAATATATATTAACATGTCAGTCTCATCGGTAATAGTATGAGTGCTGGATGTTTTTGCAGCATCATTGCCAAAAGGGAAAACAGACCTCACAGAGGAGCTACTGGACACTTTGCCAACATGCTGTCAGAGAAGTTTAAAATGAGGTCACACTGCACGTACACAGATATTGAGTTTTTCTGTACTTCATGTTATATAACGCGTTGTATGGCTTGTTTTTACCAAGTATGTGACAGTTATAGCTATACCCTGCTTACTCGTCTAATAAAGGGTGTTTGTTTTGCAGAGTGGCGTCAGGGGAGAATGGCCCGTGTGGTTCTACAGGACGAGGACATCACCACCAAGATCGAAAATGACTGGAAACGCCTCAACACCCTCATGCACTACCAGGTACACCCCCAGCCTCTGCCTCACTCCAGCCTCACTCTTATTATGGAAATGGCGCACACACCTTGTCAAACTTTGATATTTGCAGCACTTGACTTTTCGGCAGCCAATTTTCACATCCTCATTTGCATGTTTCGGTCGGTTGTAATCCTGAAGTCACTGAAGAGAGGACAATTACTGTACAGGTGGCAGGAGATATGAACTTTGAGACACTTTTACCGGCTCCCCAGAGAGTCGAGGTTGTTCTATTCTTAAAGACAGCGTTTTTTGGATATTTTTTTTTTTTCTTGACTTCTAAGATGACATCAATTAGTCCCGCTGTGCCTGTCTACCGTCTTGTCATCTCTTCTTTTACAAGCTTTCAACTTCTAGCTGCGTACTTGCTTAAATAGGTTTATGTTAGTGTTTAGGTTTAGTTCTGTTTTGGGTCTAGTTTAGTTTTGAAGTGACTTGGTTTTGGTACTGTTATTGTCCTGGTTTAGTCCTGATCTAGTCCAGGTTTAGTTTAGGATTTATGAACATCTTCACTACAATTTCAAGCTGCAAATATACTTATATAGATCACTGCTGGTTTGGTCCTATTTTGAGCCTAGTTTAGTCCTGATGTAGACCTGGTGTAGTCCTGATCTAATCCTGGTTTAGTCCTGGTTTAGTCCTGATCTAGTCCTCGTTTACTTAAAGGTTTAGTTGTAGTTTGGTGATGCAGTCGGCAGGTATTAATCACATTGTGGTGACTGAAATTTAGTCCTGATGTAGACTTTGTTTAGTCTTGTTCTAGTCCAGGTTTAGTCCTGATCTAGTCCTAGTTTAGTTTTTAGTCCCAAGTTAGTCCTAGTTTTGGACAGGCATTCGTCATAGCTGGGACTGAAATCTGTAGTCATGTGTTTCAGCTTCCAGTTATATGTGACATATTGCAAACTTTTTCCTATTTAAGAGATACAATATTGTATTTTAAATTGTTAATCACTATGGCAACAATCCCAGTTTTTGAGCACTCTGAAACTTATCGAGTCACACTTGTCACTTCAACCTTTTGCAGTTTATAATTATTTCAATATTAGATCAACAACATGGTTTAAAGTTACAGTATGGGTTATTTTTATTTAAGCTTAGGAGTTAAGTTAAGATTAGATAAGTAGTAATTATTGCAAAAGTTAGCATCGGTCGACAGGAAATGAATGTAGGTCAATATGTAACCGTGGAAACTGAACACAAGCGAATGTAGAGGAGCCAATCGGTTGCTTCTCTGCTCTTATAGGATATTCTGAATCTATATTTTTTAGTTTGCAAATCAAAGGTAAAAATGTAAAACAGTGGAATTGGAGGATAAAAATAAACAGCATATTGAGCAGACCGCTATCTCCGTAGGTCGCGAGCAGAGGCGATGGAGCTTCTCATTAGCAGCCAAAAGGAACCATCTGTTAAAATCTGACAGACTCAAGAATCAAAAGGTGGAAATTCCTAAAATATAAATCGGGGACAAAACCAAATAAATGAACGTCTCCGCCCACCTCTGCTTCATTAGATCAAAATGATAAAAATGAGAAGTTTAGGTGAAATATGGACACTGACAGTCCCAATTTCTTGTACTGCCTTACATTTGTACTTAAAATCCTTTGCACAATAGTTGAATATAGATTAGATCAGAGCGGAGTTTTGTCGTCACAGTAAAGCTAATACTAACTAGTACTCTAACTGTGCACTTCCTAATTATCAGACAACAATACTTTTTTATAATTAGATGCAGACAGTACACAGCAGATTTATTTTGACCTCAAGAGCTGCTCAAATACATGGGAAAATTTGAAAAAAAATTCTCTTGTGAGCTTTAAACCATGTTAGAATGTTACCTCATCAAAAACACACCCGGAGTTGCGTTTTGTTTGCTCAAAATGCTCTGTTCCACCTTGTGATGTCATGAAGCTGTATTTTTCAAGTTTAACAGCTCCTTTTACCTTTAGTTTAGTCGAGATTGGCAATTCCACAGTGCGAAATCCAAATGATTCTAGTGAGGGTGTAAGGAGTTTAAAAAGTGGAGCACTTCCTGTACTACTACATGACATCACAAGGTGGAACAGAGTGTTTTCTGTTTGAGCAAAAAACTCAGTCTAAATATGCAGGATTAGTGTGAATGAAACAAAACACAACTGCAGGTCTGTTTGTGATGAGGAAACAACATAATAACATAGAACAGAAAATAGCGTGATCCAAAAAAAGGAAGACATAATAATTCCACACACTATTTTCGCAGGTTATTTGTTAGCACAGTGCAAAGTCATAGTTCCACCTTCAAACTACTTTATTTGGGCCAGGAACAAGTTTGTGCTCTTTTGCTGAAAATTGGACCTTACCTCTTCCCTTCCTCTGCTCTGTCCCCACAGAGAAAACCAAATAACAAAACCAAGAAATCATTACACACAATATGTCACCACGTCCTTCACCGCTTCCCCGACTTCTACGCTTTTTTCCAGTCTTTGGTCTCATCCGAAGCTGCACCATTTTCCTGCTACTTTTTCCTCACACCATTCTTATTTGTGTCTGGCGGGGCTGGTTTCGTGCTTTATTCTTCTGCTTTCTGTTTCTCCAGTGGATTCTATAGATCTTAATCCTCCATGAAGCAATGTTTTATATTTGTTTGTGCTTCATAATTGGGTGCAGGGTTGTTTTTTTAACCCAGTCCTGTGTTATCATCAGATGTGGGTAGAGTGTGCAAAAATTGTACTCAAGTAAGAGTTGCGTTACTTTAAAATATTACTGAAGTATAAGTACAAAGCAGAGGTCCAAGAAATTAGTCATGTGAGAGTAAAAAGGTACTTGGGGAAACTACTACTCGAGTAAGTGAAAGGTGCACTGTGTGACTTTTCTGGTGGAGGGTCCGTCACCTGCTTCTCTCCATGGAGATATTGCCTGGAATGTTCCACAGTATGGCGTTACACTTATTTATCTCTACGGAAAGAGCAGGTAACGCCTTAGGGTCAAGTTGCTTGTCATATCTGTGGAGCGGCGAGCCCACTCACAGTACGAATGCAAGTTTTTGTGTCAATAAAAACCCATGTTGAGTAAATGCAAGATGGATATGTTTAATGCCATACCGGGACATTCCAGACAAAGCATCACCATCTCCATGGAGACAAGCAGATTGTCAGAAAAGTTACACAGTGCACCTTTAAAGAGTAACTGTCACATTTGATTTATAATTTAATGTTACTCTAATTTGAAGGAAAAAGTATGAAATAATTCACAAAATCTGGTATTTTCAAAGTATAGACACAAAAATTTGAAAAACTAAACTATATTTAGTAGGAGTGGTGCAAAAAATACAAATAATTTCATATTGTCAACATAAAGCTTTTGTCACTTGTCCTCCCAGTGGGAATCAGGGCAGTAGACGGTGGGGGGGACAAAAGGGTCTCTTGTCCCAGGCCCCAGGGTTTTAGGGGGCCAGAATTGGATCCTCTTCCTACTAATTATTATTAGAGTGGGACCCATGGGAGACTTCTTGCCCCAGCCCCCCAAAATTCTGTAGACGGGCCTGGTGGAAGAGAAATCAAAATATTTACTCAAGTAGAAGTTTGCTGCTAGAAAAGTTCTCTGAAAAGTCCAATTTCTTTAAAAAGTTACACAAGTAAATGTAACTGAGTACTACCCACCTCTGGCTATGATTAGCTAAGGGAGGAACCAAGGATCACACAACAGCAGTTTTGTAGTTTCATTTTATTTGCTGGCTCAGTAGCAGATTTAAGAGATGTCATTGCTCAGGGATGCTATAGTGCCCCAGGAGAAGGAACCGGGGAGTAGTTAAGAGGGATATAGGTGCTGCAGGGCATTGTGGGTAAAAGGGAAAACTACAAAAATGGAGATAAGGTGGATGAGGGAGGGGGCTTGTGCAGGTCAATACAAGGTGGTGTACTGTGAAAAATAAGATGTAAATGTACTCCAGAAATCACCTGTGGATCTATGACATGTTTATTACAGGTACTGCATGGTACCAATGTGTCCTTTTTACCCATTTGCAGTCAGAATAGATCAAATACAACTGCAATTCAAACTATTATTTTTAATTTGTGAAAATGTAAAAATGATTTGTAAGTAAAGCAAGACACAACCCATAATTTTACAAGGCTCAACATTTGGTGAGAAGAGCTGGTGGCTTTTAAACAGCCCCAATGGCAGATTTAGGGTGATGCAATAAAAAATATGTATAAAGTTAAAAAGGAAAACTTAATTTTTGCAACTTTTTAAGTGGAAGGTTCGCTACCTACTTTTCTACATGCAGATGTTATTGCTTTCCTTGGAATGTTCCATGGTATGACTTTAAACATACTCATCTAGCATTTATTCATTACAGGTGTTACTATTAACTATACAATAATTTCTTTTGTGAACAGTGGCGACTCTCCGCAGATCTGAACTGTAATATTGTGTAGTGCTGTAACCTGCTTGTCTCTCTTGTGATAGAGAGGTTAAAGGTTTAAGCTACACTGTGGAACATTCTGGGCAAAACAATAACATTTCCATGGACCCTCCACTAGAAATGTTACGCAGTGCACCTTTAAGATAGGGAAGGTTGAAATCTGGAATAGCATAAATCCATTTACCGTTTTCTGATTCTGATTCGTGCAAATTGTTCCTCAGAAATGAAGAAACGACTTGGACAAGGAACATTTTCAAGCACACACACACACACACACACACACAAAAAGCATAAAAATTCCTAGACACTGAGGGTTTACAAAGACGTTATTTAAGAAGTTAAAACTGACTTCAAGACTTTTTTTCTAATATCTAATTGTATCACTAACATATCTGTCCATCAAATATTTAACTGTGTAATATGTATTTTCACAGTCTTATCCAGTCCATTTAGTTCCCATAGTTACCAAACAAACACCAGTGTATCCTTAAAGGTGCATTGTGTAACTTTCCTGCTTGTTTCTATGGATGTGTCATTGCTCTGCCTGGAATGTTCCACAGTATGACATTAAACAGCTCTACCTTACATTTATTTAATTACAGGTGGTTTTATAGCTCAAAAATATCTAGAAAAACAGACATTCTGACTGTGAACGGGGTCGCCTCTCCACAGATCCGACCTGTAACTTGGTCTTGTTTGGTCTCTATGATGATATAAAGATAATACTGCGAAATATTCCTACTACCATACTGCGAAATATTCTTGACAAAGCAATGACGTATGCATTGAAAATTTGAATTTGACGGACCCTCCACCAGAAAAGTTAAACAAAGCACCTTTAAGCTCCTGGTTCTCGCTGGTTCATCATTATTATTATTACTCCAGCTCTGTGTCTGGCCCTGTTTGGTGATTCCATTTGCATTTAGCATCTACAGAATGGCAGCTGCAGCTTCACATCTGCCACCTCCTCTCACCTCAGCTCATTATACCCAGAGTGAGAGAAACTTCACCAGGATAAAAACAAAAAATGAAAAAATAAAAATAAAAAAAGCTGTGAAATATTCCAAGTGAGAGCTAGCATCACCTTGAGTGCTTGCTAATTCTACCTTTTCAGACACAGATGCATAAAAATTTATAGGATCCCAAGAAAGCCCCACGGCTATTTACCCCTCCACCTGGGAAATAAGCTTTACATAACCTGAATATGGAAATGCACACCTCCACTGCTGAGCACTAGCAACAAATTAAAAACATAAATGCAGACGTTTAGCACAAGTTGGACGCCTTATTCTGCAAAGTGGCATTAAGAGTCCAGGAAGAAACCCCCACCGCGAGCTATTTGTGTCTCTTAACGTCCCCCTCTTGCATATTTAAACTGTGAAACACTTCTGAGCCATTCTTATGAGAATACAATGAACTTCATATAAACACATTGTAAAGTACTAGGCCCGGGCTGGCAATTTAAAAACTTTTATAAGCTCGCTATGTTTGCTGTTCATTAGGTTAAAGGGGGACTATGTAACATTTCAGGTGGGGAATGTTACCATGGTGATGTTATTGCCTTGCGTGGAATGGTCCATAGTAGCAATTGAGTTGTTTTTCTTAGATTTATACAAATACAGCTGTTTCTATTTTGTGAAATACATTGAAAATCATGCATTCTTACTGTGAACGGGGACGTCTCTCCATAGATCTGACCTGTAACCTGGTGGCAAAGCAATAATATATCCAAGAAGAAAAGCAGTTGATGAACCCATCGCCAGAAAAGTTACCTAGTACACCTTTAAATGAACAATTACAATGGTAGCAGGGCTAAAACATTCACTATATTTGGAGTTCAATTCCAGGTCATATAAATTGGATATGCAGACTTCACCATAATAGAAGATGACAAAATTGACCAGAAATTGAACCCACAACCTTACAAAAATCACAAAAACTACTACTACTGCTTTGCTTTTCATTTGCATCTTCAATAACCAATCTAAAAGGAATTATTGGGCGATTATAGAATGCAACATGTCCTCCTCTTATATGAGCAGAAGCCATGTTCGTATGGTATTTACAATAAAAAAATATCCAAAATTTAAATCCACTTTTTCACCTTCAAGGCACTCAGAAAACTGTACAATAAGGTACCACATTCATACATCAGTGTACACAGAGATAAGATGGAAAAGATGTGTTTAGTGTTTTGCCGAAGGACACAACAGCAGTAAACAAAAAGCAATTCTCCTCCTAAATACACAGTACATATTACAACTTTACCTCCTGGCCCACTACTTTTTTCGTTTTTGCAATTCTCCTGACGCAGACTGCGACATAAAGCCCACCCCACCCACCCAGCCCACCCTGCAGCTTCGGGACACTGCCGATTGAGTGGGAGGGCATCCAAGCTTCTCGCTCGGGGCTTCACTCTATCTCTGCGTGCGGACGGTGTATAGGAAAAACACGCATCCCTTCCCCATCCTGGCCACGAGTCTGTTCCTGTCTGCTACTTCTAATGAAAGGACGTTATCAGACCCAGCTAGCCCCCTGCCCGCCTTATCTCCCCTCCACACTATCAGACCAGCACCTGTGTGGATTATCCCCGAAGGACGAATCGCGCGCCTTCAATCATTTACCCTATCACAAGGCTCCATCGCCAATGTAGCCTCTCTATCAACTCCACAAAAAAGAAAAAAAAAACAGAAGTGTCAAGAAAAGATGAGTTCCTCTGAAGAAACGCTATCACAGGAGGAGGGCAGGCATGTGGGGTGAGCTGGGTTTATTAGAGCTCGTCCGTGGATTGTTGAAAGGGAATTAGGTGAGGAAATGAAGGAAGTCAAAGGCCAGAGGAGGAGATGGGGTTTTGGGGAGGTTGGAGTGATTGATTTTCTGTTATCGGAGGGAGTTTGAAAGGAGGGGACGGCGGTGGCAGAGTGGTTAGTGCCTGGCTAGTGGCTAGGTGGGTTCACTTCAGGTAGTTCACGTTCATGTAGTGAGTAACTAAAGGTACTAGTATGTATTAGTGAACTGGTTGAAAGACATAAAGCAAATATACTATATGTGGTGAGTAAAACTTCATCTTAATATGTATTCCCATTAACAATATTTGGACGCAGACAGAAATGTGCTCAAACAAACGCATCTTTAAATTGATGATTTAAGAAAAAAAAAATGTTACAATGTGATGCAAATACTGAATGTCTATGGAGAACATTGAAAATGACAATAGCTGCCAAAAAATAAGACAATTCAGTATAAAAGAATATGAATATGTGCATAGGACCACCTGGGCAATTTAAAGAGCCCATTTTATGCCATTTTCTGATCTATGTTATAATGTCTCCTCATCACAAACAGACCTGGAGTTGTGTTTTGTTTCATTCACACATTTTTAACACACAAACCCTGCACTGAGTTCTTTTCTCAAACAGAAAACACTTTGTTCCACCTTGCGATGTCATATGGTAATACAGGAAGTGCTCCACTGTGTTTTAAACTCCATACACCCTCACTTCATATTGGATTATTTCAGCCCAGAATTTCCAATCTTTACAGAACTATAGCTAAAACGTAGCTGTTAACTTGAAAAGTACAACTGCATGACGTCACAAGGTGGAACAGAGCATTTTGAGCTTTGGAGATGCAGACAGACTAATAATAAAGGGTTACTCAAATATGTGTGAATGGAACAAAACACAACTCTGGATATGTTTTTGATGAGGTAACAACATTATAACATGGCTCAAAGAGTCAGTTTGACATTATATAGGAACTTTAAGCCATTTAAGGCTCATAGTGGCACTGTGGAACAAAATCACTGGTTGGAAAAGTAATGAAAATTGATGCTAAAAATACGTACAAGTAATGCTGCCAACTTTGACATTATACAGTACACATGATAGTACTATTTATATGCAGTTTTAGAAGCATTTTGGATCGTGCTTTTATACAAAACTTGATCAGTCAAACAGTATAAATTAGCTGTTTTAAAACGCAATCCACATATTCTCTGAAATCTGGCCAGTCAGAACAGCTGTTACGTGTCTTTGTAGGTTTAGAAAGGAGCAGATGCAGTAACTTCTATGATTTAAAATATAACTGATTAGAATTACAAGGCCAGAAGTGTACTACATTATATTACAATTAGTAGTTGCATGCAAACAAAAATGAATCAATGCTACACAGAAAAAAAAATCACAGAATTTCTAAAGAAAAGCAAAGTCGTAGCATATGTCAACTCCTCACAACAGACGGGACACACAGCTAAACTGGAGTGCTCCTTAGTCTCTCTCATGCTAATTCTCATGAAAGCGTCTGAACACAGCTCTTAGCTTCAAACCGAAATGAGTTTAGAGTGGTTTGTATGCGCTTTCTTTCAGGAATCCCTCTCGGAGTCTGGCATTTGTCTCTTGTTTTTTCCTGTTTTTGAGTCAGTATTCCCTCCTCTGGCTCCTCTGAAAATGCCAGCCAACAGTCCGCTCAGTTCGTGGCTTCTGGGAGCGTGTTAGAATTTGTGTTTGTGAGTTTCCAAGCAGGCTATTTTAGTGTTGGATCACAAGGAAAACACTTATGAATAATTTGAAGGTGTGTTTAAAAATGCATAAAGTTCTAGTGGTGAATTTTTTCATTGTAGTGGTAAAGTCGATGTACTGTTTAGGAAGCTGTTAAATTCAGTTGCTCCAAGTTAGACATGGAAAAGTATTACTTCCAAAAGGATACATATTATAGAAAGGTTTATGACGGAAGGTTTTTGCCCAACAGCCAAAACGTCACTTAGGAAGGTGCTTATCTAACTTAAAAAAAAACAAAAAACGCTATAGCTACAACAAATTAATTTTAAAAAGCACTACGAGGTATTGATACATTGCAGTGACATCACGCTGGGTGTGTTCTACATGTATCTCTATGGCAGTATGTTCAGTAGTTACCGTAGAGACACAATGCACACACTGTCTAAAAAGATTTCAGATCATATGAAAATTCACGAAAAAAAAAAATCTACAAAATGGATTTCAACAAAACAACCAGTCAGCTCACCCGTTGTAGTTCTTGTTGTAGTCAGCTCTTTCAGGTCAGATTGTGTTAGAATAAACGTCAGATTAAAGTCTAACAAAGCCTCAGACAGACCAATGCCTACAGTTAGCATCATAAAAAAGGTTTCTTCTAGTATATCTATTCACAAAACTGTTCTAAAAGAGGAAAGGTGCAATATGTAACTTTTCTGGTGAAGGGGTTTGCCGCCAGCGTGTTTCCATGGTGATAATTTGCCGTGAACGTTCCACAGTATGGCATTATTAAACTTATCTAACATTTATTTCATTATAAGTTTTTATTGCTCAAAGATACTTTCATAAATATACTTTCATAGAGTGAACGGACTCACCTCTCCACAGATCTGACCTGTATCTTGGCTTGGTGTTATTATCTGCTTGTTTCCTTGTAAATAGGTTTAATGACATACTGTGGAACATTCTACGCAAATCAGTCTCTTAAAGGTGCGTTGTGTAACTTTTCTGGTCTCAAATGCTTTTCTCCGTGGAGATGTTATTGCTTTGTCTGAAATGTTTCACAGTATGGCATTAAACCTTTCTGTCTTCATGGAGACCAATCCAAACGAAGTTACAGGTCAGATCTGTGGAGAGGCGATCACAGTCACGGTAGAATGCCTATTTTTCTAGGTATTTTTGAGCTATAAAACCACCTATAATTGAATAAATGTAGTAAGGTAGAGCTGTTTAAAGCCATACTGTGGAACATTCCAGGCAGAGCAGTGACATATCCATAGAAACAAGCAGGTAACGGACCCCCAACCAAAAAGTTACATAGTGCACCTTTAAATCAGTAGACTTAACTTTAGTTTGAAAAGCTATATAAAATGAACCAATAAAGTTAGCCAGTAATAAATGCACAGATGGCAGACCTAACATCAGTTTGGTATTGTTAATATTATTTGCAACCTTAAAATTCAAAAAGTAAAATACGGCACTTTAAATCTCCTCCTCCAATCTCATTTTTACTTTTCAAACTCCCTTTTATGTGAGCAGATTATGCACATCTTTCTTCTTTGTAAAGTCTCTTGCATCAGTGCCAAAGCTAAGTGACAGGAGCAGATCAGACTGAGCCCAGTTCTTTGTAAATATGAACCTTTGGTAAAAAAAAAAAAAAGAAAAAGAAAAAAGTTCTGATCTCTCATTCTGTCACTGCTCCAAGCCTGTGCCTCTGTGACTGAATCGGCTATAATGCTTTTATTATTACACCTGTGTTCCCCCATTTACGGATTTTACCTGGGGGGGAAAGAACAGAAGATGCTCCTTGTTTTTTTCTGTGGTGAAGTCACTCTGTTCTTCATATTATCTTCCCATATCTTTTTATTCTGTCAAGGGTGTTACTATATACACTATATTGTTTGTAGCACTGCCACTGGTATGAATGTAAAGAAATAAGCAGCATGGATAAAACAAAAAAACTGAGTTGCTGTGGCGACCTTGTTTAAAGGTGCACTGTGTAACTTTATAACCTGTTTGTCTCCATGGAGATGTTAATGCTTTGGTTTAAATTGTCCACAGTATGGAATTAAACTAATCTGTCATTTATTCAACTACAGGTGTTATTTATTTCTCAAAAATATCTTTAAAAAATATTAATTCTTATTATGAGTGGGGTCGCCTCTCCACAAACCTAACCTGTAATTTGACTGTTAGGTTGACTGTGAACATTCTAGGCACATCTCCATGGAGACAAGCAGATGACGGACCCTCCACCGGACAAGTTACACAGTGCACCTTTAAATACTTATTTCTTTTAAAGGTCTTAAATCTCTAGGAATATAAGTACATGATGCTAACAGGTAAGGTTTCAGGTCAGATCTATGGAGAGGCGAGTCCACTCACAGTATTTCAAATGTCACTGAATATGCAAGATTCAAAGTTTAAAGCTGTATTGTGGAACATTCCAGGCAAAGCAAAGACATTTTCATGGAGATAAGCAGTTATATAAAAGTTATATAGTGCATCTTTACCATTGAAAAGAAAAGGGAACTAGTACTTTTTGTACAAAATCAATCAGGAATATAATAAAACATTTGAAATAATTGTTGACTATTTTCTATATTGTTCTATTTGCAGCTTGTTGCCAGTCTCTTTAGTGGAGCACAGTTGTTTTCACTTAAGTGTGTAGTAGGGTATAATCATGCTCTCACTGCTACAAACAAAAGTCCTTTTGGCTGCTCTGGGTCTGTTTTTGGGCTCTGAATCCTTTTGCATTGCTAATATTGCTTGTGTTTATTTAAGTTTTCAGTAGTACAGCCAGATTTACATTTTAGGTGGCTTGGGACAGGAACATTTGGTCTTTTTTGGACAACTTTACTCTTACAAGAAATATAAAAAGTTAAGATCTGCAAGTGCTGAACTGCTCCACAAACCTAAAGTCCAATAATCATGTATTTTTCTTGAATAATGGAATCACTTTATGAAGCTATTGTGAAAAAAGTATTTACATTTTCTGCGTTCCTACTGACAGAGAAGATTTTTATTAATTTATTAACTTAACCATAAACCAGGTCAATAAATCTGCAATCTGATACACAGCAAATTCCACCACAGAATGTAACTTTTTGGTGGAGGGTCCGTCACCTGCTTGTTTCTATGGATATGTCATTGCTCTGTCTGGAATGTTCCACGGTGTGACATTAAACAGCTCTGCCTTAAATGTATGAAATTATAGATGGTTTTATAGCTCAAAAATACTTAGAAAAACAAGCATTCTGACTGTGAACATTCCAGACAAAGCAAACAAAATTAGCCTAGATTGTTGTTCAACAGTAATTACACATAGCAAGCACCGTTATGATCGAAATAATAACGATAATATTCTAATTTTAGATTCAAATAACATGACATATATTTGCTTTGTGTCTCTAGGTGTCCGATCGCTGTGTGGTGGCTCTGGTTCCTAAACAGACCTCCTCTTATAACATCCCGTCTTCTGCCAGTATGTCCCGCTCCTCCATCAGCAGATACGGTGAGTACTGCCCCATTATAAAGCGCTAGAATGCACTCTACAAGCACATCTGTTTATACTAACACCACAGAATGACATGTATTACCACAAAGGCAGCATGCAGAATGGTTTATAGATTGGTTTGGCTTCAGTGTTATGCTAGATTGACTTTGTACCTCAAAAACATATTTGTTTTTAGTGTGTTTTTTTCTTTCTTCATTCGTAAATTATGACGTCTTTCACCCAGAGTGTTGGTCATGTTTAAGTCCTGGTTTTGTCCTGGTTTATTCCTGGTCAAATCCTGGTTTAACCCTGGTCTAGTCCAGGTTTAGTTACTTTTTAGTCCCAATTTTGATGTGATGGGTGAGTATTATTCAAACTGTGGGGACTAAAATCTGAACACACTCATTTGATGGGGACCTGCCTTCTTTATAGGGACAAAGGTCTGGCTCCCATCAGAACTGATTTATTAATAGATCAACAACATTGTTTAAAGTGAATATATGGATTAAAATGGGTTAAGGTTATTCAAGTAATAACTATGGTTAAGTCAATGAACATGCGGGGTTGTGGGGACCCTAAAAACACGTGTTAGTGTTAATATATCTCAAGAATAGATGCACAAAAAAACATGAATTATATGTAAAGATGTCCAAATGCATTAAATGTGTACTGTGTAACTTTTCTGTCGGAGGGTCTGCCACCAGCTTGTCTCCATGGAGATGTTTTTGCTTTGCCTGGGCTGTTTCAAATCTGTCACTAAATCCGTCTACCTTCATGGAGTCAGACTAAGTTACAGATCAGACACGTGGAGAGGCGAATGTTTTGAGGTAATCTGAGTAATGAAAACACCTGTAATTAAATCAATGCAAAATAAATGTTTAAGACCATACTGCAGAACATTCCAGGCAAAGCATCCACACCTTTACGTAGACAAGGAAATTTACATTGTGCACCTAAAAGCAAAATCTGGCTATTTACAGCTGCAGTTCACACCAGCTCTAGTGTGACCGTTAATAACTGTATTATTCTAAGTGAGATGCCGTTTAAACAATCAGATCTCTCCCAATTTAAAGCCATCTCCTGCATTTTTAACATCTCGTCACACTCCTCTCACTCGCGGTGTAGCTGCCAAATTTAACTCTGGTGTTAGACTCTTCCTCACTTTTTAGTTCTCTGCGTGTGTCTTGTGATCGTTAATTATTCCACGGACTATTAGAACTGGTCTTAAAGGACCCATATTACGCTATTTTCTGATCCAGGTAATAATGTTGTTTCCTCATCACAAACAGAAAACATTGTTCTACCTTGTGATGTCATGTGGTAATACAGGAAGTACTCCACTATGTTTTTAAACTCCATACACTTTCACTAGAGTCATTTGGATGATTTCAGCCCTGGAATTGTCTACTGAACTAAATGTAAAAAGTAGCTGTTAACTTGAAAACTACCGCTTCATGACATCATAAGGTGCAACAGAGCATTTTGAGCTTTGAAGATGTAGACAAACTAATAATAAAGGATTACTCTAACGTGTGAATGAAACAAAACACAACTCCAGGTATGTTTTTGAGGAGGCAACAACATTCTAACATAACTTAAAGCTCACAAGAGTCAACTTGTGTAATATGTGTAATATAGGACCTTTAAGAGACATTAGTGACTTAATACCCAAACAGCAATGCTTTTCCACACTGGGCAATTAGATGTCTTATTTACCCACATTAAACCAGAGGAGTGCTGCTCAGAATAGTGAAATAATGAAGGGTTTATCTCAGTTTATCCAAAATGACCTTTCGGAAATCGGACAGTTTGTCGTCTTTGCAAATGAAGTGGCTAAAAGATTGCCGAATGAGTTTAGAGGAGAACAATTGGAGCTGAAAATAAAAATGCAAATGGTGCTAGAGTCATGTCAAGTATAGAAAAATCAAGATGAGTATTGTACATATAGTATATTAGTAGTATTAGTATATTAATAGTGTTAGTGGTAGTACTTTGAAGGCAATGTTTCTATAGCATTTTATATCATTTACTGAGAATTTAAAATTGCACATTAGAATGCTATATACTAGTACTATACCTTGAGTGGTGTAGCTTCTTTTGTATAAAACAAAAATCATCTTATTGAATGAAAATATATCACTTTTTTCATAATTTACTATGTTTGGAGCCTAAAACTAACTCCCAGACTGTGCTTTTTTGCCTTGCCTGTAGAATGCTGTTTGCAAACACTGGAAGGTTCTATTAGGTTGACCCTTGAATATAGTAGGAAATGCACACGAGCAAAATATATGTATTACATTTTATATATGGAGCTTCGTATAGAATTGGAAATACACATTCCAACATATGGCCTACCAATAATAGCCAGTTGGTCATAATGTTTTGCTTCATTTGTGTATCACTTGTGTAGGATCCACAATACACACTTTTTCAATATTTTACAAAGATGTGAGTCTGGGTGTGATTGACAGGTGGATTAGCCAATCAGGGACATGCATGGGCCCTCTGTATCAAAACAAATATGGCTGTTTACGGAAAAAAATAATAGAAACTGAAAAACATTGCGGATTTCAGCTGAATCAATGAGCAAAGCACTAAACTCTGAGGTTTTAAAGTCAGAGGTGAGAGAAATGTCATTCTGTTCAAAGTGATGGGTGTCCAATGAGCTCCTTGTGTCATATGTGGGACTGAAAAGAACAAAAATTTGATTGGATGATAATGTACAGACCCTTGACCAATTAGACAACAGACAAACAGTCAAAGAAAACACCCTCATTGACATTGGCAGTTCATTTTAGGATTTTCCTCCAACTTGAGTCTTTATATCAACTCCACTTTCATTTGAAATTCCTCACACCTCTGTATTGTTTAGCCCGTCCTTTGAAGCCAGTAGAGATGGATCTTTATTGCAATCCTCAGATCTTTAATCTCCAGAGAAGCGTTGTGCCAAGACTAAAAGATTCAGACTAATTAGAGGAAGTCCGATCAGCATGAGTCCGAGTGCGTTCCAGTCTGTGAACGGAGAGGAGGACGGACAGAGGAGGATGTATGCATGAGAGGGCCCATTCCAGCTCTTGGTGAATGAGTCCTTTTGATGCATTGATTACAGGGTGACAGACTCGTGTACAGCAGGATTTTGGCACAATGAAGCAGGACGAGACCAATTATGAGTCTTTTAAGAGGAGCCAGGCACAAGCAGCACAGTTATACAGAAACATGGAGGGGGCTGTGTGGATGTTTGGAAAGAGACAAGATGCGCTTTTTAGAGGCTATGGCTGTAGATAAGAGTGCTGGACGGAGTTTAATTCGATGTTTGACCCTCCAGTTAAACATAATGATATATGTTTACATTTTTAACCTGCTTTCATGGTAAATGGGCACATTTTTTCCACCTTCAAGGCACTCACAGCGCTTTCCATCAAAGACGGCTCACCCATTCATACACCAGTGTACGCAGACACTGGGGGCGAGGTGGGTTAAGTGTTTTGCCCAAGGACACAACAACAGCATTCGTCTGCGGGAGCTGGAATCACACCGCCAACCTGTGAGTCAATGGATCTGGATCTGGATCTGATTCGAACCGCCAGATCAGACAAGCCAGATCAGTGGACAAACGCTCTAGTAACTGAACTGTCGTCACCTAGCTCACTCAAAACCACACACAGAAACAGATGAAATGTCCCACAGTCTTGCAGTATCTATGGAGACAAGCCGTTCACGCCATCAAGGTTTTTTTTTCTTTCAGCAATGACACCTTTGCAATAGATACAATGCCTTATGTAAACTGTTGTATGCATGTGGTTTTCTATGTTGCTATCTGTGACTGCAAACAGATTTGTTCTTCAGAGGTAAATAAAGTTTTCTGAACTAAACTTAATGCCATACTTTGGAACAAAAAGCTATTGTTTCACCTATAATTTGGGGAAATTGAAAGCCAGGTCATGCTGTGTTTGCTTTGCTGACTTATTTGCTGTTTTATAGCCATAGTACACACATTATTTAGCATATGTACACTTCCAAAATGTCTTTTTAGTGATAAAACTGCAAGTCTTCCTCCCATAACACGCAAAACTCTTCCTTCCCATAAAACTCTCTCTTGAGTATATGGGGAGCATGAACCACTTTTGGACAGAATTTTAAACAGTCTTCTTCACTTTGGTGCTGAGCCAGATACCACAACATCCTGTAGCTCTCATAACTGAGTGATGAAATTAACCCCACGTTTGTAATTTCCTGCTCTGTGCCTTCGAGGATTAATTTTCAAAATGAGCCACAGTGAACGGAGCAAAACTCAGTGTGTGCGGTGTAGTGCTGGAATCTGCATGTCGGATTGAAATACCTCCTTACCCCGCAGGCACTGTTCCGAAACGTTTGCTTGTTGTGCTAATTGAGGATGTTTCTGTTTAAATTAAGGTCTCGTATCATTCTTAATTTACTTTTTTGTCTTTAATCATTATCAGGAAATTGACAATATTGCAATTGTTTTGGATATGTTAAAGGGTGCACTATGTAACTTTTAGTTGGGGGTCCGTCACCTGGTTGTTTCTATGGATATGTCATTGCTCTGCCTGGAATGTTCCTCAGTATGACATTAAACAGCTCTACTTTACATTTATTCAATTACAGGTGGTTTTATAGCTCAAAAATACCTAGAAGAAACAAACATTCTGACTGTGAGCGGGGTCGCCTCACCACAGATCTGACCTGTAACTTGGTCTGGTTCGGTCTTCATGAAGATAGAAAAGTTTAATTCCATACTGTGAAGAAAAAACATGGAGAAAAGCATTTGATGGACCCTCCACCAGAAAAGTTACACAGTGCACTTTTAAGGCCTCATATCATTCTTAATTGACTTTTTTGTGTTTAATCATAATCCTGAAATTGATAATACTGCAGTGTTTTGAGTGTGTTAAATTAAAGGTGCTGTACCTAAGTTGTACTGACTTAAAAACATGAAAATCAGAACTAGTTCATTTTGAACAGTTTGCAGTGGTCCAGAGTTATTCCTCACTTGGCTTAAAGGTGCTCTGTGTAACTTTTCTGAAGAGGGTCCACAGCCTGTTTGTCTCCATGGAGATGTTAATGCTTTGGTTTAAATTGTCCACAGTATGGCATCAAACTAATCTGCTTTGCATTTATTCAACTACAGACGTTATGGTTTATAATATAAACCATACAGTTTATTACATATACTACATTTACTATGTAGTATATACAAATATTATGTAGTATATTTGTCTCACACAGATGTAATTTATATACCAGTGGTAAAATGTAACCCAAAAATAATAGGCCTATTTACATTTTATAAATTCGTTTCCATCTGAAATGTTTGTGTTTGACAATAGTCGCCTCAATTTGTGTGTGTTCGGTTTTTAGGCACCTGCATTGTCTGCTAATATGAGTGGGACATTCTTAAAACTGGCTGGGCAGTCGTGCCTCTGTTGAGGGCGCCGGGGTTGAGCAAAGGCAAAGAGATCGTGGATACGCTGCTGTTCTGTGGTTTTCTGTTCCCTTAAGCGGCCGGGCAGAGGGGTAATCTGTCCGAGGCTGTTGACAGAAATTAATGTCAATATGCTCAGTCAGTCTGTCCAGATTCACAACTTGGATGCATAATAACTTCCTTTTTTTCCAAAATGTCTTTCAGCAGATCATGAGTGGCATGTCTTCATTCTAAATAAGGTCAAATTATGCTTCTACTCATTTAGGATAGTAATTCTCAAACTGTGGTTTGTCTATTAAGTGGTATACAAAAAACATATAGTTTATTCAACTACAGGCTCAAAAATATCTTAAAAAAACATCCATTCTTACTTTGAGTGGGGTCGCCTCTCCACAAATCTAACCTGTAATTTGGCTTGCATGTCTCCATGGAGATTCTTAAGTGTATGGCCATACTGTGGAATATTTTAGGCACATCTCCATGGAGACAAGCAGGTGACGCTCCACCAGGCAAGTTACACAGTGCACCTTTAAGCATTCAGAACATCCTAATTATTCACCAGGATGAGTTTATAAGCACTTTTCACAACTGGAGTTTTGCTATCAGAGTAAAGTAACAACAACTAGCATGCTATTGTGCACTTCCTTCACTTTATAATTAGATGCAGACAGTACATAGTGGACTTATTTTGACCTCAAGAGCTGCTTATACAGTATATCATTACTGGGACAAGACTCATTTTGCTCAAATACATGGAAGAAAGTGTGTACAGGGCCTTTAATATATTAGTAATTTGTCCCTAATAAATATATAATACATATTTTAAAAGGTTGCAGAAAGTGATCGTTCAATTTTTTTTAAAAGAGCCAAACTTTGCCAAGACTGGAAGATCTCTGCTTATTCTGGTTTTCTGTTTTGACTTGACTTACATGACTTACATACCATGTCATGAAATTCCAAAGTGTTAAATAACATTAACCTGATAAAAGTATAACACAGTATTTGTCCTGTAACTGTTTTCCAGATTCCTCTTTCCGGTACACGGGCAGTCCAGACAGTATGAGGTCCCGAGCTCCTATGATCACCCCAGACCTGGAGAGTGGAGTGAAGGTCTGGCATTTGGTGAAGAACCATGAGCATGGAGACCAGAAGGAGGGAGACCGTGGCAGCAAGATGGTATCTGAGATCTACCTCACCAGACTGCTCGCTACTAAGGTGAGACAGACTGAAAAGATAAAAGAAATACTATGGGTTTAACGGACATCTTTGTAATATTATGGACCGCTCTTGATTTTAAAGTGCATATTATAGGTTATTCTTTTTTTTTTTTACTGTTTTAGTGGAATAGTACCTTTAATACCTTTGTCATAGTTTTACATTAGTTAAATGGCAGTTTATGGAGAAAATTGAGAAAAAAAACAGTTGGAAAAAGTTGCCAAGTTCTAAAAAGTCATCAATACAAAAATTCCATTCAAATTCGACTCACAATTTACTCAATTCTCAATTTTCTGACAGTTTAAACATTTATTTAACAAATGAAAGATGTCTTCACTTCATTTTGTAAAATCATACATTTTGTGTAAATTATTAAAGCTTCAGCCTAGTTTTTTTTAATTTTATAACCACCAAGGCAAAAAAAAAAAAAAAAAAAGTGATGGCATTTGACAATCACACAGGCAGGGCTGTTTGAAAATACTTTTAACCACAAGTTTAATATTTTTGTTGGCCGATAATCTCTGACAAATGATCTGGTTTAATATTTGTGGGGTTTCTGTTGGTGTTTCATTCAAAATAGATTCTGTAGTACTGATCTATTCACACATTCTTCTCTCTTGCATATTCTCTTCTCTTAAATGACCACATGACTTAAATAATCTTGTGTTTTTTCAGGGTACTCTGCAGAAGTTTGTGGATGACCTGTTTGAGACATTGTTCAGTACAGTACACAGAGGCAGCACTCTCCCTCTGGCCATCAAATACATGTTTGACTTCCTGGATGAGCAGGCGGACAGACACGGCATCCATGACACTGATGTGAGACACACCTGGAAGAGCAACTGGTGAGGACTGCTTTATGTCTCTCCACATTCTCGACCCCCCTTTTCTACTGTACTATACAATCAGTTACTGTATAGCTCAAAATATTGCAATATAGACGACAACTGAGGGTCTTTTGTCTCCTCTAGTTCACGGATGTAATAACTGCTATATAAACTGTGCCATGTTAGTAATGGTAATTATGATGGTACCCTTAAAAGTATAATATCCTTTTTTTTTTTTTCTGTACATATAGTTGTATGAGAGTATCTATCGCATAGTGCAGTTTATTTTTACACCTCCCATCATCACAGTAATTTGTCCCTCTAAAAGGGAGCTAAATATATCCATGGGTTTTGAAGAGAAATGTGAGAACTGTTACCGTTGCGATAAACAATTTAAAACAAAAAGAAGAACATACAGAGAAACTGTAAAAGGTTAGTTAGTGTACGTAGTTAAATTGGTTAAAATAAAAGTACAATCATATTATCGAGACTTCAAAAACTATACATGGGTTTCAGAAAAGTGTTGCCATAGCTGTTAAAGGTCCTGTATTACGCAAAATTGACTCTTGTGAGCTTTTAGCCCTGTTATAATGTTGTTACCTCATCAAAAACGTACATGGAGTTGTGTTTTGTTTCATTCACACATGCTTGAGTAGTCCTGTATTATTAGTCTGTCTACATCTTCAAAAATCAAAATGCTCTGTTCCACCTTGTGATGTCATCAAGTGGTCGTTTTCAAGTTAACAGCTCCTTTTCCCTTTTGTTCAGTAGAGATTCCAGGGCTGAAATCATCCAAATGATTCTAGCAAAGGTGTATGGAGTTTAAAAACACAATGGAAAACTTATTAGCATGACATCACAAAGTGGAAAAGAGAGTTTGAGAGAAAAACTCTGCCTAAAGATGCAGGATTTGTGTGTTAAACATGTGTGAATGACATGAAACAAAACACAACTCCAAGTATGTTTGTGATGAGGAAAAAACATTATAACATAGATCAGAAAGTAGGATATTTCAGTACTTGAAAACAAAACATTTAGATCGTTTCAATGGGAAAAAATAAAATTGTTTGAAATAAAGGTACCATCATTTATCATTACATCACTTATATCTACGCTGACTTTCCTGACTTTGTTTTTCGCAGTCTTCCGTTGCGTTTCTGGGTGAACGTGATCAAGAACCCTCAGTTTGTGTTTGACATCCACAAGAGCAGTATCACAGACGCCTGCCTCTCGGTGGTGGCTCAGACCTTCATGGACTCCTGCTCCACCTCAGAGCACCGCCTGGGCAAAGACTCACCCTCCAACAAGCTGCTCTACGCTAAAGACATCCCCCACTACAAGAGCTGGGTGGAGAGGTACAGTTACACTCTTTCACTACATCTTCACGCTATGTAGAATGAGATGAAATACTGTTTAATCCTATTATCTCTGTGGTAGTAGTGCTCCCTCTGGTTATGTTAAATGCTATGTGTTGGATTCAAAGTGCAAAAAGAAGGATTATCTACTGAAGTTAAAGTGAAGTAGTTTTGGCTAGTTTTGATTTATTTAAGGTCTAGTGTTTCTCAAACTGCACTTTTTTCGTTTCTTAGACCTGGTTTTTCCCTAGTTTATACCTAGAATAGTCCTATTATAGTCCTGTTTAGATCTTGTGGCCAAATATTTTCTTAAGTTGTATTTAGGTGATTTTTTTTGTTTTGTTTTGTTTTGTTTTTTCTTATTTTATTTCACTGGCAAAAATGCTTGAAAACAAAATGCAATGAAACATCTCTGGAATGCCTTGAAATCAAATAAAGTATTAGAAGTACATTTTTATATAAATCAGAACCATGAAAAATGAACTTTACCACTGTGAATTAAAGCTTTTCTCATGTAAGTAGTTGAATTTTGCAGAGAAGTCCTTTTTGTTCCATTGAGTATTCTGTAACGCCCCCTGTCTCCCTCCACAGGTACTACGCCGACATAAATCGTCTGCCTGCCATCAGTGACCAAGACATGAACGCCTATTTGGCAGAACAGGCCCGACTCCACTCCTGTGACTTCAACATGCTCAGCGCTCTGAACGAGATCTACTCCTACGTCAGCAAATACAGTGAAGAGGTGAGGAGAGGCTGAATAGGACAGGAGTATGGGACACTTGAGGAGGCAGGGACAGTGGGAACATGGGGAAATGTAGGACACTTTATTTTGGCTTTGTCTGGCGCCAAAATACAGAATCATTTAAATTTATGGTGAATATTTAGTTTCACATTCATTTATTTATAAGTGGTATATTTTTAAGGTGTGCTGTGGCTTTTTGAGGTTGGGTGCCTGCTATATGCTGGTCTCCATGGGGATGTTTTGGCATTGCCTGTAATGTTTCACAATGTGGCATTCATCATAACTGGAATGTAATTCATCTATATTGCATTTTTTTCCACTAACGGCGTTTTTAATGCTAAAAATACAGTTTTTCGGTGAGTAGGTTCTTAACAGAGTAGAATCACACAATTTTATTTGGATATCAACAACATTTTGGCACTAGGGCTTCATCAGACAAAAAAAGTTGGTTTGCCTCTCCATATATCTGACCTGTAACTTGGTCTGGTCTCCATGGAAACAGATACATTTAGTGTCATACTACAGGCAAAGCAATGACATCACCATGAAGACGAGTAGAAGTAGACGCAAAAGTTGACGCAAAAGTATAGTATAGAACTGAAAAATAAGAAGTACTATAATATTACTCATATTAATGGTACTTAATGCACGAACAGCACTACTCCCACTTCTTAAACTGTTAGCGAAACTTTGACTACAACATCTATGTATATTTGATCGTCTTTCAAAATAAGGCCCATCCCATGAATTTCCAAGCAGCCCCAGCCGTACTCTAATACTAATGTGTTGTTGATCGGATCACACTTGATTTTACATTTGCCTGCTGCACTGTGCATTCACAGGAACATCCATCTTAAACCTGCTCTGAACCGCCACCTGCTGCTTGTTGTTTCCTCCTTCTTCTTTTCATCATATTTCCCCTCCCGCTGTTTTAATCCCATCACACATACATTTCACATGCATTACATTACTGCACACTATAATTAATCTTGCATTCTTTCATAATGAGAATTCCCTTGTAGCGTATAGTGTATATAGTCATTTCCTATGGCCCTCTCTCCTCCACTGAAGCATGCACACTCAGAGAACTGTGCTACTCCAGATTTTACCTGGAGGGCAGTGCTGGGCGGTCTCTACATTATCAGACGCAGCCTCACTCAATTATACGCAGCTTGTCAGCACAGATTGAATGAAAGCTTGGTGTGTTGGTGTGTGTGTGTGTACTTAGCCTTAGGGAGCACTGTAGGGGTCAAAGGTCAGGGGATCAGAGGAGAGGCGAGAGGAGGGGGGAGGTGGACCAAAGCACAGAGGTCAAGTGAGTTCAACAAGGCGAATCATGAGGCCTATAATATGAATAGCATTATTACCTGAGTAAAATGCTGCTATTACTACTACAATGAATTGCTTTTAATTCATTGTTCTATTGACAACTACTAGCACTACCTCTACACAATAAGCAATTATTGTCTAGTACAAAGAAAATTGAAAATATATAGTAGTAGTAGTAAAAGTACTTACTGCCTCTTCACAATTTTAATGTTACTTTAAGCGGAATGTAGTTTCTTTACTGCTCCACGTCTATATACCATAGCACACCCAGAAGCCATACATACTCATTCATTGCCAAAAAGAGTAGAGTGCTTTGCCCAAGGGCATAAAAAAAGGACTAGCGGGATTTGGGAGATGGCAAACTTATATCCTGGTCACCCCATTACCACCACAACTACTACTACTACTACTATTATTATTACCAATACCACTACTACTACTACTACTACTACTACTACTACTACTACTAATACAAATACTGCTAATATCGCTACCACTACTGGTACTACTATACTGCTGCTACAACTACAACTATTTCTAGTACCATGACCACCACTACTATCACTTCATACTACTACTTTAGTTTAGTTATACAAGATTGCTCGAGTCGTTGTCCAAAAGTAAAGAGTAAAGAGAGTATGCTGTTTACTACTTTTTGTACTACTACTACTAACTTCTTCTACTAGTGCTACTACCGCAGTACTGATGCGGTGACCACACAGTTTGTATGGATTAGATGTGAGCACGCCCCTTGTACTGCGAATAGTGTCCATTATCCACATTTCTACAGAGCGCTGCCTTTGGACGCAGCATTTATGAGACATTGGGGCGGTAATGTCAGACGCTCCTGTGGGGAACATTAGCCTGACCTTTACTCACTCTCACTCCCTATCCCTCCTTTCTCTCTTTCCCTCTCTCCTCCCTCTCTACCTCACTATCTCTTACTGTCCTCATCTCTTTTTCTCTCTTTTCTCCATCTTTTCGACCTCTCCCTCTTTAACCCTCTCTCCCCTTCTCTTTCCTCCACTCTCTCTGTCTCCCTTTCTCCTTAGGTCTCTTCCACCTTCTCATTCTATCTCTCTCACTCATCCTCTCTCTCGAGTCTCTCTCTTTCTCACTTCCTCTCTATATGCTGTTCTACTTTCCTCTATCTCTCTATTTCTGTCCTCTCTCTGTCTCTCTCTCTCCATGTTCTCCCTTTCTCCCTATCTCTTTGTCGCTCTTTCTTACCACTCTTTCTCTTATTCTCTCTGTCTCACCCTCTACCCTCTCTCTTGCTCTCTTTCTCTGTCTCTCTCCCTGCTGTCTCATTCTCTCTTCTCTCTCTCTCCTCTCTTCTCTCTCTCACCCCCCCTCTCTCTTTTCACCTCTCCCTTCCCCTCCTTTATCTCTCACTCTCTCCCCTACTCTCTCTCTTCCCCTCTCCCTCCCTCATCTCCATTCATGCTTTATTTCCACCTATTATCCGTCCAACCTTCCCTTGAACCTCACATTTTGCTACCTTTGCAGCCCACCTAGATCCGGACACATGGAACCACACAGTTTTTCCTTTTCCCCCACACATTGCTGAGTGTATAAAAAATCATCTAACACTATTAAGCCACCTTCATTCTTCTAAAAGGTGGTGTGTCAGGCTAACCACGGCTAGCAGGGCACAGCTAAATGGATTTAGGAGGGGAGATGGTGCACCTGCATGCTCGGTTCAGATTAATAATAGATTCTATCAGGGCTAAAAAGACGGAGGAAGATGGGGGTGTGTGGGAGGGAGGGAGGGAGAGGGGTGTAAGGGGGGTGGGAGAGCACTTAAGCAGATGAGTGGGAGATGGGAGCCAGCAGGCGCCATTGTGATGAACAGGACAGGAAGCAGGTTCACTCAAAAGAGGAGGTCATGAAATGGGGGCGGTGGTAAAATATGTTAAAAAAAAAAAAAAGTAATAATAATAATAAAAACACACATTACGGTCACACACATTGACATTTTTATAGTTGAGTTTTATACTGAAAACACATTGCATTGTCATTGTTCAATCACATTTTGCTTAAGATTGCAGATAACTATTACTCATGTTTGGGGGCAGACAGAGAGAGAGGGATAAACAATGCTTCTAGACAGACTTTCAAACTTACTCCAACCAAGAAACGAACACAAAACACGTGGATTGTGAGAGCAGAAGCTTCAGAAACAGGCAGGAGTGACTGTTAAAGCCATGTTACACTATATATGTAAATTGTGCCTATGTTCTGTTCTTAAGAGACAGGTTTTGGCTCTTCTCAGCACACTGGTGAACACGCACACAAACATGGACAGCTCGACTACTTTCTTAACAAAGCTCTGGTACCTCTACACTTCAGAAGATGAGCTCGTGTCTACAATGTGGACTTTGACTTGGAGGCTCTGGTCTGCACCAACAGGGAGCGGTCAAGAGCCACATCCAAGAGCCCTCAAACCCAAAGGACAGAAGTCTGGTCCAGGTACTTCCACCTCTGGTCCAAGGTACTTCCACCCCTGGTCCAGGTACTTCCACCCCTGGAGCCACAAGAGACCCAACTGGTGTCTCCCAACATCCAGGACTCCTCAAACCCTGAGGAAAGAAGTCTGGTCCAGGAACGTACACCCCTGGAGGACAGCACTCTGCTCAGGGAGCTGCGTGAAGAGTTGAAGCAGACAAGGGCCAAGCTTGGAAATCAGGTCCAAAGAAGCTTTGTTTAGGACTGCAAACTTAAGAGGAGAAGATGGGCAAAGAAAAGGCCTTCAAGTTCACTGCTACTCTTCAGAAGAAAGACTCCAAGACCTAGTTACCGCACATAAGGCACTCTGGTACTTGTATGATTTTACAAAACAGGAAAATGTACAACTAAAACAAGAGCTTGCCAACTCCAGAGAAGTAATGGAAAAGTTGAACCAAAAAGACTCACTGCTACTCTTCAGGAGAAGGACAAGAAACTACAAGACCAAGTTAACGCACATTATGAGATCCAGTCCCTGAATAATTCTAAAGTACAGGAAAATATGCATCTAAAACAAGAGCTTGCCAACTCCAACAAAGTTACTAACTAAACACCAAAAAAGACTTGGAGTTGAATTTTTGGTTATACCCTCTGGCTCCATGCACACAGGCCTATGCCAGCCCTGAGAAGATTCTAATTTGAGTACTTCCTTGGACTACTACTTCATACTTCAATTTCTGTAATATTATTTTGAAGCAACAATATCCTATCTTGAGTGCAATTTTTGGCTATACCCTCTGGCTCCACACAGACTTACGCCAACTCTGATAAGACTCTCATTTGAGTACATTCTTGGACCACTACTTCATACTTCAACTTCTGTAATATTATTTTGAAGTAAAACAACACCCTCTTGAGTACAATTTGTGGCCACTTTACCCTCTGGTTCAACTCAGTCTTATGCCATGACCAGATAAACCCATATGGCTACTCTTCTTGCTCTTTTATATTAGTTTAAAGCTCATCTTGGGTGTTATGATGGAGACATGAATTGGTTCAGACAAGCACACAGCAGATGAGCAGATGCAGAGCACAGACTGTCATTCTCTTCTGAACTTAACCACACAAATGCCAAATTTACAATGCGCCCACTCAAAAGATAAAAAGCAATGCCTAATGCACAAATATTTCTCAGAGTTGTAGTCAGCTGCAAAGGGGATGATGTAATGTGTCTGCTCATTTAGGAATAAAGGCTTTCCACGCAGTGCACACAGCCATGAGATCTGGGGTTGATTGAATGATTCTCCTGTGTTTGTATAGAAATGTTCAATGATCTAGAGGCACGCCGCCCTCCTTCCAGGGCATTGGGCAGATGTTGCAATGGAAAATAAAGTATTGCGGATGGTTGTCTCCTAGCATAGTCTATTGAGCCACAAAATTCACTATATTAAATGATCTGTTTGTAATTTGGTCCATTATTGACCCTTTGTGGTTAAAGGTGACTATTTGACCCTATCTTGCAATTGTAAAAACTGCTATTTATTGATCGAGACAGAAATTGTATGTCCACGACAAACAAAACAAAGATGTAAGTTATTTCTAATAGGTCATAAAAAAAATCTCTCAACTAATCTCTCTCAAATCTCTCTCAAATAATAATAAATTAGGGAATAGTGTCTTGCTCTATCGCACAATTCACAAACGTAAATCAAACCTACAAACTCGGTTACAACCCTAACAGCCAAAAAAACCAGTAGCATTAGTAATTTTATTTTTTATTTTGAAAAAGTGTTCAAAAAAAGCTAAAATGTTCTAGCTTTGTAAATAATAAAAACAGTAGTCATTGTTTTAATGGTCCTATATTACACATAACTTTCTCTTGTGAGCTTTAAGACATGTTATAATGTTGTTACCTCATCAAAAACATACTTAGAGTTGTGTTTTGTTTCATTCATACAAGTTTGAGTAATCATTTATTATTAGTCTACATCTCCAAAGCTCAAAATTCTGTGTTCCACCTTGTGATGTCATGTAGTGGTACTTTTCAAGTGAACAGTTTCTTTTACCTTTTGTTCAGTAGACACAATTCCAGGTCTGAAATCATCCAAATGATTCTAGTGAAAGTGTATGGAGTTTAAAAACACACTGGAGCACTTCCTGTATTACCACATGACTCAGCCTTAATATGCAGGATTTGTGTGTTTAAATGTGTGAATGAAACAAAACACAACTCCAGGTGTGTTTGTGATGAGGAAACAATGCTGTAACATAGATCAGAAAATAGCGCCATATGGACAAGTGAATAACATTTTCGTATTTCTCTTGCAGATCACAGCCGCTCTGGAACAAGACGAAACGGCGAGGAAGCAGCGCCTGGCCTACAAGGTGGACCAGCTCATCTCAGCCATGTCTCTGGAGAGCTGAGAGCGCCCCCCGGAGTCCAGCAGAAGCTCTTACATTATACCTCTTCATCGTGGTGCAGTACAAACTTAAAACATGGAACTCACAAGCAGATAGACTCCGATGACAACGCCTGCTTTTGCTCTTCCTATATGACGGTACCAGCTATTTTCCAAGCCTAGAGACCGGACTAGCGCTTCACCTGCTGATCGCGGAAAGGAAGGAATGTCTATCGACACAACTTTTATTTATTTATTTGTTCCGATATTTGGGGGGGTAAAAACGTGTGCGTGTGCGCGTGAGTGTGCATGAAGAAAACTCCTGACTACATATTTATTCTCTGCTTGGATCGCGAAAAAGACGAGAAGCTGATGACGGCATTTCACAAAGGAGATTTTATTTTTCTACTTGGACATGAGTTGCAGCGTCTATAGACTGCGTAAAGATTGACACAGGTTGCGTTACGTTTCATTTCTATTCAATAATCTGGCCGAAATCTCTTCATCGAAGTGTATAGGGAGATTTGTAAAGTTGAGGAGGCGTGCTTGCACCTTAACTGTTGACATTGCGTTGGGTCCATTGGGTTCCTTCTGCTCATTCCCAGTCTGTACCCTTTCCAATGAGTCTCTATGTGAATGTACAAGTGTTTTACTTGGTTTGTCTGTTTGTTTTGTTGTAGTTTTTTGGCCCAGTTGACCTGCGTGCCATAAGTATTCAATTCAATCAATGGTCAAATCTGAAGACAGCAGAAAATTGTGGACAATGCGAGTGTTGGTTGGCCAATGAAAATGTTTTGCTCTATGATCTTGAATTCATTAGCAACACACAGTAATTTTGGTCTATGCTATAACATTGTTTCCATTCATTTTCTGTTATGGAGACTATGGTGGCACAGGTAATATCTCTCAGTCATTTTTTCAGGTTGGGTGTCTGCCACCATGGAGATGCTATTGCTTTGCCTGTAATGTTCCACAATATGGTGTTAAACTTGATTCTGGATGTTTTTATTGCTCAAAAATACCTTTAAAAACCTTAATTCTTACTATCAGTGTGGTCACCTCTTCACAGATCTCACCTGTAAATTGGCCTGGTGGTGTCTCCTGCTTGTCTCTATAGCGATTGATATGTTAAATACCATACTCTGGAAGATTGTAGGCAAAGCAACAACATCTCCATGGAGACAAGCAACTGGCTACTAGAAACCTACTAGAAAAGTTACATAATACACCTTTTACACACAACACATTGTTTTAGTTAACGTATTGCTTATTACCTCCGCCAAGGAGGTTATGTTTTCGTCTGAGTCTGTCTGTTTGTTTGTTTGTTAGTTTGTTAGCAAGATAACTCAAAAAGTTATGGATGGATCTTGATGAAATTTTCAGGAAATGTTCCTCATGGTAAATCCAACAGATGATTAAATTTTGGTGATGATCCAGAAGAAATCCTGGATTCTGGATCACTTTGAAAACTGAGCTGCTTGTCGGAGGTCTGCGCTCTCTGAGTGCTTTTCTAGTTTAATCTTTAGGTATTTTAATAGTGCAATCACATGGCAAGTTCCTATCATGGACACCATTTTGAGGACTTTTTATCAATATGTTATATAGAACTGTACAAATCATGAGTTTCAGTCACATTAGTTCATCCTGTTTTGAAGGACTTTTGCCTATTTAAATGATGAAATTTGTAGGGGGTTTTTTTATTATTATTGGCATGGCAACAACCCTAATCTTTATATCACATGACACCTATGGATAATTCTTTCATAAGATCTTTATATTACACAAACACAAAAACACAAAAAGTATTAATTCTGTGCCACCATTCTCTAGTAACATTAAACACAGCTAAAATTTCTGAAATGTGATTTATTTACCAGTTACACTCATTAAAAAGAAACTATTTCAAATCTCTTCAGTACTGCAGTCTGTCCACCATTTTCTCTGTCCATGGTCCTACTTCCAGATTCTCCTTGTGTCTGCAGCGCTCGCACTTACCCTATCAGGACGCCTCATCTTATACATGTCCTTAATTGCATGCTATCACATACTGAAAGTGTTGTAAGGATCCATCTTTGATTTCTAAGTGCCAACGCGTGGAGCCTGGATCAGTCCTGATGATCTGAGGCTGACGACATTGCTTCGCGACTGCCGCAAACGTCTTCATAAACCCACATTACCCAGTGCCAAATCCGCCATTTTGTTTCCAGGTGTCCAATCGCATGACAGTAATCGGTTTATGCTTTATACAGTAGAAGTGGTAAAGGTGTAATTTGGAGTATTTAAAATGAAGGTACGAAACAAAATCATGGGACTAAAAATGTATAGTTTTGCACACATTTCAGACATTGCTGCAAAGACCTGTTATATCTAGACTAACAATATTACAAAAATTGGGATAATCCTAAATATAGCCTCTAAAAATAAGGCTGGACTTCAAGCTACTTCCCAATTTGCATCAGAAATCAACTATGGCAACTCCCATGGACAAACTGCATCTAATATAGGCCTATAATCAGGTATTCTATTTATGCAGCTTCTTTCTAAAAAATAAACTTTGTGAAAATTGCTTTGCCAAATGTAATAACATAAGGCTACAACTGACAAAGAACATATAATTGAGTTTATTCAGTCAAGCTAACAAACTAGCATGACTGACACAAATTGGGTAAATGACGCAAATCAGGCAGTGACAAGACAAAGTGTTTACAGAAAACACTTCTCAAGAAACAGCAAAAGTCTTGAGCTAATTCATAATTTTGTGCATGTGGTAGGATAATGGAGGTATGTATTTTTGACAAATCACAAAATTGTGTAACCACGACTTGTAATCTAAACCTTTTTAAACGTCTCAAAATCTCCCCATCCATCTGAGAACTAAAAACTGTAGACTGGATCCACCGGCCTGATGCGTTCTTCTCTTCTTCCGTTTGCTCGTTGTTTACATGGGGTACTTGAACGTAGCGTAGTCTAGCTTGTACAGTAGTGTTAATGCAGTTTGCGTGAGGTCATTTCAACAGATGGAGTGGGGCAGAGGTGCTTTTTTATTTGTGGCCTTAGACTTTCACTTTGTTATCGTTTATTTATGATCCCATTAAGTGTTTTGTCACTATTTCTCCTTCTGTGCTCCAAAAACCACTGCTAGTGAAGTTGCCCTGCAAACTGGGATATCTGTAGATGTGTTTAAAAAGGCTTCAATTCAGAACATTGATTTGGAGAAGATTTGACAAGTTAGGACTTAGGTCGAGTTTGACGATTAAGAGATATTTTTATAAGTCCTTTACCTATTGCCAAAATTCAACATGCTTGTCTTCATGGATAGAAGTTTTAATGCTATTATATGAAAAATTCCAGGCAAAGAAATAACAAGTAGAAATGTTACATAGTGCACCTTTAACTCATGGCATTACTTTATCTTTTTCCAGTGACAGATAATCTTGTTTTTGAAATTACAATATTATTAAAGCCAACCAAAACTACCTAGAAACAAGTATTAAGATTAAAACTGAAACAAATGTAATCTAAACACATCAAGCAAATACAACTCATCTCACAAAATATTTTGAATTTAAGTTTTTCTATTATCTCAAACCGATTCTTTTTTGCGGTGTGGAACTTCAGAGCTTTTTAAACAGATGTGAAGCCTTTTAGCAGACACTTCCCAGTTTGACAGAAAATGGGCGGGGTTCATGTTCTAAATCCAGCCAGTAGGGGGCAGAGTGGCCATAATCCATACTTATTATTTTCTTGTACCATAGGGAAAGCACCTTGTTGACCACTACCTAACGGTGCACATTCAGAGCACAGCTTCTTCCTTGTTTTGAGGTGTCTTCCCGATTTCAGCAAATAGAATTGTATCCTCCTCATACCTCACATTGCTTAAAGGAGTAATGCTTGTTATTGTTTTAAACCAGGACCTAAATGCCTTCTCCTCTTCCAAAGGGATCTATGTGTGTGTATCCGGCTCCTATTGTCATGAACTGGTCCAGGGTGGCAATCATATGTTTTGTTGTTTTAGTTCATTTACAAAGAATTTCAAAAAAGTTGGGACAAATGCAATGTTTTCTACTATGTTTTGGTGAAATTTGTTCATAAACTAAACTAAAATAGAAATCTTGTCTTTGGTTAATCTGAAGTTTAAAAAAATATATATCAAAAATGTTTTCAGTTCATAGTGTTTTTTGACAAATTGTACCAACTTTTTTGAGACTCAAATTTTTAGTGTATAATTTTTGTCATGAACTGGTCAAGGGTGGCTATGAGATTTTTTTAATATTATTTTATTATAACATTTAAAAAAAAAAAAAAAAGTTGGGACAAATGTTTCCCACAGTATTTTTTGTGAAAATTGTTTGAGGAAAAAAAAAAACATATCTCTGTTTAATCTGGATTTTTTTTTTTTTTTGTACCAACTTTTTTTTTGTTTTACAGTGTATTCTTTTTTATTGTTTTATTTTATTTTATTTTATTTTATTTTTGCTTCCCATTTGTCCCTTCCTCTTCTAACAATAACTAAACAGTATTTCAAAGTCATTATATTTTGCTATTACTTTAAGAAGAGTTTACTTTTCATTGCTGGTTGATTGATGATTTTTTTTTTTTTTTTTTTATTGCCAACTTGAGGAGGCTCTGTGCACTTTCTTTGCTGCCAAATAGATTGTGTTTTTGTCATTCCTTCTCCAAAAACAAAAACTTCCTGAACGTAATATTTTTATCCTATGTTTTATTTTTTGTCATCAGATTATCACCAGTTAACCTTCCGTCTGAAATCCTGTACTGATCCCCTGTAGACACTGGACTTAATGTAAAATAGTTATTACTGACAATGATAATAATACTGGCTGTTTGTTCTTGTTTTATAAAAGTGTTGTGAAAATTGTAAGAAAGTATTTAAAAAAAAAAAAAGGTTGGTTCTCTTGGTTTTTTTTTTTTTTATTTGCTTTGGTTTTGTTATGATAATATATAATTGTGTATCTATTGTACATATGAAGCACACCTATTTTGCAAGCCAAGGATTCACTTTGTACTGTTGTTATATATAAATAAACTTTGCTGGTTAAAAATTGCATTGAAGCTGGAATCTGATTTTGTGCGTTTGTTTTTTAAGTGAAGATAAGTGAAGATTTGTACCATGTTATAATGTTCTCTCATCAAAAACATGTCTGAAGAGTCCTCCTTTCAGTTAACTGTAAGATTCGGTCCAGTGCTCCGCCCACAAGCCTACATCACCCACGCTCCCACACAACACTTCTCCTTAAATATACAAAAGCGTGATACAAAACTGTATGCAACAACTTCACAAACCTGGTGCGATGTACAGTACAAACTCGGCGTCAAAAACGAAACAGAAATTATAAAACATGTTAATACATTATTTGCAGGGAATATAGTAATTTCATGAACAATAAAAGGTAACATGGTGATCGAAGTATGTTGTGTTAGCAGTAAATACCTCACAGAAATAAAATACACCTTCTTTAAAGAAATACTTCTGCTATTCTGAGTAAACACGACACTTGTGCTCCTGGAGTTTTACCTTGAATAGAGCAAATTAGCACAACCACAAATTATTGTTAAACAGCGGCTGACCCCTGTTTGGAAATTGTTATGTATAATTATGTTTTTATACTAAATATGTATAATTGTATGATCAGACACAATTGGCCGGTGTGTTTTATTATGCAAAACAATGAAAAATGCTTGTGTGTATTTGCTTAAATTTCAAAATAGGTGATTGTATTTTGTTTGTTACAGCTAGAGTTGATACAGGACTACCAGGACTACTTTAGCTGGAGGATTTGACCTGTTGTGTGTTTTTTGAGTCTCTACACTATGCATTTTTTCTAGTAGAAGGTCTGCTACTTGCTTGTCTCCATAGAGATGTTATTGCTTTGCCTGAAAGATTCCACAGTATGGCATTAGTACTGACTGATCTATATTATACATATTTTATTATGGCTATTTTATGTTTTATGTTCCAAAATTTGAAAAACATTCATACTGTGAGTGCGCTTGCTTCCCCTTGGATCTGATTTGTAACATGGCGTGATAGTGTCTCCTTTGTCTCCATGAATGTAGAATAATTTAATGCCTTACTGTGAAATATTCCAGGCAAAGCAATAACATCTCTATGGAGACAAGCAATAGCAGACATTTCACTAGAAAAGATGCATGAAGGTAAGCAGGCATTGGACTCTCCACCAGAAAAGCTGCATAATGCAACTTTAAAAGGCACACTGCAATTTTTAAATCATTAGAAAACAACCTCTTAATGGCTCTTTCTTTCATGTAATAAACATTATAATAAAAAGTATTGAAGCAGTTATATAGATATTAAAACTCAAACAGCACATTTCAGACCCACTGCTGCTAATCCCTATGGACAGTATAGACTCCATACTGTTATATATAAGGGCATTCTTCACTGGATTTGCTTATTCAAGGGTTTTTTTTTTGCTTTTTGCAGATCCCAGTGATTCCCAGTTTCTGCTCCTGTCTTTACACCAGCAGCTGCAGACAGAGCACGTGCCATTGTGGAAGTGAGGGCCAGAGAAGACAATTAACACATAAAATAGTCTTTTCTATTTAGGTTTGATAAAAGTTGCTATAGCTTCTTTTAGGATTAAGACACAATTTGACTTTTGGCTACTAGGATTAATTCTAATAAAAAGTGGTAGCTTGTTCCTAGTCCAAACATCATTTAAAAACATGCAGCTTACAGGCACCCAAGTAAGTTTTCCTAATGAACAATATAGCATTTGCCCTACATTTTGAGCATTAATGTAGCCTATTATTTATAAGAGCATAATTAAAATGTACCCACAAACACATTATGCAGTCTAAAAATGAACTGATGCTTGTGACATCACTTGTAAACAAGAAGTGGGCTACCAGCACATGTTTAAATGTCTTATATTATGCAAAATTTACTTTTATGAGCTATAAGCCATGTTATATATGTTATATATGTTATAGCCATATTATTACCTGTTTTGTTTCATTCACACATGTTTGAGTAATCCTGCATTATTGGTCTAGCTATGACTCCAAAGCTCAAAACGCTCTATTCACGAAGTGGTAGTTTTCAAGCTGCCTTTTACCTTTTGTTCAGTAGAGACTGGCGATTCCAGGGCTGAATTTATCCAAATGCTTGTAGTGGAGGTGTATGGAGTTTAAAAACATAGTGTAGCACTTTCTGTATTATCACAGAAGTGGAGTGTTTTCAGTTTGAGAGAAGAACTCAGCCTAAATATGCAGGATTTGTGTGTTAAACATGTGAATGAAACAAAACACAACTCCAGGTCTGTTTTAATAAGGAAACAGCATTATAACATAGATCAGAAAATAACATAATATGGGCCCTTTAAGCAACGATCACGATTATATGGATGTTTTTTTTAGTCCAGAGAATTGTCAGCGAGACCACAAACGTCCATTTTCCTGTGTGCAGGTGGATTGAATCTGCCTCACTCCAGGACTCGGTGTGCTCCTGCGGTGCTCTGGAGAGGCTCTGATCCACACTGTGCTCATCTCCAGGGAACAGCTAAAGCCTTTACTGAGAAGCTGCGTAAGATGACATCCCATTCACTGAGGATTCTCCGCTGGATTACAAGGCAAAATCTGAAATAATTATTAGATTTAGGCCAAAAAGAAAGAGTCTGAGGAGATTTACAATTTTTGACTCTTGTGAGCTTTAAGCCATGTTATAATGTTGTTACTTTATCATACAAAATTATTTTCATCCACACGTTTGAGCATCTCCAAAGCTCAAAATGCTCTCTTCCAACTTGAAGCCATAGTTTTCAAGTTTAACAGCTACTTTTTACATTTACCTTGAGCAGATCGGCAATTGCAGGGCTGAAATCATCCAAATGATTCTAGTGAAGGTGTATGGAGTTTAAAAACACAGTGGAGCACTTCCTGTATTACCACATAACATCCCAAGATGGAAGAGAGTGTTTTCCGTTTGAGAGAAGAACCCTTACTCTGTTGTTTTGTTTGGTGATGAAATGGGACATTCCCTCTGGAAGGTCTCGGAGTATTTGCTCTGGAAGGTTGTCTGCCACATTTGCTGTCACATTTGCTGTTTGAAATATTTGAGTGACAACAATATGACAAAGCTATGGCCATGGAACAAATACATTTGATTAAAAAAAAAAGAAGAAGAAGAGGCTATGGCAAATAAATGGCAAATAGGTGATCAGGTGGTCGTAGTGGAGATGGGCTGAGTTAAATTGCTCACTAGTGAGACTCCAGGTGTGAGGGCTCTGACTGTGGATAAATATAGAGCTGCCCCCTGCTGCTCAGGCTGTGTGTGTGTGTGTGTGTGTGTGTGTGTGTGTGTGTGTGTGTGTGTGTGCATGTGCGTGTGCGTGTGCGTGTGCGTGCGTGTGTGCGTGTGTGCGTGTGTATGTGTAGGTGTGTGTGTGTGTGTGTGTGTGTGTGTGTGTGTGTGTGTGCGTGTGTGCGTGTGTGCATGTGTATGTGTAGGTGTGTGTGTGTGTGTGTGTGTGTGTGTGTGCGTGTGTGTGCGTGTGCGTGTGCGTGTGTGTGTGTGTGTGTGTGTCATTAGAAGTACACAGCTCAGGCCTAGGCTACGGACAGTCTGTGGTCTATGGACAGTCTGTGGTCTATGGACAGTCTGTGGTCTATGGACAGTCTGTGGTCTATGGACAGTCTGTGGTTTAAGGACAGTCTGTGGTCTATGGACAGTCTGTGGTCTATGGACAGTCTGTGGTCTATGGACAGTCTGTGGTTTAAGGACAGTCTGTGGTCTATGGACAGTCTGTGGTCTATGGACAGTCTGTGGTCTATGGACGGTCTGGTGCTTCCTTAGTCTGCAGCACAGACTGACTGTGGAGTCTGCAAAATGAACCCATGTATTGTAACTGGGTGTCAGACAGTGTTTACAGTGATAATATGGTGAGCTCTGTGATACCAATCCAGAATGGCACCTGTTAAATGTTCGGAAAGAAAGGAGTGATAGCAGATTTTTAGCCAATATTGACATGCTTTGAGAATTAAAAAAAAAATAGATTTTAGGTAAATGAATGTGTAGCATTATATATGTACTATATATACACTTTATATGTGGACTCAAACAGATTAACCTGGACCTGTGTTTTCAAGTTTTTCTTGAGTTTTAACAGACAATCCATGTATGGCATGTACAGGAAAGGCTAAACTAGAGCTGAAACTTTGTGGATGCAGATTATCTTGATTTTATGTTCAGCTAGGTTTGGAACAACGTTTTTTTTTTTTTTGTTGTTGTTGTTTTTTTGCTTGTTTGTTGTCATTTTTTATCCAAATGCCTTTAGTTACTTTGCCATTGTGGCTCAAAATTCCATTGAGAACAATAATGTGAGGTACAGGCCCTTTAAATTTCCACTACAGATGATAACCTTTCCAGATATAAATGTAGATTGTCACTCCCTCATCAGAGCGCTGTCACATTACAACTGCTGTACATTTCATTAATGAAACTACTGCACATCACATCAGGTCTGTGAAGTTGTAGTGTACAGTTTTATATCATATTTTGTATATTTATGGAGAATTATGGTAGTATGGGTGACCTAGGCTTGTGGGCTGAGCTTTGGACAGTATCGTACTGCTAATGGTTCAGACAGGGCCCGGGAAACACTCATGGATAATATATGAAACCTCTTCAGGCATGTTGTTGATGAGGGAGCTAGAACATGGTAGAAAACATTTTGCATAATACCCCCGTTTAAAAAAACAAAAAAAATTATATTAAAAGTCAGATATTACACAAAATTGACTCTTTTGAGCTTTAATGTTATGTTATAATGTTGTTACCTCATTAAAAACATACCTGGAGTTGTGTTTGTTTCATTCACACATGTCTGAGTCCACCTTGTGATGTCATGTAGTGGTAGTTTTCAAGTTTTACGTTTTGCTCAGTAAAGATGGGCAATTCTAGGGCTGAAATTATCCAAATTATTTTAGTGAATGTGTGTGGAGTTTAAAAACATAGTAGAGCACTTCCTGTATAGCTACCAGATGACATTACAATATGGAACAAAGTATTTTCTGTTTGAGACAAGCACTCAGCCTAAAAGTGCAGGATTTGTGCGTTAAATGTGTGAAGGAAACAACATTATAACATAGATCAGAAAATGGTGTAATATGGGCCCTTTAACCGTTTTCAGACAGAACCTGCTTCTCTTCCTCTTGAGTTTTTGTCCGACCTGTCTCCTCTTCTCCCTCCTCAGACGGTAAAAACGCTTCTCCTCCTCTCTCTCTCCTTTCCCTCTCCCTCCTCCTCCGGTAATGAGCGTGGTCACAGCGGGCCTCCTGACAGCTCCGGTGGGGTGTCTGCGTCTCTTTTAGCAGTGCACTGCAAAAACAAAGAAGTGGGAGTGAGCTCTGTCCATATACGCCTGTGGCCTCTTTAACTCTGCCAACTGCGTGCTGAAAAAAAAATGCCCATCCAACTTATTTCTCATGCAAATCTCCAGCGGGGGAAATTAAACCACAAAAGCGCGCCCACGTCGATCGGACACAGTTGTTGTTCAGAGGCTAGCGAGGTGCAGGTGAGGAGACAAACTGCCAAATTTTGCAAGCTGAGCACTTCTAATTTGCATATGCAGATGTTAATTACCACCACGGACCAATCAGTGAGCCGCCCCCCTCCGTCTACCCCTCCTGACCCCCCCCCACCATTGGCCCATCAGGTTACCACAGTGACTCCCCCGGCTGATCATAATAACGATAATCACCGCCCGATTTTCCCCTCACAGCTCATTTTCTCCTCGTGAAAAGGCCAGAGAGGAGCTGTCAGGTTCTCCGCGCCGCAGACCTTAACCGTTGCAGGAGCGGGAGGGGGGAGTTCTGGGGGGGGGGTGTGATGGAGGGGGGTACGCCACCTGCCACACGCGCCCCAGAAGCGCCAGATAGAGAGGTTATAGTTGTGGTAATAATGAGAGCCAGGGCAGCCATGCGTTGTGATGTAATTGTAGGCTGGATGGAGCAGGGTGATCTGGAGGGTACAGAGGGGGCACGGAGGGGGAGGCGGAGGTTAGCGCAGATGAGATCAGGTGATGCTTGTTATTGCACCGAATTACATGGCTGAGACCGGTCTGCTCCGTGCCAATCGGAGGGAGGTGAGGTCATGAGGAAGCGTGAAATTAAAGCGCAATTTTAGTTCTGGTTCTTCACGGAGTTTGCATGTTCTCCCCGTGTCTGGTTGCTACAAGATCACGGAGGCGGGCCCCCAGGCACTGCACTGGCATTGACGTGGCTTTGAAAGATGATTTAAATAAAGTAAAAACAATAAAGTGTGCCATAACCTTAATAATCCTAACAAATATATAGGTGGTGTATTATTAGCAGTAACTTGTCCACCACTTCGACTCCATGTTGCTTTTTTCCTGAAATGATCTACAGTATGGCATTTAATTTAACTTATCTCCATGGAGACAAGCAGGCCACATCACCAAGTCAAGTTACAAGTCATATCTGTGGAGAAGTGGACCTGTACACAATAATAATGCATGATTTTGTGGTAGTTTTGAGAGATAAAAACACCTGTAATTGCATAAATACAAGGTATATTTGTTTAATGTCATACTGTGGAACATTACAGACAAAGCAAAAATATCTCCATGAAGAAAAGCATGTGACGGACCCTTCACCAGAAAAGTTACACAATGCACCTTTAAATCCCATTAGCAATTGTACTCGAGATACACCAAATTGTAGATAGCTCTTTTGAGTGTATTGCAAACAGATTTTAGCGTTCCGATCTTCCGAAGTGAAGAGCTCTTTCTATTTTATTGTTTATTAATCATGTTGAGTACCACAACAAAACATTTTTTTTATTTTTAAGTTGTAAAATAGACTACAATGTTGTCATGGTGACAGCTCTCAACAATATGAGAGTTCAAAATAAAAATATCCAAATTTGACTTTTCTTTTTGATCAAATATCCCTTTAAAAAAAAAAAAAGACAATTTCAAACCTGTTCTATCGTCTCCTCTTTCCTCTCCTCCTGAATTGTCCATGGTGAGTTTTTAAAAGTCGGTTTGGGGCCCTCTTCAGTGAGAATTATTTAACCGCTGCGGGCCAGGGGTGGTACCAGATTCAATTTTAACAAGACGAGACATGAGAATGGGTCCAAGAGAACAAGAAAAGATGACATTTTTACTTTTTTTTATAATAAATAAATTGTTCGATTCAGTTCATAATTTTGGTCTCAGAATTTTTAGTTATTTAATTAAAGGTGCACTGTGCAACTTTTCTGGTGGAGGGTCCGCTACTGTTATTGCTTTGTCTAGAATGTTCCACAATATAGATTAAACCAATCTATTACGAGGGAGACAAGAGGTTACAGCACTATGCTACATTACAGTTCAGATCTGTGGAGAGTCGCCCCTTTCACAGAAGGAATTACTGTATTTTTGAGCAAATGAATAAATGCTAGATGAATATGTTTAAAGTCATACCATGGGACACATTAAAATCTCCATGGAGACAAGCAGAAAAGTGTCAGAGTAGCAGTGCTTTTTGGAACTATTTCTTCTCAAAACTTGTAACTTAGCAAATGAAGTCTTTTTCTGTAGCAGCCAAAGGTAAATATATGAAAAACAAAATCTCGTGAGATCATTTTCACATGAGATCTTGACCCATCTCTACTGGGAGGTTTAAAACATACAAAAGAACATATAAGAACAAAATCAACTTCTAGGATTCATTCAGTGGAAGTAGAACAATGACAGCAATTGTTACCCAGCAAAGATAATCAAATTACAAAACTGCTATAAACATATTCATTTCAGACCAAGCACCATGACATCTACTGGGCCAAAAACAGGTTTAAACCAGGTCTAAATCAGTTCCTTTCTAGTTCTAATCAAAGGAAGACTTAAAGGTGCACTGTGTAGCTTTTCTGGAAGAGGGCCAGCCAGTTGCTTGTTTCCATGGAGATGTTATTGCTTTGTCTGCAGCGTTCCAAAGTGCGACGTTAAACTCATCAATCTCCACAGAGACAAGCAGACGCCTCCAGGCCAATTTACAGATGAGATCTGTGAAAAGGCAGAATGCATGTTTTAAAGGCATTTTTAAACAATAAAAACACCCATAAATTAATACATGCATCTTATATAAGTTTAATACCATACTGTGGAAAATTACAGGCAAAGTAATAACATTTCCTTAGCGTCGGACCCCTAACCTGAAAATTTACAAAGTGCACCCTTAAATGTGGGTTAAACTGACTTTAAAATCAGCAAATATTTGAACTGCAGAGGAATCCACAGACCACTTGAAGAAGATCACGTACAACAATTTGAGAAACACTCAATAGTCGGAGTAAAAGTACTTTGTATGTTGTGAGACTTAAGATCACACGTACTACCACTAAAATACTCAAAAATACAAAGAGCTCTCTGGATAATTATATCTCTATTTTCTAGTAGACCCTCTGCCTTTGTTGTTGAACAGAGGAGAGAATAAGAATAGAGAATTAAAATAAAGAGTATGATGCAAAAGAACTTTCCCTTATAATAAAAGTCAGTTCTTACATTCTACATGAAAATACTATTATGACAAAAACATATTACACTTTTCTATTTTTTGTTCAATTTTTGTCTCATTCTAAAAAACAAAAATAGCTTTCAATATTAATTGCCTGAACATAAACAAGGTTGATTTTTAGTCATTGCTTTTCTGCTGGAGGGTCCATCACCTACTTGTCTCCATGGAGATGTTATTGCTTTGCCTGGAATGTTCCATGGTATGACTTTAAACATTTCCATCTAGCATTTATTCATTACGAGTGTTTCTATTGTTCAAAAATACCCTAATTCCTTCTGTGAATAGGGGCGACTCTCCACAGATCTGACGTGTAATGTAGCGTGGTGCTGTAACCTGCTTGTCTCTCTCGTGATAGACAGGTTTAATATATACTGTGGAACATTCTAGACAAAGCAATAACGTTTCCATGGAGACAAGCAGGTGGTGGACCCTCCATTAAAAATGTTACGCACTGCACCTTTAAAACAAACAAACAAAAAAGACTTCAGTCCTCCAAAGTCTGAACTCTGCTCCAAACCACACACTTTTACCGGCAGAGGTGAAAGTAAATACAAAAAATAGAAAATAAAAAATAGAAAATATTCATTAAAATTTGATTACAGATTGAATTTTGTTGCTATTACTGTAACAAGCACTGTAAAGTCACACGCTATGCCCTTTATGGCCACTAGAGGTCAGTGTTGAGCTGTGTACAAAGCCCCTCAATCTTACGCCATATTTCCTTTTAATGCCTGATCTTTTTGCGCCATCTAGCGGTCAAACTGAGATAGCAACTTGGCGCTGGGATTTCAACACAATAAAACCACTGAAGGCCACTTAAATTAAAAGCCAAAGCGGGGCCCAGTATAATAAATCTGCAGAACACACGTCACAGCCAAGTACTTTTTAAGCTCAATGAGAATTTTTACGCAATCGTAATGTGCAAGGCTCTGGCAAACTCACTGCTATTGTTATTGTACTATTACTTAACAATGAACGTATATTATTCAAGTGACATTGTGAGTTATAGTGCTTAAAGTATATTGAATAACAAAGATGCTATCAAAATGAAGACCATATGAGTGGCCAGGTTGGGTCCAAAATCCTGCCAAAACACATCTAGCTTATTGTGAAGTTACGCAATAGTCTGAGCTATCTTAAGTGCTTTAACGCTGGGAATGAGCCAAAAGCAATGTTTAATTTTCTGCCCTATAAAGACTCAATGGAGGCGGAGGACAGTGCAGTGAAGGAGTCAGGGCTTAATAGGAAAATAAGGTTCAAATGGTTTATGTTCCACTTTGTAATGCGGGCTATTAAATCTGCAAACTCTGAAGTATCCTAGGGAGTACTAGAGAGGTGGAGTGTAACTATAAGTACTCTGTTACTATAAGAAGTACTTCTAACAGGTGTAATGGGTGTTATGGTGGGTTGTATATTGTATTAAATTACCTCATGTTACTAGTTTTTGTAGACTGTTTTTTGAAGGGGCAACAGTGGCTCATTTATTTTTATTTTTATTTTTATTTCCACTTTTTATTTCTACTTTCAAAACGTTTCGGTAGATCGGTTCTCATAAGTGCCTAGCTGAGGATTACTGACTGTCCATGTTTTTAGGTTGGCAGTTATATTGCACCAAATGCATTACAGTTTCAGGACTTCCCAGAATCCATCCCTCTCTCCAAGCGAAACTACACAAAAAAACACCAAAGAAACAAAAATTAACTGTTCGTCAAGTCTAATCCTGTCAAAATGTGCATAAAAGGTGTCCATGTCCACTCAAAGTCCAGTTGTTTCTTCCTTGTAGAGTGGAAAATCTTCTCCAGGGTGCAGTAGGATAATAGTTGCATACTTTAGGGTAGTAATTCTGATATCACAACATTTGTACTCATGCACGTGTAAGCTTTTCTGGTGGGGGTCAGTCATCGGCTTGTCTCCATGGAGATGTTTATGCTTTGCCTTAAATCTTCCACAATATGACATTACATTTGCAAGTGCTTTAAAAATACCTCGAAAAACATCCTTTGTTATTGTGAGCGGGGTCACCTCTCCACAGATCTGACCTGTAACTTGGCCTGGAGGGGTCACCTGTCTGAGTCTATGTTGACAGATAAGTGCCGTAGTGTGTTCCATGCAAAACAAAAACATCTCCATGGTGACAGCAGGTTCTTGCCATTGCCATGTAGTCAGAATATAGTACTTTAATATTATTCACAAGTAACCATAGTTTGTCTACTTCAATATTTACTGAAAAACAAAGATGTCCCTGGGATACGTTGGCAAAGAGCTGAGAAGTTTTGATAGTGATTGAAAATGTCTGAAATACAAACGTTTGCGCCCTTTTAACCTTGAGCGTAAATCACTTCAAGATGGCTTCCGAGCTGACCAATCAGAAGCAACAAAAGCTATGACCTGTTCAGCTGACATGGGAAAACCAGGCTCCTTACAAGATTATAAAAAATACTTTGAGCAGATGCAGATGGAGACGTTGCGGTGGTTTGCAGGTGTGTCCACTGTATTTTTTCCAATACAGATTCTGACTTTGTGCAGATGTGAGTTGGATTTTGAGCTGGTCCGGTGTTTTTATGAACAATAGAAGTCAGTTTTCTCCAGAGACAAGTTCTAAAGGGGAACATCTGTGGTGGAAGTGAAGGCCAGTAGAATGTGGTGCAATGGGAGGAGATCAGGAGGGAAGTTTGGGGAATGCTATAACATATTTTGGAAAGATTTTATGGATTATAAAAGTTGATAGATGTAGGCTGTGCAAAAAATCAGACATTTGTTGGGTGTAAGATTTCAGTATTCTATAGGCTTATAATATTAAAGGTGCACAAAGGTGTAATTTTTTTTCATCAACTGCTTGTCTTGTAGATATGTCATTGCTTTGTGTAGAGTATTATGACATTCAACTGTGATATCTCCATGGAGACACGCAGGTAGCGCCACCAGGCATAGTTACAGGTCAGATCTGTGGAGAGGCAACCCTGCGTGCTTTTCTATGTATTTTTGCCCAGTAAACTCATGGTGGGGAAAAAAAGATGGATACATAAGTTTAATGCCATACTGTGAAACATTCTAGGCATAGCAATAATATCCCCATGGAGACAAGCTGGGTGGGAGACCTTCCACCAGAAAAGTTACGCAGTGTGCTTTTGTTAGAATGCAGATTTTTGCTCTAAAATGCCTAATTTGATGGCTAAGTGTGCTTTAACCTCCAAGGACCCGAACTCTTGCATGGCATGCTTTATTGATTTCTCTTTGTTATTTGGGCTGATTGGGACCTGATGAGTGCAAAAACAAAGAATTATCTTTTTACATGATGTAGTTTCTGAGAAAAATGATGTCCACATGTGAGGGCATTCACAATTGAATAATGATTTGCAAAAACTATGAACACAGCAACATTTTTACTGAGTGTAAAAACAAATGAAAAACAACAATTGTGGCTCATTTGAAGTGCAGGTGCAGGAAAACCTTTAACAAAGTAAAAAAAAAAACATTCTGAACATTCTGAACTCTTAAAAATATTCTAAATTGAACATTTTTGCATTGTTGCTGTTCTAAACTGTCCACCTGTGCGTGAAAGGCTTTGTAACAGTGTAACAGTGTAACAATGTGTTGTACTTATGTGGTTGTAGGAGGCTGCGGGTGCACTATGTAACTTTTCGGCTGGGGGTCCATCACCTGCTTGTTTCTGTGGATATGTCATTGCTCTGTCTGGAATGTTCCACATTTATTCATTTATTTATTACAGGTGCTTTTATAGCTCAAAAATACCCTGAAAGACATTCTGACACTGGGTCGCCTCTCCACAGATCTGACCTGTAGAGAGGCGGTCTGGTTTGGTCTCCATGATGATAGAAAGGTTTGATACTATACTGTGAAACATTCCTGACAAAGCAATAACATCTACATGGAGAAAAGCATTTGACGGACCCTCCACCAGAAAAGTTACACGATGCATCTTTAAGTAATTAGGTTCATCCATTTTTGATATCGCTTATAACAATACCACATAATCAAGAAGTAAAACTGCTGCTTTCCTCCATTAGTGAGTATGGCATCTTCACTTTTTGACAGTGATATTTCTTGTAGCATCTAGAGTTCTGAAATGATCTGTTTTTCATGTCAGGTCACTGTAACCTTTTATATTTGCAGAATCACGCGCTCAAGCACTTAAGACCAAAATGATAGACAAATTACCCCTGACTCAAACTCAGTACAGCATAAGGTTATAATAATCATAAGTTACTGTGGTCTGTAAAAAGCAATTACTTTGAACTAAGCATTCATACAAGAAACTTACATTGGTACTTTTGGGGAGTTTAGGGAAATTTGTTAATGGTTAATTAGTGACAGGTATAATATATAATTATGTATACCCTAGTGAACTAGAAAATGACTGATTCATGACATCACAAGGTGGAACAGAGCATTTTGAGCTGCGGGGATGTAGACAGACTAATAATAAACATGTGTGAATGAAACAAAACACAACTCCAGGTGTGTTTTTGAGGAGATAACAGCATTAGAACATGGTTTGCGTAATATAAGACCTAAGGCCTGTACCAACATACAGTATAAACAGTATCTCCGACCAGTAGAAGGCAGTGTGGGACCAATACCATGTCACACTCTACAAAATTAGAAGCACAAACGATTAAACAGCTTTGCAATTTAAGCCTGTCTCTTTATATGACCTAGTACGTAAGATAATATTAAAGTTTTCCTGTGTCTTTTTCATAACCTTTTTATGACTTTCAGAAATCAGACCAGTGTTGAGTTTGTGCTGAAACTGCCTGACAGCTGCCTGTCTGTGGGAAGCTTTATGTCAGGTTAACTTTGTTTCTTTTTTACAGGTGCTGTGGCATGAAGGACTTGTCAGTGTATTCAGTCTATGCCCTGGAAGGACTTATCTTTAACTTTTAGCTTGAGTCATGCAGTCAACTGAAAGATAAGTAAAAGAAATGTTATTAACCCTTTTTTGAATACATTTTTAAACTAATTATATAACTACTTTTCAAAGCATTCCTCTGCTCTTAGACAAGATCATTTTCCACTGAAATAACATGTTGAATTCTTTAAACATTTAAAGACTGTGGCTTTCATGACACTGTAGTCAAGGCCATATGAAATTGTACAAGGTACTGCATAATTGCAAGTTTTAGTACTTCTCATCTGCCTTGATTCCAGCCAGAACCACACGCTTTGACAAAACTTTACAAAGACGAGTGGATCTGGAGCTGTATCATGTCTCCCTGATTTCAGAGGGTGTGACTGACAGGCGGATTAACCAATCAGAGAGACGCATGCTCCATTTGTGTCAAAAACAAACATGGCAAAGGGAAAAACTATTTAAGGACTGAGAAACAGTGCGGATTTCTGCAGAATCAACAAGCGAAGCACTAAACTCTTTTTTTTACCTCAGATAAAATAAGTTACATATTTTGTTGAATGTTACAAGAATTTTGCAGAGGAGACGTCTTCTGTGTTTGAGAGACACATGATACAAATTAGCAGCTGTGGTTGGATCATCTCAAGTTTGGACAGTTTTCACTTTCTGGGATCCGGTTCCAGACCCTGCAGGATTGGAACAGAATGTAGAAACGACTGGCTGGTCAGGTCTTTATTGACGTGTTTGTATAAATGATGCATTCATAAACCTTAGCAACATCGACATATCTTAAAAAATCAACATTGTGAATTGGATTACTGGGTCTAGTAGCCGTACAAGGACACATATATACGTATATACATTTATATAAACTGCACGTCTCATTTCTGTATCTATTGTAATATCACTAAACATTATAACATGAGGTCAACACTGAGCCATATGAATGAATACATATTGTATCGTGATAAAAGCAGAGATTTACAAACTTTAATCTTGATAAGGTGTTGTGCTCATACCGTGTTGACATGATACTCAAATTTCAAATTCGATTTCGATACTTAGGAATAGACTTGACACTTAATACCAATTCTAATACCACAATGATAATAATAATTTAAAAAAAACACTTTAGAAGGTGATTTACAACATTAAATCATAGTACTTTTTTATATTCCCATGTGATCTTATATTACATGATCTGTACTCCCTCAGTGGTCCTGTAGGTTCCATAGCGGTCCATGGGCGTATACTAGTCTATGTGCTCTGATACAACAATCACTCTAAAGCTGTTCAGGAAAGGTGACATATAATTAATACAGGAATTCATACTTGCTCAAATGAAGTCTATTTTCTGATCTAAGTTAGGTTTCCTCGTCAAAAACATATCTGGAGTTGCGTTTTGTTTCACTGACACATGTTTAACACACAAATCCTGCACATTTAGACTGAGTTCTTCTCTCAAACACTCTGCTCCACCTTATGATGTCATGGGATTATACAGGAAGTGCTCCACTGTGTTGTTTTAAAACTTTTCACTAGAATAATTTGGATGATTTCAAGCCCTGGAATGGCCAATCTCTGTTAAACAAAAAGTAAAAGGAGCTGTTAACTTGAAAACTACTGCTTCATGACATCACAAGGTGCAACAGGGCATTTTGAGCTTTGGAGATGTAGACAAAGTAATATTATAAAGGATTACTCAAACATGTGTGAATGAAACAAAACACAACTCCAGGTATGTTTTTGATGAGGTAACAACATTCTATTATCCCATTAAAGCTCACAAGAGTCAGTTTTGCGTAATATAGTGTCGTTTAGTATCTGATTTATACTTTTACCAACCATAACTCAATCCAAACACCTTCTCAAGACTACTATACATCTCTGTGATTTATTGACCGTTAATCACCATACTATTGTACGAGCCTATACACTCGCATGCTTTTTCTCTGTTGCTTTTTCCAGGCTGCTGCCCGTGTGAGACTGGCCCATGCCCTGTCACTACACGACACAGGAAACGTTCACTTTCACACGATGTTATGTAAACCACAGGGACAGCACCGGACAACTGAACCCAGAGATAAAACTACTATGTGTTTATCTGCTGTGTGCCTGCAGGGTCACGTGAGGGACAAACTTCGGAGGATGGACAGAGACAGGAAGAGGGCAGGAAACAGACATGGAAGTGGAGATAGGGCCGGGCTGAGATGGTCCGGGGGGCTCTCTGGATGTGTCATGGAGCACACCGAAGATTTTTTTTCATATGTTTTTTGTAGTCTCTCAAATTCTTCTGCGATGAGTGGCAACTTCTAGGAACAGTATAATAATGATTACCTTGAATTATCTTACAAAAGCGACGGAGAGGAAAAAACGTGTGCATGTGTCATCTAGCTATAATTGGATTCAGCTTCCTGTCACATGCAACATTTTGAGGATTTTTTCCATTCAAATGTTATACTGTTTTGTCATATTAAACGCTATGGCAACGCTGGTCATTTGTGTCATTGTGAAACCCATGGATAATTGATTTTGATGAGAGGCCATAAAGGTGTTACAATTCTAAGTGAAATTCAAATTTTTGTGACCCAAATTTTGCTCACTTGTACATACATTCTTATTAGTTGACCAAAAACAATACTCACTTAAATTCATATTAATTTTGCATTTATTTTTATTATACGTAACTGTGACAATATCTTAAATTAACACGGGTAGAAATTCAACAAGAAACTACAACGACCATGATCCTTTGCATGTTTTATTGCAATAACAATGAGTCGATCATTATTCAAGTAAAGACTGTGTTAAATGGCTTCATTATATGTACCTTTTCTATTGGAGGGTTCGTCTGCTGTTATTGCTTTGCCTATGTTTCACAATATGGCATTAAGCTTGTCTATCTCCATGGATACAAGCAGATGATGCCTCTAGGCTAAGTTACAGGTCAGATCTGTTTTGATGCTTACTTGTTTTATCATTATAACTATTGTGCAGTGTAATAGTGTGGGGTTTTTTTTGTTTTTTTTTATCCTCGGTGCCGGATAAGGCAGCCCTGGTCTAACGCTCTTTAAGCCCAAATCAAACCCAGTCTGTCCCTCCGGCTCTGCCCCTGCTTCTCGTCATGGCCCAATTCTGTGTTCCCATCCAAAAACAGACACTCTTTGTGCTTTATACCGAAATAAGACAAGGCAAAAGTTATCTTTGTAATCTGGGGAGTTTATACTGCGACAAATGGACCATGTGCAGTATGGCTTTCGTGCATAACCACAGATATGACTGCAGAAACGCTATGTGCAAACTGCTCAAACAAACGTAGGTCCGTTACTAAGATAATGCTGGTGTCTGATTTGTGTTTTTCACAGTTTTGAATTAAAGATCTTTTTCAGTATTTGGAACAACACAGCCTCATAATGCAGTGCGGGTTATTTCAAGACCTGTGGCAGTTTGCATATATAGCAAATTATGAATACACATTGCGTTTAGTAAATTAGCAAATGAGTCATCTGAGAGTGTTAATGATTTGAGTGTGGTTATAAAAACATTTCATTAGCGCTTTGCTTGTGGGTTCACATTAAAATATTTTGTCCTTGGCGCTGACTTAGATACACAGAGTTAGAGCCTCTTTCTATAGTTTTACATCATTCTTTAGGCCTGCAGTGTTTAAAGGACAGGCAGGTACTTTTTTATTAATATGCTGATTTGTATGGTTGGGTAAATGGTAATTGGTCACATTTTTATACAGAACTTTTCCTCCTTCAAGGCACTCAAAGCGCTTTACATTAAGGAACCGCTCACCCACTCACACGCATTCATACACCAGTGTACGCAGACACTGGGGGCGAGGTGGGTTAAGTGTCTCGACCAAGGACACAGTGACAGTGTCCATAATCGCACCGCCAACCCGTAGGTCTCTGAATCTGACCTTTCTACCAGTGATGTTTATGTCAAGAGCGAGATTTGAACCGCCAACCGTCAGATCAGTGGACAAACACGACCAACTGAGCTACTGTCGCCCCAAATAAAGTCAGTTGTGGCACCAGCTTGTTTCTATGATGTTATTTCTTTACTCCAGAATGTTCCACAGTCTGTTTTTCAAGATGGCCTGTTATATAAAATGTAATGTAATTGAATAAATCCACGATAGATACGCCTAATGTGAAACTGTGGAACATTTCAGGCAAAGCAACAGCATCTCCAAGACGATAAGCATGTGGTGGACTGTCTATAAGAGAAGTTACAAAAAAAGTGATTTTTTTTAGACATCTCTTACAATTAATACAGAAATTCTCCTTTTCACATCTGGAAAAAAAGACATCTGCACATTCTAATTAGGAAAACAACCAACATGGGCTTTTAGATTTGGCATTTTAACAAGGACTTCATTCATAGAGACCAAATTGTTGATTAAGAATGATTTTTGCTCATCAAATTAATTAATATCATGACTATAACTCCTAACCCCCTGACCTGTTGTTCTGCTCATACTGTATATTTTTGTGTTTGTATATCTAAGTATATTTTTTACCGTATTTAAACGCATGTCTTTATTTGAATTTCATTTTATCACTATTATTCTTTATTTAATGTTGCGTCATAACGCCAAAGCAAGTCCCTAGTTTGTAAAATTTTGTTCACAGACAATGGCAGTGATTCTGATTCTGGCTGATTACTGAGCCAGAATCATTCGTAATAAACGGGAATGAAGTCTTTGTTCATGCTTTATTAAGACTAATTAAGGTATCACTGTTATTATGTGTTACCCAAAAATGTGTCTATGTCTAAAATGTAAAAAATGTGTTTTCCGACACCGTTTAAGCAGCCTTTAAAGTGTCTTCACACAGACACAGCCCCTCATCTCTGCTCCAGTCTCCTTGTTTGACAGGCGTGTCTCGGGGCACTCCCCAAAGCGCCTGTGATGGTTCGGCATTGTTTCCAGATGTTAGCCTGCTCCCAACCAGCACATATCCACGTTAACATGAACAACGGACAGGCAGCAGAGACTCGGAGGAGCTGCAAATCAATAATACGACAAGGAGAGGGTCCCAAGTGCGAACACATGGAGGGTCACCAGTGTCGTGTGTGGAGAGGCTGGACTACATCTGTGTGAGGGTTCGATTACTCACTGTGGAGTATTACTCATCTGTCCAGAGACATGTGAGAGGGACGGAGAGAGAGAAAGAGAGGGAGGGAGGGAGAGAAAGGGGAGGTGAGGGAGACAGAGGGGGAAGGGAGAGAGTGATGCTAGAAGGAGAGAGGTATAGAGGGAGATGGAGAGAGAGGGAAAAGCCAGGGAGAGAAAGAGGCAGAGGGAGGGGGAGAGAGGAGAGGGCAGTAAAGGTGCTGGAGGTGGAAGAGAGTGAGGGAGGGAAGGAGATGAAGGAGAGCCCAGGAGGGAGGGAGACAGAGAGAGAAGGAGAAGGAGGGATGGAGAGAGAAAGGGAGGAGGAGAGAGGGGAGGAGGAAGAGAGAGAGGAAGAGAGAGAGGAGAGCGAGAGGGAGGGAGAGGGGTGGAGAGACAGAGGGAGACAGAGAGGAGAAAGAGAGGGAGGAAGAAGGAAGTGAGGGAATGGAATTGGGAGAGGAAGAGACAGGGATGGAGGGTGAGAGGCAGAGAGAGAGGGGAGAGAGATGAGAGAGAGAAGGAGAGGGAGTGAGAGAGAGAGGGACTTATTGGGAGAGAAAGGGAGAGAGAGGAGAGAGAGGGAGGAAGAGTGAGGTGAGGGAATGAAATTGAGAGGGGAAGAGATGGAGGGAGGGGGAGAGGCAGAGAGAGAGAGAGAGGGGAGAGAGACGAAAGAGAAAGCAGGAGAGGGAGTGAGAGAGAGGGAGGGATTGGGAGAGAAAGGGAGAGAGAGGAGAGCGAGAGGAGAGAGGGAAGAAGGGAGAGAGGAAGCGAGAGAGGGAGAGAGAGAGGGAGGAAGAGTAAGGTGAGGGAATGAAACGGAGAGAGAGGAAGAGACAGAGGGAGGGGGAGAGGGGGAGATAGAGGACAGAGAGACGAGTGAATGAAAACAGGCGAGGGGCGTTTCCTGTTTACTGGGCGACAAGGGGAAAACAGAGCTGTCAGAAAAAAATGGCTGCAGAGATGTTAGGACTTCACTTCAGCTAATTCAGGATATTATTGTTTGGGGAAGGGAGTTCGGTACAAAACAAATATGCAACTAGTTTGGTATTTTAGCTGTAGAATTTAACTTTTTTTTTTAATTGTGCAAATCTGCATTAAAGAAAACTGTGAATTGTATTAGGAACTGAAGCTTTGGAGAATTAGAAGTTATCTCTGCACATCAATGTAGGTGAGCTGAAACATACAGGCCTATAGAATTAAAAATAAATAAATAAAAATAAAAATTCCAGTAACACAATTCTCTCAACAATCAACAAAATATCTGTCTTTTTAAGTAACAAAACAGATATGCAATTCAAATTTCAGTGTTTAAAATATCAGCTTTTAAAGGGCATACTGTATATTAGGATATTTTCTGATCTGTGTTCTAATGTTGTTTCACATAAATCCTGCATATTTAGGCATTTGAGATTTTCTCTCAAACTGAAAAAACTCTTTTCCACCTTGTGATGTCATGTGGTAATACAGGAAGTGCCCCACTGTGTTTTTAAACTCCATTCACCTTTACTAGAATATTTGGATGATTTCAGCCCTGGAATTGCCAATGTCTACTGAATAAAAGATAAAAGATAGCGGTTGAAACTTGAAAACTACCTTTTCATGACATCACAAGGTGGAACAAAGCATTTTGAGCTTTGGAGATGTTGACAGAGTAATGCAGGATTACTCAAACATGTGTGAATGAAATAAAACACAACTCCAGGTATGTTTTTAATGAAGTAACGACATTTTAACATGCTTTAAAGCTCAGAAGAGTCATTTTTGCTTAATACAGGACATTTAACAGAATATTATATTTAATATTTAAACATCATTTGCAACCAGCCCTGTCATACTAGTATAACATATCAGGAGGAAGTATGAGAGGGAAACAGCTCCAGGCAGTTTGAGTTGGAGAGGAGGGGTGTGTCCTGACCCGAGGAGAGAGAAAGAAAGAGAGGGAGAAAGAGAGAGAAAGAAAGAGAGAGTGAGAGGAGCACGGAGTATAAAGGACCCCACAAAACAAGGCTCACTCTATCCCGCTCTCCGCACAGGAAACTACCACTAGCTCAAACCTCTCTCTACCTTTCTCCATTCACAGAAAAGAAAAACTACTACAGCCATGAGGAGAATCAGTGTACTTTCTACGTCTTACCTCCTGGTGCTGGTTTGTGCGTTACTACTTACGAGTGAGTATCTGAGTTTTACAATTACTGCATGTTTCTGAGCCTACTTCAAATGACCATGTGGGCTCGGCTTTGTTTTGTTTGAAATGAGTGCGCGCAGATGGGAGAAAGCATGGCTGGCAGAGGAGGGGCGGCTGTAGTAGTAGTAGTAGTAGTAGTAGTAGTAGTAGTAGTAGTAGTAGTAGTAGTAGTAGTAGTGATAGAATGAAGTAGTAATGTTATTAAGTGTATAGAAGACTAGCAGGAGTGGAAAAGTTGCAGTAATAAAAGTAGAATTATTAATTGTAGTGTTATTAATTGTGGTAGTAGTAGTAGTAGTAGTAGTAGTAGTAGAATAAAGTAGTATAATTATTAATTGTAGTAGTCAAAAAGGATGTTATGAGTGGTAGCAGTATGGGATAATAGTAGTAGTAGAAGTAGTAGTAGTGGTAGTAGTAAGAGAATATAGCAGTAAAATAAGTTGCAGCAATAAAAGTAGAATTATTAATTGTAGTAGTAGTAGTATTAAGAGTAGCAGACTGGCAATAGTAGTAGTTGCAGTAATAAAAGTAGAAATATTAATTGTAGTAGTAGTATTAAGAGTAGCAGACTAGCAGTAGTAGTAGTTGCAGTAATAAAAGTAGAAATATTATTAATTGTAGTATAGTAGACAAAAGCAGTCAAGGGATGTTGGAGTGGTATCAGTATAGATTAGTTCTAGATGATGTAGTAGTAGTAATAGTAGTAGTAGTAGTAGTAACAGTAGTAAACACAAAGGATTGGCTGGAGAAGTGTGAGGAGTGTTACCGTTGCTGGGTAATTTGCGTTAGGGCATCTGGGCGTGACTAGCATGTTTTGAATTTGAACAGAAATGAGTTGTGTTGAGTTGATTTAGTGTGGGTTAAAATTAAAGTTTGGGTCAAATGAAAGAAGCGTGGTTGTGAACAAAGTGACCGCATGGTGAGAGGTGGGGCGTGTACTCCCAAGTGTGTAGTGTGTAGTACTGAATGGACTGCTACTGTTACTATAGTACAAGTAAAAGTATTTTGCATAAGTGATAGATAAGCGGTGATTAAGTATTTTTGAAGTTTTTAAGCTATATTGCAGTGCAGAATATATTACTGCCAGTGCCACATAGTACAGTTATTGCTATTGTTAGTACTGCGATAACTACTGTTACTACTTCAACTGAAATATTTGTCCTAATATAGCAACTCATTCTAATACTACGTTCTACTGCAGATGCTTCTACTAGTACTGCAGATGCAAGCAGTAGGTCTGGCACACCCACTACTGCTTATAATGAAACCCTACTCCCAGATACTTCTACTACTACTACTACTACTACTACTACTACTACTACTACTACTATTATTCCTGCTGCTACCATTCCTGCTGCTACTACCATTGCTGGTACTTTTATTACTTCTGCCACGCCCATTTCAACTCATGACCAAAGATGCTAATATTACCATCATCATTTTGACTACTGCTTGGTTCTTCTGTTACTACTACAACTGCAACTACTACAACTACTACTACTACTACTACTACTATGTAATAAGTACTATAGTAAATGTATCTCTATGTAATACACATACAGGGAAAAATAATGTTCTCTCCACCCCAACTGGCTTTGTTTACTACCATTACTTCAACTGTGATTTCTACTAGTACTTTTCTTACTATAATTACTACTATAGTCTAGATCTCCAAAGCTCAAAATGTTCTGTTCCACCTTGTGATGTCATGAAGCAGTAGTTTTCAAGTCAACATCTACCTTTTACCTTTAGTTCAGCAGAGATTGGAAACTCCAGGGCTGAAATCATCCAAATGATTCTAGCGAAGGTGTGTGGAGTTTAAAAACACAGTGGAGCCCTTCCTGTATTGCCACATGACATAAGGTGGAACAGAGTTTGTGTGAAAGAAACAAAACACAACTCCAGGTATGTTTGTGATGAGGAAACAACATATTAAGATGAGAAAATAGACTAATATAGAGAACAGAAAATAGACTAAGATTATAGTTCTATTATGAAATGTTAGCTGTACTTTTAACATACCTGGTGAATCTTTTTGCATAACACTAAACTCCAAAACAAAACTGCACCCTAGTAAACCCAGAGCTTGCGTGATGGGAGTAGCTGGCGGGGCTGTCCTCCCTGGATCTCTCAGAGGCCTCTTGCTAATTGCAGGGTGATGTAGCCTTGGATGGAGCTCCTGTACGGCCCTCTGCAGTCCACAGCTCACACAGACCATGGCCAGAGACACAGGCACAACGCACTCACCTTAGGAATATTTAAAGACATGTTCCAGAGTTTTTAAAGGGGAAAAGGAGATGGTGGAACATGCTGGTAACTTGGACAGTTAAGAGCATACCATCTCCAGCCGCAGCAGCAGCAGCAGTCAGCAGTTTAACACATGGAGAGTCAATTTACAGCCAATCTAATTATTCAGGATACTCCCCACATCGGTACCACACACACACACACACACACACACACACACACACACACACACACACACACACACACACACACACACACACACACACACACACACACACACACACACCGTAGAATTACAAATAGTGCATTGACTTAAAGGGGCAGTGTCTATTTTATTTTATTTTTTTTAGAGATTGTATGTTGTATTGTAATGCATGAGGTATGACTACCTACTACCATTATTTCAGTTTATATATATATTACTGTTACTTCCACTACTACTTCTACTACTGTGTATCTCTATGCAATATTAGCATCCTCCCCACATCCTCACCGAGTGTGGAGTGAATGAAAAATGATCTGTAAAGTGTCTTTGAGTGTCCAGAAAAGCGCTATATAAAACCATTATGATTATTACTTAAAGGGGCAGTGTTTATTGTTTTATTAGACTGTATGTTGTAATAGGAATAATTGTGGATATATATACATATTGTTTTATCATTGACTATAGTAAGGAGTTCTACAATTTGCTCAAAAATAAATATTTTTCTGAAGACTAGTTTTATTATTAAGAATTTCACATCTTCATCAATGGCATTTTCCAGTAAGGCCTTTTCCTATTGGCTGTAGAGAAAGTAAAAGCAGCAGTACTAAGCAAAACAATAATATGGGCTCAGGCTGTCGTTTATTGTTTGTTTATTTGACTTATTTAGTGGCATGCACCATAGATGCCCAGCCCACATGAGCTTATAAGACACATAGAACAATAAGCAGACAGATCACATCAAACACAGTGTCTTCTTAAGGAGGTCCCAGGCTTTCAGCACAAACTGAGCCATCTTGAAAACATTACATGAAAACAAATATGCCAGTCTCTCCTCATCAGACATGGCAAACAGACTATTACACATATTAAACAATGTGTGTTCTGTGGCTTTTTTGTGTACTGAGGTCCAAAGCAAGAAAGAAATGATCTGAGGAAGACTTTCTGCCAAAACTTTATCTAAAAATTAAAAAAAAGTTTTGGACATCAGCCATCTGAGGAGTGCGCTATGCATTTTTCACTCAGTTGCTGCTCCTTGCATTTGCACCTCTCCAAGAATTTTGGTGTGTGTTTTCTGCTTCATTTGATTCAATGTCTTTTGTCATGAAACCACTGACAAAAGTGAATTACCATAATGTAAATATAGGCTGTCTACAAGGAAAAATAGTCAAATATGTCAAATTGGAATGAAATAAATGATACAAACATTGGGACAATTCTTCACTTCTTCTACTTCTACACTTTAATTAGCCTTAATAAAGCATGAGCACGGACTTAATTCAAATAAAATAAAAGAATAGCATATGTCTGTTCTAACCAGGATATAAATTGTCCTTCTAAAACATGCAGTCATCATGTGCTTGTTGCGTATTGGGCTGTTTAAAATAGTTCTAACTATTGTGCAGTCTTGGGTCTGCTGCCCTGACCTCCCTGACCTCCCTGACCCCCCTGACCTCCAGCTCCTCACCACGTCCAAAGGTCTTCCCCACAGAGACGCGTTACATAATGGACACTTGTGATCGACTAATGTAGGTCTGACTGGAGCTGTAAAATGTGAAAATACTCCACTGGATAATTTGGTCTCTTTTCAATGCATTCTTTAAAATTTAAAATAGTATGCCTCTACTACCATTACTTCTATTTATATTTTTACTACTGGTATTTAAAGTTGCACAGTGTTGGCCTAACTTTTCTGGTACCGCGTCCACCACCTGCTTGTCTCCATGGAAATGTTGTTGCTTTGCTTGGAATGTTCCACAGTAAAAGTATTCAACTTTTGTAGAACATATCAGGACATCAGACGACAGATGATATAGATAGATGGACCTACTACTATTACTACTACTACTACTACTACTTCTACTACTACCATCACTGCTACCACTCACCACATCCCTTTGACTGCTGTTGTCTGCTACTACTACAACTGATAATTCTACTTTTATTACTGCAACTTATACTACTACTGCTAGTCTGCTACTCTTAACACTACTTTTTTATTCTACTACTACTGCTACCTCTATTACTGCCTTTACTGTGATTACTTACTCAAATATTATTATAATATATTTAACTACACCATGCACTACTAACCCAAGCTGCTCCAGTTACAATTGTCTACTACTATTCTACTTTTAATAGAATAATGCAACTTGTACTACTGCTACTACAGTTATGCAAATATTACTCCCATTGCAGCTACTACTACCACTACTAGTACAGTCACTTTGAATTCAATACTCCATCATAGGGAATATTTATGATCTAAAATTTGGCTTTGAATCAAGTTGTGAAATGTTAATATCTTATAGCTATTTTGGACGTCTTTCAGTGCATTCTTGTAAATCCATGAAGCGGGCCTATAGTTAGTGCGAGACGAGGGGTCACAGAGGAGACCCGCTGACGTCAATGAACACTCAGTCCGGGTCATTTTCATTTTTCATGCTTCATTTTGGATGTCTGCACAGAGAAGAGCTTTTGTCACATTACAGCTTTGACGATTCGGGTCTTTTGTGATCAGAGGATGTACAGGCCACATTTGATAGCAGTGATGTCATCAGGGTGGGGGGCCTTTGGGTGGGGCCGCAGATGTTCTGAATCAATGATAGCCCAACACTTAGCTAATCTAGATTTGATTATGTGTGTCTAGATTGATAGGATGCTTGCAAAAATGTGAAAAGGATCGTGCCAGATAATTGCCGTACACTTGTGATGTGCTTTACAGGATCCACCAGTCACTCACCACATTCATACTAGGGTGGGTGAAGTGTCTTGCCTAAGGACACAATAACAGAACTTGGCCTTCGGGTTGGTGGACCACTTCACCAAGCACTTAACTTTTCTTAACTTTTTCAGTAACTTTTCTGCTGTAGGGTCTGCCGCCTGCTTATATTCATAGAGATGCCATTACTTTTTTCTAGAATGTTCCAGAGTATGGCATTAAACTATACTTATATACTGTAGACAAGCAGGTGACACCATCAGACCAAGTTATAGGTCAGGTCAGTGGAGAAGCAAGCCTCCTGACTGAGAATGCATGTTTTTCAAGGTATTTTCAATAATAAAAACACTTGCTAGATAGATTAGTTTAATGCCATTCAGTGGAACATTCCAAGCGAAGCAATAACATCTCCATGGAAACAAGCAGGTGACAAACTCTCTACTAGAAATGTTACAAAATCCATCATCACAGTTTTGGTCACATTTGGTAAATGTTTAAGTTTTTATATCGCTTTTTTCCACCTTCAAGGCATTCAAAGCCCTAGTTTAGTAAATGTATGCATTTTAAATTTCCTAAATATATACATTATTCTCTACAATGTAAATGAACAAAGAACTACGCTAAAATACATGTTATGTCTTGTATATGATGCATTGCCATGGGGATTAGGCACTTTTGAGACACTGGAGTGGTCAAAGATTAGGTTTTCTCTTGACTATTTTAACTTCCTCCAAATAGCTCACCTTAAATACTTGAAATCCCTGGTACACTCAATCCTTCACCAGCCTGTTTAGTATCTGTCTGAACATAAAGTGTACGCCAGCTGCAAATGCCAAGACTCTAAAGGGTTTCATGTGGTTTGGCATCCTACACACAGCCCCGCCCTCGATGTCGGTATGAGGAATGGTATTTGAGTCGACCATTGCTTGAGTTGTTACATGTACACACTATAGACAGCTTGTTAGCCACAGAATATACTGTGCCAAATAAGAAGGGTATAGGCAAAATAGGCAAATAATTCGATCTTGTCTTTGTAATCTATCAAATAACGTGCTAAAATGTGGTTGTGAAAGTTTTGTTTGAAGTTTAAGAATTGCACAAAAAGGAAATGAATTGTAAAATGACTCACAAAAATGCAAATGCTATATCACTTCTATATATCGTATAATAATTATCTGTAATATCTGTCCTTGTTTACCTGGAACAGTCCCAGTTTTGAGCATTGTGTCCCCTGTCCCAACAGATGTATCCAAAGCCAGTGATTTGTCCCAGTTTTATACAAGAAATGTCCCAAATGTCCCTGTTTCTGACCAATCTGATCCCCACCAACAGTAAAGAGCGTAATATATTGTCATTTGTTTAGCTAAAATACAGAAAACCGTGCTTGAGAATGACCATTGACCATGACCCGGGTGAGTCCGAGTTTTAATTTAGAAAATCTGGTCACCCTAGTATCTAGTATTAGTAGTATTTAGTAGTATTTGAGACTATTTTTGCTTAGATACACGGCAAAGAATTGGCTTCAGGCTCTTAAATATCCTTGTTTTACATATCCATGGGTATATGGAACATTTTAATTACTTTTTCCCTATTCACAAGGTATAGTATTTTATTTTAAATTGTTTATCGCTATGGAAACAGTCCTAATTTCTCATAATTCTGAAATCCATGGGTAACTTTGCAGTAACAATGGTGATGCTGACTACTTTAACTATATACATGACTTCTAGATAACAAATACTTTTCTTTTGTCTCTCCGCTCTCCTCTCTCTCTCCGCCCCCTCGCTGCTGTCATTTCTGCAGAAGTTCAAATATGTAACATCGCTGTAAGCTTGGCGGGCGCTCTCTGATGATGTCATAGCATTAGCTCATCAAATAAAATCTTCTCTGTTACAGGATTTTAGGGGAAAACCCACAGTTTAAATCCACCTTACAGAGCGGACAATAACATATGGTGTAGTGTAAAGCTGCAGGATTTGGGGGAAATATCGAATTGCGTTTTTGTTTTTGTGATGTCGATTAGATTTCAAAGTTGTGTTTAAATAATAGATATCTGTTCAAAGTTCACATTTTCAGTTTTCAGCTGTTTTTTCTGCAGCGTTAGCCAAAATATTATGTTTTTTGTGGAGGAAATCATGGTACTTAAAGGGCCCATTTTACGCTATTTTCTGATCTGCTATAATGTTTCCTCATTTGTTTCATTTGCACGTTTAACACACAAACGCGCAGATTTAGGCTGAGTTATTGTTCTTCTTCTCTGTGCCACCTTGTGATGTCATGTGGTAATACAGGAAGAAATGTTCCACTGTGTTTTTAAACTCCATACACCTCCACAAGAATCATTTGGATGATTTCAGCCCTAGAATTGCCAATCTCTACTGAGCTAAAGGTAAAAGGAGCTGTTAACTTGAAAACTACCACTAGATGACATCACAAGGTGGAACTTTGGAGATTAGACTAATAATAAAGCGTACTCAAACATGTGTGAATGAAACAAAACGCAACTCCAGGTCTGTTTTTGGTGAAGTAACAGCATTCTGACATGTCTTAAAGCTTACAAGAGTCAATTTTGCGTAGTATAGGATCTTTAATAAATGGACTTTAAAAATTACAGCCTTTGAGATTGCATTTTCACATTATAGACAATATACAATGAGTGTGTATGGGTGCTGTGAAGAATTGCAGCCCCTGTGGTGTATGGTATGATGAGCTGGGACCATCTCTACAAGGACAAAGCCACGATTGAACTAAACATTGTGTGCGGTTTGCGGATTCCAGTTTTGTTTTTCATGTTTTTCTGGGCGTACATGGCCTCAGCTGACAGGGCGCTCTTATGTAACGCTCTTGTGATGTTTGTTGACGTTTGTAATTATGTTATTTAATGAGCAACGGCGCCTCTGGTCACAGGCTCATGTAAATAGTTTGGACATTCTAAAAACAAAAGAAAATACAAGAAAGTGGTTGATCAAACAGAGACATTTGAGTATGATTGAATGTAAGCAATTCATTATGTATTGTAGATTTTTTTGATAGGTGACTAATTGTGGATACTTTTCTTTCCAAACCAGTGTTATTTACTATAATCATAGGTTTTCTCCACACACAATTTGTAACAGTTAAGGAGGAGATGTCAAAATACAGTTGTTTTGTGATCAGATTTGCAGTATAGGCTATTCTGTTATATTTCCATGTAAAAGTCTTGTTATTTCTAATGAGTGTTGTCACAGAAAGTAATACATATATTACACAAATTAATGTCTTAAATGAGAGCATTTCTGTTGTAGGGTCTGCCACTAGTTTGTCTCCATAGCGATGTCGTTGATTTGTATAAAATGTTCCACAGTAAAGCGTTCAACTCTGGTCAGATCTAGGGAGAGGGGACCCTACTCGCACCAAGAACGCATGTATTACATATTTTTGAGATACGGCGATCCAGCTTTTTCTGTTCTGATTCCAATACCGATACTTTGGCTTTAAGTATCTGCTGATTTATTTCCTTTAAACACAAACAGTGTATGGAAAAAAAAAAACTGAAAATGTTTTGTACCTGTTATTTACCATTTAAAGTAATTACAGAACACAATTTTAATATTATGAGGCGTTTTGTGCCAACATTAGTAAATCTTCTCATTACATCAGTTTATAGAGCAAACGTAGATATCGACTGAACTGCAGTTTCAATATCTGCGCCGATATCTGATACCAGTATTGTATCGGTGCATCCCTAGTATGTATTTAGCAGTAATAATGCCAGTAATTCATTAGTATGCACGTAATTTTAATGCCAAACTGCGGAACATTCTAGACAATACAATAACATCTCAATCCAGACAAGCAAACAGAGAACCCAGCACCCACCAGAAAAGTTACAGAGTACCCCTTTAAGAACTTGTACGCACTTCTGAGTCGAGTTATAACAGTGAAAACGATGAACTCGCCGTCTGAACCCTCTGTGCCACTTCTGAGACTGTGGTGTCTGTGTGGTGCAGTGTAAACAAATCCAGCATGTCACCAGTCTGTTCTCAGGACTCGGGGCGGTGCATTCCTTCAGTAGCTCGCGGCATTGATCGGAGGTTGGATGCTCGTCGTCATCGCTGTGACGAGGGCGTGGCTCTCTGGCAGATACAAGGCTCATGTCAGGCCCTGGGCGTGTGCGTGCTCTGGGGACAGTCTGAGGAGAGGGGAGCTGAGCAGGGTCAGGAGGATGGAGGCTATAGGCTATTGATATGAAAATCTAAACAAAATGTAATAACAGTGCAAACTATGTGTCCTTTATATTTTGTTAAATCAAGTGTAATATTATTCTAGGCAACACAACGAAAACATCTTGTCAAAACATGAAGGCAAGCATTTACAGAGTACTTTTAGTTTATTATTTTTCAATCAAAGAGCCTCATACTGACCCAATTATCAACTCAATGTTAAATTTATAATGTTTTGTTTTGTAACCTTGTGTGTGACAGATCTGCTGCTTCCATCCAGACGCTCCTCTCACTGTTGATGATTCAGTGTTGTTCAGGTCCTTGTAAACTGGAGTCGTGCTGCTTCTTTACAGCTGTGAAAAGTTTTACCAGCTCATTCAAAAGGGCAAGACCCGCTCCTATGTTACTGCTATAACAATAGTTTATATGCAAAACTATTCACAATCCCTGGGCATGTGTAGGACATAGGGTTTTTATCATATTGAAAAATAATAGTGACATTTGATTAGGTTTTATTTATAATTTTGGACCATTTCTGTTTAGGAGAATCTATATCAGAATCTGCAAAATAAAGCATACACTCTACAAAATACAACTTTTAAAATGCATTTATACAGCCTATATACTGTATATTTACTGCCTACAAAACCCCCCAAGTATTGCTAATGAGCTCTTTGTCATTTTTATTTTAAATCTTAGTCCATAAAATGTTACTTAAAGAACACAAACTGTGCTTGTGTCTGCTATAGTTCAAATCTATGACACCCGTGGATCATTATGTTATAATTAATTTTAAATCACAATATTCATCTAAAACAACTTAATAAAATAAACAAGTCTGTTGACTTCCACATTACAAAACTGCAGTGCACAACAAAGAACTTGAATGATAAAATAATGTTAAAAAATAGCTGTAAAGTTGTCGGCACCATAGCAGCACATTGCACTAGTGTATTTTTATTTTTATTTTTTTAATTTGTTCCAAAATGACTACACAATGCTGCCAAATTGGATAACGAGTGGAGAGCAGTGGGTGTATGGTGGCAGAGAAAATGAGGGTTGAATGGCAATATGGCGTCTTGAAAATAAACAATTAAAGATTACTCAAACATGCATGAATCATTCCAAATACAACAGAGTAAATGAGAAAAGGAAACAACTATAACATGGTTAAAAGCTCTGATTTTGCATAATAGGTCTGCATTAACTTTTGGTTTATATAAGAGCTACTATTACCGTATCCTGATACTGCTTTAAAGTACCTCCAAAATAGTGGTATAAAGTGCCAAAATTGTCATTCCCATGTCTTAAAGCTTTGACCTTAGCTCAGTTTCTGTGTGTTATGCAAAAGTTACGTGACCTGCTGTTCCACCAGAGCAGACCCTGACGTAGGGTTAGCTGTCTCCCAGAACAGGGTGGACCTCCTCTGGGTGTACTCTACAAGCCCCAGGGAATAAGAGCGTTTAATAGGAGCAAGCCCAGCCCTTTCCCCATGCAGCCGCCATAATGACCGCTCATATTAATGTGTAGGAGAGGAAAGCGTGTCGTAAAAGCCAGCTCTCATTCTCACTAATTGGAAACATAAGACGTATAGTATAGAGGTACTTTTGGACATTTTCTGCATATTTTCGAAGAAGGCATGAAATAGCTATGATTATTGCTGGAAAGTTTCTTGGAAAGGTTAGAAGTTGAATTGTTTGACCTTTAAACCAAGATTTCTGCGTAGGAGATTTGGTACTATATCTCTAAACTGTCAGAAAAAACTAAAACTATCCAGACTGTTCCACAGTATGGCATTAAGGGAGACCTACTGTGCTTGTGTCTGCTCTATAGTTGAAATCTATGACACCCATTTTATTATGTTATAATCTGCACATTTTTTGCATTGCAACATTAATCTAAAATGACTTAATAAAAGAAACAAGTCCTTCCGTGTTAGAACTTTGTGGTGCCCAGTGAGAGTTGACGTCACAACGAAGAGCCGTGCAGCTGTTGACACCTTCTGTGGATAGCTGCACTGCACCATTCATTTGCACTAAAATAACTACGCGATCCTGCCGAATCCTACATGTATAAATACAGAGCATTGATAAGAAGTGATTAAAATGCACCAATCACTTTGAGAGGATAAAGTAGAAGAGGAAACATCTATAACATGATTAAAAGCTCAGAAAAGTAAATTTTGCGTAATTGGTCTGCTTTTAATATCCTGAGGGTTAGGGTTAGAGGGGGCACCTCTCCATAGATCTGACTTGGACTGGTGCCATCAATAGCTGGTGTCCATTGAGGAAGGCAAGTGTAATACCATACTGCGGAACATTCCAGGCTAATCATTAATTCATGTAGACAATCAGGATGCATAGCTGGAAACAAGCAGGTTGCACAGAAAATGTTACACTGTGCACTTTTAATATTTAGCGTATGTTCAACTGTAATTCCCAAAATCATGGAGAGGTGTTATCTGTAGTGTCCAGCGTGTGACCCTGGGCCCTGAGGTCAGCCCCCACATCCTCTGAAGAGTCTGATAACATTCCACAGTCCAGTCCTGAACCTTTCCCTCAGAACCAGAGGCTGTTATGTTTGAAAACAGCAGGGCGTGGACCACCTGGAACCCAAACGCCCCAACCAAAATAGAGCAGTATTTTAGGAGCGCGCTCTGAGAATACAGGGTCACTCCGGTCTAAAGGGTCACGAGGGTCAGACACATAGCATAGGTGGGAGATAGTGACAAAATTTATATCTAAAATTTAAAAGTGCATTGTGTAGCTTTTCTGGTGGAGGGTCCATCAAATTCTTTTCTTCATGGAGATGTTATTGCTTTGTCTAAAATGTTTCGCAGTATGGTGTTATACCTTTCTATCTTCAAGGAGACCAAACCAGACCAAGTTACAGGTCAGATCTGTGGAGAGGCGACCCCGCTCACAGTCAGAATACCTGTTTTTCTGGGTATTTTTGAGCAATAAAACTACTTATAATTCAATATATGTAAGGTCGAGCTGTTTAATGTCATACTGTGGAACATTCCAGGCAAACAGACAACATATCCATAGAAACAAACAGGTGACAACCCCCCAACCAAAAAGTTACATAGTGCACCTTTAATGTATTTTATTTATATTTATTTTGCATTTATGTTTGTTTGTTTTTTGCATCATCTTCATAATAATATTCAGAAGATATTTTAACAATTCATCAAAAATGTCTTAAAATTTTTCTGTCAGTGTTTTGGTTGAGGTTCAAGTATCGCACAAAATGTGAACAGACCATGAAATGAACCACAAAAATGCAGAAATGTCACTGTATACCACTGTTTGGGAGATTACACTAGATAGACTTAGACAAGATTTACACAAGATTCTGATTTTGTATATGTCTAGAACAACAATGCAGTGTTTTAACTTACTTTTCATTCTATTTCATTTTTCCATCTCCCAACTCTAGTCCACAGTCAGTAAATACAAACTAACTGATACGACATTCTTGATACACATCACCAAAAATACTGTGAACACACAAACAAACATTCGCCCACAAGACCACAAGGGCACAGCAGTGTTTATCTTGGACTAACACTCGTACAGTAATAGTACAGATAGTGACAAAGTACAAGTAGCTGTAGTAGTCCTTCCTTAGCTCTCTAGAAGCAGGTGTGATGTAGTGATTTTTAAAAGTTATTGATGCCAGGTCAAATGAGTATTCTACTTTAAATAAAACTTTACATTTACACATGTACAGTACTATAATATTCACGCTTACTTCACTTGGCTGTAGTCTCCACTTCCCATACGCTTTAATACAGTTTAGCACCAACATCTGGATTAGCGGACATGCTTTCTAACTGTGAACAGGAGGAGTCCGGAGATATGACAACCATAACTGTTGTCTCTATGGTCTGGGTGGAGTTCAAAACTTGGTCCAAACATTTAAAACCTTTTACCATGTGACGTCAGCACAGTGCACAGCTCAGTGAACACATGCGCGGGGCTGGACAGCGCAGTGTAGGGACAGACTCACAGCTGTGTTCCCTGGTTCCTGGCCCCTCCCTGGCCAAAAGGAAGCAAGCCTCTTCCTCTTATAATGTGTAAGAAATGCGTATTCTCAACTGGACTGGACTAATCAAGCAAAGCCGTGTTTATTTCCTGAACGTTTCTGCAGTGAACTCCACCCTAACATCTGATCTGAGCAATGGGAAAGAATGTCAGAATAGTAGGTGAATGTTAGTGTAAAATTGCATGAGCAGATACAGGGCTTAGCTTTGGTGTAAAGTGCCAATTAAAGGTGCTATCCTACGCAAATTGCCTCTTGTGAGCTTTAAGTCATGTTATAACGTTGTTACCTCCTCAGAAACATACCTGAAGTTCTGTTTTATTTCATTCACACGTTTGAGGAACCCTTTATTATTAGTCTGTCTGCATCTCCAAAGCTCAAAATGTAGTTTTCAAGTTAACAGCTATTTTTTTTTTACCTTTAGTTCAGTAGAGATGAACAATTCCAGGGCTGAAATGATCCAGATGATTCTAGTGAAGGTGTATGGAGTTTAAAAACACAGTGGAGCCCTTCCTGTATTACTACATGACATCACAAGGTGGAGTGTTTTCGGTTTGAGAGAAGAACTCAGCCTAAATATGCGGAGTTTGTGTTTTAAACATGTGTGAATTTTAAAAAAATCTCCTTGTTTTTGAGAGGAAACAACATTATTACATCAGGAAATAGCGTAATATGGAACCTTTAACCACAGGCTGCATAATAACAGTGGACTGAGGGAGTGTGATGCAACCAAATGAAGCTGAGTGAGGCTAGCAGTTATAGTGGCTAATCTGCAACCAGGGATCATATTTGGAAATCCGAGTTCAAAACCAAAGACCCAATCAAGAGCGAGGAAGTTAAAGGTACACGCCCTTTCTCAGCCTTGTTGGTTTGGTAGGAGACAAGCGCTTAGCATCGAGGCTGTCAATCAACCTCAACTGACCTCAGGGAAAGAAGGCATCTGCTTGGTCTCTTATTAATGTTCATATCTTGATTTATGGACAAAATAGTGAAATAAAAACACCAGGATCACATAGAATGGGCTAATGCGAACATTTTTTATTATTTTAGTTTGTACATTTTATACTGAGAGATTATCGATTGTTCTTTCAACTCTTTCTTTCTGAGTTTGGACTTTGCAAAGTTACCCGTGTTTACGAAAGTTTGATTAAATGTTTTTATTCCCCCCCGTTTCCATTTTGAGCTTTGGAGATGCAGACAGACTAATAATAAATGGTTACTCAAGCATGTGAATGAAGCAAAACACAAATCCAGGTATGTTTTTGAGGATTTATCAACATTCTAACATGGCTTAAAGCTCACAAGAGTCATTTCTGTGTAATATAGGACCTTTAAACGTATTCCACGACAGCTACATTTCTACATTCTTATATTTTCCCATGAACGTCACAAATGGTTAGACGTCACTGGTATGAGCTACAGTGTTATTCTAAGCAGATTTGACCAATAAACAAAGACCTTTCTTCACTCACTAAAAACTCCACTATACAGACAGATTCTTGGCCTGGTCCCAGTAGTTCTTTTAGCCTCATGCTACTTTATCCTTCTGGCGCACTGGGTTAGGTTCATATTAGTTCACATGGGTTTGGTCGGGTCAGGCAGCCGCTAAAACCCGAGTCATGGTTCCCCGCTACTGAAGAAGTGATGGTTAATATCTTTATAAACTGTCTGGAGAAGGCATTTAGTCAAATTTGCTATGTGTTGTTAAAATTAGCGGTTGGTCCCTCCCAGTTTGCGGAGTAGTAAGACCATAAAACAGGAAATCTGGGTCGACGTTCACTGCCATAAATCTCTGTATTAAATTGTAAGCTATCATTTGGGCTTGGCATGGCGTCACACCACACACAGTCTCCTCACTGTCATAACAAGACCAAATGGAGTATAAAGTAATAGTATACCAAATGTATCTCATTAATAGAAGTTTGGCAGTTTGTAAAATATTGTTAGGGCCCATCTGATCCATGTTATGTTTGTTATGTTGTTTATGTGTCTTATGTTGTTTCCTCATCAAAAACATACCCGGAGTTGTGTTTTGTTTCATTCACACATGTTTAACGCACAAATCCTGCCCATTTAGGTTGATAAAAACACTCTGTTCAGCTGTGATGTGATGTGGTAATACAGGAAGTGCTCCACATTACATTAACACATTACATCGCTATATTACTGAGAGTAGCAAACATTTTTACTTAAAAAAAATCATCAAGTAAAAGTAAAACTGCAACTTTTTACTTTTTTTTTTTTTTTTTTTTAGGAAAGTCAAAGTTTGTCTTGTTTATGTGACCTTTCTACTTTCAATGCCCATTTTAGACACAACGCTAAATATCACTGTTAAAACTACAACTTCTTCCAAAAGGTTAAACGTTATGACTACCTTCCAGCCGAGAACACCCGGCCTGTTTATAGAGGCAGATCAGTTGATAGAGTTAAGCTAGCTGTGAAGTGGCGGTTTACTTGCACTCAGGGTCAGACTGCACAGCTCTGAACCTCTGGAGCCTGGAGCAGAGCCAGCGTGGTGTTTATAATGAAAGCACCGAGCCCTGTCTGTGTGGGGCCTGAGGTTCTGAGGCTCTGTTGTGTCTGAGGAAAACGTAAACCAGTGGTGGAGAATTTGATGATGTCATAATCTCAGCCAGTGGGTAAGGGTTTATGGAATTCTATGGGAAAATGATTGTTATGAAAGAAGTATGCAACATGGAAATCCACAAATGTTGAAACTTAGTGTCATTTGTAAACACAGAGCTAAGCCTGAATGAGACCAGGACTAAAAGCGCTATTCCTGATTCTGTGAAAAACGGAATGAGTTCTTTTTATATAACACATATCACTCTATTTTCTGATTTATGTTATAATGTTTCCTCATCAAAGAATTACTACCTGGAGTTGTGTTTTGTTTCATTCACACGTTTAACACACAAATCATCTGCGTATTTAGGTTGAGTTCTTCTCTCAAACTCAAAACACTCTGTTCCACCTTGTGACGTGGATTTGCCAATTATGAGGTAACAGCATTCTAACATGGCTAAAAGCTCACAAGCGTAATTTCTTTTAACCTTTTAACAGTTTGCAGTGGTCCAGAGTTTTTCCTCATTTACCTTACGCCTTCCGAGCATCCTAATTATTCACCTTAATGAGTTTATAAGCACTTTTCACAACTTTCAGAGACCAGAGCAGAGCTTTGTCATCACTGTAAAGCTAACAACAACTAGCATGTTAACCACACACTTCCACACATTAGATGCAGACAGTGCAGCTGAACTCAAGAGCTTCTTATACCATCTACAGTATACTGGGGCAAGGCATATTTGGGGAAAAATATCTAAATCAGGACTTTTGGGATGAAACGTGAACCAAATCAGAACACACCTAGTTTAATGTTTTATTTTATTTTATTTTTGTTTTGTTTTTTGTTTATGATGCAGTTACACAGTCCAAAATTAGGTCATGGCCATTAGGTTTACTTAGGTATTATAAGTAAACATTAGGTTTACTTATAATCAAATTACAAGATGGCCTTTTCATTATGCAGTTACATGAACGTTTGACCCAGTTTAGAACACGCAATCGTTTTTCCATAATTAAAGACATCCATCCATCCATTTTCTTCCGCTTATCCGGGACCGGGTCGCGGGGGCAACAGTCTAAGCAGGGACTCCCAGACTTCCTTCACCCCGGACACTTCCTCCAACTCCTCCGGGGGGACCCCAAGGCGTTCCCAGGCCAGCCGGGAGACATAGTCCCTCCAGCGTGTCCTGGGTCTTCCCCGGGGCCTCCTCCCGGTGGGACATGCCTGAAACACCTCCCGAGGGAGGCGTCCAGGGGGCATCCGGAACAGATGCCCGAGCCACCTCAGCTGGCTCCTCTCGACGTGGAGGAGCAGCGGCTCTACTCCGAGCCCCTCCCGAGTGACTGAGCTCCTCACCCTATCTCTAAGGGTGCGCCCAGCCACTCTACGGAGGAAACTCATTTCGGCCGCTTGTATCCGCGATCTTGTCCTTTCGGTCATTACCCAAAGCTCATGACCATAGGTGAGGGTAGGAACGTAGATTGACCGGTAAATTGAGAGCTTTGCTTTTTGGCTCAGCTCCCTCTTCACCACAACGGTCCGGTACAGCGACCGCATCACTGCCGACGCTGCACCAATCCGCCTGTCAATCTCACGCTCCATCCTCCCCTCACTCGTGAACAAGACCCGGGGTAATTAAAGACATGTTCTAATCAAATACTGATTCTCCTGATATGGTCGTGTTGATATATTCACCGTTTATGCACAGTTAAACAGAATGAGCACCTCACATTGGGGTGCCATATCTCCTGACTGAAACTCGTGTATGTGTCCTCAATATCCATGGGTTTCAGAGTGGTTCAAAATGTGCACCGTCGCCATAGCAGTTAACAATTCAAAGCAAAATGTTCTCTTCTACAGTAAATGCCAAAAAGTCCTCAAAATGGCAACACATAAACAGGAAGTTGAAATTAATGAATAACAGTTACGAGTCACCATATCAAATTCGAACACCAAGATAGAGATAAATCTTGTTGTTTTAAAGGGCCGATTTTACGCTATGTTCTGATCTACAGTCACAAGGTGGAACAAAGCATTTTGAGCTTTGTAAATGTAGAAAGTTTAATAATAAAACTCCAGGTGTGTTTTTGAGGAGGTAACAACATTATAACATGGCTAAAAGCTCAAAATAGTCATTTTTGTGTAATATAAGACTTATAAATCAAAGAGTTTGGAAGTACAACCTCACAAGAAGTTTTGACACGAGTACACTGTAGTAAAAGTATCAGACTTATGTGCACTTTGAACATAAAACCCAGGCATAACCGTCCCATTTTACAGGTAATAAAGTTGTTTATGCTGAACATTTTCCCTGCATCATAAAACACAGCAGTTTAAGACATAAGCCATTAGGTGAAGTCGGCTATGAAACGAAAAGGTTTTGGGTTTTTACATGTTCTGTCTGAGTGCATTTGAAGGATCCAGGAGTCAAACAGAGATGAGAAGACACTGGACATAGAGGGGAATCTGCATTTTAGGGACATTTTAGGACTCTAGTGTATAATTGAGATGCTTGTATGACAGTTGTAGTGTAAAGTTGGAGAAATATTGTTATCTATTACAGGTGTTGTTTTTATAGATATATATTTGGGGTTTTTTAAATTGATGATGCAGGAAAAAAGAGAGAGAGAGGGACATCACCACGGACATAGAGCTTTTAACCATGATATAACTGTTGCCCTTTCTCATTTATCCTCTCGACGTTGTATTTAGAGAGATTCATGCGTGTTTGAGTCATCTTTATTCTCCTGCATTCATGACGTCATTGCTCTGAGCTACAAAATACAACATAATGATCCATAGGTGCCATAGATTACAACAATATAACAGACAAAAACACAATATGTCATAATTAAAGAAGAAACTAAGCCACTCTCTGGAACTCTCTCCTCCTTCAGAAATTCAGACTCACTAAACATTTTAAAAAAACTGCTCAAAACACACTCTTCCTCACTCCTCACTCCTTCCTCACCGCTCCTCATTACTGTTTGTCTGTCCTGTCCTTGTTTTAGTGTTACTTTATTGTAAAGCATCTTTGTGTTACCGTGAAAAGAGCTGTATAAAACCAATGTATTATTATTGGTATTTATTTTTTTTCTATTTATAGCATTTTGAAGGGTGTTTTGTATAAGATGGGTACATTGTAATTCAGTTATGATATTACTACTAACCTTATTTGGTATTTTATAGTTACTATCTCTTGATCTATCAGGCGATGTTATTGACACTAGGGGTGTGCAAATATATCGAAATATCATGATACTAAATTTGGTGATACAGTATCGATATCATGGGCTGTTAAACCGAGATATTGGCAGGAGGGGTTTTGTTTTTTGTTTTTTTGGTATCTTTTAGCATTTCTGTGGCTTATTCAGTGGAAGGAAACTTAGTTATGCAATAGACTTGACATTTTCACTGTTTTGATGATTGGAATAGATGTATTTTATATTAGACTTAGATTTACACAAGATTTATTGGTCCACGAGGGAAATTATTTGGACACAGTAGCTCACACATCACAATATATTATAATAACAATGAATAAAAATATAAATGGTAATAATAAATTCTAAATAAGTAGCAAAAAAGAGTAGCAAGAGACTGGTGTCAATAAGACATAATTATATAAATGTATATGTATATGTCCATGATGGAGAGCAGTTTGTCCAGTGTCCTCCTGCTTTAACTTTGCACTTTTGGTTTAACAAAGAAAAGAGTATCATGTGCAATATATTGAATATTGTGCTAAAATCATCTAGTGAGCCAGGTATCGTGTATCGTATCGAATCATGAGGAACCCTGTGATTCCCAGCCCTAACTGACATTACAATTTCTCCATTAATGCTTGCTACTAAACTATACCCAACAAAAGACCATAGTGGGTAGAATAATTGTCATCTGCAAAGGAAAATAAACTGGAGGGTGAGTGAATAAAACAAATGAATGAACTTAACACTGAACCGACTCCGGCAGTGTCCGCTTTTGGATGTAGTTTCGTATCACCTTGTTTTGCATTTCCTTCACAGCGGGAGATAGGGCTTTGAAATCTCACCTCTGATTGGTCTGATTATCTTACAGGGAAAAGACAGAGAGGAAATGAAGTGGAAATGTGATCATCTCCTAGAATAACAGTGTAGTCCAGAGGTCACAACCCCAGAGCAGGTTTATTTATATAGACCACCAAACAGGATGATTAGCCCATGTGTAGCGGGTTAGTTGTGTTTTGGCATTCATGGTTTTGGCAGATCGGGTTAAGTTCAGCTGTTCAAACATGCCCTGCTCACTATGACCTCAGCCAACAATAACAATGATAGGAATACTAGTTGGTGGATTCGTAGATGTGTATTTAGTTTAGGTATTTTGTATAGAAAAATGTAAAGGTCCTATATTACACAAATCAATTCGTGTGAGCTTATAATGTCTCATCAAAAACATACCTGGAGATGTGTTTCATTCACACATGTTTGACTAATCCTTTATTATTAGTCTGTCTGCATCTCCAAAGCTCAGAATACTCTGTTCCACCTAATGATGTCATGTAGTGGTAGTTTTCAACTTAAGAGCTACCGTTTACCTTTGGTTCACTATAGATTGGCAAATAGAAAATAGCGTGATATTGGCGCTTTAAATAAAAATGTAAATGTAATGTGTACTGACTCTATTTTTTGTTTCTATTTTTACAGATGAAGTAAAATGCCAGGATGAGTCCACAGTTGCTCCTTCTTCACCTTCAGGTTGGTCAAAGTTTCTGCTTGGTAACTAATCCCTTAGTTTGCTAAGAACCGTGGTAAAAATGATCTATAACTGAATAGATGAAAGCGACTGCATTATCAACTGAAATATGGAAATCCTTCAGCTAATTCATAAAGTAATGTGTAACTTTTCTGCCCTGCCCTGGAGACTTGTTTAAAAAATGCTTTGAAAAGCATTAATTCTTACTTTAAGCGAGCTTGCCTCTCCACTGATCTGACCTGTAACTTGGCCTTGTACTGCCATCTGCATATCTCCATATCTCCATAGATAGATAGACAGATAGATACATACATACATACATACATACATACATACATACATACATACATACATACATACACAGTGCACCTTTAATATGCATGTTTTAAGAATTTTACAAACATACTAGATTTAAACTAAAATAAAAAATCATCTCATCTCATCACATGTACCTACATATGGATATTATCTTTGTCCAATCGTCCAATCCAGTCGATTCAATTGATTTGTATTGCACATTTCATAAACAAGACATTTTCCAAAATGGTGCACAACAGTGTAAAAAAAATTAAATCTAAAAGTAATCAGAAATCTCTTCACTTCTCTGTGTGTCTCAGCTCCAGCAGGTGATGCTGGGGATGCCACTGGCCAGACCCCTGCCCCAGACGCTGCAGACTCCACTGGGGCAGGCAGCACTCAGACTCAGGCCCTTGGAGACCCCTCTGCTCCTGTCACTGTACTCGACTCCACTGTAGTGCCAGAGGTCGGTGCAGCAGAAGAGGGTTCGGTTCCTATCACGGTGAATATAACCTCACTGAACCTGACATTAAGGAATAGCGACATGAGTCTATATGAGGGTCTAACTATAAGGGTTGCCAAAAGTATCGAAAATCAGATACTAATGATACTAAAACTACTACTGAAACCATATACCATATATAAATGAACATAGCTAAACTGCTAGCCACCACGTTCCAAGTAGATAGTGAGCATGAGCAAACTTTCGGCTCCATCAGCTCTTTCTAATTGACTTTACATTGAAAAATTGTCACCCCTCTCTCTATAACTTCTGCTGTGAGTCTCAACATTTTGGTCTTGAAATGTTCATATAAATCATTCTACATGATCCTGGTGTTTTTATTTTGCTGTTTTGTGCATAAATACATTCCTTTTCTTAATATAGAACTTTGCTTAAAATTCACTCCTTTAACTGCTAGCCTCGTGAGCTTCATTTGACTGGAGCACTCACTTAGTCCACTTCTTTATACAGTCAATGATTGAAACTAGATACTTATTTGAGCAGGTATCGATATCAAAAAGTCACATTCACAGGACAGAAATGAAGTTTTCCTGAAAAGCTTTTTTGCTGTTAAACTGTGCATAGGGTGTTAGCATTGTCTACTGTTCCTAACCTTTTATTATTATTATTATTATTATTATTTTTTTTTTTGCAATTTTGGTGCAAACGATGTAAATTGGCAGCTTTGTGTTCTTAGAGTGTGCTGCCTCTAGCGGCCACTGCAGTTTCAAGTACTACATAACGTCACACAGCCCTGATTAGAGCCAGGTATTTCTGATACAAACACCTGGCTGCAGGGGCAGAGTTTTAAGCATGGATTAGACCAATCAGAATGTTCCTTATACCTCCTGACCCCGCCCCTTCCTTCCCCCTCACTCTCTCCATTAGTCCTCCAGGTACTGCCCAGTTTATCAGCTTTAAAATGCAGTTGTGGGCGGAGTTTAGGTGTTTAGTCCCACTTTAAAGTATATGCTTTTGTCTCCACAGCCCGAAGTGAAGTGTGTAGGAAAAGAGGAAATCACGGAGAGTAACGCCGTCAAGGCCAGTGTGGCGACTAGTGATTGTGTAAGTGAAATTTTACATTTACAGGCCTGTTCATTCGGTCTTATGTTTTTGGAATAATTCTCTGTGAGGTTGATGAGAATGCAAATCAAACGTTATAAGGGATTTCATTGTTAGGAAATACATGCAATATTTCACATTTTAAAACATTTATTGGACATTAAAAAAGGGGAAAAGGCAGGACTAAACAGATTCAAACAGGAACAGCGTCATCTGCTGGCAACAGTGGGGAGTAGGAGGCAGTTTAAAGGCCCTATACAACACAAAGTATAATGTTTACTTCATCAAAAACATACTTGGATTCCATTATAAGCAAAGCCAAAAAGTAATTATAAATCCACCACACATGTTTAAAAATAGTTTTTATCAGCCAGGTGGGTAGTACTCAGTTACATTTACTTGAGCAACTTTTTACAGAAATTGTACTTTTCTAGCAGCATACTTTTACTCCTACTTGAGTAATAATTTTATTAAAGTAACAGTACACTTACTTTTGGAAAAATTGTTGGAAATTGTACACACTGTATGTTGACAAAATGAAATTATTTGTGTTTTTTTCACCGCTCATTCAGATATGATTGAGGGTTTTTTTTTCATGTTTGTGTCTATCCTTTGAACATACCAGATTATTTTTGTTATTTAATGTTTTATCCTTCAGTTTACATTAATTTCAAATGATAAAACTGAACAGTTACTTTTACTTGAATAGTAGTTTTCCCAAGTACTTTTTTACCGTCTCATTCTGTGTAATTTCTTGGAACATACTTTGTACGTCTACTAAAGTAACACTACTGTTACCTGAGTACAGTTTTGGCTACTCTACACCTCTGACCAGTATTGTACAACAACAGCCTCAACAGTCATTGCAAAAACCTGTATACAATTCAAAGTAATATTCCCATCTGTATCTGGTGAAACAGTCTTATCTCTCCTTACAGAAAAGCATCAGATAGAATTATAGTCCCCATCCCATAAACATCATCTCAGCTGCATTCCTTCATCGTTATAAATTCTCAGATTGCGTCTCCACCTCTGGATAAACGAACGGACGGATCGTTTTTCCTCTTCTTCAGGCGAAATAAAAGCCTGGGTGTGGTCCTGTAACAACTGGTGTGCATTACAACTGCCCCAAAACATCTCCAAATCTGCAGTGTATTACTAACACTAAAAGATACTTAGACTTAGACAAAAGGATGGCTGTTCAGTGGAGAAGTCTAGTCAGATCCCTGGAAATTACAGCTTGATTTTGCGCCATAATTGTAGGATTTATAGACTCAAAAGCATCTGTGGAAGTGATCATCTGAAATCTGTCTTCTCCTCCGATGACATGGGACAATGGAGTGGAGTTCAGGATCAGTTCAAAAATGGTAGAACTGGGTTTACATTGTAATCAAATCCAGAGTTGAAATATAAGAGGAGCTCAACAAAGCCCCACCCGTGTCCAGTAGAAGATGCAAAGAGTGGGTAAAACTGCTGACAATAGGACAGTGGTGGAATGTTATGAAGTACAAGTAGTAAAGTACTTAAAAAACGTAGGTATCTGTAATTTACTTATGTACATTTGAAAGAGGAAAGCAGATATCTCTCCTTTCTACTCCACTACATCAGGACTGAAGAGTAAAAATAGTATTTTTATTACTGGTTGAAACTTGCTGTAAAGGGTGGGGTTATTAAATTCACAGTTTGAGCAAACACAAATTTACAAATAAAACCAGCTGGAAAAAAAATATTAATTCAATTGTTTCTGTTGAACAAAATTCAACACGAATCTGTATCAAAATCACTACATTTGAAGCTTTACTATAGAGATCTCAAACTCTGCAAGAAATACTTGTACATTTTACTCTTTAAGTACAATTTTTAAACGGGTAAATTAATACTTTAACTAGATTTTTTTCATGTGGCACTTTTACTTTTTTAGCTCTTACTTAAGTAACAAAACTGAGTACTTCTTCCACCACTGCAATAGGTTTATGTGAGTTTAAAATGAATATTGTGGGTATAGGGAAGAAATTAATTTTATGGTGTAACTGACTGTTCAAAATGTTTTGGTAAGGCTTGTTGCTACTATATCTGCAATTTTTAGGTAGTTAACAAGAAACAGAAGAAAGAAGAAAATACTGGATTCACTGTAGTGTTAAAAGTGATGCTCTTTTATGGGATCTGAATCAAATCAAAGAGCCGTTCTAAAGACTGGCTCTTTCACTATGTATTTATGTGACAGACGCCAGTGTGAGAATTCATTTTATCTACAAACTAATCACAGAGAGAAATGTGTTATCAGGAGTCAGATATGTTTAGGGTCTCACTTGTGTTGCGATACTCTGCTTTTGTGCTGATTCTTGTGTTGGTTTAGCGTTAATCTGTGTAAAAATGCATAAAAAATTAGATAGAAAAAGACATCTGGTTCCGGGAGTTCAAGTTAAGGACTCGTTCACAAAGTTGAGAGAGTGACATTGCACCATTAAAGGGGACATATCAACTCTGAAAGATGTTATAGCAGTGTTCCCTCATCATTAGCGTACCCAAAGTTGTATTTTGATAGATTCTTGCATGTTTAAGTGATCTTCCATTGTGAATTCTCAAAAAATTTCACTTATCTCCGCCCACATCTCTGTTCTTATGACTTGTGTTGATTCAGTGTTCATCAGTGTAAAAATGCATACAAATTAGATAGAAAAAGCTTTAGTTCTATTAAAAAAGATCTGGTTCCAAGCGTTCACGTTAAGGAGCCATCCAAAAGAGCCGACTCGTTCACGAAGTTGTTAGAATTGAAACCAAGATTAATATGGAAAGACTGTGAACCTTATCAATAACAACTATCTGGTTCAATATTTGCACATTTTCAGTTTCTGTCAAAATACTTTTATACTTGCCCTCCATCTGAACTAATAATACTCAAATTCTTGCGCAAGAATGTAACTTTCTGAACGGACCGATGATGGACAGCTGGATAGAAGAGGATATAGATTACTAAGATAATATTCTTTTATGGGTGTGGTTTTGTTTTTGAAAGAAATCTAGAAAGCCTTTATGCTTAAACTGACAATGCTGAACTTTTATTTTTGTTCTGTATTGGGTCTACAGCTTTAAACGGCCTATATTAATCTATTTTCTGATCTATAATGTCGTTCCCTCATCGTTCACACGCAAACCCTGCATATTTAATTTTAGTAAGGCCTTCTCTCAAACAGAAAACACTCTGTTCCACCTTGTGATGTCATGTGGTAATACAGGAAGTGCTCCACTATGTTTTTAAACTCCATACACCTGCACTCGAATCAGCTGCATGATTTCAGCCCTGGAACTGCCAATCTCTGCTGAACAAAACGGAAAAAAGGTAGCTTTCAACTTGAAAACTACTGCTTCATGACATCACAAGGTGGAAGAGAGAATTTTAAAAGTTGGAGATGTAGAAAGAAGAAGATAATAAAGGGTTATTCAAACTTTTTTTGAGGAAGTAACAACATTATAACATGGTGCAATGCCCTCTACCTCAATTTTAATCTTCAGACTTTTTAGGACTAAACTGAGACTCAACCTGAACCTAAATCTGGACTAAACCAGGGCTAAAACAGGATCAAATCAAATCTACCGCAGGATTTAACTCAATCCAGTAAAAAAGCAGTGCAAATATGAGAGCACTATTAAACATTATTATCGCTATTAGCCTAACTTTTACCACATTATATCCTTAGTGATTCTTCTCCTCAGGACAAATGAACGCAGCATTTCAGTCCAGATGTGGGCCTACTCCCAACGAGCGGAGGGTTTTAGGGTTTGCTCACCGGTCTCGGGGGAGCGGAGAGAGGGAGTTTGGCTCACGTTTCACAAAATCAAGATTCTCTCACAGGCTCAGAGCGTAATGTTGTGCAACGGGTGATGTCATGGCTGAGGGTGAAGCAGGGAGCAGAGGTGTGGTCACTCAAATAAGTTCCATTCAAGTGTCTCATTGGCTCACTGTGCATCAGCTGTCATCTGTCCGTACACCTAAAGGGACTCTGTTTGGTTTTTTAACGGAATAAGCTTAAATTGGTTTTGGTCCAGCCCAGATATATTACAAAAAAAGTAAATAAGGGGGGAAAAAAAACAAATTTAGTGTTGAAATGAGAAAATTGGTTTGTAACTAATTAAAGCCATTAAAATGAATGTTGACTCGTATTTATTTGTTTACATGGAGATGTTGTTCCTTTGGCTATAACCTTCCACAGTACTGCATACAATTTATCAATTTCCATGGAGAATGTTCCCAAGTGTGTTTTAACTCTGTATTTCCATGGAGTTGACTTTTCACCCCCCCAAAGTTACATACTGTCACTTTAATTTGGTTTTATCTTGCATTTATTCAGTCACACGTGTTTTTATTGCTTGAAAATACCTTGAAAAACATGTATTCTCACTCCGCAGATCACCTCCAAACACATCTCTGTACTTAAGACTCTGAGCCGAAATTGTTCAGTTCAGTAGCTATTCTTCAAAAATAAAAACATAAATAAAAAAATCCAATGCGTCTCTTAGGCTGAAATATCACAATGAAGAGGCTGGCTTCTCAGTCCTGCAGTTTTGAACAATATTCACATTTCTAAGTCATTTTAGATCCATATAGTGGTTTACAACTGACAAAATATCAAATAGTATCAGAAACTACAGCATAATTTAGCTTCCTTAACTACATTATAATTATTTTTGCAGGCAGCAACTAAGAAGATCATTGAAGCTGTCCCTGCAAACTGGTGCAGTAAACAGGCCTGTAAACTCAACGTGCATCAAGACGCCAACACTGTGCTCCTGGAGAGTGAGGGCGGTGAGGATCTGATCTCTACTTTCATTTGGATTTAGGCTCGTGATTCAATACCGAAAACAATGCACAGATGCTACAAACATCTTTTTTTTTTAATTCAACTGTCTGTGTAGTCCGTCAGATGTCCAGGTAGAGTCCACAACAACAGCACAATAAGCTCTATTCACATTTACTGTAAGACGTTTGGAAACATGGTGACGACTTCCAGTGTAATTCCCGACATGGAGCATGTGATAAAACAATGGGTTCAGCAGGAGCGGTCTGCACAACCTGCCAAAGCTTTCCACGGAGGATATGACTCTAATCGTGTCTTTCGTATGGGTTAAAGGTAGCAGTTCTTAACTGTAGATCTGCCGAACACAACGGAACGCTACATTGACATCTTTTTTTTAATTAAGTTAGACAAATTATAATACACAAATTAATAGGCAATGTATTATTTACAATGACATCTAGATGAAGAAAACCAGGCCATTTTCCCAGTTTTCTCAGATTTTGTCAGAGTTACTATCACCAACAGAGTCATCCACGTGTTTCCAAACGTCTTCCGGTTTTGTGATCTAAGCGTGAACAGAGCGCACTTGCACTCCTTTAAATATATCACTAAAAGGAACTTTTTTAATTGTGCAATCACGCATGTGTAGAGTAGCTTAATAACAAATATTTATCACAGAAAGTCAGAAGAAATCACTGTACTTCTTCTTCTCTCTTCCTCCTGCAGCCAATTTGGGCACTCTGGCCTCAGCTCTCCAAAGTGAAGAGATGAAAAAGGTATGTCAAATCTCACATATTTATGCATCGGAATTTCACTTAAATAGGCCATAACCTAATTAATCTTCTGGAATATGACAATAACAGTTGCACATTGGTTTTATAATCTTAATCAGAAATGTATTTTCATATTTTGGGGTGACAGAAACTCAAAAAGTTGTGGTTCTTCAAAAGGATCAAAGCAGACTGGCAGCCATTTGTTTTTCTTTAGTCCACTCCATGGTAACTGTGGCATGAGTTTTTAGTATGATAACAAATTAGGACTGTTTCCATAGCAATTACCAATTTAAAACATATGATATTAAAAAGCTGAGATCCATGAATAACTTACAGCCACTATAAGCTGTGAATGAATGCATCAAAATGTAAAACAACCTCAAGTATCTGAAAAATGCATTATATGAGACTTGTGTGTATTCTTGCGTGTATTTTTTATTATTACAAGCCGTTCTAAAAGCTCCTCCTGTCCTTGTAGCTCGGTGCTACAGATGTGAAGTACACTTCTCCCTCTGGCTCCTCTGTGTTCGTGGGGATCCTGGTCACTGGTCTGCTGGCTGCTCTGGCCCTCACTGTGGGGTACTTCAAGTGTCAGCGCAGACCCAGCCCCAAAGGAGAACGTCTGGTAAGTCTGTCCACGCATTTTAACTCATCAAATATTACACATGCTACAGATGCATTATTTAGTGATGCTGTATGCAGGAAGATCACTGCATTTATGGGTGCTAGTGTTTGCTAATGGTAGGCAAAATGACTATTGGTAATATGGTCATTTTTGAGATATGGTTTTGATGATTTCTTAAAGATATCACATATTGAATTTTAGCCAATCACGGCAAACCTGTCAAAATGACATATCCAACTTGCACCAGGTAAAACCAAAACAAGTGTCATGTTGGAGAGGGAAGAGGGAAGAAACAATTTTGCCATTTTTGCAATACAAATGTTTGTTTTGCTCCGTGTAGTATATAGAAACTTCTCCCTGTGATTGGGCCGACCACTGCTCGGGTCAAATTCAAACTCTACAGCAGGAGCACCTCAAGATGGATTCTTGTGAATTTGTGAACTCACAAATATCGTGAGAATTCATCTTTAGAGTAAAGAGAGGCTGGACTTGCTCAAATGAAAGTGAAGCTTATTAAACATGTTATTATGTTATTTTCTGTGTATATAGCATTCTCAAAACAATAAAGGGAAACATGATCTAAATATGTTATGTGTTGGCAGTTAAAACTCTATAGAAATGACATTTTTTTGGCTTCATATAGAAAAGTTTGTCAGATGAAACAGCATAGCATTAGTTCCGTATAATACTGAACAATTTGATACAGCAACAACAAAAATAGCTCGATATTGACAGCCCTTTTTAAAGCTAATACATGTTGCTCACTGCATGCTCTCCCATTACATACCCATGTCAGTTTAAAACGAGAGCCATGACTGTTTTCCTTCTCAAACTGTGCACTGTTTTAATTACAGAATGTAGTTGGACGCTAATCAGAGGAATTACAGGCAAAGATTCAATGAGTTCAATTCAAAGAGTTCCACCCCCAGAGCTCCTCGTATGTCACTGTTTCATCTGTTTGCCAAATGCACTGTCTGCTTCTCTGTAGATTCTGTGCTGTGACATGAGGAGGAACACAAAAGGAGCATGGGGGATTATTAGAATGCAATAGATTCTACTATGAGGACAAATTTGCATCAAAATTATATTGTTTTCTAGTGTATTTCCTCATTTAGAATTGACTATGAATGGTAAAAGGTGAAAACTTATAGTGGAAACATATTTGACTTCACTGTGTAAATACAAGCATACAAGCTGAGAACAAGCTTAAAGATACACTGATTTATTAAATTGCAGGTGTTTTTAATACTACAAAAAAATAGAAAAACCTTGCATTCTTACTGTGAGTGGGGTCGCCTCTCCACAGACACGGTCTGTAACTTGACCTAGTGGCATTACCTGTTTGTCTCAACCATAGACGGTTTAAAGAAGTGGACTACGTGAGTGTGCCGTCATCCATAGCTTTCGGCTCCACTCAAATAAAGCTCACGATAGTAGTGGTTACCGGGGGGAATTTGGACCCAGGTCCATATTATGAATAGAATTTATTTAACAGACAAAAAAGCTAAATAAAAACACCAGGATCATGTAGAGCGGCTTAATACGAGCATTTTAAGATCAACATGTCGAGGCTCACAGCAGCAGTTACAGAGAGAGGGGCCACAGTATTCCAATGTAAGTCAATGGGAGCCAGGGTCAGAAGGAGCCGGAAGCGCCTGCATGCGAACTTTCTATTTGGACCCCGGGGGCTAGTGCGTTAGCTATGTCCATTTATATATACAGTCGATGGTCTCAGTGGAAATACGTTTACTGCCATATTGTGGAACATTCTACTCAAAGCAATACAATCTCCAAACACGTGGCAGATCCACCAAAAAACAAAATTACGCTCTTCTGTTCATGCGTTTCAGTCTTAATCCAGACTGTTATTGATATCCATGGGTTTGATGAAACTGTATCACTGTTGCCAACAAAATCCTCAAAATATCATATACAGACACGAAACTGAAAACAATGCAAGACAGATGAGACTAGTCAGTTATCTTTGCAGCCATATGAGATAATATTTGTGATTTTTACATGAATTTCTTCTGTCCCATCAGGCAGAGGAGGGCACCCCGGTGGACCAGCAGAACCAGGCCAACACCCTGGCATCGGACGCTCCCCTCAACCCTCCCCCTGAGACCCCCGAGAAGCCCAGCGCCAACGGAGAGGCACCCGAGGGGGACAAGACCCAGGCCCCACCCACTAACGGCCACTCTACTCCTGCTAATACTGCAGATACTGAGCTGTGAAAACCTCCATTGAAAACAATACACAATACACACCTACAACTAGACTTATCAGTGTCACTACTTCAATACTGCAAATTAATTAAAAGGCTCATTTATAGTCTAATTCCAAATAGCGGCCTAAAGATGTTTGGTTTTGATGTGATTTCTACATATAAATCTATAGTCATATTTAAAGCTGCACTCTGCAACTTTTCTGCCACTCGCTTGTCTCCACGGAGATGTAATTGCGTTGCCTGGAATGTTCCACAATCTTGCATTTAACAAATCTATCTCCATGAAGACGAGCAGGTGATGCCGGTAAACCAAGTTACAGGTCAGATCTGTGGAGAGGTGGAACATTCCAAGCAAAGCAATAACGCCTCCATGGAAACAATCAGGTGTGAATTTTCCCACCAGAAAAGTTACATAGTGCACTTTTAATCTGATATTAGGCAAGCTTGTTAAATTATTCAACATACAAATCTTACTTTCTTAATCAGTAGATATTATAAGTTAAAATAAACGGGTAAATGGGTAGGTACAGTTTGTGAAATAACAAAATTATAATTATATCTGAGCTGAGTGTTGTTGATATTTCCTCGATCATCTGGACATCTCAAGGTCACTTACCAATGTTTCCTCTGACAACATCTGGGTTATGTCAATCCAATCCAACTTTATTTGTATAGATCATTTTACCAACACAAAGTCTCTGAAGTGTTGTACAGAGTAGGCACGAAATAAATGAACAAAATGAACATAATATGGCATAAAATATAAAGTCCATAAATTATACAAAAATTATCAAACAGCAAAGTGCAAAGGATCCTAAGTGAATTTTACCGAGACACCCCAATTTGCTTAAAAGTAGTACACCCACTGACTTTAAACTATTACTGTAACTACTGAAGGTGACCGAGCGACCATCTCTCACTTCGCACTCCACATTCAAAGTGCCTTGCCCATGGACGCATCAACAGTAACAGCAGTATGCACTAGACTTAGACTTGGACAAACGTGATCGATCCACAAGGGAAATTATTTGGACACGGTAGCTCACACATCACAATATATTATAATAGCAAAGACCAATTCCAAATAGTAGCAAAAATAGCGAGAAAGCCAAAGCCGGGAGCACACCACCAACCTTCCAGAGTGCCATTAGAGTATAAATGAGCCTTTAAAGTACAGTTGCTTATGTCTTCTTTTGGTTCCGTGCCTGTATGCACATTAGAGTGGAGATAGTGAGGGGCCTCCGTGAGTTATGGCAGTGCCGGAGCAGACGTGTCCCTCGGGTGGGTGACTGCAGAGGGGTTGGACGGGCTGACGAGGGCGGGTCAGGGTGGAGGCTGGACGGAGAGAAAAGTTTATTACGATGATTAATGACTTATGCAACCTCTGGAGTCTACAGTATGGGCCCTGCGCTGTCAACACCCAAAACTAAGGCTGCAGGATTTTAGAATAACATTGCGAGTTTTCTGACAAGTATTGCAGTTGTGATTAGAACGGCAATTATGGTTTAAAAAGTAGGATTCTGTTCAGCCTGAAGACTGAATATGTTTGAGGAGGTACAAGACTTTACTATAAAAGGACAGGATATTTTGTTCTTTGCACAGTTTGCAAACATTTTATTATCTAAATTATTGCAGCCTTTGTGATTTGAGAACTGTGCCAATTTAAATTCTACTGCGATTAATAGTGCAGCCCTACTCCCAAAACTGTCTGCACGCCATCAGAAAGTAACACAGCATGACCATATTACAACAAGGGATGTCATGATATCAAATTCTAGTGTTTAGTCACGATTTTTGCAATTGTAATATATACTGAACTACTTAAAGGTGCACTGTGTAACTTTATTGGAGGAGTGCTCGCCTTCTTGTTTCCATGGATACTGCATGTCATTGCATTGACTGGAATGCTCTATAGTATCGCATCAAACTATAGTGACAAGCAGGTGACACCATAGGCCAATTTACAGGTCAGATCTGTGGAGAGGCGAGGCTATTTTAGGAAATCAAAATAAATTTTATTGAGTAAACGCAAGATAGAGAAGTTTAATGCCATAGTGCTGAACATTCTAAGCAAAAAACAAATGAAAAATATCAGAAAAGTTACATTGTGCAGCTTTAATATACTTCCATCACATTGTTTATTCTGTTAATGAAGAATCTGACTAACTTTCCAAAGCCAAAAAAAAAAAAAAAAATCTAAATAAAAAGCAACATTTTATGCGTGTAGATTCAGATTGCTTCTATACGCACAGGACATTTGTTCATCTTGACGTCCTTATTTACGAGATACACAACCCCTGGACAGATGGACAGATGGACAGATATAGGAAAAGACCACACTGCCTTGAATCTGTTTACATACATTTGGCTTGACTCTGTAAGTATGTTAATGAGTGGTGCATGAGCGAGTTATGGTAAATTTGTTTAAGTCATGCATGGACTGTATATAGCCACACATGCATCTAGCTTCTGTTGCTGACTGTAATGTATGGACTGCAACAATTACGCAAATATTGGGACGCTGTGTGGAATGCGAAATAATGACAGAATTTTTCATTTCAAATAATATTCAAAAAAGAGTGATAAAAATGCACATCAAAAATAAAATAAAAAATTAACGCTATTTTTTATTTTTATTTTATTATTATTATTATTTTGTACATTTTTAATTGGCTAAATATCTTTCTCTTTTTCAAATGGATTTTATTCATTTGACATTATACACCACGTCCCAGTTTCTGTGTAATTGTAAGTGGTCTGGACTAATATTGAGTGTGCTGTTTGAGAGTTTATGTGACATTAGCCTTGAAAACTGTTTAAAAAAAAATCATGTATAAAAACTTTTGAAAAATTGTGAAAGGATACAGAGAAGTCCATGACGAGGAGACAAGAGCTTTTAATTCTCCAATGACTGAAATCTACCAGAGAACTTGACTCAAACTCAAATAATAAGTGTCTCCAATTTACCAGCTCTTCCTCCTATCAATGTTAATATGTCTTTAAATATAATGTATATTCTTTTGTATGTGTTTGTAGCGGTGGACAGTTTTGTATGTTGTTTTAATTCTATACCACTTGTTACTGTGTGAGTCGTACCAAAGAAGCTTGTATTGCTTTACAATCTTTGCATACCAAATTAACCACGCTATCTTCCAAATATGACTTGTAAATAAAAGCAGAAGAGATCTTTGTCCAATGTGTTTCTCATCTGAGGCGTTTGTATCACTTTTGTACTGCTAACATTTCTATGCAACTGTTACAAAAACTCTGACAACAATTGGATGAATAAACTGTCAAAATAAAGAACGTTTTTTTTAAACCGCTGTGCTTTTATTTTTCAGAATTCATATTTGTGTGTTATGCAAGTGTAAAAGTATAAGTATAAATTGCTCAAATATTTGGATGTTTGGATTTATGGGGGTCAGTAGCTCGATTGGTGTTTGTGTTTGATCTAGAGGTTGGTGGTTCAAATGCCAGAGAGGTCATATCCACTGACCCACAGGTTGGCGCTGTCGTTGTGTCTTTGGGCAAGACACTTAACCCACCTGGCCCTGGTGTCTGTGTACACCGGTGTATGAATGTGTGCGTGAATGGGTGAGTGGTTCCTTGATGTGAAAAAGCGCTGTATAAAAATGGATATATTCTTTATTTGCACTGCTTGTCTCCATGGATATTTGTTGCTTTGCCTGGAAAGTTCCATAGTATGGCATTAAACGTATCTACCTCCATGGAGATAAGCAGGTGACAGCAGGCCAAGTCACACGTCAAATCTGTGAAGCGACGTCTCCACTTACAGTTTCTTTCCTTTTTAATATAGTTTAGAGCAATTAAAACAACTGGAATTGAATAAATGCAAGATAGATCAAGTTTAATGCCAAACTGTGGAACATTCAAAGCAATGCAATGACTCCATGGAGACAATCAAGTAGCATCTTAATCCAGACTATCACAGTGATAGTTGAAGGACTTGTTTTCACTACCGTTTTCACTACCGTTTTCACTTGTCAACAGTAATTAACAGTTTTTAACATTTTTAACTGAACTGGACTGAACTGGTCATTTGCTCGAGGGAAAGAGAAGATATTAATTCATAGTTCATAAACAATACTTTTCTGTTACCTCAAAGGGCCCATATTAGGCTATTTTCTGATCTATGTTATAATGTTTCCTCATCACAAATATATCTGGAGTTGTGTTTTGTTTCATTCACACATGTTTAACACACAAACCCTGCATTTAGGCTGAGTTCTTCTCTCAAATAGAAAACACTATGTTCCACTTCACCATCACAAGGTTGAACAGAGCATTCTGAGCTTTGGAGGTGTAGACAGACTGATAATATTAAAGGGTTACTCAAATATGTGTGAATGAAACAAAACACAACAATGTTTTTGAGGAGGCAACAACATTTTAACACAGCTTAAAGTCAATTTTGCATTATATAGGACTTAAACTTTAAAGCTACCGTCTGTAATTAGAATGGCTGACCCACCCCTGTTGTATTCTCGCATATCACCAATAGATGTTTTCTGTTATGGCTGTCTGATAATGACAACAACAAAAAAAACTTGCAGATGGTAGCTTTAAAGGTGCACTGCGTAACTTTTCAGGTTGGGGGTCTGCTGTTGCTTTGCCTGCAATGTTCCGTAATGGTATTAAACGTACAGTATATGAGGTGCATTTATTAAATGATGTGTGTTTTTATTGTCTTTAAAAACATGCATTTTTACTGAGAGTACAGATCTCACCTGTAAACTGGCCTGGTGGCGTCTCCTGCTTGTGTCTATGGAGATTGGTAAGCTTAACGGCATACTTTGGAACACTGCAGGCAAAGCAATAACATCTCCATGGGCACAAGCAGGTAGCAGGCCTTCCACCAGGAAAGTTACACAATGCACCTTTAAAAGACTTGTGTTGTTGTTTCATATATTCACGTTAATCGCTAACTTGTATTTGTGCGAGCATCAAATAAGCAAAAGGAAGTGTTTTATTAGTAACTCTGAAATCTTGGCTGTATCGTGGACTGTGTTTGCGTCAGACAGCCCAGTGACCACATACATGTACCGCACACTCCCATATTTAACGCACACACGCCTATGCTTTAAAACAGTCGGAATGCCAGTCCGTGTGTGCCATATGGATCACAGCTGGTTTACATGAGCTGTAGTAATGACATCACTCACATGGTTTTGTCTTTCAGAGCGTAGGTGTGGTCATGCAGTCATGTCCGACAGCTGTCTGCACACAACACACACTGGGTTTACTACACATATGTCATTACACACACTAACTACCATAGCTAATGACAGTACTGGTATCCCTGATTAAACCTACGGAAATAAATGTAACTAAACTAAAAAAAAATAAGGAAAAAGACATGTAGACCATAACTGTCAGTTTTTCCCAACCTAATTTAGTTTGTAAAAGGTGACATAATGAATTAAAATCAGTGCATTTTGTAATTAGTTTGCAATAAAACTGATGTGTTTATAATTCCACTATTCCCAGTGAGACCTTTGTTGATAGCGAAAGATCCATTATAAAACAAGGCAGCATTCTTACAGCTTTTAATGGTGTAAAAATGTCACAAATATTCACAAATATTAAAAAGTGCTTAAATAAATGTTAAAAAGTGCTTAAATATTAAAAAGTGCTTAAATAAATGTTAAAAAGTGCTTAAATATTAAAAAATGCTTAAATAAATGGCAGCAAATCTATTCCAAACTTACCCAGTGCATTCTTAGCGTCCTAATTATTCACTGTGATAAGTTTATGAGCGTTTTTCACAACTCTCGGTGACCAGAGCGGAATTTTGCCGTGACGGTAAAGCTAACAATGACTAGCATGCTAACGTGCACTTCCTGAGTATCAGACAATAAGAAGGGGACAGCGCACAGCAGACTTCAAGAGCTGCTTATTCAATATACTGGGGCCAGGTCAAATTTTGCTGGTGAAAAACTTGAACACAGGGCCTTTAAACAGCAAATATTACCAAAGCATTCTGACCTGTCCTCCGTCTTATTTTAAACTACAATGTTGTGATGTCATGTGAACCCAGTCTGTCACATTAAAACATCTCCATACTGCATGTGATGTCATTTAAAACCCTGCAATTCCTTCACTATAACTTCAGCCTATGAGACAGCGAGGCTAGTTCTCATCTCCTCACTCCTTCTTTTCATCGGCTCACGTCCCTGTGGATTCCCCTGCTCCCCGGCTCCCTCCACACCCTACAAGGAAAATATTTAGTCAAGGCCTCGTAGCAGAGCTGTTAAACACTGCTGTTGTCACTGTACACCGCTGTGGACTACAACAAGCACACGGCGAAGATAGAAATATGTAGATCTGAATGTGACACTGCCAACTGGTGCACAGATTTAAATGGTGCAAATCCCAGAGGATGTACACATCACTGTATGGATGGGAATGAAGGAGTCTCCCTGTTTCTCAAGAGGCAGGAGTAGTAGACGTTCCCTTTTTTGTTACAGACCTACAGTTAAGTTAAAGGTCAGGGTCATTTCAAAGTTATGGTTAAAAATGCATTGTGTATCTTTTCTGACAGAGGGTGTGTCAAATGCTTGTCTCCGTAGAGATGTTATTCCTTTGTCAAAAATGTTTCACAATTCACATTCTGGTATTAAGCCTTTCCAGACCAAAACCAGACCAAGCTGCAGGTCAGATCTGTGGAGAGTCATTTTTGAGCTGTAAAACCACCTCAGTTTAATAAATGTAAATTAGAGCTGTTTAATGTCATACGGTGGAACATTCCAGGCAGAGCAATGACATATCCATAGAAACAAGAAGCTGACGGACCCTTAACCAAAAAGTTACATAGTGCACCTTTAAGTTGAGGACCTTTTGTATAATAGGCCATTTTTGTTGACCCTTATTCTTTCTGCAGAACTGGCTGAAATGACCAAAAGTCTGCAATTTTTTTTTAATTTTGCCGACTACTATCATAAAAAAAAAATCAGTGATTAACTTAAAGGTGCACTGTGTAACTGTTCTGGAGAGGGTCTGCAACCTGTTTGTCTCCATGGAGATGTTAATGCTTTGATTGAAATTGTCCACAGTGTGGCATTAAACTAATCTGTCTTACATTTATTCAGCTACTAGTTATTGTTATTTATTCTCAAAAATATATTTAAAAAGCATTAATTCTTACAGTCAGTGGGGTCACCTCTCCACAAAGCTGACCTGTAATTTGACTTGTAAGTCTCCATGGAGATTCTTAAGTGTATGGCCATACTGTGGAACATTCTAGGCACAAGCAGATGAGGAACCTTCCACCGGACAAGTTACACAGTGCACCATTAATTGTACAAAAGTCTGTGATCCTTTGGTCCATATATATTTTAACATGTGGATCTGGGTGAAAAAATGTTTGGTTAGTTTTGGTTTAGTTTAGGGTCTGGTTTTTAGTTTTTAGTTTTGTCTTAAAAATGTAAAAAACAAAGCTAGTTAACAGAACATTTTAAAAGGTTTGCAGTGGTCAGAGGGACTTTGCAACCTCATCTGGCACTTCAGCATACACCAGCTGCAGATTGTGTGTCTCACCATTCTGTGTTTGCGATCGCAGATGTAAACTGTGCAGAAAAGTCAGGTTAAATAAGGTGAAAGTGACATAAGATCTGAGTCGATGTGAAACACGTTCATGTTATTGCTTTTTAGGACTTTTTAGAGCCAATCGAGGAGTTTTATCCAAGTTTAGCTCATGGAACAATTCAGCAACACTGGTGGGGGTCCGTCAAATGCTTTTCTCAATGGAGATGCAATTGCTTTGTCTGGAAAGTTTCGCAGTATGGTATTACACCCTTCTATCTTTATGGAGACCAAACCAGACCAAGTTACAGGTTAGATCTGTGGAGAGGCGACCCTACTCATATTGAGAATGCCTGTTTTTTATGTATTTACGAGCTAAAAACAACTTGTAATTGAATAAATATAAAGTAGAGCTGTTTAATGTCATACTGTGGAACATTCCAGGCAGAGCAGTGACGTATCCATAAAAACAACCAGGTGAACCAACCAAAAAGTTACATAGTGCACCTTTAAGTAAGAATGCATGTTTTTCAAGGTTTTTTTGAGAAAAGAAACACCTGTAATTTAATCTAAATAATATTATTGTGGAACATAGGCAAAGCAAACCCAACTCTATCAACCCCCAACCTGAAATACTAGTACATGTATTGGTGGTACAATAGACTCTTCTTTCAGCTAATCCTGACCTGAAGCTTTATTCAAGGTCTGAACATGGGTCTCCAGGTGGTGCTCAAAGATTGCAGGATGGGTCAAAAAAGAAAAAGGTTTGAAAAGTTCACATTTTAATTCTTCCAGCTACAAATGACCAGGTAAAATGCATGTTTAAATGAACCAGACCGCCTTTGATTTTCAGGCCTGGGTACAACGCCTTAGTGGAGGTCTTTGCTTTGTGAGTGCTTGAAATATGTATTCTCTATCATGCAATAATGTATTCCTACCAGTAGTAATATTACCAAAGAAATTGCATAACCCAAAAACATTCTAGCATGACGAGTACAGTACACCCATCAGCCTAGCCATTACGGTCCCTTATCCCCACTGCACCCCACCCAACCCTCCCCCCAACCCCCTCTTGTCGTCCTCACCGCTCCCCCTCTCTCCCTCTCTCTATCTCTCTCCCCCTTCAGGAATCCTATAGCTCTCACTCTCTTCTGGCTTGTTTTTATTGTGGGGTGTCTCTCCCTTTAGCGCACATGCAGCTGCCAAATACGTCATGTTTTTCACTGCTCACGCCAGAGCACGGCCCTCGCAACTCAACCAAACGATAATATGGGGAGGAAGGAGGGGCGGAGGAGAGGGGGGAGAAGGGGAAGAGAGGGGAAGGAGAGGGGGACTCTTAGGATTTAGAAGGATCTACAGGGTGTGGTCAGAGCTGTTGGAGATGATGGAGATATAAGGTGATAAGTTCAACAATGCATTAGTGGCTAATAAATGAAAAACATGTGTTATTTGGTGCATAATATGACTGCATTTACAACGAATATTTACTGGTTCCCTGGGATTCAGAATACACATTTCTCCAATACGTTATAAGGATGTCTGGTCACTGGTGCATCTGCCTGAGTTCAAATGGGTGTGACTGACAGGTGGATTAGCCAATCAGGGATTAGCAACCGACTGGAAAAAGTTGGTGTGCCCTCCCCAGGTGTGTGGAGAGTCCCTGCCTCAAGGGGAGGATGGAGCGTGAGATTGACAGGCGGATCAGTGCAGCGTCAGTGATGTGGTCGCTGTATCTGACCGCTGTGTTGAAGAAGGAGCTGAGTCCAAAGGCAAAGCTCTTGATTTACCACTCAATCTATGTTCCTACTCTCACCTATGGTCTCTGGTTCAGTTTAGTCCTGGTTTAGTCCTGGTTTAGTCCTGGTTTAGATCTTTGGTCCTATTCTCACATGATGGTCATGAGTTTTGGGTAATGACCGAAAGGACAGGATCATGGATACAAGCGAAATGAGTTTTCTCCGCAGGGTGGCTGGGCACTCCCTTAGGGTGTGGAGCTCAGTCACATAGGAGCTCAGAGTAGAGCCGCAGCTCTTCCACGTCCAAAGGAGGCAGCTGAGATGGCTTGGACATCTGTCTCCACCACCCGGCCATGGATAAAGTGGAAGACAATGTATGGGATTAGTCAGTTTTGAATAACTGTACAGTTTTTCTTTTATTTGGTGGTATTCAGAACATAGTTACTTTCCTAAAGTTAAAGGAATACATTGTGGTACTTCATCATGCAAGCTTTGAGCTGCACAGAAAGTGAAGAAAATATAAAGCTCTTATGCTCTTATGGTGAGTTGTTTCCTTTTTTATTGATAAATAATTTGAAATGAAAGGTGAGACAAACATAAAACTTTTAAATCTTCTTTAAATCATGTCAAAGTCTTTCGTCGCATTTTTTCAATATAATAAAATGCAACTTAATGTTAAAGGAATATGTTACAAAAATAATAATAATGTAGGTATTCAGTATTATGCAACTAAATACGTTTCATAGTATTTGTCCTAACATTGCACACAAGTGACATCTAATCCATGAAAAAAATATGTTTGAGCCCCTAAGCCTTAACAACAAGAACTAACAACAAACAGAAAGTAACTGTGGCATGTGGTTTTAAATGTGGTTTTAAATGTTCTTCTACAAATGTCATAACTGAAAAGGTTTGGTATTATGACAGAAGTTTTGATTATGACAGCTCAACAAAGATTAGACATTTTATCAGTGACTTCCATCCAAAGCCCACGCCACAGAGCCACCGGCAGCTCAAACTTCCTTTCTCTCCTAACACTGGCAGCAGAGAGAGGGGCTTTCACATCTGCTCACACATGTGCCTCCAATCCACAGGACGTGAAGAAACACAATATATTTCACTTATAAAAAGAAAAAAAAAAAAAAAACGTGTATCGGGGGAAATGTAGAATGCGTTTCAAAGCTGGGATCCACATTAAGGGAGGGGCCTTTTGTGGGGCCCCTTTGAGTGATGTCCAGAAGGGAGTGAACAGACAGTGTGGATGTTACAGTCCATCAGCTGTGTCAGAGCAGGCAGCGTCAGCACTGTATTAAGACACTCTTCAATGATTTAAAGGGCCACTCTGTAACTTTCCTTCAGTCTGTCACCTGCCTCATCTCGTCTACTGCCCTGAATGTTTCAAAATTTGGCAATAAAACGGAGACAAGCAGGTGACGTTATCAAGCAGTTACAAATCAGGTCAGTGGACTGGCAATCCCACTCATAGTAATGTGTGTTTTTCAATACGCAGAAACATCTGTAATCAAGTGAATGCAAGATATAGAAGTACAATACCACACTATGGAACATTTCAGGCAAATCAATGACATCTCCATGGATACAAGCAGGTGAAGCCTTCAACAGAAAAAAGATACAGATTACGCCTTAAAATCAAGCTACATTTTAACATGTTTTTGCTTGTTTTCCCGTTTATCCGTATCTTTCTTCTATCCACATGGAGTGCTTAGTTGGATACTTTTTTGGAACTGTGCTACAGAAATAAAAGCATTATTTTACAGTAAGAAACCATACATTTACAGGTTTATGAAAATGTAAACCTAAATAGACATAAAGTGTTTTCCTGGGCACTGTAGCTGTCTTTCCAAACTTGTGTCAGAGAAAAAATCTGGAAGGCATTGTCTCTGCAGCGATGAAACTCCACATCCTGTCTCAGTACACAAGACAGATCACAGCAATAACACTGGCTTCATGAGATAAATCTGATTTTATGAGCTGGAGTTTTGCTCAAATAGAAAAGAAAAACAAAATAAAAGCACTGACCGAGTATTCCAAACAATATCCCACTTTTAAATGATCTTAAACAGTGTCTTGCTCTCGTCACTTTACAGATATCAACAATTCACTGCAGATGTAAATACTTTCATAAAGACTATTGGCCCATATCCTGACATGGTTTTGTTGGTTGGGTTACGCCATCTTGGTCTACGTGTCTCCACGGAGATTATTGCTTTGCCTGGAGTGTTCCATAGTATGGCATTATACTTAGACTTAGTTGAATTTTATTGATCCACAATAAAAATAAATAAATAAATAAATACTTGGACACAGTAGCTCACACATCACAATATAATATAGTAACAAAAAGCAAAGATATAAATGGTAATAATAAATTCAAAACAAAAATAGCAGGAGACTGTGTCAAATAAGGCACAAGTATACAAATGTATATGTACAAGTATATAAAATATAGAAATAATACAAAATATATCTCTTAAATTATCTATCTCCATGGAGAACAGTAAGTGACACCACCAGGCCTTCTGTAGATCGTTTTTGGAGATGGTATGATGGACTTTGGGTTGTTATATGTCAGATCTGGGGAGAGGCAAGCATGCATGCATGTGTTTCAAGGTATTTTTGTATAAATTAAAATGCCTAAGTATGAATAAATGCAAGTTTAATGTTAAGTTTGATGTTTAAGTGTAAGGAACATTTTAGGCAAAGCGATACATTTCCATAGAGACAAGAAAAGTTACATAGTGCAGCTTTAAAGATGTAAGATGGCTGGGTTTAAGAGGACATTCTATAGGTCTGTAATAGCCAATTTAATAAAGATACATGGGGCAGGTAAAACTACTATTTTTTTTGTTTTTTTTGTTTTGTGTTTTTGTGATAATATTCTAATTATAATAAGCAAATCCAATGACCTATTCACTATCACAAAACAATCCTCTCTTAAAATAACACGCTTCAAATCAAAATGGAAACAGTCTCTTGCTCCCATCTGCGTATCAACACATCATCACAATGTAGAAACTGGAAAGCACCACAAAGCTACGCACTGCTCTTTATTTTTACTCTGTTATCCACAGTTAGCTGAGTGTGCTGAGAAAACACCAGCATTATTCAAAACAATTACTTAAGTGGTTAGTATATGCCTTGTGTTTGGCTGCCCCCTGCTGTGCCCTTTGAGCAAGTGCAGGAGGAGCTGATAGAGCAAATAGAAAATATTGGAACATGCTGGAACAGAAATGTAACCTACTTTTTAAAAACAACCTATCCCAAAATCACAAGAAATCCAATAAATCAGCCTATAAGGGTTTCAGCTTGTGTTATATGCAAAATTGTGAGTGCATTTTTCTATTCAAAAACTATACCCTGATAGTTTGCTTTGTTTTTCATTGTTATTAATCACTATGGCAACAAAATATTTCGTCATTATAAAACCAATAGACATTAGCAATAGAAAAGGAACTGTAAATCTTATATGGGTCAAAACAACAGACGACAGCCCCCGCCCTGTCGTAAATTCTAATAATTAAGCCGCAACAACAAGTGTTCAATAAAAAGTAGTTCACAGCAAAGCGGAAGTGCAGAGAATGTCGTGCACACATGACATGAACGCCGTGTTCTCTGCTGTAAAGGGACTTTCTTTTTGTAAACATGCGTCAGAGTCACGTGGCCAGACCGACGCACTTGTCAGCCGTGTCCAATCCGGCGGCGGGGGTGTGTGCGCGGTGGGCAGGGCAGCGTTGTGTTGCTGTGAAAATGTCGATGGACTGGGTTTTTTCATTATGGGCTGGGGACGCTAGTGAATTAAATAATGTAAGAACGCACTTGCTGGCGGCGGAGATGGAGACGGCTGAAAGCGCAACAGACTGGAGCAAAAGCGGCGCAAATGAGGTGAGTACGCGCTATAGTCTACTAGTCTTGTGCTACTTCTTCCACTATGATGATAAGCAACCATTATGTGTGTATGCATGGACTCTATACATTGCTATGGGTGGGTCTCTCATTCACTCTAACGCGACTCCCCTTTATGTCTCACCCTGCTTTTGTAATCCACTTGGGAATGCTCAAATAACTTTCTTTACAACGTGATCCACTAATCTTCATCATATTGTTGAAAAGCTACTGTTACTTTACTGTTTTGCGATGAACGTAGTAGATGTAGTAGATGTGGGTTTGTGTGAGCATGAGTACAGAGTCTGGCTGGTACTGCGTAAAGATGTTGCGCACTTGTATTTACCTCCTGACTGCTGTAACTGGTGGAGAGGAGAGGAGAGGTCTCGCATCCACGTCTTCAGAGCCCACCGCCCATCACACGCGCACGATGGATGCTACAAGCGTTTTCCTCCACGCTTCACGCGTCAACGCAAATTCTTGTTCGTTTGAGCTAAATGCGCCACGTGCTTTTTGGAGAGTTAGTTTAAGTTTCAAGTTGGCGACGTGTCAGTGAGTATTGTTTAATTCTTTATATAAGATGAAAATTGGTCAATCAGTTAAGTAATAGTGTATTTTATTTGCATTTGCTAGGTTATGTTATGAATCCATCTTTTAGAAATCCATCTGCGTGCTAAAAGTTCAAATTATGTAATATTGCATTGTGCGCACTAAACTGGACTGCGCATTAAACGGACCGAAAAGTCGCAGTTTGATTGGTTTATGGTGTTTTTTTTTTATTCTCTAGCAGCGCAGTGACCCTTCTCCATTCATCCATAGGTTTCTATGTCATACGCACTTTTTATTCCTGATGTAAACAAACCCCTTAAAAGCAGTTTTCCTCTTAGACACGAGATGGCGTCCTTTCTGGGTTTATTACTAGGTCATGCAGACATCCTGTACTCTGTCCGTACAAAAAAATATAGGTTAAAAAAGTAATGAAATTAAACGCTGAATTGTGCGCAGAGCCAGTTCGGTATGGTTCATCCGTGCGCACCAGCCATAATTTTGTGACGTAGTTATGCGTCATTGTCCCAAAGTGCGCAAAGTTTGAACAATTGTTGGACCATTATTTAGGCCACACGCACACACTCACTTGGAAATGTTCTCTCTTGTGGTGGCCTTCTGATGCAGAATGACTTGTCTTTTTTATTTCAGGAGTTTCGACAAGCAAGACTACGCTTTGCATCTAACTAAAGAGACTAATTAATAAGGTAGGTCTGGTATTTTTTTTGGTTTACTGTTTCAGATGTCAAATTCTCACATAGGGGGAAGTTGGTAATCTACTTTTGCATTGAATATGACTATAAATGTTGCTATAAGAGAGTTTATAATAATAATGTTATAATAATAGCTGTAAGTGCTTTACATAGTAGAATACGGTAGCTATGTCTCTACCAATCAAATGCCGTTCTATATAAATATGGTACGTTAATTTAGATTTGGACCAAACCAAGACTGTTAAACAAAAGGACTAAACCACCTCCACTGCAACTCCTAAACCAGGTTTAGGTTTAGTGACTAAATTATAGTATAGTTGTACCTCAGGACTGTCCCAGGTTCGTCTAAGTCTAAATTGTGTGATCAAACCATGTATTCCTTTGATTTCCGGAGTAACTGTAAGTAACTATATTCTGAATACCACTAAATAAAAGTATAAGAGGACTGTGCCGCAATACAATTAAAATTAATAATCTGAATACTTATTTTCAGTACATGTATTTAGTTACTTCTCTACAGAGTATAAATTTGGAATCTGATCATTGTTATTAGTGGGAAAAAACTCCACCATTGTCACTCTGAACAACCCCACACACACACACACACACACACACACACACACACACACACACACACACACACACACACACACACTCAGAGATGTCCACATAAAAAATGCCCCCATCTCGCCTATATACGCCTATAGAAAATCGTGATGCCATCTGATGAGTTGGCACTGCCCGGGCATGTTTCCAGTGGGGGATTAGGGGGATTGAGGAAATGGCGCAGGACGGTTGATACATGACATGGCTAAAATTAACTGTGTTGTTGAATAAAGAAGAGTAAAAATAGCATTCACTGGCACAACCTGGAAATTAACATATCTCAAAATGAAGTTTGTTTGCATCAGCGCAGACCACAGATCACGAGTGCTGTGGTCAGGATAGCACTTCTGCTTTGTTTACTGTGAATGTATGAACTAAAGTAGGTCAAAAGCAGGTCTAAACCAGGACTAAACCTGGTCTAAACTTGGTCTATAAATCAGGACTAAACCAGGTCTAAATTTGGTCTATAAACCAGGACTAAATGAGGTCTAAAGCGGGACTAAACCAGAAATAAACTAAGTCTAAACTTGGCCTAAACCAGGACTAAACACTAAACTAGGTCTAAACTTGAGCTAAACTTGACCTAAACCAGTACTAAACCAGATCTAAACTTGGACTAAACCAGAACTAATCTAGGTCTAAACTTGGCTTTAACCAGGTCTAAACCGGGACATAACCAGAACTTAACTAGGTCTAAACTTGGTCTAAACCAGTACTAAATCAGGTCTAAGCTTGGACTAAACCAGTATTTAACCAGGTCTTCACCAGGGATCAGTAAGTTCTCAACCAGGACTAAACTATGATTGAGCTAAGGTGTCTAAATCAGTATTAATTAAGGTCAAAACCAGATATAAACCACAACAGTAGGTCTTAACCAGGACAAATGAGTACAAAATAAGTTCTAAACCAACATTAAAAGAAGATTAAACCAGGATTACAGCAGTATTATGTCAGAAAAATATGACACCATTTAACACTACAATTAAGAGAGTAGGAGTGGGAAATGGGAACTAGTTCTAATTTGGTGAGGAAGAAATTCTAAACCGAGAATAGACTGGGGATGAACTTTTATTCAAACCACTTTAAACCAACCATCTTCTGTACTAGGACTACTAGATCTAAATAAACCAGAAAACTAGGTCTATGAGGACAAATGGACTAAACCAGGACAAACTTTGTATCAATTTGGATTTAACATGGTTCAAACCAAAATTACCTAGGGAAAAACTAATCCAGAGAATAGCACTAAACCATCTCTAAACCAAAACTAGGACTATACCAAAACTAAACCAGGATTATAAAAAATACATGACCAAATCCAACAATTAAGACAAGAAAAAGTGAACTAAATAAGGTCTAAATAAATAACCCAGGACTAAATCTAGACTTGAGTATTCCAGGTTGAAGCCAGATTCAAACCAAAACTAAACTTGTACTAAACCAGTGTTAAAAACAAAAAAAATAAACCAGGACTATACCATCATTAGGTCTATCAAGACAAACGGACTAAACCAGGTCAAAACTTGGAACAGTTCTAAACCAGGACAAAACTTTGGATCAGCTTGGATTTAACTTGGTCTAAACCAAAATTAACTAGGGAAGGACTAATCCAGAGACTAGCACTAAACCAAAACTAGGACTAAACCAAGACTAGGATTATAAAAAATACATTACCAAAACCAACAACTAGTCAAGAAAATGTGAACTAAATAAGGTCTAAATAAATAAACCAGATTAAACCTAGACTAGAACAGGTTAAAGCCAGATTTGAACCAAAACTAAACTAGTATTAAACCAGTGTTAAACTTAAAAAATAAACCAGAATTGTACCATAATTAGGTCTATCAGGACAAATGGACTAAACTAGGTCAACACCCAGATTAGTCCCAAACTAAGACAAAACTTCGGATCATATTGGATTTAACATGGTCCGAACCAAAATGAACTAGGAAAGAACTAATACAGAGTTTAGCACAAACTATATATACAAAACTAGGACGAAACCAAGACTAAACCAGAATTATGTCAGAAAACCAGAAGAAGAAGGCCAGGATGTTACAAAGTCCAACAAGTAAATCAAGAAAAAGTCTAATTTGGTAAACTAAACCAGTGCTAAACTAGTCTTTAACTAAAACCAAGACTACCAGGATCATATCAGGAAAAAGTGGCAGACTATTACTACTATAACAACTAAAGCAGGTCTATACTAGTTCTAAACCACGACTATAAGCGGTTTCAGCATATTCCACCTCACAGTTGTGCCCCTGAACGCAGCATGTCCGATGTGCTTCCTCTCATTAGCAGTACAAACCCACACACTCACAGTATCCACTTATTGTGAGTGTAGTTTAAACCATACGAGCTGACCGACCTCCAGGCCAAAGCATCGATCCCCTCCCTGCATCTCTCCTCTCTCTTCTGTGTAAATCGCTTCTAGCCTCTTAGATCCTTTACATTCACATAACTGCAGGCTGAAAGCTGACTCCTGCACTGAAAATGTACTCAAATGGCTACTCAGGCTGTAGTCGACAAAAAAATGTATTATTTGTCGACTAAAGACATGTGCATTGATTAATATGTTAAAAGGGGGTGTGGCATAGTGCTGGGTAAAGATCTCAAATTATTAGAATCTTGCACAAAAACCACTGTGTATATATAGAGAAATACTAATAAATAAATGAACAATGAACAAATGAAAAGGCTGATTTAACTGTACAGTCACCATCAATCAACTAAGATACTGTACCATCAACCAATTAATCAACTAAATTACTAAAGGACAACAGCTTATAGCCCAACTGGGAACTAGTGATGGCCGATATCAGATTTGCAATGTCGATGTGATATTGATATCACTGACTTTTGTATGAAAATGCATTGAAACTGTTCTTCTATAACGAATTTTACATTGGCATATAGCATATCATTATCACATTACCTCCATAGGGGCAAGCACCAGGTGAAGTTACAGGTTTGATCTGTGGAGAGGCGACTCCGCTTACTGTATGAATGCAGGCATCAGTGTATTATTTAGCAACACTTGTAACTGAATACATGCAAGAAATATCACTGTAATGCCATTTAAGAAAAAGCTATAACATATCCCTAGGGACAAAGAGATGGCAAACCCCCACCTGAAAGTTACGTACCACACCTTTACTGGTTGTATTTTTTTATTATCTTTTTATTATTTTTCTTTCATGAACATTAATTATTAGTAAAAGTAATTTGTCTGATTGTCAAACTAAGGAACGCCCAAGTAGAACACTGCACAAGGCTCCTACAAAGTTACAACGCCCCTGTAAACAAAGTAGTAGTGTTTTTTTTTAGTTTAGTTCCAAATTTTAGACACATAATTTTCTATCCCACATGGACCCAAAATTGTAAAAAAAAAAAAAAAAAAAAAAAAATCTTCACAAGCAAAATGACTATACTTGTTATATGAAAAAATCAGTATCTTAACATTGCTTTTAGCTCATTTAATTGGCAAACTGAGCTCCATTGGGAATTGATTGCGAAGGCAGTTTTAAATTGTACAACTAAGCCTTTTATCAGCTTACAAAGTACAGAATCTCTATAGTTCAGCACTTGTATATGGGCCAGCAATTGTGAGGGGCAGAATTAAAAACTTTCCAAAGGGAGTTTTAAAAATTGTTTGATTATGACTACACTTGTTGAATGCACATGTTGCCCTATATACTATAATGAGTCGAATGTATTACATAACTTGCTCACAGGAAATGATTACGTTTTAAAGTTTTGTTTCAGTGCCACTACAGAAGACAGATTGTTCCTGATGTTGCCAAGATGTCTGTGTATGTGGCTTGGAGGTAATTTCAAATATACTGTCTGTAATACTTTATGGGAATATACATTTTGTCGTCCGTGTGACTGCTTTGTTTTTCTTGTTTCTCCACCCTAGAGCAAGACATGAGTCCTGGAGGAAGGTATGTGCAATCAGATACAGCCCCATAAATAACATTTATTATGATGAACAAAAAAACAATTTGAAAATACAAACATTTTACAGCTTTCATTCAGGGATTAAAATATATATTTGGATAGTCTAGGAGTAAATACTTTATCTAATAATACAACACATAAACATTAAAGGTGCGCTGTGTAACTTTACTGGTGGAGGGTCCGTGAAATGCTTGTCTCCATGGAGATGTTATTGTTTTGTCAGGAATGTTTCACAGTATGGTATTAAACCTTTCGATGTTCATGGAGACCAAACTAGCCCAAGTTACAGGTCAGATCTGTGGAAAGGCTTTCAAACCACCTGTAATTGAATAAATGTAAGCTAGAGGTGACAGACCTTCCAGCAGAAAAATTACACAATACACCTTTATTATTGTAGTACTAGAATGTTCCATAGTCTGACATTAAACTTATCTTGCATTTAATTCTTTGCAAGTCTTTTAAAAAATACCTTGAAAAATCTAACTGAGCAGGGTCGCTTTTCTGCAGATCTGACCTGTAACTTGGCCTGGTGGCGCTACTACTGCATTCAAATAAGTTTAATGCCATACTGTGGAACATTCCAGGCCAAGCTCCATGGAGACGAGCAGTGCACCTTTAATCACTCAGTTCAGTTATCCATGAGATCAACAAAAGTAAACTAGATAATTTGCTTATACTTGGAAAAAAAATATACGTTCTTGTTTTTAAAAGTTGTAGAGACGTGATATTAGTAGTATTAAGTAAAGCCGATGTAGTAGGAGGTCTAGTTGTTGCAGTAGTAGTAGTAGTAGTAGTAGTAGACTAGCAGCAATCATAGCAGTAGTAGTAGTAGGTGTATGATCTTTATAATGTTTATCATTATTTAAGATGTCATACTTGATGACTTTATGTGGCAGTAACATTGAGAATTCGTGTCTCTGCCTGACAGGGAAGTGTTACCCAACAAAAATACCTTTAAAATCACCATTAGAATGACTCATTTCACACCCTAACAGAGAAGAATGTTTACCTTGGATTTAAAGGAAATCTTTAAGTCTCCATCTGGTGGTAGAAAACTGTATTGCAATGTTTTCCCCTCAAATATTATGAGCATGTAGCAGCTCACAGTGTAAGCAGCAGTAGGAATATAATAATAGAAACATTGTATGCCACTTTTGCATTATAATTTTAAAAAGAAACACAAAAGAGGCGAGTTTCAGTGGAATTACGGATGCAACTTCTAAATCTTAAATCTATTGTACATTTTATATGCACAGGAAATAAAAGTGATGGAGAGGAAGAGGATATGGTGGTATAGCAAATACTAATCGGAAGTGACAGCAAATGCACACGTATAATTTCATATGAAGTTTCCTTTGCGATTATTACATTATATTTTAAATCGTTATTTCATTAATCCGTGCATTTCATACTAATACTGGCAGTCACATATACAGTTATTATAAAAAATATAAATATTTAAAAAAAAAATTTAAAAGTTAGCCTACCCCCTAGTGGCTGACAATGGTATTATTGGTTCTAAACATAATTTTCTAGACAGTTTTCTACTAGGTAATTGCTCCGTCTGTTTAGGCTTTATTCTTTAGCCTTATCTCAAGATGTTCATTATGTGTCTACGGTGACACCTTGTGGCCAAGTTAATGATTTCTTAGATCCACAAATCTTAGTCATCTTTACTGGCTTTTAATCAAAACCAGACCGTACAATCACTTTAATAATTCAACGGCGAAACGAGGCCTAACAGGAGCCAAGTTTTTGAGCACATCACAACTTCATTTCGCTTATTCATGCCTTTCCGCTTCCTGTTTATGATGTAGGTGCCATTTTGAGTATTTGAGGCCATTCAAAAGACAGAGTAGTCGTTTTAGGTTTTAACTGACTGGATTACAGCATTGAAACTTGCAACCCGAATGAGAGACTGACGTAAGGCTCATTCTGCTTTTTCATCAGCTAAACGTCTTGAGAACCAAAACACCAAATTATGACAAAAACAACTCATCCACTCATCCGTCACGTCCAGTCCACAGTATACAATCTGAACGTGTTTCCCTCGTATCTGTGGACAAACTTAGGTCATTTTTACAAAACTGGAAAAAATCATACATGCTGTCCCTTTAATTGCTACGGCAACAATGCAGATTTCCACCACTGAAACCCATGGAAACAGCTCATGTTATTTCTCTGACCAGCTCCATGAAACCCTTGTAGATGTTTCTTTAAAAACAACGTGGACAATGCGGTCAGGTGGTCTAGGAAGCGTTCAGATAGAGCAGCGCTACAGTGCAGAGAGGAGGAGGAGAGAAAGAGAGGGAGAGAAAGAGAGGAGAGAGAAAAAGGGGGTGAATCCAGGACATGCAACATCATATATATTGTACGTCTCTGTAGCTCACGCTCTAGTGCCTGGTTGCTCTTTACATCCTGGTACTTTCGCAACCTTAACATTGGTCTATCCCTAGAGCATTGTGAATTAAGTGCTGCGTCACATTCAGGAAGAGCCAGGGACGGCGTGATGTAGCAGGCGCGTGCACGTGGGGGTGTGTGAGAGCGTGCACGAGCTTGTGGACTATTGGATCTGTCAGGCTTTGCTGTGCTGTCTGCTAGTTCGGACTGTGTTAGCAGTTGTAGCGTTTCATAATAATAAGATAGAAAAGTCAGCAGCGGTTTGAAGAAAGAGGAGGAACAGTAGTCTAAAAAGGCAGTGGTTACAGAAAGCAAAGGTTCGGATAAGTTGCTACGTCACTTTTGCATGTCGGAGAAAGAGAAGATTCATCGAGTTTTTGGACGCCGGTTTCGGATCTAGACAGTCAAATCTCATCTCTCCACAACATCCTTCCTTCCTTCCTTGGTAGTTTTGATCTACTCTTTCCTGTCTCTCTTATGTAGGTGGCATATGTGGCTGGCTGCGTAGTACTTTGAATCCATCTTTCAACATGGAAGCAGGAGATGTGACAGATCTGGTGTTGGGTGTATAGACGCGAGATAGAGAGAGGATGAGTTGTGCTTTATTGGAACACTGTATGTTGAAATATCGCCATATAGTGAGACTAAATTTGGTGATACAGTATCATTATCGTGGGCTGCTGTTTCGATATATCACCGAGAGCATTTTTTGGTATCTTTAAGCAATTTTTTTTGTGACCGCACTATAATTTCGTTGCTTATTTAGTGGAAGGACATTTGTTTATGTAATACACTTGACATATTCACTGTTTTGATGATTAAAATAGATGCATTTCATATTAACTTCACACTAGCAGTGGTTTAACAAAGAAATATTGTTACTAAAATGTGTTTGTATCGTGAATCGTATCGAATCGTGAGGGATCCCAGCCTGAATAAATATGACTGAATGATTATTGTAAGCTAATAGATAAGATTTGATTTTTAGAATGATGAAAAGTTACGATCGTAGTCAGGAAACAAAAAGACTCGTATTGTCTACGTTTGCTCTCTGCATTTGTCTCATTCTTCAACCAGTGCAGCTTGAGCCAGAATTTAAGTGATACGCATGATTTGGTATGGTCAGAAAAATATAAAACTAAATAGTGGCAACTAAAATTATTTGTAATTATTTGGTTATTTGGGAGTATAACTGGATAACACTACACATAAACAAAGAGGGCTCAGTGTACTGCAAAAAGATGAGCTAAAATGAACGTATATTGAATAATATAGTAATAATTTGACTACTTTTATATATCTGTAATTATATTTATATTTGTTTCAATATTATATACTTAATACTTTATTAGGCCTATAGCTATAAAGCTCTGCTAGATTGTTTGGATTAACATAGGGAAAATATGTAGCCTGTAAATACATTAAATCTTAACTATTCAAATCAAGAATACTTCAGGGTCTGCGTACGTCTGTGCAATAGATCAACTTTCTGTTATTACTAACAGGCTTGAATCATTAATCGAGGAGTCCACAGCCAATCCTCTGCCAGTATAAGGATGTGGTTTGGAGCTTGGAGTTCAGACTTTGGAGGAAGAAATTTGACCTATTTTCCTTAAATGGCAATGATTAAGAGTCTGTGTTGTGTTTAGGTACAGGAAATTAATTTTGAAAGAGATTTTTAGTTGGTTTTAATAAGACGACACAAAATGAATAGAAAATAATGGTTGTTTAATATGAGGGAAAACATTGTGGGTCATTTTTGTTATATTTTGTATTGTCCATCCCTAGTTGAAAGTTATATGCATGGTTTTCAGAATGATGAGAATCTAGGATCGTAGCCATAGTGATTAACAATTTCAAACAAAATACATCTTTTAAATGGGGAAAAATTCCTCAAAATGTTACATATAACAGGATGCCCTTTTTTGTTTAGTCTGGTTATTTAAACATCACAGATTAACTTGCATTCTGATCCTATTTTCCACTCTTTAGCCAATGAGTTTTGTCCAAAAGTCCCCAAGACAACAGCGTCGCCAGGGGCAACAGAGACAGTGACGCAGTGAACTTTGCTTTTACTAGAGCACAGCGTGCATCGACCACATGTTATTTCTTGTTCTTTATTTGTCTGAAACTCGACACAAGGAAATGGATAAAAGTCATGGCAGCAGATCAGAAAGAAGGGAATTGTGGGTAAAAGAAGACGGCTGTGTGCGCATGGGGGGAGGGAGGGGGCATAACGGGCGAACTTGTTTACCTTGCTCTCTTGGTGATTTGGCACGGGTCCAATTCACATGCGCCGGACTTCCTAGAGCTGCTGTGTCACGAACCAGGGAGCCGGGGCCGGGCCGGGGTTGGACGAGAGGCGGTCACGTGACTCAGCAAGAAGCATGTGATTGGCTCAGAGGGGACACGCAGCTGGAGTTGAAAGCGTGATTGGTTAAAAGTGGACACCTCATGTAAAAGACTGATTGGCAGGGGAAGTATATTAATTAGGACTGCTGTAATTTTCAGACTGTAGTGCTGGTTCTGCTGAGGAATTGTGTTTTGTTTCATTCACACATGTTTAACACACAAACTCTGTATAGTCCTTCTCTAAGACTGAAAACTTTGTTCCACTTTGTGATGTCATGTGTTAATACAGGAAGTGCTCCACTGTCTTTTTAAACTCCATACACCTGATCATTTCAGCATTTAATTTGTGAATCTGTGGTGAACTAAAGGCAAAAGATAGCTGTTAACTACCACTACATGACATCACAAGGTGGAACAGAGCATTTTGAGCTTTGGAGATGTGGACAGACTAATAATAAAGGATTACTCAAACGTGTGAATGAAACAAAACACAACTCCAGGTGTGTTTTTGAGGAGGTAACAACATTATAACATGGCTTAAAGCTCACAAGAGTCCATTTTGCGTAATATTGACCCTTAAAACCTGATTTAGTTCTGGTTGAGTTTTAGTTTAGACCTGCTTCCGCCCTAAATTAGACATGAGATAGCCCCTGTTTGGTCAGTATTATATGACCTGGTTTAGACTTAGTTTGTGTTGTTTTAGTTCCTGGTTTGGTCCTTGGTTAGACCCATTATAGTCCTGGTTCATTTCTAGTCTAGACATGGTTTTGACCTGCATATGAACTTTCGGCATCCAGAGTATTATTATTATTAAAAAGGATGCGTTCCTGAATTTGAACCATGAATTAAGAACATGAACTTTTTACCTTTGACCTCTGAACTCTTAGCCGCCCCCACCCTGTTCCCGTGTACAGCTGCATCTTTGAATATCTTGTTGAAACTGGTAGCAACAATAAATTTTATCTACTTCGCTGTAAAATTTTATTGTTTGGGCTGTAGACTTATCAGCATTATGCAAGTGGCCAATAGTTGGAAGAAGCATCATGAAGAGTAGTAATTAGGTTATGAGTGGCGGTAGTAGTACAAGTACAAGTAGTAAAATTACATTAAAAGTAGTAAAATTACATTAAAAGGCCTATATATTACATATTATTATTATGCATATTATTATTTTCTGATCTGTTATGTTTTTTCCTCATCAAAAACATGCCTGGAGTTGTATTTTGTTTCATTCACAAAGGTTTTAGCAGTTTAGCAGTTTTTCTCTCAAACAGAAAACACTCTGTTCCACCTTGTGATGTCATGTGGTAATACAGGAAGTGCTCCATTGTGTTTTTAAACTCCAAACATCTTCGCTTGGATCACTTGGATAGACTCATTCTGCCAAGTCATAGTATGTCTGTCTCTTTACATAGAAGTACAAAGTAAAAAAATACAGCTTGTTTTTCCAAAATGATGCAGGAGAGCTGCGCTGTGGTCTGCAATGCACCAGACAGCCTCTTCTCCCTTAACTAAAAGTGCTGATGAAAATAACTTAGGCTTCTTCTGTTTCTAAGTGTACATTATAAAGAAAGAGCTGTACCATATTGATGAGGTAAAGGGAAAAGACTGGCCAACTAATGAGACAGCACAGCCTAGACAAAATATAGACGGACATTAGCTCTATACTGAATGGTGAAGTTCATATTGTTGGTTGTTTTGGCACTGCTTTAGACTTGGTTATAGTGCTGTTATACTCCTGGCTTAGTCCTGGTTCAGTCCTAGTTTAGATTTGGTTTAGTTCAGATTTTGGGTCATTTTGTGTTGACTCATGATCTGCTTTAGTCCCGATTTAGTCCTTCTTTACTTGTTCCCCAATATAGTTTTCTTCTTAAGACCTAGTTTTGATTTTGTTTTGACCTGGTTTTGTCCTGTTTTATACTGGTTTAGACTAGAATCCTGGTAGTCTGGGTTTAGACCTGGTTTAGCCCCGTTTCACGTTCTCATATGGATATGCTGGTTTAGTCCTGGTAGTCTTAGTTTTAGACCTGGTTTAGTCCTGGTTATGATATGTATAGTTTGAACATACACTGGTCCTTGTTTGGTTTAGTCCTGACTTAGACCTGGTTTAGTCACATTTTATATGTTCTTTTGAGTTAATTTTGTGTTTGCTTGTTTAGTTGGTCTGGTTTAGTCCTGGTTTAGTCCCAGTTTAGTGCCAGTTTAGTCCTGGTTAATTTTCTAATATGGACATAATGTATTTAATGTAGTTAAATAAATACTGGTCTTTGTTTAGTACTGGTTTAGTCCTGATTTAATCCCGGTTCATGTTCTGATCTGCTCTTATAGTCTAAAACTATTAGATCTTGTTTAGTCCTGACATAGTCCTCTGTTAGTCCTGGTTTAGACCTGGTTCAGTCCTATTTTTATCTAGTTTAGAGTCAGTTTTGTGTTTGTGTTTGCTGGCTTAGGTAGGTTTAGATCTGGTTTAGTCCTGGTCCATGCCCTTATATCATTAACCTATAGTTTAAAGCTGTTAGTCCTTGTTTAGTCCCGTCTTAGTCCTGGTTTAGACCTGGTTTAGTCCTGGTTTATGCTGATTTGGATCTATAGAAAACAATGAGATCCAAGCACGTTATATCTGTTATAGCTACATCAATGCTACATTTGTACTGTTTTAGTGTGAACTGCTAGAAAGACATTATTATTTCATTCTGTGTGACTTTCTGCTCGGATTCTGTCAGTGACCGCTGTGAAACGTCTGCTGTCCCTTTAAATCTTTTATAAGCGTTACACAACAGGTCCAGGGCACATGAGCAACAAACAACCCGAAAAAAGACACTTGCTAAGGGGGTGGGTCCAGACAGCCAGACACCACGCTTTCCATCATCAGGCAGAGGTGGGCACAGGAGCCAAAAATGTATTTAAAATTGAGCGTTAAGGCAAGAAATGAAAATTACCTATCCAAAAATGGCTTCAGTCAAAGTATTTAGACTCTAGTATTTGTTGTTGTTGTTGTTCAAATTGTAATATTCAGCAGTATTTTGTACTAATAATTTTGCAATTTCATAAAGATTTAAAAGGGAAGTGTGGTTACAAATTTTAAACTAAATTAAATACATTTATGGGTTACAGATTCCTGATATAGGCATCATTTTGTGGACATTTGAATAGTCAAATTATTAATATTTTGTTATGAATTGCTATGGCAACAGTAAAAATTTTTGAACCCCATATTAGTGACAAGATTAATTATGACTTTATCCAACTGAACTGTATTACATATTTTCCTATACAAAACGTTAACTCTTATTATAATGTTGTTACCTCCTCAAAAACATACCTGGAGGTTTTTTTTCATTCACACATTTGACTAATCCTTTATTATTAGTTTGTCTACATCTCCAAAGCTCAAAATGCTCTGTTCCACCTTGTGATTTCAAGTTAACTGCTATTTTTACATTAAATTCACATTGGCATTGGACATTTTCAATTCCAGTACTACAATCATCCAAGGAAGGAGTTTAAAAACACAATGGAGCACTTCCTGTATTATCACATGACATTACAAGGAGTGTTATAGGTCCTGTAAATACTATTGGCGCTGTAATTCAAATCATATTTTTTAAGCAATTATTCACGTAACGTCAAAAGTTAACATATAGAGGAAGACTACACACGTTTTTTATTTATTAGTCATATTTTGTTTTGAATTGTGTTTTAAAACTCTGCGCCATAAAATTACTGTTAGAAGTACAATTATGCTAAAACTTGAGTCAACCCTTTTCGTAACAGACTTGTGCCCAAACACATGCTTCGTAAACCAACAGGACCGGAGCATGGCGTGGTGTGGTCCGTCTGAAATCTCGATAAGCTCTTCTAAATCCCTCAGACATTTCCTTTGGCTGTGAAAAACCAAATCAGTGCCACATGAAGAGGCTTGGGAGTCTGGCCTGGCATCGTGTATCCTGGTGGGAGCGCCCGTTGTAAACAGCAGTAGGTTTGCAGCAGACTGCGTGAGTGGGAGAGGCCTGGAAAGACAGTGACAACGCTTAAACTATTAATTGCGTCTACAGTAATAATGAGAGAGGAGAGGAGTAACTGAATGTGAAATATCGGTGCGTTCCAGATGGCATTAGAACGTTCTACAGGCTAATCATATTTAATACATAGAGGGGCAGTTAAATCGTATATTGTTGACATGCAGATTTCTGTTGTAATCCAGCGAGCTAGTAGCCAATGGATACTTTGCCGCGACATCACACTAGGGGGGTACTGCATGTATGTTTATGGCGGAATTTTTAGCAGTAACCATGGTGACATCGCGCACACATCACGTACTGCCAAGTCAGAAATCTAAAAAAAAAAAAGTGTTTGTAGGTGTTTGGGAAAAAAAGGTGTGAGTGACTGAAAAACTGTTGTCTAATGCCAGCTAGCTTGTGACTGTAATATTTATTTGAGAGAGACTTGTTTAACAGTACAAATCAGCGTTCCTTTTGTAGTTCCAGCTAAGTCTGTTCTTTATGGTCCAAGGTCGGATTAATGTCTAACTTGAGTAACAGCGCTTCAGACAGAGCAGTGCACCCAGTTAGTAGGCTATTAATAGTAGAAATCATCACGTGCAACATTTGGGAATTTACCTTTTAGATGTTATCAGTAAGGAAATAGTCTCTTCCCCCCATTCGTGGTTTCAAAATGATGAAAAGTTAGGACTGTCGCCATAGCAATTAACAATTCAAAACTAAGAAAGGTCAACTGTCATAAATAGAGCGTATATGGAAATGAGCTTCCTATAACCTAGAACCTGGTACTAGCATCTCTGCCCTCATCGTCCTGTTACATAAATAAATTAAAAATGGTGGCTCGTCACACCAGCTGCTTTGGATCCAGTATATCAGTGTGACTTAAAGGTGCACTGCGTAACTTTTCTGTGTCCTTCAAGTCTCCAAAAACATGCTGTTTCTTTGTCTGGAGCGTACCACAGTGAATAGATAGTGTATATTTAAGATACTTTATGACACACTTAAAGGTCCTATATTACTTTAAGCTTTAGGTTATGTAAATCTGTGCTATTAGATAAAATAATGGTCAACAAATTAGCTTCACCTGCTTGTTTCTATGGATATGTCACTGCTCTGCCTGGAATGTTCCACAGTGTGACATTAAACAGCTCTACTTTACATTTATTCAATTACAGGTGGTTTTAGAGCTCAAAAATACAAAGAAAAACATTCATTCTGACTGTGAGTGGGGTCGTCTCTCCACAGATCTGACCTGTAACTTGGTCAGATTTGGTCTCCATGAAGATAGAATATATATGTAACTTCAATTATCAATCTGAATGAATGAATTACTCCTATGTTTTGCAATCTTTATGTATATTGTTCATCTGTTTACACGTATGTATGTATGTATGTATGTATGTATGTATGTATGTATGTATGTATGTGATAAATATAATGAGAAAGGTTTAATACCATACTGCGAAATGTGAAATGCACCTTGAATGTAGCTGCATAAACACAATGCTACATGGCCACTTTGTTGGAGCACTTAGCAACAAGTTGGTGCACTGTACCTGTCCCGGCCACACCCTCACTTTCTCTTATTTTTCATTGCACTCTGCGTCACCATTCACAGCCAGCAGACGTCAACTCCTGCTTCCTCACTTGCTTCTCGTAGCCGGGGGACACGTTTTATCATCCTATTGTTTTTCCAAAGGTCTTTATAGAGGAAAGGAGCAGAAGTCGGGTCTCTGAGTTAAAGGTGAGGTCGTGTACTGTAGGATATATAGCACTGTTTAATAGCTATAATCCAGGGACACATACACGGGCTGGATGAGATGTCAGACTGAGTGGGTGTGTGGCAGATTTGTTGTTTCAGTGGTATCTGATTTAAAGGTGCACTGTGCAACTTTTCTGGTGGAGAGTCAGCTACCTGTTTGTCTCCATTGTTTTGCCTGGAATGTACCACAGTATGGGGATTAAGCTTTTCATTTTCCTCATCAAAAACATACCTGGAGTTGTGTCATTTACCCATGTTTAACACCCAAACCCTGCAAATTTAGGCTGAGTTCTTCTCTCAAATGGAAAACACTCTCTTCCACCTCGTGATGTCATGTACAAGAAGTGCTCTACTGTGTTTTTAAACTCCGTACACACATTGACTAGAATAATTTGGACGATTTCAGATCTGGAATTGCCCATCTTTAGTGAACAAATGGTGGAATAGAGCATTTTGAGCTTTGGTGATTTAGACAGATGCAGACAGAGCTGGCTTGCCTCTCCACAGACCTGACCTATAACTTGGCCCAGTGGCATCCCGGACTTGTCTCCATAGAGGTAGATGAGTTAAATGCCATACAGTGGAACATTTCAAGGACATGCAAAACTGGATACACTAGTGCCACTACAGCATTTTAATCATTTGGTTATTTATAGCCTTGATGGACCTACAGTTATTTGTTTTGTTTGCGTTGTCTAGTCTGGTACTCTCAATGGGCTCCCCTTGCATCTCCATGGAGACAAGCAGCTGGCGTATCTTCCACCAAAAAGGTTACATAGTGCACCTTTAAACTGTCTGCAACTGATTGTGTTAAATGTTTAATTGATTTCTCTTGTTTACCCTTTAGTTTGTAATGAGTCTTTCTGCAGGACACCACCTCGGAGCAGATGTGCCTCCCCTGGAAGCTGGTTTCAGATGGTGGCGTAGAGTCTTGTCATCCATCTAGCACCATTTGAAATCAGTGTTCTTGGGGCCAGAGCTTTGTTTCACGGCAACAATGGAGACACAACTGGAGGAGAGCAAAGACAGGGAAAAACTGGGCTAAAATTTAACTAGTAAGATTGTAATTTACTTCCTCATTCATACTTTTAGTCACCTGTTTGTGAATGCCTGTGTTTACATTCACACCGTAATCTGATTATAATGTGATTTCTGGACCGTTAAGATTATCTAAGTGACATGCAAACTGCAAAATGTGATTAATAAGTGAGTAATAAGAAGGGCCATGCTTTGCTGTTTATGCATGTCGATTTTGTAGTTTTGTAACTCAACAGAAATGTAATTGTAAACAGATTGAGCATGCATGTAACCACAGCCACTGTCAGCCAATCACAGCCCCTCATCTTTGACTTTCGACCAATCATCTCTCAAGCCATCTCTACTAATATAAAAACACTTTCTCTCCACTCTATCATCCATTTCAGCTACCAGCTTTCCAGAGGTGGTTAGAGTAACAACAAAATTTACCCAATTAAGAGTGCTCTGGGGAAAAAAATCACTCAAGACTGAGATTAAACATATTTGGGGAAATTACAACATGATTTTGTATTGGCAACATGCAGACTTACTAGACTTAGTAGAAGATAACCCAAAACTTTGTACTATGACACTTTAAAATACATCACAATTAAATGTATTGTGTTTCAATCATCAGTATTATCCAGCATGTCTGTGTTTTGTATTTTATTGTGACCCTAATTAGTAATCAGTAATTATTCCCTTTTAATACTTAACTAGCGTTGTTATACCCGCCGTGGGGTCAAAGTTCATTCATTATCTTTTCATTGCATCTCATTCATTTGCCTGCGCCCAAGTCTCTCCAGGTTGAAATGACGACATCCCCCAATAGAAGAACTCACATCCAGAAGTGTCCTCTCTCCAAGGTTGACCGATTTCTCTTGGGGCTTGAGTTTTAAAAAATTTCTAGCACCATTTGAAATCGGTTACAATGAAGGACAGTGTCAGCTCACAAAGGTGGATGTCTCTCCCAACCTGTGCGACTAAACGAAGTACACTGTTTGATAGTTAAGGTTGTGTTCAGTGGGGGAATGTAACAAAGTAAAAGAAATAAAGTGTGAAAACTGTGTGAAATAATTTTACTTTGTACTGGTTTGTACTAGGTGCTTTAATACTTTTACTGAAGTAGATTTTTTCATGTAGAACTTAAACGTTTACATATTTTTTTTTGCTCTGGGATCTGTACTTTTACTTAAGTAACAAAATTCAGTACTGCTTCCACCACTGGCTGTGTTCATGTACTAAGGAGGGCAGGGGTCTACTAAATATATAACTCTGTGGGAGAGTCACTGTTTTTGAAAGAAATATCCAAACTTATGATCCACAAATTTTGTTCATTATTTGTTTGGGCTCCACAAACTTGTCATATTAATCTTTAAGTTTTAAGTTCTTTCAACTGACAGCGGTCACGTCTTTTTGGGTTGAATAATGGCGCCACCTCCTGAAGCTATTGTGAAAAAAATAATTTAACTTTTGTTGAACTTGTGTCAGTGTTTCATGTGGACAGGCCCAGTAATTACAGAAATATGAACCATAAACCAGATCAACAAATCTGCATCTGACAGTTACACAGCAAATTCCACCACAGAATTCTGACCTGTCCTCCAGCTCAATTTGAACCTATTAAATGTATTTAAAGATGCACTGTGCAACTTTTGTGGTGGAGGGTCCGTCACCTGCTTGTCTCCATGGAGATATTATTGCTTTCCTTGGAATGTTCCATTGTATGACATTAAACACATCTATCGAGCATTTATTCATTACAGGTGTTTCTATTGCTCAAAAATACAATAACTCTCTCTGTGACTAGGGTTGCCTCTCCACAGATCTGACCTGTAATGTAGCCTATAGTTGTCTCCCTTGAGATAGATTTCTAATTTCTAATAATTTCTACTGTGGAACATTCTAGACAAAGCAATAACATCTCCATGGAGACAAGCAGATGGCAGACCCTCCACCAGATAAGTTACACAGTGCACCTTTAAAGTTTCTCTTGTTAATATTCTCTAGATTTTAGTAATAAAGTATTTAAGTTATTGATGTTTATCTAAATGTTTAATTTAACTCGTGTTTTCCATCAGTTTCCACTAGATGGCGCCATTTGCAGTAAGTAAGTTTCATGAGTAAATTTAATGAATAGGTTTCTGCCTACACCTGGTCATTGACTTAGTGTTTGATTTGACTGAAGTTGTACATACTGAATAGGTTTGTTTTATGGGCATACAATGTATGTAAAAAGTAATGAGTTATACATCTAATAAAAATGAATGAAAATTAGCAAGTTTATACAATTTTACTTGATTATTTTATTTTTTTCATAAAATAATCAAAGCCGTCTACAAAAGCATTAATCATCTGTTAACCATCTGTTACAAGTCAACACATTCCACATTACTCTAAAAAAAAAACAAGATTTATTTTTTTAAATAAATAAAAGCAAGGTGCAAGTACTTAAAAAATTAGACTAATATAAACCAATACCCAAACACTTCCTTCTTATTTTCAAATACTTACATTATGGATTTTTTTTTTTTTGTCAAAATTTACAAAATCAGTTGTTAAATAACCTAAATGGGGAAACAAATCCAGTGCAATGGAGTCCACATCAAACAAATGAAATGAACTGAGACTCAAATTTAGAAACATCCCATTTTAGCATGAAGCCATCATCATCGTCATGCCAACAGCAGTTAGTTTGGCCACTACAGTCCGCCCAAGGTCCCACAGCGAGTGAGATTTTATCAGTGACGCTCACCCCAAGTATTCTGGTAGTATTAGGGCCTAAAGTGCATAAGACAGGTTTTCACGTTTTCCCTCAGAGTAACTTCCCTTGATGGAACACAGGCCAATAAATCATAGTTTTACACCAGTCGACTGGCAGGTTATGAAGTGAATTAAAAGATTACGAATCGTGATGACTTTGTTGCCAGGGACCCAAAATATTTTGCACTTACTGAAGAAATTACGTGGGAAATTCCACCCAAATAGCAGGCAGTCAAATTCTTATCAAATTATTACATGTAAGGAACAAATCAGTATGTGTTAAATGATCATTTAAAGCCTTGAAAGTCCTGGCCCCACAGTACATCTCTCAGACCTCAAGTGTAATCTTAAGAACCACTTTTATTCTCTGCCTGTTGACACGTTGAGAGATGTGTCGTACTCTTGTGTTTTTATTTTAATTTAAGTATCATTTATTGCATAACTTGCCTTTGTGTACACTATAGTACTGTTGCTAGGTAACGGTTAATGTCATCATATTTTCCACTCATGCTCAAAGGGGAAGTTACGATTTTAAACTTTAGTCAAAAGGAACAAGTAGGCATAGATTTGTTTTACGGACATGTTCTATCTAACCTGTCATATGCACTTTAAATATGGTTTATATGTATGGTTCAGAGATTTTCTATCATTTCTGATTTTGATAATATAGTTGCCTGATGTCCAGTCAGACTTAAGTGCAAATTTATTCCCTACAAACAAAAAATTGGTCAATATATGTATTTTTTTTTCAACACACCGGATTCCAGTTTTGCAGCGGTAAGGACATATTCAACACCATGTATTCTAATGGCACTAGGTTTACATATGGTTTATAGATAGTGTAGAGTATGTGTTTGGATCAGGCAAGTGCAAATTTAAATAAAGCATAGGTTGCATTCATGGTAACTGAGAATTTGACAGGTATACCACATTAGACTTGTAGATTGAAGTCTTTGGACCGCACAAGTGTCATGGCTTTATATTTATTAAACGAAACTACTTTTTCAAATTATCGTGAACAACGTATCCTAGTTATTTTTTGACGACGAAATTTTACTTTTAACTTTAACACCAGTTTGATTCATGTGGGTTGCCTCAGTAATTCTAGATATATTAAACATAACCCCAAACATCTGCAATTAGAAGTTTAAAGGCAAATTATGTCCAGTTATGTCACATGAATGCAACCTATTCTGAAGTGGTTTTACTGTTTTTACTATTTACAGGATCACAGATTTTGCTAACGTAAAGCAATAATGTACGACAAAATTTACAGAATAAAGCAGTGTTCTGGAGTCTAGTCCAGTACGACCTCTCAACCCAAGGACAGCAGGTCAAAGGTCAAAGGCCACGGTGCGATGAAGAAAGTGCCATTCACAAGCTCTGGAGATATGAGCACATTCGACGAGGTCTTTACTTCAGGTGCCCTACCACAGATTATGCAGGAGCGACTGGATGCTCAAGCTTACTACAGACACAGAAAACAACACAAGTTAGTTTAAAAAATGAAAAAAAAAGAAAATGAAAAATGGATGGCTATGTTACACCAGCCAAAGAATACCTGGAAATTCATACAGAGAGGAGACATGTTGTTTAAAAAAGTTAAAAAAGTTAAATTACACCTGTGAGAAAGATGCTGAGGCGGATTTAAGACAGAAAGAGAGCAAAGGCGAGATAGAAGATGACCCTTTGAGCATGCAAGATTTTATTAAATTTTTATATCTATATTCTATTCCATTACTAAATTTAAACAGTTGTAAATAATATCTCTGTAGCATTACGAGTGGTCTAAACAAACCGCGAGTGTGTATTTGGGCTTTGATTGAATGGTGTCAGTCACTGCCCTTTTACCTTGCCAATCGCATCACAAATACAGATTTTAAACCCCTGAAAACTCCTAAGAGGACCCTAAAACTGCAAGGTCAGTCAGTAGGGGCTTATGTAAGAACATTTTACTATTGCACTTTATGGGACAAATTTTCCAAATATTGAAATTCCAACTTTTTTCATGATTGAACTCTGGATGATATGCACTTACATTATTTTCCTGAAGCTCCGTTACTGGAGTCATGCTTAAATCTCATCTTTATTTTAACACAATCTGACCATAAAGAGTTGATTTAGCTGGAACTACAACAGATGAGCTGATTTGTGAAGTTAAACAAGTCCCTCTCAGAACATTACAGTCACAAGCTAGCATCTTAAATCTTAAACTTTTTGGCAATGTTTGCTAATGTGTGCATTGTATCATCATGGTAACTGCTTAACATTCTGCCATATACATGCATGACAAACACCCTCATTGTGATGTCAATGCAAAATATAAATTCTATGTATTAGAACAGAATGTGTGTTTTATGTTTTCTAAATACTTAAATCAGAAGTCTAAACAAGAGTTTCTTCGCTTTTTTAAAATACTATCCATGGGTTTTGGAACAATGAAAAATTAGGATCATTGGTTGGCATGGCGAACAGTTTAAAACAACATATTCAATCTTCGAAAAAAGTTCAAGCTGTTGCATCTCACAGGAAGTTTGCTCAAATAACTTTCAGTTGGTATTTTGCCATATAAAGCTGCTGAAGAGGTAGCTGGTTGACTAACAGCAGGGGGAAACAAAAGACACTATCTTGGCCTTGGCCCACAATGAATTTCCTCAACACACAAACTCAGAAACCGCTTATTCTAAAGTAATCAGCACTTGATTCCAAAGTCAGTGACAGTTATAGCTGTATTCTTAGCCTGCAGTGTTCCAACTTTATCAGGTCTTCTACTATTGTGAACTGGCTTTTCTTCCCTTTAGATTTCAGGTGCAAACTGCATATTAAAGACTCAGTATTAAGACTGTAGCTGATCTCAACATTAATGTTTCATGTTTTCCTAATTGATTACTCGGTTTGGTGGGGTCAGGGGTATTTTTTCCATCATAGATAAAAATACACTGGTTATGTGGCAGTTTGTGGGAAAAAAGGTTGAGAAAAAAAGTTGAAGTAGTTCTGCGTTCGAAGGGGGAAGACCTAAACCTATGTCATCAACTCGGAAATTTCCATCCAAAATGCAGGGAGAATTTCCGCACAAGGAATACACTTCTGGCAGCTTTAACCTTCATCTAACAAAAATAATGTGTTCATGTGTTTCATTTGTCCAATCCTAACTATTGTGTCATTTAGACATGTTGACCCTTGTTGCTGGGCAACAGTTATTGAATTACCTGCTGCTTAAGTAAAAACTTGAAGCTTTTACAGGCTTTGTCACTCACTGCTTTGAATCCAAATATTGTGATGTAAAATGCATAGCTGCAGACCTGCTACTCATTTGATTCAACACATTATGTGAACACGGTCGGCCTATTTTCTTCTTACCGATAGTGACAATGTTTCTGCTTCTCTTGGCGCTCCTGTGTAGGTTTTCCCAGAGCTGAAATCCAACAATGGCTCATCAAAATGTGTATGATTTAGCAGAAATGTTTATATGTATAGCCAACACACTACTACACAACTACAAGCGAAACTCGACCCATCACACAGGAAGAGGTCCTCCACCAAGCACACAGTGGCAACACTATGGCCATATCTCATTTCTCTTTCCTCGCTTCCTTCTCCTTGATTCCTCTCCTCGATTCTGGAGGAAATGGGTGAGGAAGTCCCGCCCACAGAGGAGACACAGCAAGGAGAGAGGTTAAAACTCCTCACTCAGACCAATAAAGTTTGATTCTTTTATCTAATGTCTGACTCCTGACTCCTCATGTTTACTTGTGGTTTTCTTTGGGACACCATTTAATATAACACATTTGATTGACATTTGAAAAATGGAGGATCGAGGAGAGGAATCAAGGAGAAGGACGCGAGGAAAGAGAACTGAGACGTGGCCTATGTCTGATTTTCAATTCAACTATTCGGAATTATTTAGTCATTATCTCTGGGCAACTTGAAATTACAACATCCCACCACACTTATGTCATAGTTTCCACCCACCTTCTCACCAAGGTTACGTTAAGATATGCATTCTCCAAAACCATTTTCTTATGCAACATGACATTTGACAACATACAACTTGTGATTTCATTTCAAATCTTACCATACTTACCATAAAACAGTACACATGATTTGGTCAGAGAAATTAAACAGCTTTGACATTGTTGTTTGAGCACCAAAACAACGGCAACATTAGGTGAAAAGTTGCATATCCAGACTACAGAATATTATATTAAACTATAACTTCTGTATATGCCTAAATATTTACGTTTTGAATCACTTTTGTCAGATAACTATGACTCAGATTGCCATTGCTTTGTCACTCAAGTACATAAACATGCTATAAGCGGTTTATTCTGAAAACATTCTCCAACACAGAGGAACCAGCTTCCAAATATCGGTTCGATATCCTGGTTATAACACCAATTACTGGTCGTAGAAAACGTCACGATGTTTGAACTTTTATTTATACAAAGTTATTCCGTAGTTACTTGAGAGATAAATAACAGCTACAGAACACATTTGGATCAAGTTTGTCTTATTTTATTTTTGTTTTTAGGAAATAAATACCATTATCAGTCTCTAAGATGGCATCAGTTGATACTTAAAGCCACGGTATCGAAATTGGTATCGGAATTGAAAAAGCTGGATCAGTGCATCCCTAGCATGACTCAAAAATTTGCATTTAGACTCAAAACCCGAAAAGCTATGCTCCAAATTCACTGTTTGGGAAATATTAAGACTTAAATATAGACACACAAGATTTCTCATTTCTGTGGAGCGCAATAATGCATTTTGTTTTGGCGGCTTTCAGTAGATTTAGGTAGATTTAAAAAATAATACAAAATAGTAGTAATAATTTGATATGGCGTGTGCGCAAAGCTTAAAAAAAGTATATATTATATGAAAAGCAATAAAAAGTAAAAATAAAATTAGAATGGAAACGTGAACAAAATATTAATCCATTTATGCATGATTTTTGCGCACCTCATAAGCAATACACATGAATATAGTCAGATACCTTGTCATCACTTACATAAATGACCAACATTTTTAGATATATTTAACTACTAAAAGATTTTCTACAATATTGTTTTTAAAATGAATGCAAAAGGTGCACAAGAATAATGCATAATCTGCTTTTTTTATATCTAGAGATGATTTTATGATTTTCAGAAATTATCAACTAACTTTTCATTTTAATTCTAGACCTGCTAAAGACTCAATTGTGTTGGAAAAATAAGCACACCCACTGACGCCATTTATGGAAAAGCATCTATGCATCTAGCTATACATGGGCAAAAAGTATGTGAGTACACCAACCCATCTGTGTTGAAGAATGCCTGTTGCCATGGGGAGTAACAAATAAAATATAATGCTGCAAAATCCACAGACACACATGCAGCCCATGTATAAAGTGCCAAAAGAAAAGACTGAAATAACACGACGTTTGTGCAGTGTAAAAGGGTTAGGGGCTTTTACAGTCCGGAAGACATGAGTTAGCAAAGCCTTATAATAAACATGGAGAAACTGTTACCTTGTCTTTTTCTTTACTCCAAAGTAAATGAGTGCTCCGATAGCAACTATGCCAATGAAGACTACAAAACATTTGACAAATAAGCACATGTGATATCAGTAGAATTATGAATTATGAAAATGATGGAACATCAGATATTGTACACTTTTATAAACTAATATCAAAACAAGATACTCATTGAGCAAGTATCGATACTAAAAAAGTTGCATTCACTGGACAAGAGCTCATAGACTAGGGCTGGGCAAAGCCATCTCTGCTTTGGTCGATATCGATAAGGCATGTGCATTTAATTATCAGGTCTACAGCCAATTGTGCGGCAGTAAGAGCGCATAGTGCTGATGAGGATTTACACTCCTTGTTTAGGAAAAAGCAGCCTGAGCCACAGCGCAACTATTTATGGCTCCTCACATGTTCTCAAGTTTTGACTTCAATCTACACAATTTGAGTCCAGGGTCTCTCTCCCTCTCCCTCTGCGTGTGCAGAGCTTCTGACCCACTGGGGAAGTGGGTCAGAAGCTCTCTGATCCAGCCGCAACTTCTCACAAAGATGAGAAGCTCCAGAGGAGACCCACTTCTGACCTTGTCTAATCCAGCTGCAACTTCTCACAAAGATGAGAAGCACCAGAGGAGAAAGAGAGGAGAAAAGCTCCTCTCTCTCCTCTGGTGCTTTTCATCTTTATAATCCAAGTTAGGGAAAGTAAACATCATTTTCTCACTGTTTATGACTGAAACTTAAGACCTAATTTAGCGCACGGACATCGCACGTGTTTCTGTTGATAGCACTAGCGCGTATGCACCTGTTTATGTTGCCAACGGTAACGTGCGCATGCATTTACATTTAATGTATTGTACAAATGCATTCCAATTTAAAATGTGAATATCTCCGGAATTATTGGTCCTATCAACATGAAATCAAAACTGTAGTGACACCCTGCCCTTTATGTCTGCAGTCCACATGTCTATGTTTTTAATAAGATGGAAGAAGATCGAATCGAAAATCAAGATTGATGAATATCGTATTGCCCAGCCCTAACATAGACCTATACACCCTTGGATCACTATGGAACATACCTGGACGCCTGAGATTACACAGACATACAACACTATGGTGAAATAAAAGAAAGAACTATTATTTAATATTGATAATAATTCTATTGTCTAAAGACAGAGTTTTTTTTAATTCTCATTGTGGAATCAGAATCAGTAGTGAGTATAAAGTTCATTCCCTAGTATCAAAACTGAGTTTGAAATTTTAGTATTGTGACGACACTAATAACGACATATTAATAGGACTACAATTAAAACTAGTGGATCTTTTTTAAGATTTTTTCTTATTTATCAATTAGGTATTAGGGATAATCAAATGATTGGTGCCAATATTGATAATATATTTCAGTAATCGGCATCAGTTGGATATTTAGCACAATTTTTTTTTTTTTTGGCTCTTGTGTCATTCTCACTTAAGTCTTAGTGCATAAAATATGTCTTTTTAAACAGACTAGAGAATTCAAATGGAAACACAGGAACAATCAGGTTCAAAATTTGGAGTGTTTGTATGATTACACAAACATGCAACAAAATTGATCATATCCCAGATTCAGTGAAAAGTCAGCTTAGCACTCAGCATTGACTCTTGGTTCTGTACCTTCTTAAAACGCACAAAAAATACGTTAAGTTACAGTGGTCCAAACTATATCATAACTATATCATAATATTGTATCGTCAAAAGTCTCACAATAATATCATGGACCATCACAATATATCAACTTACAAGTCTCTTTGCTTAACTGCATTGTTGTGGTAACTACATAGACCATAATGCTTTGCTCTGTTTAAGTGCGGACAACATGAAGAAATAACTGTTCTTAATGCTAGTTCTTTGGATTATGACTGAACCAAAGTCTTGTCAAGGCATTTAAAAAAGAAAAAGTAGCATATTCACTATTTTGGCTCCAAAATATATCGCAATAAATATCGTAAAATGAGATGCATATCGAAAATATATCATACCGAGAGATTTGGATATCGTTACATCCCTAGTCCAAACATATTCCCCTTCCCATCCTCCTCATATTTCACTGCCATGAGTTTATAAACCACAGCAGAGTAATGCTAACAACAACTAGCATGCCAACAGCGCACCAGTCTTGCTTTCTGATGTTAGATGTGGATTATTCCAATGTTCAATTAGTATTTCATTATTCCAATTAGTTAAATTCCTGCTCGTTAGGATAACTGTGAACCCCCACAGAGTAACAGGTTAAACATAATCGAGTTTTGTCTCACATATCCTGGTAGTGCTATGCTATGACAATGTCAAAATATTTAAAAGGAGCACTTACCACCCATTATGATGAGCCCAGTCACTAATCCGTTACTGTGGCTTACTGCAAAAGACAAAGAAATATCATACATTACAAGATGAAAGCAAAATGTTTATTCCAGTACACGGAGGTGGGAACGATAATACAGCCATGGCAAATGCACGAGGAAAAGTCTGTACATGCAGTCAGAGAAGGTCATCAAGTAGAAGGAGAATTACACTGCTTATTTAAAGTGAAAGTACATGGAAGCACAAAATGAAGCAGTGGGTTTGGTGTGAAAGGGGGCGCAGTCAAGCCTCTGTGAAATGAATGAGGGCTGAAAGATCAAGAAAACTATAATAATAATAATAATAATAATAATAATAATAATAATAATAATAATAATAATAAAGAATAACATTATTTACAGGAAAGAATATTCTGTCTTGTTTTTTTTTCTGTAATTGTGCGGAATTGCTGCTCTACACTGTTATTTAAAAGGGTCCATATTGCTCATTTCTGATCTATGTTATAATGTTGTTTCCCCACAGAAAACATGGAGCTGTGTTTTGTTTCATTCACGTCATGTTTAAACGCACAAACCCTCTGCATATCTGAGACGGAAAACACTCCACCACCTTGTGATGTCATGTAGAAATACAGGAAGTGCTCCACTGTCATTTTAAAACTCCATACACCTTCACTAGAATTATTTGGATAATTTTAGCCCTGGACTTGCCGATCTTTACTGAACTAAAGATAAAAGGTAGCTGTTAACTTTAAACTACCCCTCCATGACATGGCAAGGTGGAACAGAGCATTTTGAGCTTTGGAGATGTAGACAATAATGTAGATAATGTTAACTCAAACATGTGTGGATGAGAAAAAACACAATTCCAGGTCTGTTTTTGAGGAGGTAACAACATTATAGCAAGGCTTAAAGGTCACAAGAGTCAATTTTGCGTAATATAGGACCTTTAACTACAGGCTTTAATGTATTGTTCTGCTCTCACTGTATTAATCTTGTCTAACCTTATTGTGTTTGCACTGTACCTGTCAAATAAATACAATTTATTCTGTTAGTGCTTAAAAGTTACACTACGGCACCTTTCTGGTGTAAGGTATGCCACCTGCTTGTCTCCATGGAGATGTTATTGCCTTGCGTCCATGCTCCATAATGTATAACTTACCGATCTAGCATTTATTGTATTACAAGGTTTTTAACACTCAAAAATACCTTGAAAAACATTCATTCTTACTGTGAGCGGCCTCGCATTTCCACAGATCTGACCTCTAACTTAGCCTAGTGATGCCACCTCCTTGTCCCCATGGAGTTTAAGATAAGATAAAGATAAGATAATCCTTTATTTGTCCCACAATGGGGAAATTGCAGTGTCACAACGCAAGTTACAGAAACAGTAGGAAAATAAGAGCATGCATCAAAATCAAGATAAATAATAATAATAAGTATTTACAATCAACTAAAAAACACAACACTGTAAGCTAAGCTAAAAGGCACAGGAACATTGCACAATAAGTGTTTTTGATTCTGAGATGTTTAATGCCATATTGTGAAAGTAAAGCTATAAACATCTCCATGGAGACAAGCTAAAACCCTCCACCAGAAAAGTTACATAGTGCATCTTTAAATGTCAATACTCCTGGACGTGTTTACAATGTACACTGCGAGTCTTGATTTTTGTTTCAATATTTCACAAGGCAGAAACTGCAAAAGATGCTAGAAGAAATGCAGGCAGGCGTTTTCCCCAGATCGTTCAGCCCCAAGAATCATCATTTGGACAGAGTTAAAGGCAGTTCTACTAAGCTTACTTATGCATTGTGGGAGTTCTGGAGACCACTGGCTGTTTAGGTCACAGGTCACGGTACTGTCTCCTTTCAATTCTCCAGATTTGCAATCAAACACCACCGTGTCCTTGTACTTATAAGAGGGACGCGAACCTTCCACCAGCCACCCATGTTTTACCTCAGGAGCCTTGCACTGAATTACTAAGGCCAAAGAAAAGTAAAATGAGCCAGGGAACACTCTTATTTGCAATGTAACGGTCGGAACAAGGGCTGGAGAGAGGATGGTTGCCAGATTGTTTGTTCATCAAATAATGAGGTCGTAATAATTACCTAGGGCTGGGCAATAGTACTCATGTTGAATGATCCCGTTTTTCAGTTTGATTTGATTTAGTCTTGATAAAAATATAATAGTCTTTCAATTTTGAAATATAAAAATACTGATTTTTATTCACTGCAGTAACAACACCTCCCTCTAAACATAAGCTTGCACAAAACCTGCTCTCAATCTTCATTACAATTTGATTATTTGCACAGCCATATAAGACACTGTATACATTATTTAGAAATGATGGTTTCCCCTAAACCAAAACTCATTCAAAAGATTTTTACTCTATACAACAAAAGTCTGAGTCTGGTTGCAGATACTGGATGCATAATCATTAGCCAGCCCCATTATGTCCGGTGGCCAAAACAATCAAATGTTTTCAAACGCTGAAAACAACTTATTCATTTATGACAGCTCCCTGGTTAAGTTGGTAAACCTTAGTTAGGCTTCAGGTTTGAAAACTAGTGAAATATTATAATAAATATTCCCAATCTGCAGCGTACTGAGTCGGCTACTCTTCCTTAATTTTCAAAGAATCACTAACAGAGAGAAGAAAAGCAAATTAAAAAAGTCTGGAACCACTAGATATGACCTCATCGACAATTGACTCCTCCTTGACTCCTCTCCTAGCCCTCGTCACGACTGACATTGCTCTAAACTTGTAAAGGATTTGCAGAGCTTTTTATCGACGGTGGACTTACATGTGCACTCTGGCAGTTTGGGAGACCACTGACTGTTTAGGCCACAGGTCACAGTGCTCTCTCCTTTCATAATGTGTCCAGAGTCGCACTCAAACTTCACTGACTCCTTGTACATATAAGAGGAACTCGTCTGACCCACCAACTTCCCACCCTGCACTTTGGGGGCCGCGCACTCTATCACTATGGACAGAGGAAGATCATATGAACAAGAAAAATACAACTTTTACCCTCATGATGTAAATGCAACATACCAAATCAAGCCATAACATGCATAGTTAAAAGGTGGACTATGTAACTTTTCTGGAGAATGGGATGCCATTTGTTGTCGCCATGGAGATGTTATTGCCTTGCGTCCATGCTCCATAATGTATAACTTACAAATCTAGCATTTATTGTATTACAAGGTTTTTAACACTCAAAAATACCTTGAAAAACATCCATTCTTACTGTGAGCGGCCTCGCATTTCCACAGATCTGACCTCTAACTTAGTCTAGTGATGCCACCTCCTTGTCCCCATGGAGTTTAATGCCATATTGTGAAAGTAAAGCTATAAACATCTCCATGGAGACAAGCTAAAACCCTCCACCAGAAAAGTTACATCATGCATCTTTAAATGTCAATACTCCTGGACGTGTTTACAATGTACACTGCGAGTCTTGATTTTTGTTTCAATATTTCACAAGTCAGAAACTGCAACAGATGCTAGAAGAAATGCAGGCAGGCGTTTTCCCCAGATCGTTCAGCCCCAAGAATCATCATTTGGATAGAGTTAAAGGCAGTTCTACTAAGCTTACTTATGCATTGTGGGAGTTCTGGAGACCACTGGCTGTTTAGGTCACAGGTCACGGTACTGTCTCCTTTCAATTCTCCAGATTTGCAATCAAACACCACCGTGTCCTTGTACTTATAAGAGGGACGCGAACCTTCCACCAGCCACCCATGTTTTACCTCAGGAGCCTTGCACTGAATTACTAAGGCCAAAGAAAAGTAAAATGAGCCAGGGAACACTCTTATTTGCAATGTAACGGTCGGAACAAGGGCTGGAGAGAGGATGGTTGCCAGATTGTTTGTTCATCAAATAATGAGGTCGTAATAATTACCTAGGGCTGGGCAATAGTACTCATGTTGAATGATCCCGTTTTTCAGTTTGATTTGATTTAGTCTTGATAAAAATATAATAGTCTTTCAATTTTGAAATATAAAAATACTGATTTTTATTCACTGCAGTAACAACACCTCCCTCTAAACATAAGCTTGCACAAAACCTGCTCTCAATCTTCATTACAATTTGATTATTTGCACAGCCATATAAGACACTGTATACATTATTTAGAAATGATGGTTTCCCCTAAACCAAAACTCATTCAAAAGATTTTTACTCTATACAACAAAAGTCTGAGTCTGGTTGCAGATACTGGATGCATAATCATTAGCCAGCCCCATTATGTCCGGTGGCCAAAACAATCAAATGTTTTCAAACGCTGAAAACAACTTATTCATTTATGACAGCTCCCTGGTTAAGTTGGTAAACCTTAGTTAGGCTTCAGGTTTGAAAACTAGTGAAATATTATAATAAATATTCCCAATCTGCAGCGTACTGAGTCGGCTACTCTTCCTTAATTTTCAAAGAATCACTAACAGAGAGAAGAAAAGCAAATTAAAAAAGTCTGGAACCACTAGATATGACCTCATCGACAATTGACTCCTCCTTGACTCCTCTCCTAGCCCTCGTCACGACTGACATTGCTCTAAACTTGTAAAGGATTTGCAGAGCTTTTTATCGACGGTGGACTTACATGTGCACTCTGGCAGTTTGGGAGACCACTGACTGTTTAGGCCACAGGTCACAGTGCTCTCTCCTTTCATAATGTGTCCAGAGTCGCACTCAAACTTCACTGACTCCTTGTACATATAAGAGGAACTCGTCTGACCCACCAACTTCCCACCCTGCACTTTGGGGGCCGCGCACTCTATCACTATGGACAGAGGAAGATCATATGAACAAGAAAAATACAACTTTTACCCTCATGATGTAAATGCAACATACCAAATCAAGCCATAACATGCATAGTTAAAAGGTGGACTATGTAACTTTTCTGGAGAATGGGATGCCATTTGTTGTCGCCATGGAGATGTTATTGCTTTGCCTCCATACTCCATACGCATTAAACTAATCAGTCTATACCATTTATTTCATTACGTGTGTTTATACAGCTAAAAAGTACCTTGAAGACCATGCATTATTACTGTGGCATTTTAGTGCTGTTAACAAATACGCACATGGAAAAAGGGTTAGTGTATGAATGAGTTAGGGCCCAGTACAGCAGTGAAACACAATGGAACACAACACGGCTGCCCATTTGTGTTTCTCTAAATAAATTCCCATACATTTTTTTCAATAGACTTGATATGAAGTCTAAAACTGGGGTACGTTACTTTATTTTTTAGTGATTTCTACTAAAGATTATATTGTAATTTCAGCACTTCGTAACAAAATCAGACCACTGGCAACTGCATCTTAATAATAATAATAATAATAATGTATTTAATCCATCGCAAAACCAGAAATAAGCGGTCTATTTGTTTCACTTTGCCAAATAATATGTAGCCCAATGTTTTATGGGAGTTCAGAGAAAAATGCAGTCTTAATATTATGAGACAACCGTGGACATTGACCATAGTGCAATATTAATCAAAGACTGAAGGATGACAAAAAAAAAAAATAGCGTGTACCAGTGAAACTTCCTGGTTTGTGGATGATAAAAAACTTGAAATTACATGTAGACAGTAAACAGTGGTCTCAATTTGCCCCCAAGAGCTGCTTTTGTAATATATCTGTACTGTGGCAAAACTACTTTCACATGAAAAAAAAAACAATATTAAAGAGGATATTTTACTTCTATGGGGTATTAACTGCTAATACAGAACATATTTAGATCACCATGTTACCTTTTTGTGTTTAAAACTACGTATTAACATGATTTAGAAGTTTCACTTTCGTTTTTGATGCTTTGAGTTCCCCGTTCCATCACAACACACTCAGCGTGCATCCTGCTAATGAAACTACTGCATATCACATAAGTTTGCAAAGTTATTGTGTACAGTTTTGTATCATGTTTTTGTATGTTTATGGAGAATTGTCGTGTGGGAGCTTGGGTGATGTAGACTTGTGGGCTGAGCAATGCACAGAATTTTACAGCTAATCGTAAGGAGGGTACAAATGGAGCCCATGAGAGATCGCAAAATTACTCAAAAATGCATGGATAACATCTAAAACTTCTTCAGGCATGTTTTTGATGGGGGGAAGTTACATGGTAGAAAAAAAAAAAATATGCTGGTATATCAACAGCAAAAAATTCAAATAACTTACATGTACATTCAGGCAGAGCGGGAGACCACTTGTGGTGATCTGAACATGTTAGCTTACTCGCCCCATTTATATTGTACCCATCGGTGCACTTCAACACCAGAGTTTCCAAGTGCTTGTAGATGTCTTTGGCCACACCTTCCACCTCGGCTTTCGGGATTTCAGGAGCCTTGCAGTGAATTTCTGTGGATGTGGGGAAATGAAAATATTATCAAAATTTGAGCAGCAAGGCATCGATACTAAAAAAAAAAAAAAAAAAGTCCCATTCACAGGACAGAAAATAACCTTTCCTGAACAGCTTTAGAATGATTTTGAGCTGTATCAGAAGTATCAGAAGTATAAGAGCATATAGACTAGTATACGCCCCTGAGACCACTATGGAGCATACCTGGACCACTGAGGGAATACATAGACAGAAGACCACATGGTAATACAAAAGGAAGTACTATTGTTTAATGCCGATAATCACATTGTATTGTCTAAAGAAAGAGTGTTTTATAGTATCATTGTGGTATCTGAATTTGCATCAAGTATTGAAAATTGGAGTGGAGTGAAGAATATGAGACATAAGCAATATAAACAAGCATTGGCATGTCCCAAAGTCAATACGAGCGTTCATGGTCCTGTTTATGTGTTTTAACAAAAAAGGTGAGAGTGACTAAATGAAAAACTATTGACTACTACGAGCTGGCTTGCAACTGTAATATATATGTGAGAGACTGTTTAACAGTACAAATCAGCTCTCATTTAGTCCAACTTGAGTAACAGCTTCTAACAGAGCAGTGCTTTCGGTCACACCCCCAGGAAATGTTGATGAAATCAGTATGAATAAAAGATGAATTCTGATGTGAACTCTGTGTCCCTAATTATTTATGTGTAATTAGCTCTAAATTAACGTGATCTTCGGCTCTGGGTGAGGTTTCATTACCACCAAGCAAAAAAGAATACCTAGTTCCATAAACTACTAACAATAATTGCACATACACTGATGTCATCAGTAAGTTACATTATTGCGTAATGAGTTGCGCACCTTTTCCTGACTGGAAGTTGCCAATACAAAACCACTATTGTTCTCACCAGAGTTCAATGTCCAAGTCCAGATACTTAGAACTGGAGTTAACGTAGCAGAAAGCCGCAAACTGTACTGAGTGGATTAAGTGGATGTGTGGGCAATTGGTATGATATTTGTAATTGGAAAAAGTACACTGCATTCCACAAGCTTGTGTTACAGGTCTGGAATTTGATACTACTAATGTCTGATAAATCTACACGGTGAGCTGGCAGCAACTTTGTTCTACTTGTGTGGCCCAACTGAGGTTATGCACTGGCGCAAATTTATTTGAGAAATGCCCCTCAACATTATAACTGAGTAGCCCCGAGGCAGAACTATGAAGTATTGAAATACTGAATACCTCCATGTCATCAGTTCACAAAATGGAGGGAAAAATTAAACAGAAGGAACTATTTAAACAATTCTTTAAGAAATATTAAAGTGTTGTCAAATTATCTGTCAAATGTTAATTACTGATAGTGACATCATGGTTGGGGTGTTCTACATGTATCTAACAGTTACAGAATTACCTCTACGTATGTTACATCTGCCCATGTTCAACCATGAAGTAAAATTATAAACCTTACCAAAATTAAAACATATCTTAAAAGGTGCACTGATGGAGGGTCTGCCACCAGCTTGTCTGGAAATGTTATTGCTTTGTCTAGAATGTCCCGCAGTATGGCATTAAACTCGAGTCAGACCTGTGGAGAGGCGAGCTCACTCACTGTAGGAATGCTTATTTTTTGTACAGTCCCTGACAAAAGTCTTGTCGCTTATCCATTTTGTAGAAACAAAAGCTTATAACCTGACTTTAAATTAATCGATTGGTTTTAGAAATGTCTCATATGAAAGCTAAAACCCTCCCAAATTATGCTCAATATACTAAAATAAATTTGCTTCACTGAAGAAAGATTGATCATTTAATGAACACAGAAAGGTCAGATTTTGGCAAGACAAAAGTCTTGTCGCCTTGTCATATGATGCACCCAATCCTAGATTACAGCCTCACCTGTGATCAGTTACTGATCAATCAATTAGTGGGTGTGTATAAAAAGAACCCCAGCACACCAGACCTTCACATCAACTGCCACTTGACCTCTGACAACATGCCTAAGATCCACCCTGAGACCAAAGCGTTAATTATCAAGAGGCTGAAGACCAGATCCACTGCTGAGGTGGCTGACACCTTCAATGTGTCTCAGCGTCAACTACAAAGAATAAGAAAAAGATCTGAAAAGACTGGAGATGTTTTTGACAAGCCCAGGTCCGGCAGACCCTGCAAGACAACTGCTCGGGAGGACCGTTTGTTGATTCGAAAATCCAAGGCCAGCCCCTTTTCCACTGCAGCAGAGCTCCACCAGGCCTGGTCACCTCAAGTCCCTGTGTCAACCAGTTTGTAGAATTCTGTCTCGAAATGGCCTCCATGGTCGAATCAGTGCACAGAAACCAGCACTAAACAAAAGGCAATTAAAAAACCGTGTGGCATTTGCCAAGGCCCACAGCCTGCTAAAAGGATGGACACTGGAAAAGTGGCAGAAGGTGGATTTCTCAGATGAATCCTCGGTTGAATTACATCACAGCCGCCGCAAATATTGCAGGAGACCTACTGGAGCCCGCATGGATCCAAGATTCACCCAGAAAACAGTTATGTTTGGTGGCGGAAAAATCATGGTCTGGGGTTACATCCAGTATGGGGGTGTGCGAGACATTTGCAGGGTGGAAGGCAATATCAATAGCCTAAAATATCAAGAAGTATTAGCTACCTCTTACATTCCCAACCATAAAAGGGGTCAAATTTTGCAGCAGGATGGTGCTCCATCGCATACTTCTATCTCTACATCAAAGTTCCTCAAGGCGAAGAAGATCAAGGTGCTCCAGGACTGGCCAGCCCAGTCACCAGACATGAACATCATTGAGCATGTCTGGGGTAGAATGAAAGAGGAAGCATGGAAGGCAAAACCAAAGAATCTTGATGAACTCTGGGAGGCATGTAAGACTGCTTTCTTTGCTATTCCTGATGACTTCATCAACAAATTGTATGAATCATTGTCGAACCGCATGGATGCAGTCCTTCAAGCTCATGGAAGTCATACAAGATATTAAATATGGATCTCACAGCACCACTACTTAATTCACTGACGTTATGCAACATATTTTCGTATTTGAAGTAAATTATTTGTTCAATTTTCTGTAGGCGACAAGACTTTTGTCTTGCCAAAATCTGACCTTTCTGTGTTCATTAAATGATCAATCTTTCTTCAGTGAAGCAAATTTATTTTAGTATATTGAGCATAATTTGGGAGGGTTTTAGCTTTCATATGAGACATTTCTAAAATCAATCGATTAATTTAAAGTCAGGTTATAAGCTTTTGTTTCTACAAAATGGATAAGCGACAAGACTTTTGTCAGGGACTGTAGTATCTCATTGCAGTAAAACACCAGTAATTGAATAAATGCAACATGGCTGGTGTTAAATACCATACTGTGAAACCTTTAGGGCAAAGCAATAATATCTCCATGGAAACAAGTTTGTCGCAGACTTCCTACCAAAAAAGTTACATAGCACATCTTTAAATAGAATTATGTTTACAATTATTACATGAAATGAGTAGCATAACCTGTCAAATGCATTTAAATATGACTTAATACATTTCACAGAACACCAAGATAAAGAAGAGACAAAAATATAAATAAAAGGCTATGAAGGTCAACCAAGAGGGGCACAGGTGAGACTGAGCGCCAGTTGTACTTACCGGTGCAATTTGGAAGTGCAGGACTCCACTGGCTGTTGATATTACAGCTAACAGTGCTGGTGCCATTTATTTTGTACCCCGTATTGCAGCCGAACGTGACCGAGGTCAGGTGCTTGTAAGGGGGAAGCGAACCACTCACAATCGTCCCATAATCTACCTTGGGAGGGTTGCAATTTACCACTGCAAATTAAAAAAAGATAAACAATTTAGTCCATTTTGTCTGTCGCACTGATGCAGAGATGTTCGATTTCAAAATGACCAAATCCAAGGTGTACAATATATTGCAAAATCACTGTCGCAATATTGGATGAGAGGTTACGCATCCATATCTCAAGAAAGGTTCACAATCTGACAGAAGTGGGAATCTGAACTGGATCAGTAAGTCATTTCAAAAAGTGGTTGCATCATTCTGTGGATTTGAAAATTAAACTGTAAAATAGAGATTTAAATCATGATATTCCTTATGTAATCCTAATTTTGCTTTGTTTTACACATAGTTTAGTCTCTGATGAGTTTATATATTGACAAAGTTCAACCTGATTAAATCATTTACATTTTTGTTTTAATTTCAAGGTGCACTACGTAACTTTCCCCGTTAAGGTTCTGCCATCTGCTTGTCTCCATGGAAATGTTTTGGCCTTAAACCACAGACTGTATAAATAAGTGGATTAAGGGAGTGTGACGTTACCAATAGCATTTGGCTCCAGTCAAAAGAAGTTCACAAGGCTAATAGTTTTAGGAGCAAATTTGAAGTGGAGTTCCATATTAGGACTAGGAATTTATTTACGTACAAAAGAGCAAAATAAAACCACAAGGATCATGTAGAGCAGGTTAATACGAACATATTAAGACTAAAATGACGAGGCTCACCGCAGTAGTTACAGAGAGAGCGGCGACAATTTTCAATGTAAAATCAGTTGGAGCCAGAAAGCACACCATGAACACTTCCTATTTGGAATGTGCTGGCTAGCTATGTCCATACAGTCTATGCTCTAAACTTATCCATCTCCACGGAGACGAGCAGATGACACTCGGTCACGTTACAGGTCAGATCCGTGACCCCACTCACAGTAAGAATGCATGTTGTTACAGGTACTTCTCAATAAACGCTCTTGTAATTGAAGAAATCCAAGATAGATTTGTATAATGCCATTGTGAAACATTACAGACAAACATTAAAATCTCCATGGAGATAAGCAGGTAGTGGACCCCTCACAAGTTCTATAGTGCATCTTTAACTGAACGCGCTGTGTCACTGCAATTCCTTTATTGTAATATAAAACAGATGTCATTTTTCTTCTCATATTGTGAAAATACTTACACACACAATTTGGTACTGCAGGCGTGAATACTTCGTTTGTGCATACTAATGTTCTTGATCCATTTAATATGTACTCTCCATTACAAGCGTACGTGACGACCTCTGAGTGATGGTACATTGGATTCTTTGGACTGAAGTATCCATTTGCGATTTCATTTGGTGGATAACACTTGATCGCTGAAAAAATATGTTTGTTTATTAATTAGGTTTTAAATACATGGAATACACATTTATTAGTTAAATGGGTTTAGAGGTGGGTAATATGTTTTAAATATGGATGTTATGACTCAGATTTAACGTTTATTGACAACATGACCAAACAACAGTAAAATCCTTAAAGAGGGTACGAACATATATTCACCAAAAACTTTAAAATGATCACAATTATTATGTTTTAGCTCTAAGGATTCCATTTTGGCCTGAATAATACAAATTTTAGATCAACCTAATAATCTTGTAAATATACTTTTGCCAACATTACACACCCCTAAATTTACTTATTAGGTGTAAAAGAAATTTGTTTAAAAATGCATAATGTAGTAATTAAATCCACAAACGGTCACAAGTGGATAACCGGCCATCCCAGCCTCTTTCTCCACAGTAGACCAAATTATTCTTTGGCACCGGGGTGTAGCTAAGGAAAAACAGTAAAACACAAGAGATAAGTGACATGATATAGCACAAACTTAGAATAACAAAGGGAAAATGCTGATGGTGTTCCAAGTTTCCAAATGACTAACCCCTCATTACAGATGACACGAATAGTAGCACCAAAATCAGTGCCTTCGGTGTAATCAACATATCCATGTAGCACCTCTCCAGCAGAACCACAGCTTCTTACTGAAAAACAAGTGCAAATAAAAATATGAAATAAATTTTAATATAATGTAAGGGAATACATCTGACAACATGAAACTTATGGGGATGTTAAAATGGTACCATGTATTTTTTTTTTTTATCATGGAGAGCTCACTAATTGCATATCTATGGTTAATGAAAACATCTTTCTCTAAAATGCACTATATTGCCAAAAGTATTCACTCATCCATCCAAATAATGGAAATCAGGTGTTCCAATCACTTCCATGGCCACAGGTGAATAAAATCAAGCACCTCGGCCTGCAGACTGTTTCTACAAACATTTGTGAAAGAATGGGTCGCTCTCAGGAGCTCAATGAATTCCAGTGTGGTACTGGGATAGGATGTCACCTGAGCAACAAGTCCAGTAGTGAAATTTCCTCACTCCTAAATATTCCACAGTCAACTGTCAGTGGTATTATAACAAAGTGGAAGCGATTGGGAACAACAGCAACTCAGCCACAAAGTGGTAGGGCACGTATACTGAAGGAGTGGGGTCAGCAGATGCTAAGGCGCATAGTGCGCAGAGGTCGCCAACTTTCTGCAGAGTCAGTCGCTAGAGACCCTCAAACTTCATGTGTCCTTCAGATTAGCTCAAGAACAGTACATAGAGAGCTTCATGGAATGGGTTTCTATGGCCATGCAGCTGCATCCAAGCCATACATCACCAAGTGCAATGCAAAGCGTTGGATGCAGTGGTGTAACGCACGACGCCACTGGACTCTAGAGCAGTGGAGACGCATTCTCTGAAGTGACGAATCGCACTTCTCCATCTGGCAATCTGATGGACGAGTCTGTGTTTGGCGGTTGCCAGGAGAACAGGACTTGTCTGACTGCATTGTACCAAGTGTAAAGTTTAGTGGAGGGGGGGGGGGGGGGGGGGGGGGGGGGGGGTGGTTATGGTATGGGGTTGTTTTTCAGGAGCTGGGCTTGGCCTCTTAGTTCCAGTGAAATGCTTCAGCATACTAAGAGATTTTGAACAATTCCATGCTCCCAACTTTGTGGGAACAGTTTGGAGATGGCCCCTTCCTCTTCAACATGACTGTGCACCAGTGCACAAAGCAAGGTCCATAAAGACATGGATGAGAGAGTTTGGTGTGGATGAACTTGACTGGCCTGCACAGAGTCCTGATCTCAACCCGATAGAACACCTTGGGATGAATTAGAGCGGAGACTGAGAGCCAGACCTTCTCGTCCAACATCAGTGTGTGACCTCACAAATGCTTCTGGAAGAGTGGTTAAAAACTCCCATAAACACACTCCTAAACCTTGTGGACAGCCTTCCCAGAAGAGTTGAAGCTGTTATAGCTGCAAAGGGAGGACCTACGTTATATTAAACCCTATGGATTAAGAATGGGATGGCAGGTGAGCGAATACTTTTGGCAATATAGTGTACCTTGAAAAACATGACATCTGTGCCGCCTCTCCACAGACCAGACCTGCAACTTTCACTTGTCATGGTGACAAGTGAAGAAAAATTGCATAATGCACTTTTAAGTGTGTCATCACAGGTCTAAGAGTGGTCAAAATTTTAAGGGTTATGATAATCGATTTTGTTGCTGTGGAAGAGGCTTTAAACTCAATACCACAGTGATAATAGAGAAATGCTACTTTCAGATAATAGCATTTTTAACACAATATAATTTATTTTATATCACCATGGGGGCTCTAAAACTATTCATTCATATACTTTTTTTCAGTATCAATACTTGTTCAAATGAGTATCTAATTTCAATACTAGTTTTACTGAGCACCTGGATATTTTTTGACATCTCTACCCTAGAGAGGAATTATTACAATACTAACAATTTCAAACTCAATTTTGATAGCCACTAGACAGTCTTTACAGTAAATGTTTGAGATCAAATTTGGACCCATTTGTGTATGTTTTCAGTATCAATACTTGTTCAAATAACTATCTACCTACAATACTAGTTTTATTGATTAGTATCTGGATATTAATTTTTATTTTTGACAGCACTACCCTGAAGTGACACTTACTTTCACAAATCATCTTCAAAGAGCTCCATTGCCCATTGGAGCAGGTGACAGTTCCAACACCCTTCGGCACGTAGCCCATCTCACAGGTGAAGGTGACCGAGGTGCCTTCTGGAGCTGGGAATGCGACGTCAGTGATCAGCTGCATGTGCTCTCTGCCTGTGGGTCTGGGGCAGTCAGCTGTGACAGACAAAGGAGCAATGGACTGGATTTTAAATGGGATTACACCTTGCAACCGATTAAAGGGCTGGCACCTGATTTGAATTTATTCTATAGTCAAGATAATTGCCCTTTTCATCATGCATCTTGTTTGGTAAAAGCTGCTAAAGGAGTAAGTGTAATGATCTTTGTGTTGGGCAATTACCGTAGTTTCTGGACTATAAGTCGTACCAGCCAAAAAAATGCATAACGAAGACGAAAAAAAACATATCAGTCACACTAGCCTATAAGTCGCTTTTTTGGGGGGTAAACTGATAAAATCAGAAAGCAAGAACAGACATTTCATATAGTTATAGTAATAACAATAGAATAGAGAACAACAGGCTGAATAATATTAACAGTTATTCAGATAACTATAGCATAAACAACATAACATATACTCCCGATCTCACTCCAAATCATCAAATCCATGGAATTCTTCATCCTCGGTGTCACTTCTGAGCAACTCTAGCTAAATCTAGCTTTTAACCCGCAATGAGCTTTGTTTTCTTCATTGCAGTTCGAGTATCCTCTGCTTTTTGCCAGTCCCTCACAAGTTTGTCACTCACTCCAGACTTTCTTTCTGCTGCTCGATTACCGTTTTCGGCTGCATATTTCACTACTTGCAACTTGTAATCTGCAGAATATGAGTTTATTGCTGTATATAAAATAAGTTATGATGCTAAATGAACATTAGTGAGTGGGATACATCTTAATGACCCTTATGCATTAAATGCAGGTGAGTGCGTAAATGATGAGAAGAAACGTGTCAAACTTCGGTAGCCGGACATCCACTTATACCTGACTGATACACCTAGCCCCGCCCCCGGGAGAGCCTGACATCTGCTGAAATCCTACAAGACACTGACATGATCCCAGACAGGACAGGGGCTCTTTCTGCAGGAGACATGCGCAGTAGAGCCAAGTGACAGTGGTACAGGAGTAATAGGAGTAGCAGATACTGGCACACCAGCCTAGAGCGCCCTCTCGCGGCTGTCAGTGTGAAAATAACGAACATGTGAAATTATATAATTATATTGCACCTGAATATAAGTCGCAGGACCACCCAAACCATGAAAAAAAGTGCGACTTATAGTCTGAAAAATACGGTAGTACAATTTTAACACACAGAAGTTTCAGTCTCGTCTAATCATCAGTGAGTGTCGGCTGTAAGAGGTAGTCCATGTGCCACTAAAGGACTTAAAACTTAGCATAACAGTGTTTCATACATCACTACCACTAGAGCTGTATTTGACTAAAGACATGTCCTGCTGATTGATTAGTCAATTAAAAAGAGGCTGTGACAAAAGCTCTCAAAACTATTACGCATCACTCTGACCCAGTCTCTTTCTGAAGAGCGTTTTACATCCTACAACTTCACACATTGGAGCCCCTTAGAAGCACTTATTTCCTGCTTTTCAATTGGTTGTTGGTTGATGATATGCTTGGAATTTTTTAATGGAGAAGTCTAAAGTCATTCCTGACGGTAGCCGTATGTGGTTTGGAGCAGAGTCCCAGAATCAGTTGGGCTATTCTTTGAGTGAAGTTGATGCACTTCACTTGAGTGACTTAATGCAGGGAGCAAAGGAAGGGGGGGACTCCGAGTATCAACAATGAACGTGAAAAAAATATGTTAATAGGTTGTTTGCAGCAAACATGACATTTTCACAACTATAAAAGGTAACATGGTGATCTAAATATGTTATGTTATGGTGGGTTAGCAGTTAATACCCCATAGAAGTAAACCCCCCCCTCTGTAATGAAATAAATCCCAACGTAATTGTAACAGGACTGCTAATATTAATGAATAGGCACTGTTCCATACAGCATTCGCGAGTCATGTACTCACCATAAACAGTGCTGCCCATGCTGAGGAAGACGAATAACACCATATAAACCGACATTGCTTCAGTCAGGATGAGATCAGCTGTCTTTTCCTGTTAAAACCACATTCAGTTCATTGAAATGATTGTAACATGATAATTTTGTACACCAGTCATATAAACAAAAAAAAATATCAGATTCTTTTTTTGTCAAGATGAATTATTTACTCAGAAAATATTGTAATATACATTTAGAGGCCAAATAGATATTAATGTAAGTATATTCAAAGTAGTACTTTCAATCAGGTCAGTCCTGAATTTAAGATTTTCTTGAATTTGGAATGGTCCAAATAATTTCCCTTGTGGCTCAATAAAGCTTGTCTATGTCTAAAACAACTGGGTTATTAAATAGAAGTCCTATTCAAAGTTCAAGTGCTGTGTTATTAACCATGTATACCACCTTGCAATTATTCATTCACTTGTTGGCAGTAAGCCAATATTGTAGCCACACACCACATCCAAACTAGGCAATGTGGGTAAAGTGCCTTGCCGAAGGACACAGCTGTGGCATCCGGTATTCTCAGTAATCTCCTATTGAAGTACCCAGGCCCAGTGTTGCTTTGTCATGGTATAGATCAATTTACTCCTTCCGTTATGGTTAAGAGTAGGCTGTGTACTTGGTTTATTCTTGGTACACAGTTCTGGTTGAAGATATAATTTTCATGATTTTAAAAGACAATGGCGTTTTTTGTTTTGTTTTTTTTTTTTCCTTAAAAAGTTTAGTAATAAGTAACAGCTGGGTTAGTAAATGGAGAAGTCATATTCTAGTTCAAGTACTGTGTTGCTCTGTCATGCTATAAATTTATACATAACATTTCTTGCATATTAGGTGGACACAAAGAGTTCATTGGCACATTGGTTCATTGGTTCAAGTCCATCTGGGCCTTTTTCAAGATCAAATTTTTTTGAAGAGTATTTGAAAATTCTCTAAATTTGACTTAATTTGGTGGGGTAATACCTGTAAAAAATAAATTATTCATTTTACACCAATCAAGAAGCCATTTGTGAAGAAAAGTTGCAAAATATGTTGAAAATTACAGGAAGTGGAGAGTTCTAAACACATGGTCCAACTTGTCATGGGCACTTTAATTTTTAAATGTTGTTTTGCTTGTTTTTATCCATTTGCATTATTTTTTTTAGGGACTTGGCTTCAGTGGTTTTTGCTGTTCCAGACTTGGTGTAGCCCCTTAGTTAGACCTATGATGATGGGAAATATTTCTGATTTTGAATTTAGACTTTAATCATATTTAGAACTGGGTTTGATCTGGTTTGACCTGTTAGTTTGACCCATTTTAGTTCTGGTGATATCTGGATAGCCATATTTTGAGGTGGGAACCACTTGAGTCACTTTGAATCTTAACACGTGACATACTGGCTAAACTCTTGCTAATCATGACTGGCACTGGCACCTGGCTTCTATGTAGGTTAATCTTGCCTGTCTATTTCTTATATACATTACCAAGTAGCCGTAGTTTTGGTATAAACACTAAAATGGCTAACGGATGGGCGTATGCTATTAAGATCGTAGTCCACAGACACACCGTGGTAAGCTAGCAAAAACGAGTTGGAAGAAAAGCTGTCTAAACCTGTAATCAATATATGTTAACGACGCGTAAGTCGTTTTAAAGTGAAATAGGAAGCTTTATATCCTAGAAAGTACTCACCAAAGCAGCGATCGGAGTTGAAAGGTTCGTCTTTAGCGAGTGGACTGTGGTACATAGAGCGTAGGAGCTGTTAGACTGAAACAGGCGTGACCATAACATGGGCGTGCGTCGTGACGTAGGGTGCGTAGCGTCATGAAAAACGGGCATATTGAGGGCATGGAATAATGGAATAATAAAGAGTATTTTTTGTTCACAATAAGGCTATGTTTAGTTTTGTCGTTTTGCGTTTTTTATTTATTTTTTATTTTTTATTTTAAGACTTCATGAGCTGGTGAATAAAACATGTAGAGCCTATCACATGGGCGTATCCTTAATAACCTTTTCATCTTTAATTTCGTAGATAAGGGCAAAAATCTTACACTCTACACCTAAATGGAAGAAACACCGTCTGTTTTTGACTCAGCATCTTTCAAGTAAATCTAGATCAAACTACACTTATTCAGCCACAACAAATACATCTACATATTTTAAATATCAAAACATAATCTCTTATTTTGCTCACAAAAATAGAAATATCCTATTAAATTAAGTGATACTAACATATTCACAAGGTCAAATTTACGTAAATAAATAAAAATATAGATGGACATATTTAATAATTAAATAGGTGGATAACAGTATGTAGGTAATTTGTAATGTGTATTGTCTCTATTTAAATTGGTATGGGCCCCATTTCTAATCCAAGGATGGCTTCAGGGGTGTCTCATTTACAAAATGTATTTGCTAAATTATGCTTAATATTTATGCTTAATATTTTTTCACTGTATATTTTTGTCATTTTGTAATAAATAAATAAAATAAAACCAGCTAGCCGCCATATTCCAAAGAACAATATGTTCTTACACAGAAACATCTGAATCATTCAAGCATTTGATTAAACAAATGCCGTCACAGCAGTGTAAATGACCAAACCCAAATCTGAATTGGTGGAAGTGCCCCTCCTGTGTGAGGCAAACTGGAATCTTTTGCATACTGACCAAGCTGTCCCCAGAAGCTCCCAAAAGGGGACATTCACATGCAGCTGAGCAGCATAAGAAATGATTATAGTTATCAAAATATTCATATATACGGTCTATGGTTAACAGCTACATTTTACCTTTAGTTCAGATTGGCAATTCTAGGGCTGAAATCATCCTAATGATTCTAGTGAAGGTGCATGGAGTTTAAAAACACAGTGTACCAATTCCTGTACTGCCACATGACATCACAAGGTGGAACAAAATGTTTTCTGTCTGAGAGAAGAATTCAGCCCAAATATGCAGAATTTGTGTGTTAAACATGTGTGAATGAAACAAAACACAACTCCAGGTGTGTTTGTGATGAGGAAACAACAGTATAACATAGATCAGAAAATACTGTATGGGCTCTTTAACTATCAGTATCACAATAAAAAATAAAGTATAATATAATTCTAACTAGTAATTTCAAGTCACCATAAACATGATTTCTGTCACTGGAATGCTTTGACTGGTCAGCTTTCTAGATTGAAATCAAGCTTGTTTAGACTTTAGATCTTAATCACATTCTTAGTCATATTAACACTCATGGTGGTTTATTGGTTTAACCTGGGATTGGTTACTTTTATTATGGCATAATCATCATCTACATTACGCACTGAACATTTTATGTATTTATTTATTTTATTTTATTGTTTTATTTTTATTTTTTATTTTTTTTTACAAAAAAATAGGTCAAGACATACATTTTTTGTGCAGTAAGTTCCTATTATAAAAAAAGACAAACACTGTACAAATATGGTACAAAATGAAATGGTGTTCAACAATGGGCTGGGCTGACTTATATTATTTTTTGCAGGACTTTCAAAATAAGTGTTTAAAGAACATTGTGGTATCAGATAAAAAAAATATATATACACATGCTTTATGGTCATAAGTTATCACTGTCTTTAAAATCGAATTAAAGGTCCTATATAACACAAAATTGACTCCTGCGAGCTTTAAGCCATGTTATATGCTGTTAAAAACATACCCGGAGTTGAGTTTTGTTTCATTTACATGTTTGAGTAATCCTTTATTATTTGACTGTCGACATCTCCAAAGCTCAAAATGGTCTGTTCCACCTTGTGATGTCATGAAGTGGTAGTTTTGAAGTTAACAGCGCCTTTTACCTTTAGTTCAGTAGAGATTTGTAATTCCAGGTCTGAAATTATTAAACTGATTCTAGTGAAGGTGAATAGAGTTTAAAAACACAGTGGAGCACTTCCTGTATTACCACATGACATCACAAGGTGGAACAGAGTGTTTTCTGTTTGAGAGAAGAATTCAGCCTAAATATGCAGGTGTTGTGTGTTAAACATGTGTGAATGAAACAAAACACAACTCCAGGTCTGTTTGTGATGAAGAAACAGCATTATAATATAGATCAGAAAATAGAGTAATATGGGCCCTTTAAACATATAAGATTTTTCTTAAGATTCATGGGAAAATGTATGAGAATTTTATTTTCAGGTCCAGACATATAGATCCGTCCCATAACCTCCAGAATTCAAGAAAACATGACGAAGACGATGCCTAAATACTGATTCAAAAGTTACAAAATCGTAAAATGTTGCTCATCACTTCCAAGGAACTGCCATTAAACATGAGTGCGTCATAATGCCATGGTGCATTCAGGGACATGAGGATTTTCTCGGTCTCCTCTTAGTCACACGTCTTACTTTGTGTTTTCTTTTGGTGCATCTCACCACAAGGAGCAGGAAGATCAGCATGGACACAAGTAAACCCAAACGAAGAAATCTATACCACGGTGGGATTATAGTCCATGACCTACAAAACAGACAATTCAATTAAATGAATAGGTAAGCTTATGATTTCCAGAATAAATTCCATAAACATGACCCAGATACAAGGAAAACATGTTCAAATCAAATATAGCTGTTATTGTTATTATTGTGACGTGGTTTTATTCTTAAAAACATTGTACACAATGGCCAAGTTGTTTATGTGTGTTTGGTTCTCAAATCACATGAGTTTCTAATTTGGGTAGCCAGTTTAAGTGCTGAAATCCAGTTGGTTTAAACCTAAAAGGCCTCTCTCTGATCTGAATTGTCACTACCTAAAACCAGCACCATCATATAATTAAAATGAAAAAAAAAAAAAAAAAAAAAAAGAAAAGTGATATGTGTCATCTATGCAGGTTACGGCACTGGCAACCCAGGTACTGTTGTGAGTGTAATACCTTAAAAAACTGTAAGCGTGCAGATTACGTACACTTTCTTTAAAACATAAATAATCACCCCATTACACAATTACATTTGTGTTTACCTTTCACTCTAAGGGCTCAAATTTATCTAAAATTCTCGTATTGTAACTTTTAGCTCTTTTTTATTGCAATGTCTTGGTAATGATTATGGTTTAGATTTAGACAAAAGATCACATTTACATATATACCGTACATTTCACTCACATTTTATTCATTGTGATTTCAGTTTTTAAATTGTTTTGTGTTACCACTTAGTTAAATAAAGTGAGGAAAATCTCTGCCAGCAAGTTTCTGAAAATGTGCCAGGACAATTCAACTATAATTCATACTCAGTCCCTTACCAGCTGTAAATGTCTCTCTGATGTGTCTCATTTTGATTGACAGGTAAGACTGGCGAGGAAGAGGAGTAGACAGTAGTGGAGAAGACTTCAGTGGTCTGGGAGGTGGTGGGCAGTGTTGTGGTGGTGGGCAGGGTGGTGGTCAGTCTGTCTGCGCAGTCATAGAGAGACTGACCTGAGGAGAAGGAAAGAAATATGAGGACCACTTTGTTGTAAGAAAACATTAAAATAAATATGTTACACTGTATTGTCAAACTTGTAACCAGCTTCATTTAAAACTTCAATAATCTGGCTGACATTGAGCCTATCCTGCTGGCGCTACAAAATCTGTCTTGAGCAAAGTAGGTACAAAAGCTGCCCCTAATGTTGTGACGTCTTGGTAAGTGGGTGAAATGTTTAACTCAATAAGCCACTATTGCCCCAAACCTATTGATACTTTGTAGTGACATCACGCTGGGGGTGTTTTACATGTATGTGTATTGGCGGACTGTTCACCAATTGCCACATACAAGAATTCATGGTCCTGTTTACGTGTAAAAAAAAAAAAGGTGAGTGCGACTAACTGAAAAATTGCTGGCTGATGCTAGTTGCCTTGTGACTGTAACGTTATTTGAGAGGGACTTGTTTAAGAGCACAAATCACCTCAGCTGTTGTAGTTCCAACTAAATCAGTTTTTCTGGTCGGATTGTGTTGTAATGAAGCTCAGATTAAAGTCTAGTAGACAGAGCAGTGTCTACTGTTAGCATCACACCCTCAGGGAATGTTGATGTATTTCATGGCAATGTCCAAACGTGTTTAAAATGAGTTCAAATGGCAGCCTATTACGGCTAACGAACTATTATAGTATATGAACATTTTCTACAATGTACCTGTAATATAATATAAAGCAAAATGTTTTATTAATTCATTGCTTTTTGCCGAAATGTAATCTCAAAATAAATAAAAGTTTTGGACATCGGCCATCTAAGTGTGCTATGCGTTTTCTTTTTAACTTGCTGCTCCTTGCATTTGCATTGCACCTCTGTAAAGACACTGGTGTGTTTTCTGTTTGATTTAATTAATTGTAATTTTGCATTCATGTCGACTTCTGGAACTCAGGATTCTGAGAGGAGATGTCAGGGTCTGACTTGTTTGTGTTCATGTGCTTTTACCTCAGAACGTCTGGATTTTGGAGTCCATTAATTACAGTAACAGTATTTAAAAGAGCTAACCAGTAGAAATGTATTGTATTTTATTTTATTTTGAGAGTTGTTGTTGTTGTTGCTATTAGGCTTCTAAACCTTAGATTATTTAGTCTTGGACAAACTTTAATGTTCCACAAGGGAAATTATTTGGAGATAGCAGCTCACACATCTCAATATATTATTTGTTTACTTTTGCTGGTTACATTATAATCATAATTAATTATACAGTTTTAGTCTCTAGACTTTCTAGTGCTGATTTGTTGCACTTATGATCTGGATAACTGACACTAAACCATTAAATGTAATCATTTACTCAAAGAGCTCAAAAAAAAAGAGCTCTTCTGAGTTGTTTTTCCGATTTGTGCTGCATTCATGTGTTTAAACTGCACAGGTAGTCTAGTTAATGGTTAATCAATGTTCTGTATCACCAGGCTATGAGCAGTGGGTAATAAGTACTGTCACGAGGGACTAGCTTCAACTAAAACAGAAATAACTAATGACTTGAATAAGGTTGTCAGATTTAAAGGTTCATTGTGTGGCTTTTCTGGTGGAGGGTCTGTTAAATGCTTTTCTCTATGGAGAGTATGGTATTCAACCTTTCTATCTTCATGGAGACCAAATGAAACCAAGTTGCAGGTTAGATCTGTGGAGAGGCGACCTCAATCACAGTCAGAATGTCTGTTTTTCTAGGTATTTTTGAATAAATGTGTAATTGAATAAAGCTGTTTAATGTCATATTGTGGAACAGAAGCAAGCAGATGATGGACCCCCAAGGAAAAAGTTACATAGTCCACCTTTAAAAGTGGTGGGACCATTATATGTGGATTAAACAACTCGGAGCATTTCATTACACAGTTTTAACACACTGATCCTTGTTGTTTAAAGGGCCTGTATTACACAAACCTGACTCTTGTGAGATTTAAGCCATATTATAATGTTACATCCTCAAACCATACTTGTATTTTGTTTCATTCACACATGTTTGAGTAATCCTTTAGTATTACTCTGTCAACATTCTCAAAGCTCTAAATGCTCTGTTCCACCTTGTGATGTCATGAAGTGGTAGTTTTCAAGCTAACAGCTCCTTTTTCCTTTAGTTCAGTAGAGGGCTGAAACGATCTAAATAATTCTAGTGAATGTGTATGGCAAAAAATCACAGTGGAGCACTTCCTGTATTACCACATGACATCACAAGGTGGAACAGAGTGTTTTCTGTTTGAGAGAAGAACTCATCTTAAATCTGCAGGGTTTGTGCGTTAAACATGTGAATGAAACAAAACACAACTCCAGGTCTGTGACATGAAAACGACATTATAATAAAGATGAGAAAATAGCGTTTGGGCCCTTTAACCTTTACTTATTACCTTGTATTTTAACCTCATAGATACAGTTGTCCTCTGCTGGCTTCAGAACGTGCACATGCATCAGATCACTTTGCTGGTTTCCCATTTTGTTTTGGGCAACACAGTAAAAAGCAGCGTCGGTTTGAGGTAATCCGCAGTCCAGCTGTAGATCATGAGACTGGGAGACCTGGGAGAGGTTTGGGTGAGTTTGTTGATACCACACATAAACTACATTTGTGCCTCTGTTTGAACCACAGCGCACAGTAACGGCCTCCCCCCAACACGAAGGCCGACCAGCTCCAGGAGAGACGGGCCAGAGTGTCGGTCTGGAAACAGGAACTGAAACAAAGAAGAGAAGACAAATTAGCGCTGCAACCGATGATTATTTTAGTAGTAAAGTAGCTTCCGGGGGGGTTTCCTTTTTATAAGACTTCCATAGAATTGTGTGGTGGATACGTCTGCCACCACTCCATAGTGTTAGTATTTCATTTCATTTACATTTTCATTAAGTTAATTATAGCACATGGTTGAATTTAATCCTTTATTTAGACTTATATTTTCTAATTTTGGGTGCACACATTTTAGTTAATATAAGTCTAAATTATTACTTACACTTGTTGTTGTTTTTTTTTGTTTTTTTTGAGTGGCCGGGCAGAGGACCCTCCCTAAATAATGCTCCCCCCTATTTAGTTAATTTTGCTAAATTAGTTTGTTTGAGTTTACTTTATTATCGCTTGTTTTCTGTATTATAAGTATTTGCCTTTTTGTTACTTTAAACTAGTAGCTTTAGTTATTTATTTAATGTAATTTCCCCCTCTCTTGTGCTCAGTTTAGTCGGCCTCATCTATTTAAACGCACCTGTTCTCTGTCTAGGTTTTAGTTTTTGTTCTGTTTAGTTGGATTTAAGTTTCCCCAGTTGGGCCTGACTTTTTGTTAATGATTTACTTAATTTGAGCCTTTGTTAAATTACATTTTTATTTGACTTTATTAAATTAAAACATTTTTTTTTATACCTTGTCTTTACCTTTTTTTTGTTTGGTCCTCTACAAATTGTATGAACTATTCTAAATGTTTGTATATGTTTTGTAAAATAAATGAATAAAATAAAATTTGTTTAATATGTTTTCAGAGATGGATAGTACTCTTAGTTAGTTTCATTTACTTGAGTAACATTTTAAAGAAAGTGTACTTTTACTTCTACTTGCATAATATTTTTATTGAAGTAACACTATTATGTGAGTAAAAGTTTTGGTAATTTTTCACACTGAGTAAATCTACAAGTGACAAAAGCTTTAAGTTGACAATATGAAATGATATGAACATTTGTGTTTTGTTGCACCACTTTCGGATATTATTAAATTTGTCTCATTTTTGTGTCCATCCTGAAAATACCAGATTTTGTGCATACATTACACAAAATTAACTCTTTTGAGCTTTCAACCATGTTATAATGTTGTTACTTCCTCAAAAACATACCCGGAGTTGTGTTTTGTTCCATTCACACGTTTGAGTAACCCTTTATTATTAGTCTGTCTACATAACCCAAGCTGAAAATGCGCTGTTTTCACCTTGTGATGTCATGTAGTGATGGTTTTCAAATTAACAGCTCCTTTTAACTTTAGTTCATTAGAGATTTGGCAGTTCCAGAGCTGAAATCCTCCAAATGATACCAGTGAATAAGTGTTTTCAGTTAAACATGTGTGAATGAAACAAAACACAACTCCAGGTCTGTTTGTGATGAGAAAACAACATTAGAACATAGATTATTATAAAATAGAATAATATAGGCTCTTTCATGTTTTGTTCTTCAAATTACATTCACTTAACAGAATATAAATCATGTGTTACTCCCCGAAAGTTTCTCTTTAAGTTACGCTTAACTGAGTAGTTGTTTTCTTAAATACTTTTGTACTTATTATCTCTACTTGAGTAATATTATTTTGAAGTAACATTACTCTTTTTTTGCTAGTCTCTGTACATTTTAACCAAATAAAGGTTGAAAATATGGTAAACACATGTATGATTACTTTCCACAATCTGAAATGCTTCATGCTATTAATTAGCACAGCAGGAAGTTTAAAAGTCATTGGTTGGTATGTGAGAATCAAAATGGAAAATGTTTAAAAAATAAAATTGCAAATAGCAGATTTTCATTTGTATTGATATTATTTTTGTTAATTGTTGAAAAATGGCTACATGACATTTTTGTACCATAAATTCTTTACTCAGATTACAATAGGACGATGTCACCAAAATATCATAACGTTAAGAAGATGAGATCATATGCTACAATATTAAATTAGAGTATTGATTTTTGTGAAAAGAAAGATCACAGTTTCACGATTATTCACAATTATTGACAGTAAACACCAGTGAAATATACTGAATCTTACCTTCAGTGACAACAACCTCAACTGAAGTCATTATGTCTGCGCAGAGTTTGTCAATGCCGACCCAGTAGGTCCCAGTATCTTCAAAGCAAAGTCCAGTCACTTTAACAAACAGCCCTCTTCTTCCAGCATCTATCACACTCCATCTTTGTCTGCTTTTGGTTTCAGAATCTGCCACAACTTCACAGGAAAAATGAGAGCTTCCTCTGCACCAGTACTTTTTGCTGAACAGAAAATTGTTCGTGTTGTAGCGGCAGACGAGGACAAATTCACCCCCAACATGTGCTGTCACCTGGCTCCTGTCACAGCTCAGCTGGAGACTCACTGCAACACAATGATAATACGGCCGTTTGCTAACTGTTGATATCGTAGGTAAAATTCTCCAGAAAAGGTAGACGTGACCAAGCCTAGCTCAAGATCTGCAGATGATCTCAAGCGCTGCGTCACACCAGCAACATTGAATGACAGGTCAAATGCAGAGGACAAATTTCCCTATAGGGACAATAAAGTGTATCTTAAAGCCATAGTATGTAACTTTTTGCCAAAAAACTGATTAAAATATAATCATGTTTTTTCATCATGGATATCGCAGATAAACATGCGTCCTTACTGTGAGCTGGCTTGTCTCCACAAACCTGGCTCTTATTTGGCCAAGAGGAGGGTCTCCTCCTGCTATAATTTTGTTTCTTTGGCTGTAATCTTCCACCATATGGCATAAAATGCATCTCCATCTAGAATATGGGGTTTAACTTTTCATTTCCATGAAATTTTGCAACTGAATTTCCACTTCCAGAAATGTATATACTATCGCTAACAGATATTCTGTAATGTAAAGTACAAGGGTGTGAGTTTCAGGACCGAGTCAGAACTGAAAAGGAAGAGTGTTGAAACAAATTCACTCTAAAAACATTTTTCCTGACAGTAGAGAAAGAACACATAGACTCATGTAGTGTACAAGATCTTTTCTCAGTTCAACAGAAATGTAAAAAACATAATAAAAGCAATTAAACGTGTCACTAAATATATTAGTTGAGAATCGGACAAATGTGAAGAGACAACTGTGCAGAAAACACCCGTTTGAAAGATCTCGCAAATTGGTTTCATTTTTACTGTTTAACTGTAAAGCATTTTTTTATTGTAAACAATATAATTGTTGTTCAAAATGCATATGACAAAAATTGTTATTTATAGTCAAAAAGTGTACACAGTCAAAATTAAACTAGATTTAAGCGCATAATAGCTAAAATAAATAAGCTAAAATAAATAAATAAAAATAGAATTGTATCAGAAAATGATCTATATGTTAATGGTGCATTGTGTAACTTTTGGAGGAGGGTGGAGGGTTTGTCTTCATGGAGATGTTATTGCTTTGTCCAAATTGTTTCACAGTACGGTATCTTCATGGAGACCAACCCAGACCAAGTTACAAGTCAGATCTGTAGAGAGGCAATCCCACTCACAGTCAGAACACCTGTTTTTCTAGGTATTTTTGAGCTATAAAACCACCTGTAATTATATAAATGTAAGCTAGATCTGTTTAATGTCATACTGTGGAACATTCAAAACAGAACAATGACATCTCCATAGAAACAAGAAGGTGACGGACCCCCAACCATAAAAGTACACAATGCAGCTTTAAGGTAACAAGTCCGACATTGTGTTAAACTTTTAAATCAGACAAATAAAAATTAAAAAGCGCTCACCGTGGATGAAACAGAGCACACAGAGGAGCTTCATTTTGTTTTACCAGAATCTCTCACCAAACCCATGACACTCAGAAGCTGCAGATATGTGGACAGCTATCGATGCTTCCTGTTAACTTCAGTTCAAACACATAAAACACACAAACCACACGTACTTCAGAGAAAAAGCAATTGTTTCCTTTCAAATCACCCATACACTCATACTTCTGCGTCCTTTTCTACCTACTATAGGGCAAGAGTACCAAATCACAATACCACATTAAGAAACCAGCAGCGTTGCACAATTTCAAATTACAATCATCTAAAATTCAGTTTCAGTTCACACATGTCCACAACCATTTACATTTGGAAAAAGACTAAATTATAATTATACGAATCAATGTTATAAGATTTCCATGTAGACAAGTAAAGGTACATAGGTACACTATGTCATTGCTCTGCCTGGAATGTTCCACAGTATGACATTAAACAGCTCTACCTTACATTTATTTAATTGCAAGTTGCTTATAGCTGTAAAATACTCATAAAAACAGGCATTCTGACTGATCACAGTCGCCTCTCCACAGATCTGACCTGTAACTTGGTCTGGTTTGGTCTGAAGATATAAAGATTTAATGCCATTGCCATACTGTGAAACATTCCAGACAAACATCGCCATGGAGAAAAGCATTTGACAGATCCTCCACCAGAAAAGTTACTCAATGCACCTTTAAAGAGAACATTTTATTATCTAAATCATTGCCATCTTGGTTACTGAATTGATTTTTTCAACCTTCAACCTAAAACTGTGTACATGAGGATATGGCCATTGTGTGCCACCTGCAAAATTTCCATTAGAGGTCGCCAAATGGAGCTTTTGACAGCAGTGTCATCTGTGTTAAAGGAAGTGTATGTAGCCTGTGCTCCGACTGGTTTAAAAAAGGTATTGCGAACACAACTGAATCTGGGTTGCCAGTGCCTTGACCTGCATACAGAAGACACATATCATGTTTTGGTCATTGTCAGTAAATGGTCATGTCTCGTGAAAGCTCAGAACCTGATCAGCACTGATTCATGATCGGCTGCCGGTGCTGGGGTTTAGAGAGAGGCATTTAAGTTTAAAACAACTGGATTTCAGCATTGAAACTGGCAACCCAAATGAGAGACTGATCAACCGTGAGGCTCATGCTTCCGGTTGACATATTACTGTAGCAGTAATATGTCAATCATTTTCTATTATCTATTTTATTTTGACTTGTACATATACATTTATTTTCATAATTATGTCTCATTTGACACCTGTCTCATGCTATCTTTTTGCTATACCATCTATGTTTTTTTTTTTTTTCTTTTTTTGTTACTTTCTGTTATTATATTATATTGTGATGAGTGAGGTACTGTATCCAAATAATTTCCATTGTGGATCAATAGTTTGTCTACAGTGGGTACGGAAAGTATTTAAATTACATTTTTTCACTCTTTGTTATTGCAGTCATTTGCTAAAATCAGTTAAGTTCATTTTTTTCTCATTAATGTACACATAGTACCCCATATTGACAGAAAAACACAGAACTGTTGACATTTTTGCAGATTTATTAAAAAAGAAAAACTGAAATATCACATGGTCATAAGTATTCAGAGCCTTTGCTGTGACACTCATATTGAACTCAGGTGCTGTCCATTTGTTCTGCTCATCCTTGAGATGTTCTACACCTTCACTGGAGTCCAGCAGTGTTTGATTAAACTGATTGGACTTGATTAGGAAAGCCACACACGTGTCTATATAAGAGCTCACAGTGCAGGTCAGAGCAAATGACAATCATGAGGGCAAAGGAACTGCCTGAAGAGCTCACAGACACAACTGTGGCAAGGCACAGATGTGGCCAAGGTTACAAAAACATTTCTGCTGCACTTAAGGTTCCTAAGAGCACAGTGGGCTCCATAATCCTTAAATTGTTTGGGACAACCAGAACACTTCCTAGAGCTGGTCGTCCGACCAAACTGAGCAATCGATGGAGAAGAGCCTTGGTGAGAGGTAAAGCAGAACCCAAATATCACTGTGGCTGAGCTCCAGAGATACGGTCGGGAGATGGGAGAAAGTTGTAGAAAGTCAACCATCACTGCAGCCCTTCACCAGTCAGGGCTTTATGGCAGAGTGGCTCGACGGAAGCCTCTCCTCAGTGCAAGACACATGAAAGCCCACATGGAGTCTGCTTAAAAAAAACACCTGAAGGACTCAAAGATGGTGAGAAATAAGATTTTGTGGTCTGATGAGACCAAGATAGAACTTTCTGGCCTTAATTCTAAGCGGTATGTGTGGAGAAAACCAGGCACTGCTCACCACCTGTCCAATACAGTCCCAACAGTGCGGTCAGGTACAGGGATATCCTGGACGAAAACCTTCTCCAGAGTGCTCAGGACCTCAGACTGGGCCGAAGGTTCACCTTCCAACAAGACAATAACCCTAAGCACACAGCTAAAATAACGAAGGAGTGGCTTCACAACAACTCCGTGACTGTTCTTGAATGACCCAGCCAGAGCCCTGACTTAAACCCAATTGAGCATCTCTGGAGAGACCTGAAAATGGCTGTCCACCAATGTTCACCATCCAACCTGACAGAACTGGAGAGGATCTGCAAGGAGGAATGGCAGAGGATCCCCAAATCCAGGTGTGAAAAACTGGTTGCATCAATCCCAAAAGACTCATGGCTGTATTAGCTCAAAAGGTGCTTCTACTAAATACTGAGCAAAGGCTCTGAATATTTATGACCATCTGATATTTCAGTTTTTCTTTTTTAATAAATCTGCAAAATGTCAACAATTCTGTGTTTTTCTGTCAATATGGGGTGCTGCGTGTACATTAATGAGGAAAAAAAATGAATTGATTTTAGCAAATGGCTGCAATATAACAAAGAGTGAAAAAATTTAAGGGGTCTGAATACTTTCTGTACCCACTGTAAGTCTAAGTTTAATTTTCAGTCTTTTTGTACTTAAGAATAAATCAGCATTACAACTTTTACAACAGCTATATTTTGTTTTAACATTACCAGTGCACCCACACGCTTTCCAGTACCAACTTTTTTGTTGTGAGTGTTTTTTGTTTTTTTTTTCAGAAATACAGACTCTGGGTTATAAATGCAGGCTTTAAAAATGTTGTTAACCATTTTCAATAAAAAAAACAATTAAATGACAATCCACTGTTTACGACAATGATATGCCACCATTCTGCATTTTTTAACAGGAAGTCAGTAGTGCAGTTTAGTCCAATTACTGAGGCGTTCTAGATCAAGTTCGGTCGACAGTTTCAGTTTACAATGAACAAAATGTAAATTAATAATCCATGTGTTTACCTCACATCTGGGGACATAGGTCAGGTTTAGGTCAGGTTAGGCATTTAATGTCTAAGACTTGAGTTTAGGCTCATGACTGAAGCTGAAACAACAACACTGAAAGAAAACTAGAGTGTAAAAGTTATGGATGTGCAAACAAAGGGCCCATATTAGACTTAGACAAACTTTATTGATCCACAAGGGAAATTATTTGGATACAGTAACTCAAACATCACAATATAATATAATAACAGAGAGTAACAAAAATAGATGGTAAAGCAAAAAGAGCAAGAGACACGTGTCAAATGAGACATAATTATCAAAATAAATGTCTATATATAAGTCAAAATAAAATAGAAATATAAGTAATAAAGTAATAAACTATATAGTCACAGCTATATACAGGGTTTGTAGGGAGTATTATCTGTTACATAAGGGTGAGTTGTTGTACAACTGAATGGCGTATGGTATGAATGTAGTCCTGAATCTCTCACTGTTTGAGCGGAGCTGTAGGAGCCTGTCCCTCTATAGTCTGGTGCAGTGGGTGAGTTATTGTACAGTTGTAGGGAGTATTATCTCCTCTGTCCCTCTATAGTCTGGTGCAGTGGGTGAGCAGGAGTGTCCATGATGGAGAGCAGTTTGTCCAGTGTCCTCCTGTCCCTCACTGTGACAAATGTCTCCAGCTCACAGCCAATCACGTGTCCAGCTTTACGGACCAGTTTGTCAATCCGCCCAATGTCTCTTTTACTGGTGTCGCTCCCCCAGCAGACCACAGTGAAGTCCAGGGCGCTGGCCTCCACAAACTGGTAGAAGATCTCCAGTAACTTGCTGCACACATTGAAAGACCTGAGCTTTCTCAGGAAGTAGAGTCTGCTCATGCTCTTCTTGTACACAGCATTACAGTTGTCCCTCCAGTCAAGTCTGTTGTTCACCTGTATGCCAAGGTACTTGTAGCAGTCCACTATTTCCACGTTCTGGCCCTGGATGGTAATGGGCTCCACAGGTGTCCTCTTTCTCCTAAAGTCAATCACCAGTTCCTTGGTCTTGTCAACGTTCAGGAGCAGATGGTTTGCCTGGGACGACTCCACAAAGTTTGTAATCAGTGTCCTGTACTCCAGCTCCTGTCCATCCCTGATACACCCGACCACTGCAGAGTCATCAGAGAACTTCTGCAGATGGCAGGACCCAGAGCTGTACTGGAAATCAGAGGTGTAGTGAGTGAACAGGAACGGAGACAGGACTGTACCCTGGGGAGCTCCTACATTACTGACCACAGTGTCAGACAGGGTGGTCCCCAGTCGCACGTACTGAGGCCTGCCTGACAGGTAGTCAGTAATCCAGGAGACAATGGAGGAGCTGACACCCATCCTGAGCAGCTTCTCACTCATCAGAAAAGGCTGGATAGTGTTAAACGCACTTGAGAAATTGAAGAACAATATCCTCACAGAGCCCCCAACACTATCCAGGTGAGAGTGAGCCGCTGCAGAAGATAGATTAAAGCATCATCCACACTAATGTGGGACTGATAGGCAAACTGTAGAGGATCCAGGGATGGTGCCACCAGGGGTCTGAGCTGAGCCAGAACAAGTCTCTCAAACACTTTCATGACATGAGATGTCAAAGCCACTGGTCTGAAGTCATTAAGTCCAGATAGGCTTCTTGGGCACAGGCACAATGCAGGAGGTCTTCCATATTACCCTATTCTGATGTATGTCATAATGTTGTTCCTCTGTTACACCTTGTGATGTCATGTTGTAATACAGGAAATGTTCCACTGTGTTTTTAAACTCCATACACTTTCACTAGAATCATTTGGATAATGTCAACCCTGAAACTGCCTTCTGAACAAAAGTTAAAAGGTAATTGTTAACTTGAAAACTACCAGTACCATTACATCACATGACATCACAAGATGGAACAGAGCATTTTGAGTGTTGGAGATGTAAACAGAATAATAATAAAGGATTACTCAAACATGTATGAACAAAACTCAACTCCAGGTGTTTTTGATGAGGTAACAACATTATAACATGGCTTCCAGCTCACATGAGTCAATTTTGTGTAATATTGGACATTTAATCAAGCAAGAATCAGTTATTTTTAATCGTCAGTGATCAACTTGGGTCTTTTAAATAGAAATGTCCAAGTCTGTACTGGTTCAGGAAATTATGTGCATTTTTATTTGATCCTGATAAGACTTGAATTGATCACGTGATTATATGTGACTGAATTTTTGTCTTGTTGCCAAGCCCTATTAAAGCGCTTTCTATTCTAGGAATGAAGAAGTAGAAATAATAATAAACACCCGGAAATACGTTTTTGTTTTGTTTTTGTTGCAACATAAACCAACAGCTGATCCGCCCTCGGTGTGTCATTCACCTGTAGTAATCATGTGCAGTACTGTGTAATATTATATGTATCTGGTACAAATCACCCAATCATGTTACCTGCTCTTTAAAGATCCTATATTACAAAATTGATTATTTTCAGCTTCAAGCCACGTTATAATATTGTTACCTCATCAAAAACAAACCTGGATGTTTTGTTTCATTCACACATGTTTGAGTAATCCTGCATTATTAGTCTGTCTACATCTCCAAAGCTCAAAATGCCCCGTTCCACCCTGTGATGTCATGAAGCGGTAGATTTGAAGTTAACAGCTCCTTTTACCTTTTATTCATTTCCAGGGTTGAAATAATCCAAATGATTCTAGTGAAGGTCTATGGAGTTTATAAACACAATGGAGCACCTCCTGCATTACCACATGACATCACAAGGTGGAAGATGGTGTTTTCTGTTTGAGAGAAGAACTCAGCCTAAATATACAGGGTTTGTGTGTTAAACATGTGTGAATGAAACAAAACACAACTCCAGGTCTGTTTGTGATGTGGAAACAACATTATAACATAGACGTCTGAAAATAGAGTAATATGGGCTCTTTTAATAGTTATTACCTCCGCCAAGGAGGTTATGTTTTCTCCTGAGTCTGTTTGTTTGTTTGTTTGTTTGTTTGTTTGTTTGTTAGTTAGCAAGATAACTCAAAAAGTTATGGACGGATCTTGATGAAATTTTCAAATCATTTTCAAATGTTCCTAATGGTAAATCCAACAGATGATTAAATTTTGGTGATGATCCAGAAGAAATCCTGGATTCTGGATCACTTTGAAAATTTCATTAGCATTGCGTTAAATGGGGCTTGGCAGAGTGCTCTGAGTGCTTTTCTAGTTCATCTTTATTTTGATTGCATATTCTTATTCTCTTGAACTTTGCGTTGCAACACTCTAATTCCTCATTGTGGGATAAATAAAGTTTGATCTTATCTTACTTAATAATACACCTTATCGACTCTGTTTGCATTGGACATGGCTTCATTTTTAGTTAAAGGCGCATTGTGTAACTTTTCTATTGGGGGTCTGTCACCTGCTTGTTTCTAAGGATGTCATTGCTCTGCCTGGACTGTTCCACAGTATGGCATTAAACAGCTCTACTTTACATTTATTCAATTACATGTGGTTAAAAAAAAAAAAAAACAGGCATTCTGACTGTGAGCGGGGTCGCTTCTCCACAGATCTGACCTGTAACTTGGAAAGAAGATAGAAAGGTTTAATGCCATACTTGTGAAACATTCCAGACAAAGCAATAACATCTTCACGGAGAAAAGCATTTGACACACCGGACCCTCCACCAGAAAAGTTACACAATGCACCTGTAATGGTTAAATGAGCTTGTGTAAAACAAACATTCACACACTTAAAATCACTTCAGAATCTTTTAAAAACCATTCAGTGAACCTTGGGAATAGTGTCTGTATTATGGACACTCCCTCAGTCTGCTCCTGTCCCTGCCCTCCTCTGCTCCACACCTCTGAATGTCGTCCAACAAGATCAACTGCCTGTCCTCTCCTTCTCCCTCTGAGCCGAATGAGACTTGTTTAAAGATATTTCAGAAAGTCAAGCTTAATTACAAGACACAGCGGTCTGAAAATGCACTACACATAAAGTGATGACGTGCTCAAATTAAAGAGAAATACTTTGAATTTTTCCAGTAAGTAGGTGTTGAATGTGAATATTTGAACTGTTTTTATTAGCTTAACCACATTTTTTAACATGAAAAACATTCTAGGAGTAGGAATGTCATGATATCAAAGGGCTATAATAGGTTCTGTGCACTGCAGCTTGCTGTGTCTCAAAGTTAACTTTTCTTTAAATTGCAAAATTTATAATAAACATCCAATTAAAATTCATTCGGAAACATGTTGTTGAGACATCTACCCATAGCTCTCTGTTGACTGCTTTATCTTTAAATATTTATTTTAATGCAAAAATGTCAGAGAAAAAACTGGACAGGAAGTAGTGATGCTAACAGTGTGGTTGCCGGGAGCTGCGCAGAGCCTATTGAGAAGATCATGTTTTGGCACTTTTTGGCTACTGAATTATTCTCTGCTTTAATTTCATTTTGCAGTGGTGGAGGTCCCGGGTTGGTTGCATGATTATTTATTATTTATTATCCTCGTCCGAAAAGTGTGGGAACACTTGTATGTGATCAAATTAATGAAATCAAACTTTCAACTTTCAAACCAAGGTTTACTTGTTTTTGGAGTGTACACTGAACTGAAATTATTTACTTATGACCCTATTTTATTTTTTGACTATTATTTTATCTATTTTATTTATCTCCTCTAGAGATAAAAACACCCTCCTCCAGTTGACGTTATGCACTGGTGTCCTTATTTTTCAGAGCTTCCACTACAGAGAGTGCATACTTTTAGCTATTGTTATGAACCTTACTTAATCTGCTTTGCACACTCCGCTGGCAACACTGACTGGTTTTCCATAAATTATTTTAAAGATGCACTACTTTTCTAGAAGCTCCATCATTGGTCAGTGAAGTATGGTATTATATTTTACCTAACTCCATGGAGAGTTACAGCTCAGACCTGCAGAGAGGCAACCCTGCTCACAGTAAAAATGTAATGCGGTGTTTTTCAAGGTATTTTTGAGCAATAAAAAAATACCTGTAATTGAATAAATGCAAGATAAATCAGTCTAATGCCATACTGCAAAACATTCCAGGCAAAGCAACAACATCTTGATGGAGACCAAACTGGAAACCAAACAGACAAGCAGAAAAGTTAAACAGCGCACCAATAAATAAAACATGAAGCACCAAAGCTGGTCTCCAAACATATATTAAAGGGCTCATATTACTCTATTTTTAGATGTATGTTCTAATGTTGTTTCCTCATCACAAACAGACTTGGAGTTGTGTTTTGTGAGTCCACTTTGCGTAATATAGGATCTTTAAATTGCTTAGATATTGCATAATGTTATGAAATCCCGCCCAGTCTTTTGGAGGGTGTTCCCCAGTTCCTTGTGACAGTGCAGAGTGCCTTTAGGACCCAGAGACACTTGAGGGGGGTGTGGCATTATTTTTTATCTGACCACAAAACCTGTTAGCTTACTCTTACTTCCTCTCAAACAGTCAGTGCATTCTTTCACACCAGCGTCTTGGTGTCACTGTAGCTACAGCAAGAAGCTCTTTGCTACAGCTACTGAAATACCAATCAAATATACTTCATTTTTTATGTTTTTCTTTGATTTCCTGGATTTTAACCAATGATCAAGCTTGGGTATGTGATTGACATGCGTGTTAAAAGTACTAAATGACAACTTGACTGCAGTAGGCTAGCCATGGTGGAGCAGGCTTGGATACTGAGAGGTTTACTGGAGGAGTTGCAGACAGAGGAGGCTGAGGACCAGGAAGCACCCAATGGGATCGCTGCACAATTTACTGTAAGTTTTTGGGGTTTTTTGCGAATGTATTTCGAAAAGTTACAAAAATAAGACTACAGGGCACAGCGTGTGTGAACTGACTCAATGGGGAAGTGGCAATGCTGCAGTCTTGACATGTCTGTTCTTCCTCTTTGCATTGAATAGCAGCAAATGAAGAGGTCTATAGATAAGTTATAGCTGTTCTCCTATAGTGTGTTTGCATATTGAGGATGTTGGTTTAAAAGATGTTGTTTTCATGTCAAATAATATAAAAAGTTACACTACAAAAATGGCAACTTAAGAATAATTGGTCAAAACTGTGTCTCAATAAGCTTTTTATTTCTATAGAGTTTATTTAGTCTAATTAATTTATATATTTGTATATTTGTATTATTCTACATATATATATATATATATATTATATAAGAGATATGTTTTATTATATTTACATTTCTTTCACTCCCTGTACATAAGAGCTACCTGATGTTGTAAATATGTTAATATTTATTGTAATTTTATTTTTTATTTACTTATTGTTCTGAGTGTTTTTGCACAATTTTTCACAACTTTTTGCACTATACTGTCCCCTGACTGTGAGCTTCTGTCACGAGTGAATTTCTCCTCTGTGAGATCAATAAAGTCGTATCTTATCTTACCTTAAGTGTAATTAAAAGGCCCATATTTGGTTGTTTTCTGATCTGTTATAATGTTGTTTCCTCGTTAAAAAAAAAAACAAAAAACAAAACCTGGAGTTGTGTTTTGTTTCATTCACACATGTTTAACACACAAATCCTCCATATTTATGCTGCGTTCTTCTCTCAAACAGTAAAACTCTGTTCCACCTTGTGATGTCATGTGGTAATACAGGAAGTGCTCCACTGTGTTTTTAAACTCCATACACGTTCACTAGAATCATTTGGATGATTTCGGCCCTGGATTTGCCAATGTCTGCTAAACAAAAGGTAAATAGTAGCTGTTCATTTGGAAAGTACCACTACATGACATCACAGGGTGGAACAGAGCATTTTCAGCTTTGGAGATGCAGACAGACTAATAACAAAGCATGTGTGAATGAAACAACGCACAACTCCAGGTATGTTTTTGTTGAGGTAACAACATTATAACATGGCTTAATCCTCACAACAGTCAATTTCACATAATATAGGATCTTTAAGTATACAAAATTGAAGTCCATATCATTATAATCTTGAGCTTGTAACTATAACAATAATGAAAGATAGTGTTAAGTCATAGCTCTCCACCCATATGAAGGCAATAACAGTGGAATCCATGAGTTTCACAATGATGAGTAATTAGGACCATTGCCGTAGTGATTAATATAGTATTTCAAAACAAAATATAGTACAAAATAGTTCTCAAAATGTTGCATATAACTGGGAGCACAATGAATGTCTGGAAGATCTGGAATAGACCTGCTGACCATAATTGCAAGACCATGTTAAAATAAGAAAATTATGTGGTCATGTGACAAGATCAAATTTGAAATATAGGCCCAGTGAACTCAAATTAAGATAATCATTAGAGATTATTTGATTATTTTAATGCTTTCTAGTGACTAAAAAAGTGACTGCAGCGTTGTTAACATTAGATGACATTATCTGTGGTGTGGGCTGCTGTCATGGCGACAAGAGACCTCCAAGACTTCTCGATCTGACGCCCTCCATCTTGACCACTCCAGAGGAAGGGGTCTGTTGCATCACTTCCTGTCTGAACAAAACGCGCTCTGTAGAGTGAAGGCGACAGTTTCGTAGTCTAATTTATCCGAGTCTCTGAACAAAAAGACCAGTGTCTGAAAAACAGCTGTAAATGCAAATACGTTATGTTCAGTTCATTGCTCGGTCATGGAAATCCTCTGTCTTCTCTGATGGTGAATGAGTCAGGGAGGCTTTCCAGTCACACAGAACAACTGAATCATAGAAAAGCAATGTTAGATTGTTTGGTTCCATACACATAATTTGAGTTGACAAGTGAAGTTGGTAATCATTCACCGGTTTAAAGTTCAAGTCTCACTGGAAGAGCACCTTCTGCTCATACTGTCCACTCCAGCAGCTGAACTTGATTTATTTTTATGTATTAACAGTGCATTGCTCAACGTTTTTGGAGCAGGTGATGGACCCTCCACCAGAAAAGTTGCACAATGCACCTTTAATACATAAAAATAAATTGGGTTCAGCCTCTTTAAGTGGACAGTATGAGTATCAAATAAAAATGTATTTAAAAGCAGTTCTTAGAGTCAAAATGAGATCGCTGTGTGAAGTCTGCATCTACTTAAAATGTAGGAAGTAAAGGGTGGTGCGCTGTTGGCATGCTAGTTGTTAGAATTACTACGATGACAAAACGCCGCTCTGGCCTCTAAAAGTCGTGAAAAGAGCTTACAGACACATTTCAGTGAATAATTAGGAAGCTTGCAATGTGTTAAAAAGGACGTAAAAACTGATGCAGAACTAGTTTGTTTTTTTCTTCACGTTTTTAAGAATGTGATAGACTGACCCAGAAGCATTAAAAGCTGGGTCAAATTCTGAGCATTTATTACCGTATGGGCCAGAGATCAATAAAGAATACCTTAAGCTTAAAAGAGAACAGTCAGTATAAAACTAAAGTGTTGAATGTATGTGTATTAAAGTAGTCACAATAGAAGAAAGATAAGAATTTACCTTTGGAGAGTCCTCCAATTTTTTTGAATCAGATTTATCAGTGCCAAATCAAATCATAGTCCTCTACCACATTAGCGATAGACCGATGTATTGTTTGGCTGATAAATCAGGCCCTCATACCCTTCATACCCCACACACAGCTTACTCAGTGCCAATAACTTATGCCAAACACAATAATACCTAAACAGGAAAAGTCAGCTTTATCAGATCTACTCTTGCTGACACGTCATAAAGGTTGGGTGTCCTGCATGTGAAGTTATGATTTGTATGTGAAAACTGACCTGTGTCTTCCAGAGGCTGAGAAACCAGTCCACAAAGTACCGCACTGAGAAGACCTTCACCACCAAGACAGCAGAGAAGACAGACAACATCAAGAAAAACAGATACAAAGACATTATACCCTGTAAGCCACATGTACACATCTGTATATTGTCAATAATGATCAAAACATGACATTAAAGTGTGGGCTGCACAATATGAGGAAAATATATATTTTATATTACTGTTTAGGTTTGTCATAACAATATGTTTCAGGAATGATACTCTATATTTCTGTATTCCAATACACTGTACTGATAGTTTGCAGCTGATGTCATCTACAGTCCCTGGGGGTCTGATGCTAACTATAAGCACTGCTCTATCTGAGGCTTTGTTAGACTTTAATCTGATCTTAATTTAACACAATCAGACCATAAAGAGCTGGTTTATTTGGAACTAAAACAGGTGAGCAGATTTGTGCTCTTCAACAAGTCTCTTTTATAGTTGGTCACTGTCGCCTCTCACCTAAACAGGACCATGAACGCTCATATGGATCACAGGCTTCTGCAAATATGATGTTTAAATCTATTTTGTATTCACCATGGTAACTGCTGAACAGTCCACCGTAAAGATACATGTAGAACACCCCCAGAGTGCAAAGTATCAGTGGAGACAAGTAGGTGGTAGTAGGTGCTTGCCTTGTTCCACACTATGGCATTGAACTTACGTTTTGCAATTATATAATTACAGGTGATTTTAGTTCTATAAAAAATACCTTGAACTTTCTTCATTGTGAGCATTCACTTCTTTCCATAGATCTGACCTGTAAATTTGCCTGTTAAGTTTAATGCTATACTGTGGAACATTCCAGGCAAAGCAGTAAGATCTCTGTAAAGATAAGCAATTTGACAAAAATATATAGTGTACCTCCAACTAGTCAAACTGTGTCCCAACAAAAAAACTAAAAAAATAAATAAATAAATAAATAAAAAAACAGGATATTTAGCTGGCTTAACTAAATTATAACTTAAAAAAAAAACAACAACTTTGTATTATTGTGATATTTAGTGTATTTAAGATGTAAATGTGATGGTAAATGTTCATTATGTGTATATTGTGCAGCCCTGTGTGGAGCCATAGTACTTTCATACTGACGTGTGTGTCTTTATTTGCAGTTGACCACAGCAGAGTGAAGTTAACCTTCACCACATCCAAAAATGACACTGACTACATCAATGCGAATTTCATCAAGGTTAGCTGGGCTCTGCTACCATCCTGACAATACAATATTCAGCTGTAACATTTAGTCTTCTTAGCGAATCTGTTTTTGTGATTCCAGGGAGTGGCAGGCTCCAGGGCGTACATAGCCACTCAGGGCCCACTGCCTCACACTGTACTGGACTTTCTCAGGATGCTGTGGGAATACAACATCAAGGTTTGTCACTATTCTGCTATGTTTGACAAAATAATATCACACATTTCCCATAGATATATTTTAATCATATTGTATCTTACCCTGTTATTTATTAAGTTCAATTAGAAACTACCCTTAATGTGTGACTTCTTTCCTGCTTGTTATTGGCTGGTTAAAGACCAAACTACAGTACAACAGTTAAAGGTGCACTATATAACTTTTCTGTCACCTGCTTTTCTCCATGGAGATGTGATCGATTTGCCTCAAATTTTCCACAGTATGGCATTAAACACATATATTATGCATGTATTCAACTCTATGTGTTTTACTGCATACAAATACTTTGTAAAACTTGGTCTGGTAGTGTTGCTGCTACAGACCAGTTTAATGTCATGCTGTGGAACATTATAGGCAAAGCAATAACATCTCCATGGAGACAAGCAACTTGCACTTCCTCCACCAGAAAAGTTACATTGTGCACATTTAATTTAGTCTTCTATACTCACCTTCCCTAATTTAAAATTCTACATAACACAATGTAAGTGGAACAACAAGAAGATGGGAACTACTAAACAATAAACAACTTGTGTCAGATTATACTGCAGTGTGTCCTCGTAGCCCATTATCACGCAATGATATTGTGGATAATAAATAAATACTTTAATCAAAAGTTGCCAGTGAGGTGGTAAGGTTTGCAGAACAGGTTAGTCAAAGTCCAGCTCTTCTTTCATTTGCAGGCAATTTAAGCATTAAAATGTTTGTATGCAAAGTGTTTGTGCATGAATCATGATAGTAATGTAGGAGTAGTAATAGTAACCACCTTAGTAGTAGTAATTAGGGCAGCAATTATTTTAGTAGTTGACTAGTCTAGTGTAATGAGTATTCATATTGTACACTGAGATGTTAAAAATAGCCTACCTTTTAGCCAAATAAAGGCTGCAGCTTTCTGAATGTGTGAAAAAACTGTGCAACTGAAGAAAATCAGAAATAGATTCTTCTTCTTTGACATTTTATTTTAATAAAGCATCTGTTTTAGAGTCTGTAATTATTCCAATTTCTATTGTTGCAGTCCTAGCAGTAGTAATAGTAATAGTAGTAGTTATAATAGTAGAAGTAGCAGTAGCAGTAGTAGTTGTACTACTAGTAGCAGTATTATTAGTAGTAGTTCTAGTAGTAGTAGTAGAAGTATTGTTATTTGCTTCTTGTTCATGTGCAGGCTGTGGTGATGGTGTAGTAGTAGTAGTTATAGTAGTAGTTATAGTACTAATAGTTCTAGTTGTAGTATTTCTAGTAGTAGTAGTTCTAGTAGTAATAGTATATGTTAATGTAATATGTTTTTTTGTTCTTGTGCAGGTTGTGATGATGACGTAGTAGTTATAGTACTAGTTATAGTACTAGTAGTTCTAGTTGTAGTAGTTCTAGTAGTAGTAGTTCTAGTAGTAATAGTATTGTAATATGTTTTTTTGTTCTTGTGCAGGTTGTGGTGATGACATAGTGGTAATTATAGTAGTAGTAGTTATAGTTAAAGTAGTAGTAGTAGATATAGTACTAGTATTATAAGCTGTGTGTTGTTCTTGTGCAGGTTGTGGTGATGCTGTGCTGGGAGTTTTCGTAGTAGTAGTAGTAGTAGTAGTAGTAGTAGTAGTTATAATAGTAGTATTAAAATCTCTTTCTTGTTCTCGTGTAGGTTGTGGTGATGGCATTGTAGTAGTTATAGTTAGTAGGTATAGTAGAATAGTAGTGGAAGATGTTCTTGAAGTTGTTTCTGCTGTAATGATTGCACTAATATCTAAATGAATAATACTATGTTCCATTGTAAAAGAACGTAAAATGCTTTGTGTTTGTGATGATGGCATAGTAGTAGTTATACTAGTAGTTATAGTAATAGTAGTATTATAATCTGTGTGCTGTTCTCGTGCAGGTTGTGGTGATGGCGTGCCGAGAGTTCGAGATGGGGAAGGTAACACAGTTTAGCCGTTGTACATCTGTCTGTGGTTATTCAGGGCCTCACCACACTTCTCAAAATACGGGGGTTCTTTTTTTTTTTTTCATTTGATGACGTGTTTTTTCTCTGCAACAGAAAAAGTGTGAATGCTACTGGCCAAAGGAACAGGATGCACCTTATGTCTGCGAACTCTTTACCATTTACTGTGTGAGTATTATTAGTATTAAAGTCTAGAACACAGGCTAAGGGAAAAGCTTGTTATGTATTATTGTGATTGCTTAGACTTAAAGGGCCTATATTGTGCAAAATTGACTTATGTGAGCTTTTAGTAATGTTATAATGTTGTTACCTCCTCAAAAACATAGAGTTATATTTTGTTTTATTCACACATGTTTCAGTAGTCCTTTATGATAAGTCTGTTTAGTTTTCCAAAGTTCAAAATGCTCTGTTCCACCTTGTGATGTCATGAAGCGCTAGTTTTCAAGTTAATAAGACTGGAAATTTCAGGGCTGAAATTATCCAAATGATTCTAGTGAAGGTGTGTGGAGTTTAAAAACACACACTTCCTGTATTACCACATGACATCACAAGGTGGAACAGAGTGTTTTCTGTTTGAGAAAGATGAGACAAAACACAACTCTAGTTTTGTTATTATGTTATTATAACACTGATCTGAAAATGTCATACTAGTAATATGGGCCCTTTAAAATATTAACAATACTTACTACTTTTTCCAAGTAAAGAGTTAAGTTTTGACTCTTATAGTTTTAATATCAATTAGTAAGATAGCTGAGTGCTGACTGACAACCCTGATTTAACACAATGATATACAGAGGTCCGTCATGTCAGTCAAGTACAAAACTATTACCATCACTAATATTTTGCAGTTTGAAGCCTAAACTGCATGATCAAGTACCTGAATGTATTACTTTGATTTTATTAAAATAACTGACACCACAGTATTCTATAGGCCAATAATAATTCATACAGATGGGGGCAGCTACATTTTATATTGTTAGAATGCAGATTTTTGTTGTAATATAGTGAGTTATTAGTCTACTCTGTAGTAGAAATTAACAAGTTCAGCATTTATGAATTTATTTCATGGCAAAGTACAATGTTACCAATAGGGAAATCTGTCTCCTGCCCCCCATCTGAGAGTATAACATCATCACATTCTACAGCAGTAAGTACTGTATGTGTGGTACATGCAGTTAGTTCCCAACACTGATATAGTCTATTCTTTTTGACCTGGCGGGTTTAGACATGGTTCAGTCTTATTTAAGTCTGGTTTAGTCCATAATAACCCAGTGTCTCCACATTCTGGTTTAGATCTAATTGATTCATCAATTATTTTCATCTCAAATAAACCTGTTTTTGTTTCAGGATTCAGAGGAAAACAAAGGAGATTATGTGACAAGGACGCTGAGAGTGAATTATCGCAATGTAAGTCTTTTTTCAGTAGTAAACAGTAAACACTGGTCAGATGAACTTTAGAAGGGCAAATAGATCATATCTGAAAAGCAGTTACTGTCGATACAGATTTTAGCAGAAGTGTGTGCTTTTTATGGCATGTCATGTGAAATAATTATGAAGCAGGGCATTTGTGTAAAGTCAGCTCACACAACAAAACTCTTAAATAAAAGTACTGCAAATAGTACTGGATTAAACCATTACTATTATTTCCAAGTGTTTTAGTGCTAAAAACCAAGGATATGCCTTTTTTACTTTGAGCAGGATTGCCTCTTCACTGATCTGCCCTGTAATGTGGGCAGGTGGGGTCACATGCTTGTCTTTATGGAGATAAATATGTTTAAAGTGGGACTAAACACTTTAAACACTGAACTGCTAAACTGGGTAATACCTGGAGGATTAAAGAAGAGAGTGAGGGGGGAGGAGTTATAAGGAACAGTGTGATTGGTCTAACAGGTCTCCACACTTCAAACTCCATCCCTGCAGTTAGGGGTTTGTAATCAGAAACATGCGTGATGTTGGGTTGATGTTGATAAGAAGTTTTAACTAATACAAAATAATGAACATTAAAATCATTTAGCCCTCTTATGGTAATATTCCCCGTCTCCAGTGCAGCCGGACCCTGAAGCAGCTCCATTATGTGAACTGGCCTGACCACGGCGTTCCAGACTCCATCCCTCCTATCCTGGACATGCTGCAGGAGATGCGCTCGTACCAGGACCACGACGACACACCCATCTGTATACACTGCAGGTCAGAGGTCATGTGGGGGGCTGTGAGGGGAGGGTCTCCTACTCTCTACGTAAAGGAGGGCTGTACAATATGATGAGAACTATATCGTTTGTATTGCAATGCCGATATAATTGAGATATTTTGATATATGTTTAGTCACAGTAAGTTCAGTTAATTTAAAACACACATTTACTAGTCAAACTGGGTCAAAATAAAAAACTTAAGCAAGACAAAACCAAGACCAACCTAAGTCTAACGTACAGTACACTTTTGTAAAATGGAGAGGTTTGTGTTATTGCAGTATATTTATTGTCTTGCGATATCGAACATTACTTCAACAAATATTGCAATACTGGCTCATGTAAGCATTTTGGTTTATCTCCTATATATGGAAAAGTGCTTCATTAAAAAAAACGATTGATTTATTGATGGAGAAATTGATGTGAGAAACAATGCATCACTCACTAATTAGGTTTAGTGTTAAAGCTGCACTGTGTAACTTTTCTGGTGAAGGGTTTGCTGTGTGGTTGTGTCATTGCAGATGTTATTGCTTTGACTGGAATGTTCCACAGTATGGTTTTAAACCTCTTATTGTGCATTTACATGTGTCTATATTGCACTAAAATGCCTTGAAAAACACATATTCAACCAGGTAGGGTCACCTCTCCACAGATCTGACCTGTCACTTTGCCTGGAGGTGCCCCGTGCTTGTCTCAATAGAAAGCTTACACAAGTTTACATGAGACACAAGCATGCGGCAGACCCTCCACCAGAAAAGTGACATAGTGCACCTTTAAAGAAAACTGTAATATTCTGTGATTAAAAAAAAAAAAAGTTGGAATTGTAGCCATCGGACTAATGGTAAAACATTTGTCTCTTAAACCTAATCCAACACAAAGCTAAATCAGCACAAAATTAAGAACGTGATTTTTTTCTGATATTTCACATCACAGCAGATTTCATGTTAGACTTTGCATGGAAAGAAACCGTTGTATATTGTGCTGTGCTGTGCTGTGCTGTTTGATAGCAGCTGCCCTCCACTGTCCTCATAATGACATCTGAAGCTGCGTGTGTTTGAGCAGGAAGTGTAGGCGGCGTGAGATCAGCCCTCTCACTCTGTACATGTGGCCACTTTATTTCCACAAAATCAAGAGCTTAGAGTTAATGCCCGTGTGACTAAAATCAATATGTGTGTGTGTATGTATGTTTTATAAATTGGCCTTACAAAGACACTTACTGGAACAAAGTTTGCAAATAAAAATGGCTTTAACTGTCCTGTATAATGCATTAATCAGGCATTTTGAATTACCTTTGAAAAGCTTAGAATAAACTTTTCATCTTATGCACCTAAAAATAATACAGTGTGTGTATGGAAAAAGTTTCTAATCTTCAAATCTGTTAAAATTAGGGTGAAAGCATTAGCAGCTACACTATATTGCCAAAAGTTTTCACTCACCCATCCAGATAATGGAAATCAGGTGTTCCAATCACTTCCATGGCCACAGGTGAATAAAATCAAGCACCTAGGCCTGCAGACTGTTTCTACAAACATTTGTGAAAGAATGGGTCGCTCTCAGGAGCTGTGCACTGTGACCTGTGCAACAAGTCCAGTAGTGAAATTTCCTCACTCCTAAATATTCCACAGTCAACTGTCAGTGGTATTATAACAAAGTGGAAGAGTTTGGGAACCCCAGCAACCCAGCCATGAAGTGGTAGGGCACATAAAATGACAGGGCGGGGTCAGCGGATGTTGAGGAGCATAGTGCGCAGAGGTCGCCAACTTTCTGCAGAGTCACTCGCTACAGAACTCCAAACTTCATGTGGCCTTCAGATTAGCTCAAGAACAGTGCGTAGAGAGCTTCATGGAATGGGTTTCCGTGGCCGAGCAGCTGCATCCAAGCCATACATCATCAAGTGCAATGCAAAGTTTCAGATGCAGTGTGGTAAGGAACAGTTGTGGGAACAGTTTGGAGATGGCCCCTTCCTCTTCCAGTATGACTGTGCACCAGTGCACAAAGTAAGGTCCATAAACACATGGATGAGGGAGTTTGGTGTGGATGAACTTGACTGGCCTACACAGAGTCCTGACCTCAACCCGATAGAACACCTTTGGGATGAATTAGAGCGGACACTGAGAGCCAGGCCTTCTCATCCAACATCAGTGTTTGACCTCACAAATGCACTTGTGGAAGAGTGGTCAAAAATTCCCATAAACACACTCCTAAACCTTGTGGACAGCCTTCCCAGAAGAGTTGAAGCTGTTATAGCTGTAAAGGGTGGACCAACATCTATTAAACCCTGTGGATTAAGAATGGGATGTCACTTAAGTTCATATGTGAGTCAAGGCAGGTGAGCGAATACTTTTGGCAATATAGTGTATCTTCAAAGTATTAGTAGTTTCAGCTCTGCAAAGATCTGAGTCTGGTTAAGGTGTTTTGGAATGTTCCACAGTTTGGCATTGAGCTATCTATGAGCAGGGTTTCCTCTCCATAGATCTGGCCTGTAACTTGGCCTGGTGGTACTGAATGCCATACTGTGGAACATTCCAAAAGCAACAGCAAGTTTATGGAGACAACTTGTGTTATCACGATATTAAAATTACAGAAGGAATAGACCCAATACTGAATACAGATTCTGATACCACAGTAATAAGTAAAAACACACAACAATAGAATGTCATTTTCAACATGAAATCGTAGTACTTTCTTTTATGTTCATACTTGTTCTGATGGAGATTCTAAAGCTATTCAGGAAAGGTTCATTTTTTTGTCCTATCAATTAGCATCTGATTTTCTATACTTTTGACAACCCTACCCCTAACCTGAAAAGTTCTGCAGTGCACCCTTTAAGCTGAAGTGTGAAGCTGAAGTAATGTTAATGCATCTGTGCAGTGCTGGCTGTGGCCGAACAGGAGTCCTCTGTGTTATTGATTACACATGGAACCTCTTAAAGAAACAGGTGAGAAACACTGCTCCCTTTTTAACTTCAACAAGCAAATTATAATGTTTGATTTATTTGATCTGTTTTCTATTTAGATGATCCGCCCTGATTTTAACGTTTACGAACTGGTTCAAAACATGAGAACACAGAGGCCATCCGTGGTCCAGACCAAGGTAGGACATGGACATAAACAGGTTTTGCTTAGTTTGTATGCCTGTGTTAATTTTGTCGACCAAATATTTTTTAATACTCAATATATTTGCTTACAAAAACTTTCATACTGAACTCTATGGAACAGCTTTTGTTCATGTGAAGGTCCATGGAGATTTGCTATATAACTGTTTATTAATATTAGAATTAGGGATGCACCAATCCAGCCTTTTTTGTTCCGATACCAATGTCGATACTTTGGATTTAAGTATCTGCAGATGTCCAATAACCAGGGCAGAGACTGATAATGTGATTTATTTCCTTTAAACACAAACAGCATAAGGTAAAACATAATCCAAATGTGTTTTGTTACTACAGCTTTGTAAAAATCAAAGTTTTATATGAGACATTGTGGACCAATATTGGGCAGAAAACCGTCTTATTACATCAATTTCTAGAACATGTGTCATCAGCTGAACCGATAAATTTTCAATATCAGCGTCGATATCTGATACCAGTATCATATTGCTGCATCTCTAATTTGATTTTTTTAAAATGACAATTTGGTTGACTAAATGTATTAAGATTAACTTGATAATAAAACTTGACAAGAAATTCAAAATGAATCAGTTCAAAAATTTGCGTTTACCCTTTAGTGGTATAGATCAAAACTTTCACTTCTGTATACTGTTATTGCTGTGGTATTTGATAATCTGAAAATAGTTTTCATGCATTTCCCATGGTGTTTCTTCCTGTATTTTGTTACTTTGTGTTATGTTGTCACCTCACATAACCAGTTCTTGTGTCCAATTCTAGGAACAGTATGTGCTGGTGTACAAAACCATCAAACTCCTTTTTGAGAGATATTTGGAGTCAGAGGAGTCACTGGAGCAAGGCAACAAGGTGAGCACCTGTCATTCTGGTCAAACAACTTATAAGAATCTTTGTATAGTTACATTTTGGTATAGTTTAGTAAAGTACAACTCATTTTAGGTGCAAAAAGATTTAGAACAGCTTCAACTGGGGAAATGAAGCAAGGGGACAACCTGCACACAGCCAATTGCCTTTTATCACAAAATTTAGAGAAGACATGATAATAAATAAATAAAACCAAACTATAAAGCAAAATTAGCCCCCAAAAAACAATTCTAAAAAAGAAACTATTACTTTAAATAAATAGCAGAATCAAAAACTTAAGTACTCGGTTTGCATCTATAACGTTTCATCGAAGTTATTTATTCAACCTTCTACAGCTCAAATCTTATCATGGTACAGAAAAATACAAAGAAAATGTACACATGATAAATATAGACCCCCCTCCCTCAAATTAAACATTCCAAATAGGAAGCGAGCATGGATGTGCTTCCGACTCCATCGACTACGGCTCCAATTCGCTTTGTATTGAATAAACATTGCCCCTCCCTCTGTAACTACTGCAGTGAGCCTTGTCATTTTGGTCATAAAATGTTCTTATTAACCCGCTCTACATGATCCTGGTGTTTTAATTTTGCTATTTTGTCCGTAAATCAGTTGCTAACATGGATTTCAACTTCAAATTTACCCCTATAGCTACTAGCCTCAGCGAGCTTCATTTGACTGGAGCCGAACACTATGACGTCACACTCACTCAATTCACTTCTTTATACAGTACTTTATATGGTATACAACGATATAGTAATTATTGTAACAGGCCTACAAAACGCATACACTTCTCCAGTACTTTACAAAGATGTATAACACAAAGGGCATTTTGTTAACCAAATGTCAGAGTGAAATGTTGCATGTATTTAAACTTAAATTTGGCATTTCAAAAGGGGAAATGGAGCCATTGTCCGAATAACAATAGACATAATGTGCACATGTCCCTGTCCTCACGCATCACGCAGCTCTTTGTGATGGACAAAATGTTTTGCAATTGGGTTCAGAATGCAAAGAAGTTTCGAGACGCTGCATCTCAAGGGGCTTTCCATAAATAAATTCAAATTCAAGTCTGACTAGATCACAAATGACTGCTTTTACCATACACTTCATGGGGAAAAGACAACAATTAACGCTTAACAAATGAGCAAATAGTTTACTACGAATGATTCAGGCCCATATTATGCTATTCTCTGCTCTATGTTATAATGTTTCTGCATCAAAAACATACCTACAGTTGTGTTTAGTTTCATTCACACATGTTTAACACACAAAACCTGCTTATTTAGATTGAGCATTTCTCAAACTGAAAACTCTATACACCTTCACTAGAAATGTTTGGACAGTTTCAGCCCTGGAATTGCCAAACTTGCTGAACAAAAGGTAAAAGAAAACTACCACAACATGACATCACAAGGTGGAACAGAGCGTTTTGCGCTTTGGAGATGTAGACAGACTAAAAGAGTTACTCAAACATGTGTGAATGAAACAAAATAAAACACAAGTCCATGTATGTTTTTGATGAGGTAACAACATTATAACATGGCTTAAACCTCACAAGAATCAATTTTGAGTTATATTGGAACCTTTTTGACCATTTTACCCATTCTATTCTTCTGACTTTTTTAGGTTGACGTGGAGGAGGAGGTCCTGGCCGAGTTGGAGAGCGAAGGCTATGATATGAATGAAGATTTGAATGATCTGGAAACACAGCTACAACATCTGCTAGAAACGGCAGAGCATCCGCCACCATCAGAACATGTGTACAGAAACCAGACTGAGACCAACCACCTGTGGCAGTACCATGACGACCTGCAGGTACAGCAGGACCCTTTGGGAAAACGATCTGTGATTTTTCTGACAAGCACTGAGTCTAAATTTGCTATTTGCGTTTTGATTGCTGCTTTCTGTTCGAAGTTTGTGTTTTAAACTTGTCCAAGAGAATTGACAATAAGAAATATGAACTATAACAATTACAAGAATCACATGTATTGTACAGGTCTAAACTACACAAGACAGGAGATTGTTGTTTCTGGAGGAAATTATGGTACTTAAAAAAATTGCAATTTTGATTCGATTGCAATTAATCTTGCAGCTCTAGCAGCTAGGAATTTTACTATACTGGAAACATCCATTTGTTTATCTGAGCCTCTGAGCCATGATGGAGGGGCATGGAATCATAGTGCAATATCTACAGACCTGTAAATTATTTTATTTATTTTATACAAAGCATTATAATTCAAACATGTCATATTTTTTCCATTTACCATCCCATGCATGTACACTCATCCCTTATATGTAAATTAATATGAAATCATTAGCTCCTGGGTCTAAAATGCCTATGCCTTGTTCTACTGCAGTAGGAAGAAGCAGATAAAATAACTACTGCTGCTACTTCTTCACCTCCTACCACTGCAACTCATAACTTATAATTCAGTTCATTAACCGTCTTACCATTTTAATATGACAATTATATTTTTACTTAATGCTCATCTGGGCATTAGAGTACACATAGCATCCCTAGAATACCATGAACTTTCTAACTACTGTATTATATTGTATTGTAAGTAAACACCATACATTATCAAATACCATGATAATAAAATGTTGGGATTTTGTTTTACACATTTTCTTGCAGGTGACATCTTTTTTCAGTAAGAATCCACAAAGCACATCTCCACAGGAACTAAACCTCCAGACAGAACCAGAGGTTCTGAAAGGAGGGTGGAAAGAGAAGAGTGTGGATGAGAGGAGAGAGGAGAGGAGGGACAGTGAAACCATAGAAACCATGGCCCCTCGCCCCTCCTCTACAGCGACTATGTGTCTGACTGTAGAAGATCCATACTTTGACTCTCCAACAGAAGAACCATCTCCAACCCCGTGGTCCTCCTCTGGGACCCCCTCACTGAGCCTCAACGACCAGCCTGTGGAAGTCTTCACCTGTAATGACTCTGGTAAAAATGTAACTGTTTTGCATGATGCTTTCTTCATGGCAGGATAATACAATCAAAATGATTTCCAGTTAGTCCAGTGCACAATCAGCCTCTAAAGTCTGTAATTCTATAAAATGTATAAACATTTCTCTGTAAAGAATACATTTTGAATACATTTTGAATACAGATTAGCAGGTTTTTCTTTTGTTATGGATCATACCTGGACAACTAAGGGATTAAACAGACAACCTGCTAATCTATGATTGCTAATATTAAATTCATATTTTAGTGGTATTTGGTACCATGGTAATTTGAGAGGGGAGTTAAAGAGGCTATTTTTTGTCCTTCCTTGAACAGAAATGGAGGTCTCAGACATCATTTGTCTCCCATCTATAACTCTATCCTCAAACCTAAATCAAAACAGAAAACAATAGGGCAGCCAGGTCAGGGCCAGAGGTGTGAAAACACCATCATGGCCCTGAATGATTTGTTTACAAACTGTAAACAAATAGGTGTGGTAGTCTCAGAGTAATTTCATTGTAATTAGCTCCTCCCTTCAGGCAGATATAAAGCAGTGTCCACCAGCATCTGACCAGAACTGAAGAAGCAGCTTGGATGAGCTGTGAAACGTATTCGACCAAATAAACTCTGTCCAGTTGACAAATTAAATTTCTCCTTTTGCCATATCATGGTAATGCTCCTCAACATGTCAAGTACCACCTACTTCACCAACACAGAGCTAAACCAGGTCTATAACAGGATTATACCGGGTCTTAAATGGGACTAATGCTGCAGAGGTTTGAACCCAAAAAGAGGACAACAATGTGGACAGAACAACACTAAATGAGGTCAACACTAGAACTGAAGAGGAGTCCATACCCCCAGAACTGAGAATCACTAACAAACCAGTTAGAAACTACTTAAGTCACTAACCCTTCCTTCTACATATTGTTGGATTCACTGCCCAATATTGACAACATATCTTATTTGTGCAGGCACTTTAGATGTCCACTCTGATGAGATCCCTCCTCCTCTGCCTGAAAGAACTCCTGAGTCTTATGAAATACCTGAAAATACAGGTATGGTGAAATAAACAGTAAATAACAGTGTCAACAATCTCTACTAGAGCAACAATTCCTAGTCAAATCATTGTTTTTCAGAGCCGTGCATGAGATTATCTGTGGTAATTCCCCCAAATGCTGCAGCTGCTGCTGTCAGGGAGCTGAGAGGTGAGCCCAATGAGAAAAATGAATATTCTTACACAGGCTAATTAGATCAGCAAATAATGATTGGTTTTAATGATGTTTTTGGTTAGCTGTTTTGTCAAATCAGTATTTCTATTGTGTGCTTTATATTTCTTCTTGATGAAAGCTTAAAAATATTTTAAAATGTCAGCTGATCTCTTCATATATTTAACAAAATATACCCCAAATTACCATTCTGTTTAATTATAGCTCTTTGTTATTACTAACGCAGGGCATATGTGTGTTCACTGTTCAGGTAGAATTATGATGTATTTTACTGTTTACAGGTAGTATTACAGGCAGTGGTCCTCCATCACCAGCCCCTCCACTTCCAGAGAGGACACCGGAGTCTTTTGAGTTGGCAATAGATCCAGGTAAAGCATCTTTTCTACCACTGATTTTATTAGAAAGCACATTTTGTATTTTTAAGGTCTATAAATGTAAATTTTTAGTTGATTCTTTCTGTCTAATTTAGCTCCATCAGAGGAGAATGTAGAGCCCACCCCTCCTGTAAACTTGAACCTGCTGGGCGTGTCTTCAGAGTGGTCTGGCAGCTCTGGAGTTGGTGTGGACCATAATGAGACAAAGACCTGGTCCAGGAGTAAGGTGAGAGATCATCATTTAAAAGGTGCACTGCGTAACTTTTGAAGGTGGAGCATCTGCTATTTGCTTGTTTCCGGTCTTGACTGTGATTATGTCAAAGTGGAGCGCCGCGCTCCTGAGGAAATCATCACTTACTGCCGCAGATTTACAGTGACGTAGATGGCAACACAGAAATCAGACATGTATTAAGTTTTACTTGCTACTGCAAGGGAGCCCTGAGACAAGCAACAGCCGCTGTTCTGTCTCCAGAGACACAAAGGACATCCACTTGCTGAAGCTTTTATTTAGTTACAGACAACAAACGTGGCCAGGAAGCTGCGACCTTTAGACTCCCTGTACATACGTTCATCTTGATAGACTCCCTGTACATACGTTAATCTTGGGTCAAAGACTCAGTCGCGTAAGCACTTCTTATATAACTCAGCAGCTCACATAAGCATAGATAACTCAGTAGCTCAGTACACTTTGATAACATATTGTTACAATTCTATAACAGATTATCAAGTTTATTTCAATACTGTGGAATAATCAAGGCAAAACAGTAAAATCTCCATGGAGACAAGCAGGTGGCAGACCCTCAAGTTATACAGTGCACCTTTAAAATGTGAAATTGACATGCAAATTGATGCTATAGTTTCATTTAATATATATTTTTTTTCTTTTGTTACAGAGTCTCAGAGCAAAAATGACTTTTTCAGGTAAGAGAAGTATAGAACAAAAGAATGAGGAAGCAGAACTAGAGAGAGATGAGGGCAACGTAAAGTCAAATTTAAAAGGTCATATATTGTGGAAAATTTACCTTTAAGCCATGTTACAATGTTACCTCCCCATCACATCACAAAGTGTTTTCAGTTCAAGAGAAGAACTCTGAAAATCTGTGTGAATGTGAATGAAACAAAACACAACTCCAGGTCTGTTTGTGATGAGGAAACGACATAACATGGAAAGGAAATAAAGGAAGTAGTGTAATATGGGCTCTGACTGTTAGTGTAAAAAGGGAAAAGACACTAATGGGACTAATTTCTTCCTTCTTCTAATGATAAACTATTTTTTTCTTCCTACAGAATTCTCACAATCCAAGCAGACCTCAAATACCACTTCAAAATCCTCTCAAAGACCTCTGGAGTTACCTCCTCCACCTCCTCCTCCAGGTACACTCAGCGATTTCACTTTCACTTCATCTAAAACCCAAATCTGGTTCTTATAAATGATCATGAGATGAGCATTAAAGCTGCACTGTGTGGAAGTTTGTTGCCTTCTAGTCTCCATGGAGATGTTATTGCTTTGTTTGGAATGGCATTTAAAGGGCCAATATTAAAGTATTTTCTGGTCCATGTTATAATATTGTTTCCTCATCAAAAACATACATTATAACAGATCAGAAAACAGCGTAACATGGGCCCTTTAAGTTATAAAGGAAATGTAAACAAATGTCAGAGGAGTCTTACAATTACACAAAAGGATTACTCATTTGTTTCAGAACTGGAACTTCTTCATTTTGATTCCACTGAAACAAAAAGATCATCTTCCACTTACTGCCACTATTAAAATGGTCACAATATCCAGTTTGTTAGCATTGTTACATCCATATTAACTGCATTTCCCCATGCAAAGACACTTAAAGGTTCTATATTAACCTCAAAAACATACCTGGAGTTGTATTTTGTTTCATTCACACATGTTTGAGTAATCCTTTATTAGTCTGTCTACTTCTCCAAAGCTCGTAATGCTCTGTTCCACCTTATGATGTCATGAAGTGGTAGTTTTCAAGTTAACAGCCACCCTTTACCTTTAGTTCAGTAGAGATTGGCAATTCCAGCTCTGAAATAATCCAAAAGATTCTAGTGAAGGTGTGTGGAGTTTAGAGCACTTCCTGTATTACCACATGACATCACCAGGTGGAGTGTTTTCCATTTGAGAGAAGAACTCAGCCTAAATATGCAGGGTTTGTGTGTTAAACATGTGTGAATGAGACAAAACATAACTCCAGGGATGTTTTGAAGAAGAAATAACATAGTAGTAGATCAGATAATGGCGTAATATGGGCCTTTTAAACTTTTTTTTTAACCAGGGCACCCACTTCCAGCTGTCTCCCCGCCTCTCACACAAGACAACAGTGAGTATTATGAGCAAATACACAATAAGACCACAGTGTACATGATTTTAATGGCTATTTCTTTGTTTCATTGTACAGCTCATGGCTTAAACAGCTTGGGACCCCCACTCTTACAAACATTGCCCCCCACTCACAGTGCTGGCATCTCCTCCGAGTGGAACAAACCAGCTCAGTCCAAGAGTTTCCTCGACGTTGTCATGAACCGGAGCAAGGTAATGAAGACATCAGGCAGAAAGGAAAAGATTAAACATTTGTGGATTTTTCTTTGGATATTTTGTCATGAAAATGGCTTACACTTTAAACAAGAAAACTGCCACTAGGAAGAGGGAGATCCATGTAAAAAAATGACAATAACACATTTTTACAAAGGGGTGTTTTCCATATGACGATATGTTCCATAAAGTTGAACTGGATCATTTATGTTAGTGACCAGGTTCTATAATCATTTATCTAACCTCACCACAAAATTTTGAGCTTAAAGGATTTTCATGACTGGTGCTGTTACCGATTGTTTTGAATCCAGAGAAAGCAATGGCTGATAAAATCTGACGATATTTTTAGGCCGATATTATTTTCCCCAAATGATTCAACTTGACAACTAAAATGATCTAACAGTGTGTGCAAGAACATTCAATTCTGTTGTGCAAAGAGTTGTTGTCAAGTACAGCAATGTGCATTTTTGTATTGTAACTACAAAAAGTCTTGTTCCATTTTACTATTTACTGAAATCATGATGAAACTTTCTTAATTCAAGTCATCTTAACTTGGTTAGATTTTAGTTCTTGCAGTCCTTTTTTTTTTTTTTTTTTACTGCAAGCCCCTGTTACTATAAAACATAGTCCCGTGCTGGATTATATGCTAAAAAGTCTGAATATCTGGCCTATATATCGGTCTATCTCTAGAAAAGGGGACATATTCTGCAGAACAGACTTTAATGAGCTTTCAGTCAAGTTATAACAGCTTTCCCTCCTTATTAGCTTTCGTAGAGTATTTTGACTGATTCATGCATGTTTGAGTGATCCTACAGGGTCCTCGAGTGCTCAGAAAATCAGCTTTCACCTACCACCCATCTCCACCCGCTTCTCTGAACTTTATTTAGTTTTTCAAAAGATTCAGACTCCTGATTATACATGTAGAAGTTAATATATGTGTAAATGAAACATGAAATGCTGCTATGAAGAGGTGAGGTTTTGCCTTTCTGAACAGGAAGTCAATGAACCAGTTTCTATTATGAAGTCATTTAGGTCAATACTGTAGTTTACAATGAACAAAATGTAAAAGAATTATCTGCATTTGCATAATTTAGCCTGGCACTATCACAATGAAGCACAATACTATAACATATTGTGATATCTGAATTAATTAATAAGCAATTAAATAGAGACTTTACGATTTGTATTTTGTCCTTACAGAGCGTTCGAGTAAAAGGGTCGTTCAGAGGTGAGAATCTGAACACTTTTGTTCTTGACAAAGATTTACAAATTACCCACAGTCTCTCGGTAAATAAGACTCTCAAGAGATCATGAAACATGTGTATATTAATATTGAATCTGAAAGTACTGTATATTGATACATTTCATTCAGTACTGACCTCTGGTGGTGAGGTAGTATGTGTGCAGCCACTGTTGCAAAGTACTGTAATGAATATCTAGATTTTAGAAGTATTTAAAAGGGACAATGCATATTAATGAACATAGTGTAAATTAGCTCAAATGCTGCTTTCCATTTGTAGTTTCTGGCATCCATATCGCAGTAGTTTCTCTTTTCTTTGATGGCAGCAGAGTAGGACTGTCACAAAATTGATACCCACACTAACCAATGTTTCAACTATTGTATGAAATCTAAAACAAAAAACAGTATTGTGCTAAAATCACATAGAACCACTACAAATACATTTTAATCTGTATGGCATATCAACCAGAATGCATTGTAAAAATGGTTTCAATTTGTTCTAAGACATGTACCTTTAAAAAGACGACTCTGCAGTGTCTTTTGAACAGTTCTGATTCAGTAAAACTAGATGGCACAGTTAAAGTATTGTTTGATGAAATCCTCATTTATAAATCAGGCCTGTTTATAATTCATGACTTGAGTGACAGTGTGTTATCATTTTTTACCTTTCCTGCAGAACCCCCGGCCGTCTCTCGATCCCGGACCCCTCCTCCTGCTGCAGAAGCTTTGGAAACCACCGCTCACACAAGTGGTGAGTTTCATCTGAAATTAGGTTAAAATGTGTTCAGTTAAGTCCTGATATAGACTTGTGTTTGGTCCTGCTGTAGTCCTGGTCAAGTCCAGGTTTAGTTCCACTTGACACACACACAAACAGACTAGAATAGCCCCCCCATGCAATTTGGTTGGGATCAAGGAATAGTACAGCACCTGAGAGAGCGGCAGCAGGTCACAGTAGCTCTTGAAAAATTATATCATCTGTATAGAACTGTGTGTGTACCTTTATGTACAAGTCAAAATAAAACAGAAAAATAAGTAATAAAAACATATCTCGGCTATAAACAAGAAGTCGTATGGAAAAACTGCAAAGACGATCTGATGAATGACCGGACATAGGGTTATCTGTTACACAAAGGTGAGTTGTTGTACAGTAAATGAACACTATATGTACCAGTTCTCTCATATTTTCTTATTAGAATACTGCTAGCCACAGATGCATTCAGAAGTCTAAATGCTAAGTTCCATATCTTGTTTTAATGGTCACATCACTGATCTGTGTGTTTCAGCTGATGAGGGACATGCTGTGAATAATAAACTGTTGTCTGTTGGAGGTGAAGTGTCTGAAAAGGGCATGAGCAGATCTAAGGTATAAAAAATGTTCTTGTATTTTAATATTTGATGTAAAGAAAGTTTAACATTTACTCCATTTTAGTGCAGTTTGGAACACTGGGCTATTGTGTTCCTATCAGAAATCATACATTATCTAGAGGGCCCATATTGCGCTATTTTCTGAATTTTGTTATGTTTCCTCATTACAAACAGACCTGGAGTTGTGTTGATTCCCTAACCCTAACCCTTTGCAGATGGAGACAGATTAATAATAAAGGGTTACTCAAACATGGGTGAATGAAACAAAACACAACTCCAGGTCTGTTTTTGATGAGGCGACAACATTCTAACATGGCTTAAAGCTCAATTTTGCACAATATAGGACCTTTAATGAGCTACGGAAAGGTTACCAATAATAATAATATATATTAGCAATTGTAATGGTGGAAAAAAACAAAAGAAAAATAAATAAAAACAGAATTAGACCTGTTTATGAATAGCTTTAAAGTGGTCACGTGGTCAGGACAGGACCACTATTATATGGTTAAAAATTACATCCAGTTGTCTAAATAAATTGGCTTTTTATTATCAGTGTGGTATCGAATTGGTATCAAGTGTCAATCCTTTTGCTTAGTAACAAAACTGAGTTTGAAGTTGTAAGTTTTCGTTACGAGTAGTTCCTAATAAGTTGAAATAAGAGGTACAGTATTAGTCTTATTAGTCAAGCAGTGCAAAAATGGTCTTCTAAAATACATTTGAAACTATAGCTGTACGTTTACTTTTTATTACATTTTTTTATCTAGAGTTTGAAGTTCTTCCGAGGCAAACACAAAAGTAAGTATCCCTTTTAAAATCTGAAATACAGGTGTACTCTTTATAATGCAGAATGAACTGTTTTGAACGTTAAACTGTATGATCTTTTTACAGCAAAAGTGGAGCCTCCTTCTTCTCAACCCTCCACTCCTCCACCTTCATATGAATCATTGACTTCGTTTTTCAAATTTGGTAAACGCATATAGACAAAAGAATTCTCAGTTTTTTCCATTTTCAGATCTATGTTGTAATGTTTTATCCTCATCAAAAACAAACCTGGAGTTGTATTTTGGCTGAGTTCTTCTCTCAAACAGAAAACACTCCACCTTGTGATGTCATGTGGTAATACAGGAAGTGCTCCAATGTGTTTTTAAACGCCATACATCTTCACTAGAATCATTTGGATGACTTCAGCCCTGGCCAATCTCTACTGAGCAAAAGCTAAAAGGCAGCTGTTAACTTGAAATCTACCACTGCATGACATCACAAAGTTGAACAGAGCATTTTGAGCTGTAGACAGACTAATAATGCAGAATTATTCAAACGTGTGAATGAAACAAAACGACTCCAGGCATGTTTTTGATGAAATAACAGTATTCTAACATGGCTTAGAGCTCACAAGAGTCAAGTTTGCCTAATGTAGGACCTTTAAATTATTTTTATGACATTTAAATCACAGCACTAATTTCAGATCTTTTTACTTTAGGATTCGGGACTCGTTTCGGAAAACCAAAAGGCCCCAGGACATATCCAGAAACTTGGGTTTGACTTGGCCTGTCCCGATTTAACAGTTTGCATACGTCAAATGCTGGACTTAATTCTACAAAGAAAGCTGCTTTAAAAATATATGAGATGATGTAATATATAAAGATAACATGCTCCCACAGACCACCGATTTTGACGGAACGAAATGGCAGAAAATAGGACTGAAAAAGCCAAAGATTGACAACTATATTAAAGGTGTGCTATGTAAATATGAACACCACCTAGAATAGTTCGTAGTATGGCATTAAAGTGATTTATCTCCATGAAGACAAGCAGATCAACAGGTCAGATCTCTGGGAAGGCAAGCCAGGTTACAGTAAGAATACATGTTTTTTAAGGTTTGTTACTTTGTGAATTAAGACTATTATATAAACTGGTATGTAGCATTATCATTATACGATAAGTGTAAAATGTATTCTTATAATCCAAAAACAATACTTTTGCAGCCATGGTTGACAAGCTTGAACATTTCATTCAATTTTATAAGAAAAAAACAGAAGGAACAAACAGTTGGCCATTTTGTACTTGTCTTGATTGTCAGCATTTATTCTTAATGCCCAAGGAATACTGTTACAGAGTATTGTTATAAAAGTTTGTGTCTTCTGTATTTGTAAGTGTGTGTAAGGACTGACAGACTGCTTGTCAGACTGCTTGTGGACAAATATATTTATTAATATATTTAAACATCAAATGAATTGTTTTCTATCACCTCAAGACTAGAAGGCCTCCTGTGTATTTAACAGTCACATTTATATACAGCACTTTTCCACCTTCAAGGCACTCAAAGAGCTTTACATCAAGGAACCACTCACCCATTCACACACACACTCACACACCGGGGGCGAGGTGGGGTAAGTGCCTTGCCCAAGAACACAGCAACAGCATTCATCTGTGGGAACTGGAGTCGCATCACCTCTGGGTCAGTGGATCAGACCGCTCAACCAGTGATATTTTTTTTATGTCAAGAGCAGGATTCGAACTGCCAACCTTTGGATTGAGCACTCTACCAACTGAGCTACTTTCGTTTCGATGTATTTAATATGCTATACAATAGGGCTGTAGTCCCTTTAGTAATTTAGTCGATTAATTAAAAAAAAAACTATTTCGACTATTTCAGAAGAGAAGCAAGTGAGTTAGCTGAAGATTTGGTATTTTTTGGTACTAATATATAAAAAGGCAGATTAACTCCCCCATCAGGTGTAGGAGATGCAAAATAGTTTTAAGAGCTTTTGACATGCACCCTTTTTAGTCGATTAATCGACCAGCAGCACATATCTTTAGTCGACTACAGCCCCTATTAGAGTATATTAGTAATTCCTTGTCTATCTCACAAAAGTGAGTACATCCCTCACACTTCTGCAAACATTTAATTATATCTTTTCATGGGACAACACTGAAGAAATGACACTTTGACACAATGTAATGTCTGTGTACAACTTGTATAACAGTGTAAATTTACTGTCCCCTCAAAATAACTCAATATATCCTATTCTATATCCTAAATATATCCTATGAATTGAATCCTGATGGTCGTTACCATAGCAATTAATTCAAAACTAAATTTATCCTATGTGTTTAATGTTGATGACCGTTACCATAGCAATTAACAATTCAAAACTAAGTGTGTAGAATCCCTCAGTCGTCCAGGTAGAATCCATGGCAAAAGGAGAAATTTAATTTGTCAACTGGACAGAGTTTATTTGGTCAAATATGTTTCGCAGCTCATCCAAGCTGCTTCCTCAGTTCTGGTCAGATGCTGGCGGACACTGCCTTATATCTGCTTGAAGGGAGGAGCTTAATTACAATGAAAATTACTCTGAGACAACACATATTTATTTACAGTTTCTGTTAGTCAGGTGTGTCTATTCAATATGGAGTTGTTAATAGTTTCTGTTACTCATGTGAGTCTATTCAATATGGAGTGGGAGTGGGGGAGTAGTTAGCATATCCATTCAGGGCCATGATGGTGTTTTCACACCTCTGGACCTGACCTGGCTAGTCCCATTGTTTTCCCAGTTTGTTTTTATTTAGGTTTGAGGATAGAGTTATAGATGGGAGACAAATGATGTCTGAGACCCCCATTTCTGTTCAAGGAAGGATTCTCTTTCTTGACAAAAATAGCTTCTTTAACTCCCCTCTCAAACCAGTTCTTTTCTCTGGCCAAGATCTGGACCTCGCTGTCCTCAAAGGAGTGGCCTGTGGCTTTTAGGTGGAGATGTACGGCAGATTGTGGCCCACCCTGGTTTTCCCGTCTGTGTTGATACATCCTTTTGTGAAGTGGCTGTTTTGTTTCTCCAATGTAGCGCTCACTGCAGTCTTCACTACACTGAATGGAGTAGACCACATTGCTTTGTTTGTGGCTCGGTGTTTTGTCCTTAGGATGGACCAGTTTTTGTCTTAAAGTGTTTGTGGGTTTGAAATAGACTGGGATTTCATGCGGGACGACCCACTAGTCCGAGGATCCACTAGTCCGAGGGTCCACTAGTCCGAGGGTCCGGGGGATTCTACACACATACCACACATGGTTTTGGCTCATTGCTGCACAGAGTTCTTTAAGGACAGAAATATATAGGCTCACATCAGGCCCACCATCGTGTCCCCAGAGTCCACCCCGAGGTCCAACTCAAGAGACAAAGCACCATGGCCTCTGTGCTCCATGCTTCTCCATGACGACCTGTGTGATGTCCACCAACCTGCAGGAAACGCCTCTGATGTCCCCTGTATCCCCAAGCAACAGCCCCTGCAGCAGCACTGAGCCAAAACAATGTGTGTGGTAACTGATTTTCTAATGCCAGTGCTAATCGTTTCATTTGGTGATTTTTATTACTAATTAATAGCATGTCATTTGATCGTAAAACGCCAATATGAGGTTTAGATGTTTAGGTGCTCAAGTAATCTGAATCTGACAGCTAGAGATTTTCATTTCATTTTCCCATATACTTGTCCTAAAAAGCAGCATGTCTTGTTTTAGCCTCACAGAAATTTAAACATTGGTTTAGTCAAAGTTTGGAGATGTAACTTTGGAAGTTGGCCATAATCTGTAAATTGTGAATGCCTTTTGTCTCTCATTAAAAAGAAGCAATCCCTTTGACTACCCTCTCGCCCATACAAACAAACCAGTGTTGCACTGGGAGCTGGTGGACAGCACACAGGTCGTCATGGAGAAGCATTGAGCACACAGGCCATGGCGCTTTGTCTCTTGCACTGGACGCACGACAGTCCCACCTCAGGACCTCAGCAGCCCTCCTGATCCAGCCTGGATCTCGGACAGAGAAAAAAGCTGTAAAGCTGAGCTGAGGAGCAGGAGGAGGCATCGTAGAAGCAGGAGTTTGTAACTCTTTGTGTGCATGTGCGTGTGCGTGTGTCTGTGTGTGTAGACTTAGATCTAGAGGCGGGGTCCTGTGCCGGGGCGCCTGATGGATCACCAGGCCGAGGATCACACAGATCTGTGGAGAGGAACAGAATGTGTCAAACACCACTGCTACCAGAGCTCACATTTTAAGAGTGGAGCAAAACCAGAGCCTCAAGAGTTCAATGAACACAAGGCTTGGGGCCATATTCAAATTTGGTGTTGCAATTATTATGGTGAAAATAATTGCGATTAACGTTTATATCATGATAATTATTAAAGTTGCTGACAGTTAAAACAGCTTATATTTACACATTTAAACAATTGTACTTTGTTGTAAATGAAAACAACCCGTTCTGGTGTTATAATGGCAATTATCTCTATTAGCCATTATCACAATTATATAAAATGTGCCACGAACCATTATTGTCTATCCTTTTTATCACGATAAATGATATTATTGTTTATTGTCCCATCCCTAATTAACACATTAACAAATTACAAGAGGGGTGTAACAACCAATAATGCAACAACGGCTACAAAACTCAAACAAAGAATGTATTCTATTCATGACTTTGTAAAGAAATATTAACCAGTGCTGTTTTCTGCAAATTGTTAGTGATGTTCAGCCAGCCTGATCCATTTGGGAAAAGCCCTGTATGCTTAACTATAATGTTACAATAAAAACAGCACAAGTGCTCCTCTAGTACCTCCATACATGTTTTATTAGCCAAGGTGACTTTTCTACTTGCATAGTCCACAGTCAGTGGTCAGTCACATGACCGCTGGAACAGTAACTCTTCTAGGTGGAGTGGACTCATGGAAAAACCATGACACCTACAGCAGTTATTCAGGAGATTAGAAGCACAAGAGCTCACATTTCTTGGAATAAATGTACCATAAACATGACCTAGACATTGATAAAGAGCCATTTTGCTTCACTGATGATTGTTTTTTGAGTAACGTGATGAAATCCCTTAAGGAAATTGACAAACCTCACGTTTTTCCTTACAAAAGTCTCGTAGTCCGATTCAGAAAGTGCTCAGTCACAGTCCCGGAGAAAATGTCTCGGAGTTGTGTCTCTTTTATTCAGAAATGGTCGCGTAAAGTTCTCAAGTGCAGCTTTTAGATCGCAGCCAAGGTTTGCAAAGTTTGCAGAGAGTCTATTTATATATATATATATAGATAGGTGTGGGGCATTTTTGTCTAATCAAATAGAATAGAGTTGTGAATAACTGTTTTTTTGTTTTTTTGTTTGTTTGTTTTTTGAGTAGACTATAGCAAGACAAAAATAGTATACATTATTTTATATTGCCAATTCATTTTATACAAATCTTTATTTCAAAATGTCAAACGTTTTTCATTTAATGGTTCTTCTTTACTTCCATGATTATGTAAATTGTAGATTCTTTTACTACATCAAAAACAACACTCCCATGAAGGCCATTTAAATACGAGTCTTATCACAGGTAAACAAAGACGAGGCAGTGCTCCAATCAACAGTTTATTTAACACATATTTTTGCTTTCCTAAATGAGGTTTCTAACAAAGGCATCATTTAAATTACAATATATTTTCCTCCAGTCATGCAGATACAGAAGTTATGTAAGCTTTAAATAAATCAAGTCCCTCCATCTTAAGTACCTCACAGCAGAATGAGGCGGTTCATTTACACAAGGCACTGGGCAGGTCATGATAGAGCAACTGTAATATATGAATAACAGTATGACAGTGCCCTCAGTTCAAACTGACAAATATGGGCAAAAAGGCTGTTAAAATATATTCAAAAATTTGAATAATTTATAATTACATTTAATAAAAAACTTGCCAATCATTGGAAAACACGTAATTGTGCAGTTGTTAAAGGAAAACTATTTGAAGTATGTTCCAAGTGATTTCGCCCACAACTAAACCTGGTGTAAATAAACAGTATACTCATATTCAGAAAATACATACAGATCTCTGACCTGGTTAAGTCCTGGTTTAGTCCTCCTGGTTCAGTCCTGGTTTGGCTCTGGTTTGATTCCGGTTCAGTTTAGTTGTGGTTAGGTCCTGGTTAAGTGCTGGTTTAGTCCTGGTTCAGTCCATGTTCAACTGCGGAAGAACTGTAAGTTAGTTAGCTCTTGGGATCAGGGCTGCCAAAGTGAAGGAGAGCAGTGTGACTTTTAAAATGAACAGAAAGGCTTCAGGAAGAATTAACCATAATGACAATATTCTGATATTCTGTGATCTTTGAACAGGAAGTATTTGAAGGCCCTCGATTATACTTCACAACAAAGTCATACATAAGTTACATAAGTTTGTTCAACAACACAACAGCAACTAAAGCAAGATTCCAAAATAAAAATGTCTTGAGTGCACAACACACCTGGGTATAACAAAATATTTACACACAACCCCAAAGGGAAGAGTTGAACTTATTGCCAACAGCAGTCGCCATATGTCCTCTGATACTAACAACTTTAAACAATGTCTGAAATTGAAATTTTATAAATAAAAAAATACGCTCTACAAAAATAATTATTTAAATTATTAATTTAAAAGAATACATAAAATGCAGGTGCTGCCTCATATGCACTCTGCAGAAGAAATGTATAAAAAATGGATGTATCAAACAAAGGCAGTTACATGAAACAAAAAAGTGACATTATTTCTGAATATTATTGTGAAGTTATATTTTATACATATTGAAGTCATGTGTCTGAATGGTGATTGTTGAGAATATATAAATATAAAACAGTACATTAGATTCCTTGAATTTGTCAAAATCATCAAGGATCAAGAGTAAACGCAGTAAAGTGCAACAATACAAAGTCAAGATTTTTTTTTTTTTTTTGGATCGAAATTTGATGTTGAACTGAAATCAATTAACTTTTCTGTGAATGTTTTGACATATCTGAAATTGTAATATTTTGATCTTGAAAAAAATTAAAATAAATTAAAACTATCTCAGATTTTAAAAAGTAAAATTAATATTGTCAATTTGCATTTTGTAAAACTTAAAAAGCTCAAATTCTAAATAAAAAGTTGGCCAAACAGCAGAACATGTTCTGAGAGTTTATAAAAGTATAATATGATAAAATTATAGCTTTGCATAATTAAAGATAAATAAAAATAAAAACACAGTCCAACTTAAAGCAATATCCCCAGTTCAGTGTTTCCTGTGAAGAAAGTAAAATCCTTTATCGTCCAAATTTAACCAAAACTCTTCAAAAAACAAACAAACAAAAAAAAAACATAGTTTAAGCACCACAGTAACAGTTCATTGCGAGAGTTCTGTGCTTCGCTCCAGAGCTTTGGGAAGTGCAGACTCGTTCACAGGAGTGCATGCAGACTGCTCCGGGGCCACTAGGGGGAGCAGTGGAGGGGCGTACGCAGACTTGGTGGGCTGAGGGGGGGCTGGCTGGGGCTCCTGAGGAGGCGTGGCCGGTCTCTGGAACTCTGGGTCTCTAGTGTTGGCCACCCCGCCCTGCACACTGCCCCCTTGTGGTCGCGCACAGGGGGTCACAGTAGTGTCCGGTCGCGTGGGGGAGTGGACAAAGACGTGAGCAGAGGTTTGGCTGGGGTCGCTTGAGTGGGTGTCTTGGGTGGGGTCAGTGGGGCAATGGTTTTCAGGTTGGTACTGTTTGAGGCGGATGTGCCAGGCCAGGCTGCAGACTGCGGAGACCGTCTTGAACTGGTGTATGACGTTTCTGGGGATGAAGTAAATGTCATCGTCACAGAGCTGCACCCGAACGTACCTGATGCCTTCCCGCCGCAGCTGGTTAAGCTTGGCATCGTCTACCCACTGAACGCACTGGAGACACAAGGATTTACAGTGAGAGGGAGGACATTTATGACTAGTAAATTCTTTCAGCATCAAACTCCAGCAGTCATCCCACACTCATAGAACCTTAGTTAAATGCCAAAGTTTAGTTGTTTTTTTTTACTTTGAGGGTGGTACAATGTTATGGTCATACTTTTTGTAGGATTTTAAATACATTTCAACAGCAGCAGTCGCCTAGAAGGACTTGCCTAATTTAACCAACAGAAAGTTAGAAAATCAAATTGCGAAACAGTTATTGGTCTATAACAGACAGACAGATTGACCAACCTTCACAGCAAACACATTTATATAAAGTGACTACAATGCTGTCTTCTCTTTTAGTGCATATGAATGTAGCTGGTCAGATTTAGCAGGCTTTTCTATGGGTCGAACAATAGTTAAACAGTTACCTGAGACACAGGGGGCTCGTAGATGTCCAGCTGGAGTCTGTGGACAACGTCACTGAAGTCTCCAGCATCGAAACACACCACGTCTTTGGTGATCCGAGGCTGTGGGTTACTGTTAACCAAACACATTTTTAAATACGAGGGTGGAAAGCACAGAGGGCCACATATCAACTGCTGCATTTAGCAAAATTTACAAAGACATGTATCATTGTTTGGCCTGTAACACATTACAAAGGGGTGTTATTGAGGTCATGAGACTATGGTATTGCTTATTAACATTTGGGCCAAATCAGCAGGAGACCTGAGTCTAGGAATGGCATTTGGCCCTCGGGTCATAGTTTGGAAACCCCTGATGTAAAAGCAAGTACATGTGTATAATAGACAAACTATGACAAACAAACGTATGGTATTTTAGTCCATAGATAAAGTAAACTCACTGCTCTCCGAAGTGCACAGCCTTGAGCACGCCCACAGCTGCAGTGCTCTGCCAGTCAAAGCTCTGTCCCACATGATCTGCATGAGCTTTAGTCCTGTCCTCAAACAGCATCTCTCTGGGCTCACTGGTCCTGGGCAGGTAGTGCAGGTTCTTGATCTCATTCATCGACCTGGAACGACAATATTACAGGCACAAATAAGATCACATATCAAATCATCAGATTACCATAACAAGAGGTGGGTACTATAAAAGAGTATTTTGAAATAATTGTTGTTTTTTTTTATTGTTTGCTAATTAGGAAAAAGAAAATAAACTTCCCGGAGGACTAAAGAGGAGAGAGGGGGAAGAGGGGTGGTAGCTGGAGGTAAAAGGAACAGTGTGACTGGTCTAAAAGGTATCTACACTTAAAAGTGTTGGATGATGGTAAACATATAATCTGATTATCATTATTTGGATAATGTAAAAATAATATTTTTGTCAGTACCACTCCGTCTTAGCCCTACATTCCTTATAGTGTACAGTACCTGCGCCTCTTGAAGGGAGACTTGGGCATGTCTGCAGTGGGCACCATCTGTTCCCCAGGTCTGACCCACAGGATGGGTCCATCGTCACTCTGAGTCCTGCAGTCCAACTTCAGACTGGAGAGGGTACCCCAGGGCAGCGTCATCTACAGGCAGCAAGTGAAACTGGTTCAGACAGTAGTACAGTCAGGGACATGTATATAGCACTGTGCTAATATTAGCAACCCAGATCAAATCATCCAAGTGCTGCAGTTTTGGGGGAATGATTATTTTTGGGTGTGTTTCTGACAGTGCAGTACAAGATGGACCTATTCATCTTCTCCAGACTGATTTAGAGCACATCCAGTTCACTTAGTGATGTGTGCACTGGACAGCCTCGATAAAGTTATGTTTCAAATTCCTCCAGAATTCACTCAGAGGCTACATTAGCACTGAGTAATGAAGGCTGCAGGTGCTGGGGTTTAGGTAATGAGGATGCAGAGAGAGATATTTAAACCAACGGATTTCATCTTTAAAACTGGAAACCCAAATCAGGGACTCAGGTGATGCTCATTCTGCTTTATGATTGAAAAACTGAACCAAAACACCAAATTATGATATAAACAACTTGCTCATCATGTTCTATGCTTTTGTAATTAAAAATAAATCTGCATTATTTACAGCTGTTATCAGAGCTGTATTTGACCATGTCATCCTCTTGGGACAGACTTACAGTTCTTTTAAGGTTTAGTAAATAACCATTTTAATTTTAAGCTACATATATAAAACAATGTTAGACCTTTAAAAAGGGCGACTCTTCGAGCATGTTGAGGAATTCTGGGAAGAAGTCTCCGACCTCCTCGTCCACTGCTCCCACCAGACTGATCTGCCTCATGGGGCCAGCGCGGTATGTGCCAGCACAGTATGTACGGCTCACCTGGACAACACACAACTGTCAGGGATGTGCAGAGAATGAATGAATGTAAATGAACAGATTTCTGACAAAAAGCAGAAGGACAGTTAAAATGATATGTCATATCGTACGTCTCTGTGTAAGGTGGATTTTCAGGCAGCTGGTGTCAGGCTGGTCTAGGCCAGTGGTTCTCAGATATGGTACAGTGGGGCATTACTCACTACTTCTAGTTCTACTATAGTGTATAAAGAAGTGGACAAGAGAGTGTGATGTCATCCATGGGGTTTGTAATTTTTAGCAGTCTGTTTGCTCCACTTAGACTGAACGCAGCTGTCAAATTTAATGTTTTATGTTCAGATGGGCTTGAATACATCAAGTGGGTCTCATAATATGACAATATCAATAATAAAATTATATTAGGCCATGGGCTAGGATAGTCACGTGTGCACCCCCCCCACAACCCTATAAATTTGGTATCACTGGAAACCTTGGGATGTCTAGATTACAATTATAACTGGTAACAGTAAAAAAACTGGGACTTGCTATGACAAATCAATAGTTTTATTGACCTACCATAAAACTCATGAAATGGCTGAATGCGAAACCTGTGATTTCGCCACATGATACAAAGACTCAGTAAATCATCAATTTTTCACTTAAATAAACATATAAGGCATGAAATGAAAGCGAACTCTGTGCCAAATCATTCCCTTTTTAAATGATATGTCTGTCTTAATTGTGTCTGAAGATATGCTTTAGTGAAGTATGACACCATATAAACAATAAATGCTCGTATGACAATACATGATGAATATGACAATAGTTCTGTTTTCATCATAATTCTACATACATTTGCCTAAACTATATGCACAACAAGAAAGCCCAATCTCTCAGCTTTGATCTCATGCCAAAAGTAATCTGGTAGGACAAATACTAGCAAAGATATCATATGTTTTACCTAGTGATCGATAAAACACTTAAATGAATGCTGAAGATCGCATCATCACTTCAACTTGAATTATATATTATTAAAATGTATTTAACTTGAAATAAAATTGAAATGCCATCGGTTTTAGGGTATCAACAAACCTGTACTTCTAATATTCCCAAGTTTCACCCACATACAATGTTTAATATGTCTTAGCAGGTGCAATTACTACCTATCTGGTTCACAGGTGATTTCCTGCCAAAAGAACTTCTAGATATTGCTCAGTAAACTGTGGTAACTGAGGACTTCAGTGAGGACCTGGATGACTTAGATTCAGATCTGGTTTGTGATATCGATGCTGACTTTGAATCATTTGTGGAAGATGAAAGTGACTGTGATTCAGACTGAGATGATCTATGTTACAGGTCAAAATAAATGCACAAAAAACTCACTAAAACAAAACGACAGAAAAAAACATGTTCATTAGTTTTCTTTTATGTTTCAGAAAAGATAAGTAACAGAATCAGTTATTGTTTTTGACATACGTTTTGAAAGCTTGGCGAGATTGACTTTTTGTGTCAATTTATGTGTTACTGGTTATTGAGTTATTGTGGCACACTGAGACATATCAAACATTGTATATGATGGAAATTAAAGTGGTAATATTGCAAGTGTAGGTTTGTTGATACCTCAAAACATATGGCATTTCAATTTTTAAGCTGAATATGGGATCATTATGCGATCTTCAGCATTCATTTAAGTGTTTTATCGATCACTAGGTAAAACATGATATCTTTGCTAGTATTTGTCCTACCAGATTATACTTTTGGCATGAGATCAAAGCTGAGAGATTGGGCTTTCTTCATCTTGAATTATGATGAAAACAAAACTATTGTCATATTCATCATGTATTGTCATACAAGCATTTATTGTTTATATGGTGTCATACTTCACTAAAGCATATCTTCAGACACAATTAAGACAGACATATCATTTAAAAAGGGAATGATTTGGCACAGAGTTCGCTTTCATTTCATGCCTTATGTGTTTATTTAAGTGAAAAATTGATGATTTACTGAGTCTTTGTATCATGTGGCGAAATCACAGGTTTCGCATTCAGCCATTTCATGAGTTTTATGGTAGGTCAATAAAACTATTGATATGTCATAGCAAGTCCCAGTTTTTTTACTGTTACCAGTTATAATTGTAATCTAGACATCCCAAGGTTTCCAGTGATACCAAATTTATAGGGTTGTGGGGGGGTGCACACGTGACTATCCTAGCCCGTGGCCTATATCAATATGAAGTTGGTGCACCCCTGCATAACACAAATTCATTATTGTTGGCATGTATTTTTTCCTCAACATACTATAATATCACAAAATGCAGATCCACATACCTGAGAGTGAAAGTTAGCGATCGTGGTAGTCTCTATATCTTTCTTGCCCAGAATCTCCATTTTGACTGGCGTGTTGGGAAAATTGAACGCAAAATAATCCAAGAAGTCGGGCAGATAATTAGCAGCTCCGTGGATTACAGACAGGGCATATTTGGACGCTCCTTTTGGGTGCTCTGTGAAGGCCAAGTCTAGGTACTCCTGAGCGAACGCCTCCAGCTCCTCCGCGCTCAGACAGGCCAGTTCGTCAGCGTATGCGTGCAGGACAAACCCCCCTCCGTTGGGCTGTCTCTCCTCGTGAAGAAAGCGGCCAAACCTGGAGGTGGTCTGGAGACAGGAGCTGCGGATATAGTGCTCTTGATGGGAGATGAAGTGTGTGTGACCCAGTTTCAGTGCGTGGAGATAGGGGATATGGCTTTCAATGGTCCTCCCTCCTCTCTTCACAGGCCAGTCTTGAGTTCTGCACAGTTTGAGGTCCGTCTGCACCTCTTTATTCAGGAGGTATCTGACTTTTTTAACACTGCGCTCCTCCTCACGATGCTTCTTCTTCTTCTTTTTCTTCTTGAGCAGGTACTCCTCCAGTGTTTGAGACTTAAGGTTTTCATTGTGGGGTTTTGGCTCTAGAAATAAACAAAAATTAATTCTTGTGAGATTTATGCCATGTTAGAATAAAATACTTGGAGTTGTGTTTTGTTTCATTCACACATGTTTGAGTAATTCTTTATTATTAGTCTGTCTACATCTCCAAAGCTCAAAATGCTCTGTTCCACCTTGTGATGTCATGCAGTGGTAGTTTTCAATTTAACACCAACCTTTTACCTTTTGTTCAAGAGAAATTGACAATACCAGAGTTTAAGCCATCCAAATGACTCTAGTGAAGGTGTATTGAGTTTAAAAAACACAGTGGAGCACTTCCTGTATTACCACATGACATCACAAGCTGAAACAGATTATTTTCCATTTGAGAGAACCCTAAATATGCAGTTTGTGTGTTCAACATGTGTGAATGAAACAAAACACAACTCCAGGTCTGTTTGTGATGAGGAAACAATTATAAAAGAGATCACTGCAATATGGGCCCTTTAACAAGTTGTGATAATGGTTTGCCATGCGCAGTACAAACAGGGTGCGTTCACATAACATCATAATATTCTAGAAGCACTATAACCTAGTTTAAAGGAGCAGGAGTCAAATTTGCAGTTTAACAGATCAGATTACATCAGATTACTGGGAAACAAAAACTGACACAAAGCTTAACCTATTCTTTGTCAGTATAAATACACGGGGAACAAGGGAATAATGTTTTTCACAATAGCAACAAAAAGTGGTGCCATTATTCAACCCTAAACACGCACTTATTATCAGCTGAAAGAACTTTGTTTGTGGTGCCAAACTCCTGCAAATAATGAAAGATTCATCATTAGTAGATTGTAAATTTGGACATTTCTTGCAAAAAACAGTGAATAGTAAAGCGCTCCTGACCTCCATATGAAATTATATTAAAAAATGTAGAATACAACTTATTACTATTTAATATCTTGGGAAATTGGGACATATCTTAATTGAGGTCGCCAGCTGCACGAAACATCTTTCTGTGCCAGGTGCCCTTCCAGTTGCAATCAGCCACTTATTATCAGCTACTATGACTTATTATGACTGGAAATATGTGGAAACCCTTAACTCACTGTGTGCAAGATTATTGCGATCATCATGTGATAAAACTGCATTAGCTGTTTACACAACACCTCGTGCATACCTGTATTGTTGCAGAGGGCTGTAACAAATTCAATATTTTCAAAACCTCATAATACACACATTCATGGTCATTACAAATGTTATACTTTAATGCCTACTATAGTTTTATTACCAGATGTAGCCTATTAGAAGGTGCACTATGTAACTTTTTGGTTCTATGGTTATATCATTGCTCTACCTTACATTTATTCAACTACATGTGGTTTTATAGCTCAAAAATACCTAGAAAAACAGGCATTCTGACACAGATCCACAGATCTGACCTGTAACGTGGTCTGGTTTGGTCTCCATGTAGTTAGAAAGGTTTGATACTATACTGTGAAACATTCCAAAGTAATAACATTTCCATGAAGAAAAGCATCTGATGGACCCACCACCAGAAAAGTTAAACGATGCAGCTTTAAATGAGCCAACTCACCTTTCTTTTTCTTGACTTCGGGGATCTTTAAGTTTCTCTCTGCATTTTCCTTCTTCACTTTGAGTTTGAGCTCCTCTCCCTTCTTCTCCCGGTGTTTCTCTTTAAACTGTGCGTCCTTGGCCTTGACCATTTTGAGCGGCGTGAATGAAAAGAGCGCCGCTGGCTCTGTGGGCACCGGGCGCTTCTTGGGCACCTGCTCCGTGGGGGTCTTCCTCTGAGGCGCAGCGGCGTTAGAGGGAGGTGTGGCGGGCTGCGGGCTCTTCTTCGTCCCGATGCCCTGGTTCTGGTGGTTATGGGAGTGGTGGTGCAGCGCATGTTTGTCGCTGAAGTGCCGGTGGACTGAAGCTGGAGCGGGAGCTGGAGCGACACAAGCGGCGTTCGGCTGCAGCTTGTGCGGCTTGTGCGCCCGGTGCTCAGCGTGTGATCTGTGGTGGTGATGATGATGGAGCTTGACTTTCTTCGCCTCTTTCTCCCGTTTGTCCGCGGACGGTGACAAGGGTCTCTTCTTTTTCTTCTCTTTTATGAATCTATCCAAACAGTCCCTCACCCTTTCTTCTCCTACTTTTACACGGAGCAAGTCGACTTGAGCTGCCATCTTTGCACGTACAGTTCATTTAAAGCACTCAAACTCTTTCTGCGCAGGTGCTCCCAAAATTGTAGTCCTTTTTCTGTCAATTTGTAGTCCTCGCCTGCGTGAATCCTCTGTGCGCGCATGCGTAAAACATGGCATCATGGGTTGAGTAGTTTTCCGAAGGCGCTTAGCTTCATGGGAGTTGTAGTCTATAGAGACAGCTGCGTGCAGCCCCGCACGCACGCATTTCTGTCTCAGCTGACGTCATGGTTAAATTGGGCACACACGCGGAGAGAGAAAGAGAGAAAGAGCGAAAGAGAGAGAGAAAGAGAGAGAAAGAGCGAAAGAGAGAGAAAGAGAGAGAAGGAGCGAAAGAGAGCGAAAGAGCGAAAGAGAGAGAAAGAGAGAGAAAGAGCGAAAGAGAGCGAAAGAGCGAAAGAGAGAGAAAGAGCGAAAGAGAGAGAAAGAGAGAGAAGGAGCGAAAGAGAGCGAAAGAGCGAAAGAGAGAGAAAGAGAGAGAAAGAGCGAAAGAGAGCGAAAGAGCGAAAGAGAGAGAAAGAGAGAGAGAGAGAGAAAGAGAGCGAAAGAGAGAGAGAGAAAGAGCGAAAGAGAGAGAAAGAGCGAAAGAGAGAGAAAGAGCGAAAGAGAGAGAAAGAGAGAGAAAGAGCGAAAGAGAGAGAAAGAGAGAGAAAGAGAGAGAAAGAGCGAAAGAGAGAGAAAGAGAGAGAAAGAGAGAGAGAAAGAGAGAAAGGGAGAGAAAAAGAGAGAGAAAGAGCGAAAGAGCGAAAGAGAGAGAAAGAGAGAGAAAAAGAGAGAAAGAGCGAAAGAGAGAGAGAAAGAGAGAGAGAGAGAAAGAGCGAAAGAGAGAGAGAGAGAAAGAGCGAAAGAGAGAGAGAGAGAAAGAGAGAGAGAAAGAGCGAAAAAGAGCGAAAGAGAGAGAAAGAGCGCAGTCCTGTCCGCGCTGAACCGCGGCTGTGCAGACCGAGAGTTTGTGTCGACTACAGTAATGACACATTACTAGTAACACCATTATTTTACACACATTATAGCTATTTTATATGCAGCTTAAACTACTTACCTACAACTTTACTTACACTTAAATTACTTCTCTTGTTTGATATAAATTAGAATTGACTTAAGTTTACAACACAAAATGTTATAAATGAATCACTTTGAAACTTGATTTTATTCAGTAAACCTTTATTTCAGTGCATGAACAGAATGCCATGACCAGATTATATCTATCCACCCATTTTGTATCAGTCCCTTAAAAAAATAATGAAACGATTTACATAGGATTCTTATGCATGAAGGCAATTTTATACAGGTGCTGTACAATTTATAAACATTTACAACTACCATGATGTCAAAACTAAAACTTTTCATAGAGATTGAAGCAATGCAAGGCCACAGTATCATAAACAGTTAACAGCATGGATAAGAAGAGGGAATACAGTAGCCCAAAATATCAAAAATAATCATGTACGTGGACTATCGTTGAAGGAGATGCAAGTGCACAGGCAATGGAATGAATGAGCCACTAGATGTCGCTCTACTCCACACATCTACAGTCCAAATCAAGCCTCGTCTCCCTATAACTTCATATAACAACTTCAAACCAGTTTTCCCCAGTTATAAAATCCTTCAGAAAACAACACAAACTTCATTACACCTAAAAGTGACAGGCATTATCTTTGTTCATAAAAAATATTACATGTTTAGTCACATTTCGGGCCAAAAATTAAATAAGAACCTTGATCAAAAATAAGTCTAGAGGTTAAAATGGAAGCAAGCAATGTGTGTCGTGTTTTGTGCTAGTAAAAATATATTTCACATAAGATGAAGTTTACACTAGTTACAATCAAGCTTCCGATTCAAATCATTTACAGTAGGCTACTTCATTATTTGTGTAATTACTTGGTTAAATAATAGCTGTGAATATTGTCAATGCTACAAAATATACACAGGGCCTATAGAAGGAAGCGGACACACAGTGGATGAACCGAGCTTGTGTGGCCATTTGAAAACACTGTAATAGGATGTATAGTTTGAGACAAAACAATATATTTTCTAGCTGTAAAAATTGAAACAAATTACTCTCGTTTTAATTTATACATTATCTGAATAAATTACAATATTATGCTCTTTATATTAACACACAGGAAACGAACATATTTAGAACCACAAGTATCTGGTCTGTTGATTGATGCATATAAAGCTTGTGAGGGCTTGTCTCACCGCACGTTAAAGAGAATGCATTCAGTCTATTACAGAAGTGCAGTCAAAAACTCCAAAAGAAGACACACACACACAAAAAGAGTGCCATTTTTGTAGTCCGAACTCTAATTAAAAGGTGCACTGCGGAATTTATCTGGTGGACGGTATGCAGTTTTCTTGTCTCCGTGGAAAATGCTTTGGTTAGAATGTTACACATTATGGCGTCAAACGTGTCAATCTTCATGGTGAGAAGTAAGTAGGTCAATTTACAGGTCGTATCTGTGGAGAGGCAAGCCTGCTTAGTGTAAGGATGCGTGTTTTTCAAGGTGTATTTCAGTAATAAAATCACTTCAATCAAAATATTACTCAAGTATGCTGCTTGAAAAGTACTCAGAAAAGCAGAAAAGTCTTTAAAAAATACTCAAGTAAAGGTAACTGCGTAAATGTAACTGAATACTACCCATCTTGCATATTGTGGAACATTTCTGACAAAGCAATAACATCTCCACGGAGACAAGCAGGTGGCATCGTAGTGCACCTTTAATCGGTTGTAGACGTTCCCCAAACCTTCATTTTGTAAAAAGTGAAATTCTTCATCACCAAAGTTAAAGTTCACAGTGTCTGCGATGAGGAGCAGTTTCTTCTTTCTTCATCATGGCACAAAATCCCCTAAAAAGAATTCAAAACTCATGCGTGGAAGGTGAGCAGACCAAGGCAGACTGAGTGAAAAGTGAACAACAACGGTTACACAGTGATTTGTCTAAAAATATATATATGTATAACTTGCTACTTCGTGTGTCTGTCATTTTAAAAGGCTCAGATTAGATTCCTTCATAGGCTCCATCCATCTGGGACTGGATTTTCGCAGTGCTCGGGACCTTCCACGGACCTGGGGTTATCTGCGCCTTCTTCGTAGTACTAGCAGAAGTAGTAGTAGTAGTAGTTGTAGTAATCCCATTGGTCAAGCTCGGATCCTGGACGCTACTACTTGACCCTCTTGGCTCTTTCCGAACTATTTCTTCATTATAATTCCGATATTCTCTCTCTCTCCTCCCTCTCCGCTCAAGTGTCCCTCCTTCTCCTTCAGAAGAAACCCTCTCCCTGGATTTATAAACATCTGGATCTGCGTTTTTGTTCTTTCGGCGTTCGTTCGTCAGTTTTGATATCTCTCCCAAATCTTCGCTGTATCTCCACTCGTCCGTAGGGGGTCTGTACGGCTGCTGCCCGCCTGGACGCCTTGGACTTGGGGGATCGTTTTCATTCTTAGACCCCTTCTTGGGACTAGCCGAAAGCCTCTCCTTTTGCCCCCGCTCTCTCCTCTCCGAAGTCACATCTTCCAAGGAGCCGCTCGATTTTTCCGTCTTTCTAGGACTGTGTGAACGTTCCCCATACTCAAATTTGCCTTCGGTATACTTTTGCGGGCTAGCTGGTTTGGTAGTTTTTCTGTTAGGAGAGCTTGGGACGGTGGTGTGGTTGTGTCTAGATCGGGTTCCAGAGAATTCGTCATTGATTTTGGAGTTGGGAGAGACTTCAGCGAAGGAGGAAGAGGAGGGAGAGGCTGGAGAGGAAGGCCCATCTGAAGTGGAGAGTCTAGGGAAGCTTGAGGTTTGAGTGGTTACTTTGTCCTTGGAACCTAAAACATGAATAAACAAATGAGTAACTTTTACATTTTACATAAAGACATATAGGTATATAAGGTCAATAAATTAAAATATTGGGAAAAGATCATTTGTTTTAGTAGTTCAATCAGTACATTTTTAGGACACACAGGTTATAATACAGTTAAATACATACCAAGCCTTTAATATTATGAAAAAAGGATGACGTAATAATGTTATTTTTAGTTTAATCCTTAGATCTAATATAGAAACATCAAATCATTATAGTAGAGGGTCCACCACCTGCATGTCTCTATGAATATGTTTCAAAATGTCCCACAGTATGGCATTTAACACATTTACCTCTACGGAGAAAAGCAGTTGGCACCACTAGGCTGAGTTATAGGTCTAATCTGCGGAGAGGCGACTCTGCTCACTGTAAGGCTGCATGCTTTTCAAGGTATTTTTAAGCAATAAAACCACCTCTCCTAGATAGACACGTTTAATGCCATACTGTAGAACATTTCAGACAAAACTGTAAACATCTCCATAGAGACAAGCAGGAGATGGACCATCCACCCAAAAAGTTGCTTGAAGTTTTAGGTCGGATGCCCTTCCAACAGCATATTGTGGCTGAAGTAGGCAATGTCAGTGAAGTGTCTTGCCTAGGGACAAAACAACAGAATGCTTGGGCAAGGGTTGAACCAACAACATTCATAACAGAATGTATTGACATGCATTTGAAAACAATGAGCCTAACCAACCATCACTGTTACTTTAATAGTACATTTAATAATAAACTTTTAATTTAAAGGTCCTATATTACACAAAATGGACTCGTGTGAGCTTTAAGCCATGTTATAATGTTTTTACCTCATCAAAAACATACCCGGAGTTGTGTTTTGTTTGTTATTTACATATGTTGGAGTAATCTTTTATTACTAGTCTGTCTACATCTCCAAGGTGGAACAGAGCGTTTCCGTTTGAGAGAAGAAATCAGCCTAAATATGCAGGATTTGTATGTTAAACACAAATGAAACAAAACACAACTCCAGGCATGTTTTTGATGAGAATTGAACATTATAACATAGATCAGAAAATAGCGTAATATAGAGCCTTTAATTTATTTTTTGAGCTATGTAAAGTGTTGTATTCAGTGTTTGTGACAATTTTAGTGAATGGCTGGTCAGGCTAATTAGCAAATGAACTTAAGTCATGCGAAAAGCACCAAAAGTACCTCCTGAAAGTAATTTAAAACGCCTCTAAACACTGGTCTTATTTATGTTTCATCCACTGACATAATCAATGCAAAAAGGCTAACATAGTGACAGTTCCATTTTCCTCAGGTCTGATAAGAGCTGCACGAGAAATATGCCACAGACAGAAACAGAGAGAGTGATGGAATTTGGTGGAATGAGATTTTGGATTTCTTGAAGCGAAATCTATATTTATTAGATCGTAAAAAGGAGAAGTGTTAAATTGAGAATGCAGACATATGTTTTGCTATAATGTTTAATAGCTGTTTTTTTTTATTTCATTCATTTTATATATTTGTAATTGATGTATTTTAAGAAGCATCCATAACAGGACCCACTATTTATTCCATTAACAGAATCTGAATTGCCACAGTGAACCAGTAATCACTTTGTTAATCATAATAACTGTTAATTCATAAATTATTCAGCTTTTGTATGCCAGATGCCCTTCCGTTCTGTCACACAAACAGTGACTAGAGTAAGCAATGTCAAAGTGTCTTGCTCAGGGACACAATGACAGTACTGGACAATATTTCAACTCACTGTCTACTAAACTATTTACTTTAAAGGGCCCATATTACGCTATTTTCTGATCTGTTTTATATTGGTGTTTCTGCATCACAAACATATCTGGAGTTGTGTTTTGTTTCATTGTTTCTACATCTATATATCTATATTATCTTTTTAAATATTTTAATTTCCTTTACCCATAATTTTGCATATTAAATCAACATTTTACATATAGCTCTTAGACCACCATACTGTATATCCACGCTTGGAACTGGTGCTACGGCTACTCACTGCTATTTATTTAGTATTTTAATGGAAAAGTACGTAGTAGCAGTAGTATATGTGGTTTTAGTATTATTAATACATGATTGTAGTAATAGTAGTGGTAGCATGTTGCATTAGAAGGGTTAGGGTCACAAAGTACAGCCTTCTCAAGCAATCAAAACATCTTCTTTACCCAAATGACTACTTTCAGAATCATTTACATAATAGTAGACTCGAATGCAAAATAGCTGGTACTTCTCTTGCCTCTAATAGTACTGATAAGTCTATTACTGTGCACAGACTGATGGGGGCGGTGTGAAAGTTGAATGGCACTTGACAAGAAGAAGAGAGTTGAAAGAGTTACCAAAGTTATTATGGACAGACCAAGAAAAGCAGTGACTCAGTCTTTAGTGAAGCTCTGGTTTCATGTAGAAGCACAGGGAGGAGGTGGAAGAGTTCAGACCTACAGGAGGGAGAGAGACAGAGAAAGAGAGACAGAGAGAGAAACAGAGACAGAGACAGAGAGAGCCGTGCTGAGCAGAAATCATCAGGCAAAAAGATACAGAGGTGGGTAGGACTTCGGGTCTAAAAACAATTACAGTAACAATAAAATAATTTGAACTGGAAAACCCTTTGATCATTTTGAAAAGTGCAATTAAAATAGGTGTATACAAATGTGTTTCCTTATTATTACGTTAAAATATTGTATATCGTAATACTTTTCGACTGTACCACTTTTTTATTAATAGTAGTAAATGTGCAGTATTCAGATATTTTTTGTTCTATATTTTTGCCAGCTTTTTGCTCCACTTGAGTCATATTGTTTTGAAGTAACAATACTCTTGACTTACACTTGACTTTTTTTCCTTCTTACAAATACCAGAATATTAAGGTGTTTTCAGTCATCAACACAAAAACGTTATGCCCAGTCAGTTTTCAGTATTTCACCAAATGTTTATTCTCTTCTACTTGAGAAATTATTTTGATCAAGACTTGAGAAATCTAAAGATAGAATATGTTTATCATCTCTACCCATCTCTGAAAGCAAGGCAGATAAAAGCACAATCAAAAATAGAATGAGAGAGACAGGCTGCAGTTCAAACATGCACAGGTCTGTGAGCATCCACACACACACAGCTCTCTATGTGAAACGCGAGGTCCCAAGACTCACTGTGGTCCGGCACTAGGCCCTGGCCTGGTCTCAGCAGCAGGTGGACTTTAGTGCCTCCGGCCTGGATCAGCTCGATGGCTCTGGTGTGAGTGATGCCCTGTGTGGCCTCTCCGTTTATCTCAACTATCTGATCTCCAACCTGCAGTGGAAACAATAAGTCATTAGTTATTTTGAAAATAATTCAGAGTTTAACGCTCAGATTGCAGATTTGTTGACCTGGTTTATAGATAATATCTCTGTAATTACTGAGCATATTGCCTTGTATCCAGAATACACACATATATATATTCTAAATCTGGAGTTCAGATGGGTGTGATTGACAGGTGGATTAACCAATCAGGGACACACTGTCTGTCCATATCAAAACAAATATGGCTGCTTATGGGAAAAAAGAAAGGGCCAGAAAAACATTGCAGATTTCTGGCAATCAGTGAGTGAGGCAACAATAAAATGGGATTAGAAAAGTTAGATTTTATTCAAAATGATGGGTGACCAATGAGCTTCTTGGTTTCACATGCCTCATTGAAATAAACAAATCTGATTGGACATTACTGTCTGACTCTGCCTCGAGACACAACAGAGGGTGTGGTGACCAGACTGATACTTGCCGGGCAACTGGACGTATGCACACAGAAAAAAGTTTGCAGCATAAAGGGATATTTTTTGTGTTGTATAGACATAGACATAATTGAAAGCTCCTCACATGTATCCTGCCGTCTTTAAGCGCAGGTCCATCCTCAGCGAGTCGTAGGATAAACAGGCCCATGTTGTACTCTTTCCCTCCTCTGAGACTGAAGCCAAAGCCTCTGTGACTGCGCTCCAGCTCCACGACAAAACAGCCCTGTACACACACAGCATAACGCACACATTATATCATTATGCTCTATAGCTCTATTTACAGTTCTGCCCATAATTTCACATATTACATTAACCGCCATACTGTATATCCAGGCTTGGAACTGGTGCTACGATTACTCAACTGCAATTTATTTAGTATTTTAATGGAAAAGTATGTAGCAGCAGTAGCATATGTGGTTTTAGTATTATTAATACATTGTACACTGAATGTAGTAATAGTGATGGTAGCATGTTGCACTAGAATCGGCAAGTACAGCCTTCATAAGCAATCAAAATTTCTGTATTACTGAAATAACCATTTTTAGAATCATTTACATAATAATAGACTTGAGTGCAGAATTGCTGGTACTCCTGACTCTAAAAGCACTGATAAGTCTACACACAATAACAGACATTATACCATTCTGCTATATAACTCTACTTAGGGTTCTTACGTCTGTACATGTTTGCAATAGAATAGTGGTAAGCAGGCCACAGGTGTTTGACCTTCTTGACTCCTCCACGTCACTATCAATGTACAAATTTTGATTAAAATTTAAGATAAGACATGTGTCTTTCCTTTGCCCTTTTAAAGAGATAATCGTAACGTAAAACTGATTCTGACCTTCTGGGAGCAGTGTCTTCAAACGCCTTTTTGGCTTCTACCACTCCCATGAACATGATATACTCCTGTTCATTTTACACGTGCATTTCTTAATTGTTTGATTGTCATAAATAATAAATAATAATAATCTATCATATTCATCACATTTTGTAGCTTTGGACTTGCCTGTTTGGGGCCTGACGTGATCATTTGCCCAGTGTCTCTTGAGAGGTTATTGAGCTCCGAGTCGCCATTCCTGAAGAAAAAAAGAGAAAAAATTTTAAAAAAGGGAGGTCTGTCAGTATTGTGCAAAGTATAGTTCACTTAAAGTTTGTCACTGATGTATGAGTGTGCATGTGCAGTACACTATAAACAGCTAAGAGCTCAGCAGGGGAGTGTTTATTCAGTCCTCTCCTACACTTCCACAGTAACAGACTTCATTTTACTGCCTCCAAACACCATAACAAATCCTTCAAAGTGCAGTTTTGCTTGTACAGGGCAGCGGCCGATAACACCAGTGTACTTTAACACTTGGCTGGGCTCATTAGAATGCCTCTGTGACCATATAGCACACTGCAGGACTCTATCTAAGGCCCTGAACAGCTTTGGTTATCACAAAACTGTTTCAACAACAACTGCACCGCTGACAGCCTCTGCTCCCGTCTGCTCTGGTCTGACCTGCACATGGGCCAGAGATTACACTGTAAAATGTCACCTCCATCAGTTCAAATGACCTGAATCAAAATATAAACCTTTTTCTAAGTTTGGTTTAACTAGTTTAAACATTTAAAAACCCCAGCGGCAAGATCACTCTATCATTTCAAATTGAAGTTATCTTGAAAGTGAATGAGAAAAATGTCTTCAACTTAAGTAATAACTTCAAATAACCATGAGTCCAATTAGAACCCTGATAATTGTACTGCACTTAAATGTCATGAAACAAATAAATACACCATTCAAGTCAGTCACACACATAAAGGTGCACTGTGTAACTTTTTCTTGAGAAGGGTCTGCCACCTGCTAGCCTCCATGGAGATAATGTTTCTTTGCCTAGAATGCTCCACAGTGTGGCATTAAACTTCAACGTCATGGAAACAAGCAACACTATGCTAATTTATAGGTCAGATCCATGGAGAGACAAGCCTGCTCACTGCAGTACACAATTTTGACATAGTTTGAATGAATGCAAGACAAATAAGTTTAATGCCATACTGTGGAACATTGCCAGTACATCACAGCAATAATATATCCATGATTAGGGATGCTCCAATCCACCTTTGTCAGTTCTGATACCAGTGTTGGACTTGTCAAAACCTCATCTCGTCAGATCTCAGAAGCTAAGCAGAGGTCAGAGCCGGGCCTGGTCAGTACTTGGATGGGAGATCACTGACAATACCAGGTGCCACAATGGGGCGCCAGTGGCAACAACTGTTGTTGTGTCCTTAGGCAATAAATGCTTGATTGATTAATTAATTAATAATAATAATAATAATTGTGCAAACTTTATGAGATGTTCTAAGCCAAAATCAATCAGCCTGTAAATAGTCTTATTACAGCCCATTAAAGCCAGGGTATCGGCTTAACCAATATCATGGAACCGATACCTGATCCTGCTAATTTTTCAGTATTGGTGCGGATATTCGATATGAGGATAGATATTGTGCATTCCTATCCATGATACAATCAAACAGCAGACCCCTCACCTGAAAGATTACATACATAGTACACCTATAAAATAATACTTCAGTTTCAAATACCAGTAATTTGTGTTCCTGTAGTAGTTTTGCAGAGTTTTGCAGTGTGGGACATGGGTCTAAATGAGGCAGATAGAACACTGTGCGTGGGTGCTCTGATTTCGCGCTGCTGTGAAGGATTAGAAGAGTCTGACACAGGTAATCTGGTTTCAAACTGACAGATCAAAGCGCTGCCCAGTCCTCTCCATTATAATCTCTGTCTCTTTCTTTGCTTCACAGTCCAAACGTATGCACTGGGGATTTACTGTCTGTCCTACAAGTGGAGCAGAGCCGAGGGAGAGTGTTACAGACCTCATGGGGATAGAAGCTCATTTATGGTTCAAGAAGCAAAAACTCGTGTTAAGAGTGTGTTTAATAGAGTTACACTGCACCAAAGGAATTGTAAGTCTTTTATGTCCACATGGTGATGTTGAATATTCCACAATACGGCATTTAACTTTTTGTCTCTAAGTTGCTCAAGTTACAAGTCAGAGCTGTGGAGAGATGACCTTGCTCAAACTGATAACTGAGGAATTTTTGAGCAATTAAAACTCTTGAAATAAATGCAGCTAGATATTATAGATACATTTCATACCATCCTCCATGGAGACAAGCAGGCGACTGACCCACTCAACAGAAAAGTTACATAGTGCACATTTAAAAGTTTGGAAATATGTTGAAACAAGACAAATGATCTCGGCCTATAAGGAAAAATCTAAACCATAATCATATTTGAATAGAACTGTGCAGATATAGGCGTACCTGTCTGGGTGGCTGGGAGGCTGCTGGCCCACGGCTCTGTGCTGAGCTGAGGGGCTGTGTTTGGCCGAGTTGGAACCAGACGGAGGAGTGCTTTCTGTAAACAGCATCAAAACATCAGCTTTAGTCTGACATACAAGAGATATGTATATTTATTTGTATTATTAAAAACACACAGCCTAAAAACTGTCAAACCTCTGCAAATGAATCCTTTGCTGACATGTTTCAATTTTAAACAACAGAAGAAATTTGCTTCCTTTGATAATACATCATTTAAACTGAGAGGGCCATACACAATATAAAACAGATATTTTCTTTTTCTTTTTCTTGCTCCAATACCAATGATTGACACGTAGTGTATTATACAGTCTGCACCTAATGAGGAACAGTCTGTACTAGGTCTGGTCTATGACAAAATATGCATCAAGATTTTACAGTCCATTTAATTTATTTATTTTTTCATAAAATATAAAACGACATCAACAGTGTCTTAAAGTTAAACATACAAGAAATGAATGAAAAGGAGCAGAAATCTTATGATACCTGCTCCTTTTTCCAGACAATACTTAATAACCCAGAGAGTTACTTTAAACATGTCAATACATTTCATTTTCTTTTTCTTTCTCATACTTACTTAAAGAGCTGGATTTTATGTATTTTATCTATTTCTTTTACTTTGATTTCTTCGTCTGTTCCTAAGACTATTCCATAAATGACTTCCACAGCAATGCTTCAGTCCATAACCTTGGTTCTGAATCTTTTTTTTTTTTTTAAACATGTCTTCTGGGTTTTTTGAACATGTCTTTTGATCAATTTGATTACATTTTTTTCTTTATAAACTAACTAAAGTACAGCTTTAGTTCATGGACATAAACAAGACAGACTTTTAATCAGTACCATTTAAAAATCCAATTTAATCCAAAGTCTGAGCTCCAAACCGTATACTTTGACTAACAGAGTACTGGCTGTAGACCACTCCATTAAGAAGACCCAAGCTTATCACTGACTATTTGCACAAATTGGATCTCAGTTTAATTAAAATTTGATTAACTGCACTGCTCTAGTGTCTCTCCAGTAGTAAAAAGGAATTGGAATTAAATAAACAATAAGCAACAATGCAGGTAAACAAGCATGCACTTGATTTAAACGTACCATCCTCGGGGACCACAGTGAGGGTGACGGAGTTGCCCGCCTCCTTGATGAACTGTACGATCTCGTTATGGGAGAGGTTAATGATGGACTGACCGTTCACAGCCGATATCCTGTCTCCCACTTTCATCTGGCCCAGGCGGTCTGTGGGGCTGCCCTCAATGATACGCCCGATTTTGTGTGGGATTACTGAAATATATAAATTCATAAGTTTTATTATAGTGAATCAAGTTATGGCTGGACAATATGACAATAAATAAATAAAAAATTATGCTTTTTTCACTTATTCATTTTTGATTCTATTGTAGGCTTATTTTGTCTTTTTTATCATAATTTTTATTATTATTTTAACTTCACAAACAAAGCAAGCGCCAACAGAAGAGACAACAGCTTGGTCATCTATAATAATATATTATTATAATTAAATAATAATAATAATAATAATAATAATAATAATAATAATAATTATTATTATTATTATTATTATTATTATTAAAAAAATAGGACGTGTTTTCAAAGCACAATGGACAAGATTATAAAAGCAAATACAATTAAAGCTGCCCGTGGCAATGATGGCCCTTGCCCTGGCGCGCATGCCCCTCCTGCACGAATGCGGCATGCTATTGTCCCTTCCTGACAGCTGCCCAGGCCCACAGATCCTCCCTCAGAAAAATTACATAGGGCACCTTTAATTTTTTTTTATTTTTTTTATCATCTTTGCACCCCTGCTGATCAACTGTGAAAAATGCCCCATGTTTTTTTTTTTTTTTTTTTGTAGTCATTCATAGAATGTAATCCCTAAATCTGGTACAAATCCGATAATGTTGACATTTCATGTCTACGGTAGGGGGCACTATAGTGTCACCCCTGTTCAAATGCAATTTCCTACCAAGAAAAAAATAATAAAAAGAATAATAAGAAACTGGACAAAAAACATTAGCTCTCATCAGTCGCCAGTTACAGGCTCGTGCCAATAAATAGAAAACATTAGTCATATGTATTAGTAATATTTAAACATACTGTACATACATAGAGCACACACATTTTCAACACAGATGAATGTAGATGATCTTAAATCCTGTCCTAACACATGGATAATGATGCATTTTTAGTATTTGATGTCAAAATGATATTAATAATATAATATAGTTTCATGGTAAGATGTGTGTATTTATTCCATATATGGTAAGATGTGTGTATTTTTTTCCATATATGGTAAGATGTAGAATGTTTGGTTTGATCACTATGGAAACGAAAAGTTTATTCTAGAGCAACCTCTTGCTTTTGTTCAAAACCTCTCAGCACACTGGTGAACACGCACGCAAACATGGACAGCTCTTCATCTTTCTCTACCAAGCCCTGGTACCTCTACACGTTAGAGGACGACGCCCACCTCTATGATGAGGGCTTCGACCTGGAGGCTCTGCTCTGCCCCACACCAACAGGGAGCGGTCAAGAGCCCCAGGAGAACCAACTGGAGTCTTCCGACATCCAGGAGCCCTCACACCCAGAGGACAGAAGTCTGGTCCAGGTACTTCCACCCCTGGTCCAGGAACTTCCACCCCTGGTCCAGGACCGTCCACCTCTGGTCCAGGACCATCCACTCCTGGAGGAGAGCGCTCCGGTCAGGGCTTTCACAACCAAGCCCTGGTACCTCTACACATTAGAGGACGACGCTCACCTCTACGATGAGGGCTTCGACCTGGAGGCTCTGCTCTGCCCCAAACCAACAGGGAGCGGTCAAGAGCCCCAGGAGACCCAACTGGAGTCTTCCGACATCCAGGAGCCCTCACACCCAGAGGACAGAAGTCTGGTCCAGGTACTTCCACCCCTGGAGGAGAGCGCTCTGGTCAAGGCGCTCTGTGAAGAGTTGGAGCGAGCAAGGGCAGAACTTGCAAATCAGGTCCAAAAAACCAATTCTTTGGACCACAAGCGCAAGTGTCTGGAGAGAATCAACCGAGAAAAAGACTTGGAGTTGAGAAAACTAAACGATTCTCTCCAGAAGAAAAACGAGCAACTGCAAGAGCAGATCAATATACATAAGGAGATCCGGTTCCTGTACGATTCTAAAGGACTGGAAACTGTCCAGCTGAGGCAAGAGCTTGCAGCTTCCAAAAAAGTCCTTGAAAACATGAAGGCACAACTTAAAAAACAGGATAATATCATTGCTGAGATGAACACAAACACAAACAGGGATCCAGAGGCCTGTGGAGACACTCAAACCACTGGTACTGCAGTTGGTGAAGATAAAAACCACAAACACAATGAGGAACCGTTTAGGAAGGTGCAGAAGCTATCTCATGAACTTTTCTCTGCACGAGAGGAGATACGTCTCCTGAAGTTTTGTGGTGAGGGTGAAAGAGCCCAGCCATCCAGCCGCCCAAAACGAGAGAGCGCAATAAAGGAGCAGAGAAGGGTGCTCCAGCGCTACTACGAGCGCTAAAGCCCCTCCAGACATTACCCTTTCCCCTCTGCATTCTGAAAAAATAAAACTTTTGTTTTAACATTATGCTGTTCTCCTAAATGTCTGTGGTAGTTATTCATGTTTATTGTTTCAGATGTCAAAACTTGAATTCACATGCTGCAGTCACTTGATTTTTATTAATTGGTAAAGTGGAAATAGAAATATATAATAATAATAATAATTATTATTATTATTATTATTATTATTATTAAAAAAATAGGACGTGTTTTCAAAGCACAATGGACAAGATTATAAAAGCAAATACAATTAAAGCTGCCCGTGGCAATGATGGCCCTTGCCCTGGCGCGCATGCCCCTCCTGCACAAATGCGGCATGCTATTGTCCCTTCCTGACAGCTGCCCAGGCCCACAGATCCTCCCTCAGAAAAATTACATAGGGCACCTTTAATTTTTTTTTTTTTTTTTTTTATCATCTTTGCACCCCTGCTGATCAACTGTGAAAAATGCCCCATGTTTTTTTTTTTTTTTTTTTTTGTAGTCATTCATAGAATGTAATCCCTAAATCTGGTACAAATCCGATAATGTTGACATTTCATGTCTACGGTAGGGGGCACTATAGTGTCACCCCTGTTCAAATGCAATTTCCTACCAAGAAAAAAAATAATAAAAAGAATAATAAGAAACTGGACAAAAAACATTAGCTCTCATCAGTCGCCAGTTACAGGCTCGTGCCAATAAATAGAAAACATTAGTCATATGTATTAGTAATATTTAAACATACTGTACATACATAGAGCACACACATTTTCAACACAGATGAATGTAGATGATCTTAAATCCTGTCCTAACACATGGATAATGATGCATTTTTAGTATTTGATGTCAAAATGATATTAATAATATAATATAGTTTCATGGTAAGATGTGTGTATTTATTCCATATATGGTAAGATGTGTGTATTTTTTTCCATATATGGTAAGATGTAGAATGTTTGGTTTGATCACTATGGAAACGAAATGTTTATTCTAGAGCAACCTCTTGCTTTTGTTCAAAACCTCTCAGCACACTGGTGAACACGCACGCAAACATGGACAGCTCTTCATCTTTCTCTACCAAGCCCTGGTACCTCTACACGTTAGAGGACGACGCCCACCTCTATGATGAGGGCTTCGACCTGGAGGCTCTGCTCTGCCCCACACCAACAGGGAGCGGTCAAGAGCCCCAGGAGAACCAACTGGAGTCTTCCGACATCCAGGAGCCCTCACACCCAGAGGACAGAAGTCTGGTCCAGGTACTTCCACCCCTGGTCCAGGAACTTCCACCCCTGGTCCAGGACCGTCCACCTCTGGTCCAGGACCATCCACTCCTGGAGGAGAGCGCTCCGGTCAGGGCTTTCACAACCAAGCCCTGGTACCTCTACACATTAGAGGACGACGCTCACCTCTACGATGAGGGCTTCGACCTGGAGGCTCTGCTCTGCCCCAAACCAACAGGGAGCGGTCAAGAGCCCCAGGAGAACCAACTGGAGTCTTCCGACATCCAGGAGCCCTCACACCCAGAGGACAGAAGTCTGGTCCAGGTACTTCCACCCCTGGAGGAGAGCGCTCTGGTCAAGGCGCTCCGTGAAGAGTTGGAGCGAGCAAGGGCAGAACTTGCAAATCAGGTCCAAAAAACCAATTCTTTGGACCACAAGCGCAAGTGTCTGGAGAGAATCAACCGAGAAAAAGACTTGGAGTTGAGAAAACTAAACGATTCTCTCCAGAAGAAAAACGAGCAACTGCAAGAGCAGATCAATATACATAAGGAGATCCGGTTCCTGTACGATTCTAAAGGACTGGAAACTGTCCAGCTGAGGCAAGAGCTTGCAGCTTCCAAAAAAGTCCTTGAAAACATGAAGGCACAACTTAAAAAACAGGATAATATCATTGCTGAGATGAACACAAACACAAACAGGGATCCAGAGGCCTGTGGAGACACTCAAACCACTGGTACTGCAGTTGGTGAAGATAAAAACCACAAACACAATGAGGAACCGTTTAGGAAGGTGCAGAAGCTATCTCATGAACTTTTCTCTGCACGAGAGGAGATACGTCTCCTGAAGTTTTGTGGTGAGGGTGAAAGAGCCCAGCCATCCAGCCGCCCAAAACGAGAGAGCGCAATAAAGGAGCAGAGAAGGGTGCTCCAGCGCTACTACGAGCGCTAAAGCCCCTCCAGACATTACCCTTTCCCCTCTGCATTCTGAAAAAATAAAACTTTTGTTTTAACATTATGCTGTTCTCCTAAATGTCTGTGGTAGTTATTCATGTTTATTGTTTCAGATGTCAAAACTTGAATTCACATGCTGCAGTCACTTGATTTTTATTAATTGGTAAAGTGGAAATAGAAATATATAATAATAATAATAATAATAATTATTATTATTATTATTATTATTAAAAAAATAGGACGTGTTTTCAAAGCACAATGGACAAGATTATAAAAGCAAATACAATTAAAGCTGCCCGTGGCAATGATGGCCCTTGCCCTGGCGCGCATGCCCCTCCTGCACGAATGCGGCATGCTATTGTCCCTTCCTGACAGCTGCCCAGGCCCACAGATCCTCCCTCAGAAAAATTACATAGGGCACCTTTAATTTTTTTTTTTTTTTTTTTTATCATCTTTGCACCCCTGCTGATCAACTGTGAAAAATGCCCCATGTTTTTTTTTTTTTTTTTTTTTGTAGTCATTCATAGAATGTAATCCCTAAATCTGGTACAAATCCGATAATGTTGACATTTCATGTCTACGGTAGGGGGCACTATAGTGTCACCCCTGTTCAAATGCAATTTCCTACCAAGAAAAAAAATAATAAAAAGAATAATAAGAAACTGGACAAAAAACATTAGCTCTCATCAGTCGCCAGTTACAGGCTCGTGCCAATAAATAGAAAACATTAGTCATATGTATTAGTAATATTTAAACATACTGTACATACATAGAGCACACACATTTTCAACACAGATGAATGTAGATGATCTTAAATCCTGTCCTAACACATGGATAATGATGCATTTTTAGTATTTGATGTCAAAATGATATTAATAATATAATATAGTTTCATGGTAAGATGTGTGTATTTATTCCATATATGGTAAGATGTGTGTATTTTTTTCCATATATGGTAAGATGTAGAATGTTTGGTTTGATCACTATGGAAACGAAATGTTTATTCTAGAGCAACCTCTTGCTTTTGTTCAAAACCTCTCAGCACACTGGTGAACACGCACGCAAACATGGACAGCTCTTCATCTTTCTCTACCAAGCCCTGGTACCTCTACACGTTAGAGGACGACGCCCACCTCTATGATGAGGGCTTCAACCTGGAGGCTCTGCTCTGCCCCACACCAACAGGGAGCGGTCAAGAGCCCCAGGAGAACCAACTGGAGTCTTCCGACATCCAGGAGCCCTCACACCCAGAGGACAGAAGTCTGGTCCAGGTACTTCCACCCCTGGTCCAGGAACTTCCACCCCTGGTCCAGGACCGTCCACCTCTGGTCCAGGACCATCCACTCCTGGAGGAGAGCGCTCCGGTCAGGGCTTTCACAACCAAGCCCTGGTACCTCTACACATTAGAGGACGACGCTCACCTCTACGATGAGGGCTTCGACCTGGAGGCTCTGCTCTGCCCCAAACCAACAGGGAGCGGTCAAGAGCCCCAGGAGACCCAACTGGAGTCTTCCGACATCCAGGAGCCCTCACACCCAGAGGACAGAAGTCTGGTCCAGGTACTTCCACCCCTGGAGGAGAGCGCTCTGGTCAAGGCGCTCCGTGAAGAGTTGGAGCGAGCAAGGGCAGAACTTGCAAATCAGGTCCAAAAAACCAATTCTTTGGACCACAAGCGCAAGTGTCTGGAGAGAATCAACCGAGAAAAAGACTTGGAGTTGAGAAAACTAAACGATTCTCTCCAGAAGAAAAACGAGCAACTGCAAGAGCAGATCAATATACATAAGGAGATCCGGTTCCTGTACGATTCTAAAGGACTGGAAACTGTCCAGCTGAGGCAAGAGCTTGCAGCTTCCAAAAAAGTCCTTGAAAACATGAAGGCACAACTTAAAAAACAGGATAATATCATTGCTGAGATGAACACAAACACAAACAGGGATCCAGAGGCCTGTGGAGACACTCAAACCACTGGTACTGCAGTTGGTGAAGATAAAAACCACAAACACAATGAGGAACCGTTTAGGAAGGTGCAGAAGCTATCTCATGAACTTTTCTCTGCACGAGAGGAGATACGTCTCCTGAAGTTTTGTGGTGAGGGTGAAAGAGCCCAGCCATCCAGCCGCCCAAAACGAGAGAGCGCAATAAAGGAGCAGAGAAGGGTGCTCCAGCGCTACTACGAGCGCTAAAGCCCCTCCAGACATTAACCTTTCCCCTCTGCATTCTGAAAAAATAAAACTTTTGTTTTAACATTATGCTGTTCTCCTAAATGTCTGTGGTAGTTATTCATGTTTATTGTTTCAGATGTCAAAACTTGAATTCACATGCTGCAGTCACTTGATTTTTATTAATTGGTAAAGTGGAAATAGAAATATATAATAATAATAATAATAATAATTATTATTATTATTATTATTATTAAAAAAATAGGACGTGTTTTCAAAGCACAATGGACAAGATTATAAAAGCAAATACAATTAAAGCTGCCCGTGGCAATGATGGCCCTTGCCCTGGCGCGCATGCCCCTCCTGCACAAATGCGGCATGCTATTGTCCCTTCCTGACAGCTGCCCAGGCCCACAGATCCTCCCTCAGAAAAATTACATAGGGCACCTTTAATTTTTTTTTTTTTTTTTTTTATCATCTTTGCACCCCTGCTGATCAACTGTGAAAAATGCCCCATGTTTTTTTTTTTTTTTTTTTTGTAGTCATTCATAGAATGTAATCCCTAAATCTGGTACAAATCCGATAATGTTGACATTTCATGTCTACGGTAGGGGGCACTATAGTGTCACCCCTGTTCAAATGCAATTTCCTACCAAGAAAAAAAATAATAAAAAGAATAATAAGAAACTGGACAAAAAACATTAGCTCTCATCAGTCGCCAGTTACAGGCTCGTGCCAATAAATAGAAAACATTAGTCATATGTATTAGTAATATTTAAACATACTGTACATACATAGAGCACACACATTTTCAACACAGATGAATGTAGATGATCTTAAATCCTGTCCTAACACATGGATAATGATGCATTTTTAGTATTTGATGTCAAAATGATATTAATAATATAATATAGTTTCATGGTAAGATGTGTGTATTTATTCCATATATGGTAAGATGTGTGTATTTTTTTCCATATATGGTAAGATGTAGAATGTTTGGTTTGATCACTATGGAAACGAAAAGTTTATTCTAGAGCAACCTCTTGCTTTTGTTCAAAACCTCTCAGCACACTGGTGAACACGCACGCAAACATGGACAGCTCTTCATCTTTCTCTACCAAGCCCTGGTACCTCTACACGTTAGAGGACGACGCCCACCTCTATGATGAGGGCTTCGACCTGGAGGCTCTGCTCTGCCCCACACCAACAGGGAGCGGTCAAGAGCCCCAGGAGAACCAACTGGAGTCTTCCGACATCCAGGAGCCCTCACACCCAGAGGACAGAAGTCTGGTCCAGGTACTTCCACCCCTGGTCCAGGAACTTCCACCCCTGGTCCAGGACCGTCCACCTCTGGTCCAGGACCATCCACTCCTGGAGGAGAGCGCTCCGGTCAGGGCTTTCACAACCAAGCCCTGGTACCTCTACACATTAGAGGACGACGCTCACCTCTACGATGAGGGCTTCGACCTGGAGGCTCTGCTCTGCCCCAAACCAACAGGGAGCGGTCAAGAGCCCCAGGAGACCCAACTGGAGTCTTCCGACATCCAGGAGCCCTCACACCCAGAGGACAGAAGTCTGGTCCAGGTACTTCCACCCCTGGAGGAGAGCGCTCTGGTCAAGGCGCTCCGTGAAGAGTTGGAGCGAGCAAGGGCAGAACTTGCAAATCAGGTCCAAAAAACCAATTCTTTGGACCACAAGCGCAAGTGTCTGGAGAGAATCAACCGAGAAAAAGACTTGGAGTTGAGAAAACTAAACGATTCTCTCCAGAAGAAAAACGAGCAACTGCAAGAGCATATCAATATACATAAGGAGATCCGGTTCCTGTACGATTCTAAAGGACTGGAAACTGTCCAGCTGAGGCAAGAGCTTGCAGCTTCCAAAAAAGTCCTTGAAAACATGAAGGCACAACTTAAAAAACAGGATAATATCATTGCTGAGATGAACACAAACACAAACAGGGATCCAGAGGCCTGTGGAGACACTCAAACCACTGGTACTGCAGTTGGTGAAGATAAAAACCACAAACACAATGAGGAACCGTTTAGGAAGGTGCAGAAGCTATCTCATGAACTTTTCTCTGCACGAGAGGAGATACGTCTCCTGAAGTTTTGTGGTGAGGGTGAAAGAGCCCAGCCATCCAGCCGCCCAAAACGAGAGAGCGCAATAAAGGAGCAGAGAAGGGTGCTCCAGCGCTACTACGAGCGCTAAAGCCCCTCCAGACATTACCCTTTCCCCTCTGCATTCTGAAAAAATAAAACTTTTGTTTTAACATTATGCTGTTCTCCTAAATGTCTGTGGTAGTTATTCATGTTTATTGTTTCAGATGTCAAAACTTGAATTCACATGCTGCAGTCACTTGATTTTTATTAATTGGTAAAGTGGAAATAGAAATATATAATAATAATAATAATAATTATTATTATTATTATTATTATTATTATTATTAAAAAAAATAGGACGTGTTTTCAAAGCACAATGGACAAGATTATAAAAGCAAATACAATTAAAGCTGCCCGTGGCAATGATGGCCCTTGCCCTGGCGCGCATGCCCCTCCTGCACAAATGCGGCATGCTATTGTCCCTTCCTGACAGCTGCCCAGGCCCACAGATCCTCCCTCAGAAAAATTACATAGGGCACCTTTAATTTTTTTTTTTTTTTTTTATCATCTTTGCACCCCTGCTGATCAACTGTGAAAAATGCCCCATGTTTTTTTTTTTTTTTTTTGTAGTCATTCATAGAATGTAATCCCTAAATCTGGTACAAATCCGATAATGTTGACATTTCATGTCTACGGTAGGGGGCACTATAGTGTCACCCCTGTTCAAATGCAATTTCCTACCAAGAAAAAAAATAATAAAAAGAATAATAAGAAACTGGACAAAAAACATTAGCTCTCATCAGTCGCCAGTTACAGGCTCGTGCCAATAAATAGAAAACATTAGTCATATGTATTAGTAATATTTAAACATACTGTACATACATAGAGCACACACATTTTCAACACAGATGAATGTAGATGATCTTAAATCCTGTCCTAACACATGGATAATGATGCATTTTTAGTATTTGATGTCAAAATGATATTAATAATATAATATAGTTTCATGGTAAGATGTGTGTATTTATTCCATATATGGTAAGATGTGTGTATTTTTTTCCATATATGGTAAGATGTAGAATGTTTGGTTTGATCACTATGGAAACGAAATGTTTATTCTAGAGCAACCTCTTGCTTTTGTTCAAAACCTCTCAGCACACTGGTGAACACGCACGCAAACATGGACAGCTCTTCATCTTTCTCTACCAAGCCCTGGTACCTCTACACGTTAGAGGACGACGCCCACCTCTATGATGAGGGCTTCGACCTGGAGGCTCTGCTCTGCCCCACACCAACAGGGAGCGGTCAAGAGCCCCAGGAGAACCAACTGGAGTCTTCCGACATCCAGGAGCCCTCACACCCAGAGGACAGAAGTCTGGTCCAGGTACTTCTACCCCTGGTCCAGGAACTTCCACCCCTGGTCCAGGACCGTCCACCTCTGGTCCAGGACCATCCACTCCTGGAGGAGAGCGCTCCGGTCAGGGCTTTCACAACCAAGCCCTGGTACCTCTACACATTAGAGGACGACGCTCACCTCTACGATGAGGGCTTCGACCTGGAGGCTCTGCTCTGCCCCAAACCAACAGGGAGCGGTCAAGAGCCCCAGGAGACCCAACTGGAGTCTTCCGACATCCAGGAGCCCTCACACCCAGAGGACAGAAGTCTGGTCCAGGTACTTCCACCCCTGGAGGAGAGCGCTCTGGTCAAGGCGCTCCGTGAAGAGTTGGAGCGAGCAAGGGCAGAACTTGCAAATCAGGTCCAAAAAACCAATTCTTTGGACCACAAGCGCAAGTGTCTGGAGAGAATCAACCGAGAAAAAGACTTGGAGTTGAGAAAACTAAACGATTCTCTCCAGAAGAAAAACGAGCAACTGCAAGAGCAGATCAATATACATAAGGAGATCCGGTTCCTGTACGATTCTAAAGGACTGGAAACTGTCCAGCTGAGGCAAGAGCTTGCAGCTTCCAAAAAAGTCCTTGAAAACATGAAGGCACAACTTAAAAAACAGGATAATATCATTGCTGAGATGAACACAAACACAAACAGGGATCCAGAGGCCTGTGGAGACACTCAAACCACTGGTACTGCAGTTGGTGAAGATAAAAACCACAAACACAATGAGGAACCGTTTAGGAAGGTGCAGAAGCTATCTCATGAACTTTTCTCTGCACGAGAGGAGATACGTCTCCTGAAGTTTTGTGGTGAGGGTGAAAGAGCCCAGCCATCCAGCCGCCCAAAACGAGAGAGCGCAATAAAGGAGCAGAGAAGGGTGCTCCAGCGCTACTACGAGCGCTAAAGCCCCTCCAGACATTACCCTTTCCCCTCTGCATTCTGAAAAAATAAAACTTTTGTTTTAACATTATGCTGTTCTCCTAAATGTCTGTGGTAGTTATTCATGTTTATTGTTTCAGATGTCAAAACTTGAATTCACATGCTGCAGTCACTTGATTTTTATTAATTGGTAAAGTGGAAATAGAAATATATATTAATAATAATAATAATAATAATAATAATAATAATAATAATAATAATTATTATTATTATTATTATTATTAAAAAAATAGGACGTGTTTTCAAAGCACAATGGACAAGATTATAAAAGCAAATACAATTAAAGCTGCCCGTGGCAATGATGGCCCTTGCCCTGGCGCGCATGCCCCTCCTGCACGAATGCGGCATGCTATTGTCCCTTCCTGACAGCTGCCCAGGCCCACAGATCCTCCCTCAGAAAAATTACATAGGGCACCTTTAATTTTTTTTTTTTTTTTTTATCATCTTTGCACCCCTGCTGATCAACTGTGAAAAATGCCCCATGTTTTTTTTTTTTTTTTTTTTGTAGTCATTCATAGAATGTAATCCCTAAATCTGGTACAAATCCGATAATGTTGACATTTCATGTCTACGGTAGGGGGCACTATAGTGTCACCCCTGTTCAAATGCAATTTCCTACCAAGAAAAAAAATAATAAAAAGAATAATAAGAAACTGGACAAAAAACATTAGCTCTCATCAGTCGCCAGTTACAGGCTCGTGCCAATAAATAGAAAACATTAGTCATATGTATTAGTAATATTTAAACATACTGTACATACATAGAGCACACACATTTTCAACACAGATGAATGTAGATGATCTTAAATCCTGTCCTAACACATGGATAATGATGCATTTTTAGTATTTGATGTCAAAATGATATTAATAATATAATATAGTTTCATGGTAAGATGTGTGTATTTATTCCATATATGGTAAGATGTGTGTATTTTTTTCCATATATGGTAAGATGTAGAATGTTTGGTTTGATCACTATGGAAACGAAAAGTTTATTCTAGAGCAACCTCTTGCTTTTGTTCAAAACCTCTCAGCACACTGGTGAACACGCACGCAAACATGGACAGCTCTTCATCTTTCTCTACCAAGCCCTGGTACCTCTACACGTTAGAGGACGACGCCCACCTCTATGATGAGGGCTTCGACCTGGAGGCTCTGCTCTGCCCCACACCAACAGGGAGCGGTCAAGAGCCCCAGGAGAACCAACTGGAGTCTTCCGACATCCAGGAGCCCTCACACCCAGAGGACAGAAGTCTGGTCCAGGTACTTCCACCCCTGGTCCAGGAACTTCCACCCCTGGTCCAGGACCGTCCACCTCTGGTCCAGGACCATCCACTCCTGGAGGAGAGCGCTCCGGTCAGGGCTTTCACAACCAAGCCCTGGTACCTCTACACATTAGAGGACGACGCTCACCTCTACGATGAGGGCTTCGACCTGGAGGCTCTGCTCTGCCCCAAACCAACAGGGAGCGGTCAAGAGCCCCAGGAGACCCAACTGGAGTCTTCCGACATCCAGGAGCCCTCACACCCAGAGGACAGAAGTCTGGTCCAGGTACTTCCACCCCTGGAGGAGAGCGCTCTGGTCAAGGCGCTCCGTGAAGAGTTGGAGCGAGCAAGGGCAGAACTTGCAAATCAGGTCCAAAAAACCAATTCTTTGGACCACAAGCGCAAGTGTCTGGAGAGAATCAACCGAGAAAAAGACTTGGAGTTGAGAAAACTAAACGATTCTCTCCAGAAGAAAAACGAGCAACTGCAAGAGCAGATCAATATACATAAGGAGATCCGGTTCCTGTACGATTCTAAAGGACTGGAAACTGTCCAGCTGAGGCAAGAGCTTGCAGCTTCCAAAAAAGTCCTTGAAAACATGAAGGCACAACTTAAAAAACAGGATAATATCATTGCTGAGATGAACACAAACACAAACAGGGATCCAGAGGCCTGTGGAGACACTCAAACCACTGGTACTGCAGTTGGTGAAGATAAAAACCACAAACACAATGAGGAACCGTTTAGGAAGGTGCAGAAGCTATCTCATGAACTTTTCTCTGCACGAGAGGAGATACGTCTCCTGAAGTTTTGTGGTGAGGGTGAAAGAGCCCAGCCATCCAGCCGCCCAAAACGAGAGAGCGCAATAAAGGAGCAGAGAAGGGTGCTCCAGCGCTACTACGAGCGCTAAAGCCCCTCCAGACATTACCCTTTCCCCTCTGCATTCTGAAAAAATAAAACTTTTGTTTTAACATTATGCTGTTCTCCTAAATGTCTGTGGTAGTTATTCATGTTTATTGTTTCAGATGTCAAAACTTGAATTCACATGCTGCAGTCACTTGATTTTTATTAATTGGTAAAGTGGAAATAGAAATATATAATAATAATAATAATAATAATAATTATTATTATTATTATTATTAAAAAAAATAGGACGTGTTTTCAAAGCACAATGGACAAGATTATAAAAGCAAATACAATTAAAGCTGCCCGTGGCAATGATGGCCCTTGCCCTGGCGCGCATGCCCCTCCTGCACGAATGCGGCATGCTATTGTCCCTTCCTGACAGCTGCCCAGGCCCACAGATCCTCCCTCAGAAAAATTACATAGGGCACCTTTAATTTTTTTTTTTTTTTTTTATCATCTTTGCACCCCTGCTGATCAACTGTGAAAAATGCCCCATGTTTTTTTTTTTTTTTTTTGTAGTCATTCATAGAATGTAATCCCTAAATCTGGTACAAATCCGATAATGTTGACATTTCATGTCTACGGTAGGGGGCACTATAGTGTCACCCCTGTTCAAATGCAATTTCCTACCAAGAAAAAAAATAATAAAAAGAATAATAAGAAACTGGACAAAAAACATTAGCTCTCATCAGTCGCCAGTTACAGGCTCGTGCCAATAAATAGAAAACATTAGTCATATGTATTAGTAATATTTAAACATACTGTACATACATAGAGCACACACATTTTCAACACAGATGAATGTAGATGATCTTAAATCCTGTCCTAACACATGGATAATGATGCATTTTTAGTATTTGATGTCAAAATGATATTAATAATATAATATAGTTTCATGGTAAGATGTGTGTATTTATTCCATATATGGTAAGATGTGTGTATTTTTTTCCATATATGGTAAGATGTAGAATGTTTGGTTTGATCACTATGGAAACGAAATGTTTATTCTAGAGCAACCTCTTGCTTTTGTTCAAAACCTCTCAGCACACTGGTGAACACGCACGCAAACATGGACAGCTCTTCATCTTTCTCTACCAAGCCCTGGTACCTCTACACGTTAGAGGACGACGCCCACCTCTATGATGAGGGCTTCGACCTGGAGGCTCTGCTCTGCCCCACACCAACAGGGAGCGGTCAAGAGCCCCAGGAGAACCAACTGGAGTCTTCCGACATCCAGGAGCCCTCACACCCAGAGGACAGAAGTCTGGTCCAGGTACTTCTACCCCTGGTCCAGGAACTTCCACCCCTGGTCCAGGACCGTCCACCTCTGGTCCAGGACCATCCACTCCTGGAGGAGAGCGCTCCGGTCAGGGCTTTCACAACCAAGCCCTGGTACCTCTACACATTAGAGGACGACGCTCACCTCTACGATGAGGGCTTCGACCTGGAGGCTCTGCTCTGCCCCAAACCAACAGGGAGCGGTCAAGAGCCCCAGGAGACCCAACTGGAGTCTTCCGACATCCAGGAGCCCTCACACCCAGAGGACAGAAGTCTGGTCCAGGTACTTCCACCCCTGGAGGAGAGCGCTCTGGTCAAGGCGCTCCGTGAAGAGTTGGAGCGAGCAAGGGCAGAACTTGCAAATCAGGTCCAAAAAACCAATTCTTTGGACCACAAGCGCAAGTGTCTGGAGAGAATCAACCGAGAAAAAGACTTGGAGTTGAGAAAACTAAACGATTCTCTCCAGAAGAAAAACGAGCAACTGCAAGAGCAGATCAATATACATAAGGAGATCCGGTTCCTGTACGATTCTAAAGGACTGGAAACTGTCCAGCTGAGGCAAGAGCTTGCAGCTTCCAAAAAAGTCCTTGAAAACATGAAGGCACAACTTAAAAAACAGGATAATATCATTGCTGAGATGAACACAAACACAAACAGGGATCCAGAGGCCTGTGGAGACACTCAAACCACTGGTACTGCAGTTGGTGAAGATAAAAACCACAAACACAATGAGGAACCGTTTAGGAAGGTGCAGAAGCTATCTCATGAACTTTTCTCTGCACGAGAGGAGATACGTCTCCTGAAGTTTTGTGGTGAGGGTGAAAGAGCCCAGCCATCCAGCCGCCCAAAACGAGAGAGCGCAATAAAGGAGCAGAGAAGGGTGCTCCAGCGCTACTACGAGCGCTAAAGCCCCTCCAGACATTACCCTTTCCCCTCTGCATTCTGAAAAAATAAAACTTTTGTTTTAACATTATGCTGTTCTCCTAAATGTCTGTGGTAGTTATTCATGTTTATTGTTTCAGATGTCAAAACTTGAATTCACATGCTGCAGTCACTTGATTTTTATTAATTGGTAAAGTGGAAATAGAAATATATAATAATAATAATTATTATTATTATTATTATTATTATTATTATTAATAAAATAGGACGTGTTTTCAAAGCACAATGGACAAGATTATAAAAGCAAATACAATTAAAGCTGCCCGTGGCAATGATGGCCCTTGCCCTGGCGCGCATGCCCCTCCTGCACAAATGCGGCATGCTATTGTCCCTTCCTGACAGCTGCCCAGGCCCACAGATCCTCCCTCAGAAAAATTACATAGGGCACCTTTAATTTTTTTTTTTTTTTTTTTTATCATCTTTGCACCCCTGCTGATCAACTGTGAAAAATGCCCCATGTTTTTTTTTTTTTTTTTTGTAGTCATTCATAGAATGTAATCCCTAAATCTGGTACAAATCCGATAATGTTGACATTTCATGTCTACGGTAGGGGGCACTATAGTGTCACCCCTGTTCAAATGCAATTTCCTACCAAGAAAAAAAATAATAAAAAGAATAATAAGAAACTGGACAAAAAACATTAGCTCTCATCAGTCGCCAGTTACAGGCTCGTGCCAATAAATAGAAAACATTAGTCATATGTATTAGTAATATTTAAACATACTGTACATACATAGAGCACACACATTTTCAACACAGATGAATGTAGATGATCTTAAATCCTGTCCTAACACATGGATAATGATGCATTTTTAGTATTTGATGTCAAAATGATATTAATAATATAATATAGTTTCATGGTAAGATGTGTGTATTTATTCCATATATGGTAAGATGTGTGTATTTTTTTCCATATATGGTAAGATGTAGAATGTTTGGTTTGATCACTATGGAAACGAAATGTTTATTCTAGAGCAACCTCTTGCTTTTGTTCAAAACCTCTCAGCACACTGGTGAACACGCACGCAAACATGGACAGCTCTTCATCTTTCTCTACCAAGCCCTGGTACCTCTACACGTTAGAGGACGACGCCCACCTCTATGATGAGGGCTTCGACCTGGAGGCTCTGCTCTGCCCCACACCAACAGGGAGCGGTCAAGAGCCCCAGGAGAACCAACTGGAGTCTTCCGACATCCAGGAGCCCTCACACCCAGAGGACAGAAGTCTGGTCCAGGTACTTCCACCCCTGGTCCAGGAACTTCCACCCCTGGTCCAGGACCGTCCACCTCTGGTCCAGGACCATCCACTCCTGGAGGAGAGCGCTCCGGTCAGGGCTTTCACAACCAAGCCCTGGTACCTCTACACATTAGAGGACGACGCTCACCTCTACGATGAGGGCTTCGACCTGGAGGCTCTGCTCTGCCCCAAACCAACAGGGAGCGGTCAAGAGCCCCAGGAGACCCAACTGGAGTCTTCCGACATCCAGGAGCCCTCACACCCAGAGGACAGAAGTCTGGTCCAGGTACTTCCACCCCTGGAGGAGAGCGCTCTGGTCAAGGCGCTCCGTGAAGAGTTGGAGCGAGCAAGGGCAGAACTTGCAAATCAGGTCCAAAAAACCAATTCTTTGGACCACAAGCGCAAGTGTCTGGAGAGAATCAACCGAGAAAAAGACTTGGAGTTGAGAAAACTAAACGATTCTCTCCAGAAGAAAAACGAGCAACTGCAAGAGCAGATCAATATACATAAGGAGATCCGGTTCCTGTACGATTCTAAAGGACTGGAAACTGTCCAGCTGAGGCAAGAGCTTGCAGCTTCCAAAAAAGTCCTTGAAAACATGAAGGCACAACTTAAAAAACAGGATAATATCATTGCTGAGATGAACACAAACACAAACAGGGATCCAGAGGCCTGTGGAGACACTCAAACCACTGGTACTGCAGTTGGTGAAGATAAAAACCACAAACACAATGAGGAACCGTTTAGGAAGGTGCAGAAGCTATCTCATGAACTTTTCTCTGCACGAGAGGAGATACGTCTCCTGAAGTTTTGTGGTGAGGGTGAAAGAGCCCAGCCATCCAGCCGCCCAAAACGAGAGAGCGCAATAAAGGAGCAGAGAAGGGTGCTCCAGCGCTACTACGAGCGCTAAAGCCCCTCCAGACATTAACCTTTCCCCTCTGCATTCTGAAAAAATAAAACTTTTGTTTTAACATTATGCTGTTCTCCTAAATGTCTGTGGTAGTTATTCATGTTTATTGTTTCAGATGTCAAAACTTGAATTCACATGCTGCAGTCACTTGATTTTTATTAATTGGTAAAGTGGAAATAGAAATATATAATAATAATAATAATAATTATTATTATTATTATTATTATTATTATTAAAAAAAATAGGACGTGTTTTCAAAGCACAATGGACAAGATTATAAAAGCAAATACAATTAAAGCTGCCCGTGGCAATGATGGCCCTTGCCCTGGCGCGCATGCCCCTCCTGCACAAATGCGGCATGCTATTGTCCCTTCCTGACAGCTGCCCAGGCCCACAGATCCTCCCTCAGAAAAATTACATAGGGCACCTTTAATTTTTTTTTTTTTTTTTTATCATCTTTGCACCCCTGCTGATCAACTGTGAAAAATGCCCCATGTTTTTTTTTTTTTTTTTTGTAGTCATTCATAGAATGTAATCCCTAAATCTGGTACAAATCCGATAATGTTGACATTTCATGTCTACGGTAGGGGGCACTATAGTGTCACCCCTGTTCAAATGCAATTTCCTACCAAGAAAAAAAATAATAAAAAGAATAATAAGAAACTGGACAAAAAACATTAGCTCTCATCAGTCGCCAGTTACAGGCTCGTGCCAATAAATAGAAAACATTAGTCATATGTATTAGTAATATTTAAACATACTGTACATACATAGAGCACACACATTTTCAACACAGATGAATGTAGATGATCTTAAATCCTGTCCTAACACATGGATAATGATGCATTTTTAGTATTTGATGTCAAAATGATATTAATAATATAATATAGTTTCATGGTAAGATGTGTGTATTTATTCCATATATGGTAAGATGTGTGTATTTTTTTCCATATATGGTAAGATGTAGAATGTTTGGTTTGATCACTATGGAAACGAAATGTTTATTCTAGAGCAACCTCTTGCTTTTGTTCAAAACCTCTCAGCACACTGGTGAACACGCACGCAAACATGGACAGCTCTTCATCTTTCTCTACCAAGCCCTGGTACCTCTACACGTTAGAGGACGACGCCCACCTCTATGATGAGGGCTTCAACCTGGAGGCTCTGCTCTGCCCCACACCAACAGGGAGCGGTCAAGAGCCCCAGGAGAACCAACTGGAGTCTTCCGACATCCAGGAGCCCTCACACCCAGAGGACAGAAGTCTGGTCCAGGTACTTCCACCCCTGGTCCAGGAACTTCCACCCCTGGTCCAGGACCGTCCACCTCTGGTCCAGGACCATCCACTCCTGGAGGAGAGCGCTCCGGTCAGGGCTTTCACAACCAAGCCCTGGTACCTCTACACATTAGAGGACGACGCTCACCTCTACGATGAGGGCTTCGACCTGGAGGCTCTGCTCTGCCCCAAACCAACAGGGAGCGGTCAAGAGCCCCAGGAGACCCAACTGGAGTCTTCCGACATCCAGGAGCCCTCACACCCAGAGGACAGAAGTCTGGTCCAGGTACTTCCACCCCTGGAGGAGAGCGCTCTGGTCAATGCGCTCCGTGAAGAGTTGGAGCGAGCAAGGGCAGAACTTGCAAATCAGGTCCAAAAAACCAATTCTTTGGACCACAAGCGCAAGTGTCTGGAGAGAATCAACCGAGAAAAAGACTTGGAGTTGAGAAAACTAAACGATTCTCTCCAGAAGAAAAACGAGCAACTGCAAGAGCAGATCAATATACATAAGGAGATCCGGTTCCTGTACGATTCTAAAGGACTGGAAACTGTCCAGCTGAGGCAAGAGCTTGCAGCTTCCAAAAAAGTCCTTGAAAACATGAAGGCACAACTTAAAAAACAGGATAATATCATTGCTGAGATGAACACAAACACAAACAGGGATCCAGAGGCCTGTGGAGACACTCAAACCACTGGTACTGCAGTTGGTGAAGATAAAAACCACAAACACAATGAGGAACCGTTTAGGAAGGTGCAGAAGCTATCTCATGAACTTTTCTCTGCACGAGAGGAGATACGTCTCCTGAAGTTTTGTGGTGAGGGTGAAAGAGCCCAGCCATCCAGCCGCCCAAAACGAGAGAGCGCAATAAAGGAGCAGAGAAGGGTGCTCCAGCGCTACTACGAGCGCTAAAGCCCCTCCAGACATTAACCTTTCCCCTCTGCATTCTGAAAAAATAAAACTTTTGTTTTAACATTATGCTGTTCTCCTAAATGTCTGTGGTAGTTATTCATGTTTATTGTTTCAGATGTCAAAACTTGAATTCACATGCTGCAGTCACTTGATTTTTATTAATTGGTAAAGTGGAAATAGAAATATATATTAATAATAATAATAATAATAATAATAATAATAATAATTATTATTATTATTATTATTATTATTATTAAAAAAATAGGACGTGTTTTCAAAGCACAATGGACAAGATTATAAAAGCAAATACAATTAAAGCTGCCCGTGGCAATGATGGCCCTTGCCCTGGCGCGCATGCCCCTCCTGCACGAATGCGGCATGCTATTGTCCCTTCCTGACAGCTGCCCAGGCCCACAGATCCTCCCTCAGAAAAATTACATAGGGCACCTTTAATTTTTTTTTTTTTTTTTTATCATCTTTGCACCCCTGCTGATCAACTGTGAAAAATGCCCCATGTTTTTTTTTTTTTTTTTGTAGTCATTCATAGAATGTAATCCCTAAATCTGGTACAAATCCGATAATGTTGACATTTCATTTCTACGGTAGGGGGCACTATAGTGTCACCCCTGTTCAAATGCAATTTCCTACCAAGAAAAAAAATAATAAAAAGAATAATAAGAAACTGGACAAAAAACATTAGCTCTCATCAGTCGCCAGTTACAGGCTCGTGCCAATAAATAGAAAACATTAGTCATATGTATTAGTAATATTTAAACATACTGTACATACATAGAGCACACACATTTTCAACACAGATGAATGTAGATGATCTTAAATGCTGTCCTAACACATGGATAATGATGCATTTTTAGTATTTGATGTCAAAATGATATTAATAATATAATATAGTTTCATGGTAAGATGTGTGTATTTATTCCATATATGGTAAGATGTGTGTATTTTTTTCCATATATGGTAAGATGTAGAATGTTTGGTTTGATCACTATGGAAACGAAATGTTTATTCTAGAGCAACCTCTTGCTTTTGTTCAAAACCTCTCAGCACACTGGTGAACACGCACGCAAACATGGACAGCTCTTCATCTTTCTCTACCAAGCCCTGGTACCTCTACACGTTAGAGGACGACGCCCACCTCTATGATGAGGGCTTCGACCTGGAGGCTCTGCTCTGCCCCACACCAACAGGGAGCGGTCAAGAGCCCCAGGAGAACCAACTGGAGTCTTCCGACATCCAGGAGCCCTCACACCCAGAGGACAGAAGTCTGGTCCAGGTACTTCCACCCCTGGTCCAGGAACTTCCACCCCTGGTCCAGGACCGTCCACCTCTGGTCCAGGACCATCCACTCCTGGAGGAGAGCGCTCCGGTCAGGGCTTTCACAACCAAGCCCTGGTACCTCTACACATTAGAGGACGACGCTCACCTCTACGATGAGGGCTTCGACCTGGAGGCTCTGCTCTGCCCCAAACCAACAGGGAGCGGTCAAGAGCCCCAGGAGACCCAACTGGAGTCTTCCGACATCCAGGAGCCCTCACACCCAGAGGACAGAAGTCTGGTCCAGGTACTTCCACCCCTGGAGGAGAGCGCTCTGGTCAAGGCGCTCCGTGAAGAGTTGGAGCGAGCAAGGGCAGAACTTGCAAATCAGGTCCAAAAAACCAATTCTTTGGACCACAAGCGCAAGTGTCTGGAGAGAATCAACCGAGAAAAAGACTTGGAGTTGAGAAAACTAAACGATTCTCTCCAGAAGAAAAACGAGCAACTGCAAGAGCAGATCAATATACATAAGGAGATCCGGTTCCTGTACGATTCTAAAGGACTGGAAACTGTCCAGCTGAGGCAAGAGCTTGCAGCTTCCAAAAAAGTCCTTGAAAACATGAAGGCACAACTTAAAAAACAGGATAATATCATTGCTGAGATGAACACAAACACAAACAGGGATCCAGAGGCCTGTGGAGACACTCAAACCACTGGTACTGCAGTTGGTGAAGATAAAAACCACAAACACAATGAGGAACCGTTTAGGAAGGTGCAGAAGCTATCTCATGAACTTTTCTCTGCACGAGAGGAGATACGTCTCCTGAAGTTTTGTGGTGAGGGTGAAAGAGCCCAGCCATCCAGCCGCCCAAAACGAGAGAGCGCAATAAAGGAGCAGAGAAGGGTGCTCCAGCGCTACTACGAGCGCTAAAGCCCCTCCAGACATTACCCTTTCCCCTCTGCATTCTGAAAAAATAAAACTTTTGTTTTAACATTATGCTGTTCTCCTAAATGTCTGTGGTAGTTATTCATGTTTATTGTTTCAGATGTCAAAACTTGAATTCACATGCTGCAGTCACTTGATTTTTATTAATTGGTAAAGTGGAAATAGAAATATATATTAATAATAATAATAATAATAATAATAATAATAATAATATATTAAAAATTCTACACCAAACTTGTCCCTGCTCTCATAGGGGTCCACTTCATAGGTGGCGCTGTTGAGTCAGGCCACGTTTTATAAATTTTTTCACCTGACTGGTCAATCCCCTGGGGCACTTTTTGTTGACTTTTAGGCCCTCAAAATCGCGTCAGGAGTGAGTGTGTGTGTGTGTGTGTGTGTGTGTGTGTGTGTGCGCGTGTGCGTGTGTGTGTGTGCGTGTGTGTGCGTGTGTGTGTGTAGGAAAGGAGGAAAGGATAGAGGAAAGATCTGGCCCAATATAATCCAGAAATTGAAGGCACACTTTGCAGAATTTATCTCCACTAACATGAATAATGTTTCTAAAATAATCTAGAGGAATCTGCTGTATTTATTAAAAACAAATAAAAATTGCTTTCACTACTACCTTCTGAAAAATTTAGACCACGGATTTCCAACCTTTTCCCTCCGGTGAGCTACCTTTACAAAACGAAACTGCCAGAGAGCTACTCATTTTAGCACTCACGAAAAAAATTTAGTATAATTGAGAAAAATTGAGCTCCGGAGCAACAGGTTGGAGACCCCTGATATAGGTCTTTCAAGTCTCATATAGCATAAAAAATGTCTGCATTTCTTCCTTTAAAGTCTGAACTCCAAACCAGATGCCATGATGACTGACCGTTAGAAATGACTGAAACTCTTGGTGCTGATTAAGACTGCAAAATTAATCGCAATTAAATCAGTGAATGAATAATACATGTATAAGGCATCTTTACTCATCATGCTGTTTTAGTTAACCTTCATTTATTCAGGTAGGCTGATTGAAAACCACTTCACATTAGACTAAGTCCAGAGATAGTTAAGGTTTCAGAAATCTTGGATGTTGTACGAACAATATTTTAACATGCAAGGTAAACTTATGGTATAACAAGGACATAAAAAAATAAAGGGTGGCTCGAGACAGTTTTCACAAGACGACAGGAGATGCGATATTGGCTCCATGAGAACAAGACAAGACAAGATTGTAACAGAAATTCTAACATATACATTTCACAATTCAGGTTCCAATTTTGGCCTCACATTTTTTTATTTATTTGTTTTAAAATGTTGCTTTCCATTCTAGTGCTGCTTTTTGAAACTATAAGAATTGTAAATGGCAACAATCCAAATGTTAAGACTCGGAAAAAAATCTCACAAGATACTTTTTCTCGTGTGTGCACAGTCTTGTAGCAATTTTATCATGCGAGATCTTGTGGTACGAGAACTTGTACCATCCCTACTAAACGCAGTATAACAGTTGTCATTATGTCCCTTACCTCCAGGGGGCGGCTTGTTCTTGGAGGTGAGAATGACAAACCCAAACCCTTCATGGTCTTTGCGGGTCAGGTTCACGTCGAAGCTCTCGGGACGTCCAGAGGGGGGCGCCGCGTTAGACACATCCACGTGAGGGACCCCCGGAGAACTGCTGACCAGAGCAGAGGCCACGCGCTGGGGCTGTGGAGCTCCACTGTCCTCCTCTGCTGATTCATCTGAGAAAGAACAGAGTACAGTAAAGTAAAGTCATCTACTGTAATGTTTTTCTACGTGTACAAGGTGGATATGATCACTGCCCTAACAAATAAACTTAACTTAAAGGTGCATTGTGTAACTTTCCCGGTGGAGTGCCCATTACCTGCTTGTGTCTATGGAGATGTTATTGCTTTGCTTGCAGTGCTCCAAACTATGGCTTTAAACTTATTTATCTCCATACACATGCAGGAGATGCCACTAGGTCATTTATAATAGAGATCTGAGACCCCCACTCACAATCAGAATGCTTCTTTTTAAAGGCATTTTTGAGCAATAAAAACACCCATAATTGAATAAAAGCATCTGATAAAAGTTTAAATACCATATTGTGAAACATTACAGGCCAAGCAATAGCATCTCCATGATGGCAGACCCCCAACTTGAAAATTACCATAAGAATTACTGTAAAAATAAATAAATAAATAAAATAAAAATATTGTAGGGATATTCCTAAGAATTTGTACAATATACTCATATAAATATACAAAAAATAATTAACTTAATAACTAATATGCATCTCAAAATGTGGTTTAATGAAGTAGATGGAATAGTTGAATTGTAAAATAGTATTTATCTTTGTAGTAATGGAATCACCATGGTGACATTTATTATGGGTCTGCAAAACTTTGGGGGAAAAAAAAAATAGCAATTTTTTGGAGAGATTATATTTGCAATTTATGTTTTAATAGTAGGATTCTGTCCACAGTGCATATTTCAAACATGTCCTTAAGCATTAACGTTGAAGACTAAAATATGAACTGAGAAACTACCACAAAAATCCTACGCACATCAGAATACTTTTCGAGGTCTAAGGGCGCAAGGTTTTATACCGAATATGTTGTTTTGTTTTCAGAGGAAATTAAGTTACTTAAATAATTTGTGATTTCCTTATTAAATCTCGGAGCTCTAGTCCGTGATTGACTTCAACAAGAAAAACAACTTGTATTATCTTCGCTTTGTGAATTATAACACAAACCACATCGCTCATTCTCTCTTCGTCTTCATCTCTCTTCATCTTGTTAGTGGAGTTATTCGAGTAGGCTCCATTTTTGTCATTTTGCGTCTGGGAAATCTATTTCTAAAACCAAATGTAAAACGCCATAGAAGATTGATGTCTGATTTCTGCAATGCGATCCGGCCACTGTTGTTGCAATACATCAAACCCCCCAAGTCATTTCAAAAGTGCTTGTATCATTCTATGGGCCATTTATTTATTTGCAGGGGTAAACAAGACTGAACGCTGCTATTGCTTTGTGCTGTGCTTCTATATCTAATCTATGCCCTTCACTTGCACCCAATTCCAAAAATGCAGGAATGAGAAATGCTTATCCAAGATGTGTTTTCGGGGGGAATCCATCTACTTCGCCCTAGCGTCCAAAGTCAGTCTGAGCGGAACTTTATTTATTTAGGCACAAGACGCTCGTCCAGAACAAATTTATAGGATTAGCAGAGCAAAGCGTGGCTAGGAGGTTTTCTGTTAGCATACTAATCCAGAGAATGGCTGCAAAATCAAGCTCTTTTTGGAGATTTATTTAGAGAGACTTATATTAGGTACCTGTGGAGTAGAAAGAAGCATACGCAGAGGTCTGTATAGTCAATGTGTGATAATTTCATTTATCTATACGAGCAAATGCATAAAAAATGACTACAACTTTTTTCCATGTTACTTCCATGTAACTTTTCTGGTGGAGGGTCCGTCACCTGGTTGTTTCTAGGGATATGTCATTGTTTTAGCTGGAATGTTCCACAGTATGACATTAAACAGCTCTACCTTACATTTATTTAATTACAGGTGGTTTTATAGCTCAAAAATACCTAGAAGAAACAAACATTCTGACTGTGAGCGGGGTCGCCTCTCCACAGATCTGACCTGTAACTTGGTCTGGTTTGGTCTCCATGAAGATAGAAAGGTTTGATACTATACTGTGAAACATTCCAGACAAAGCAATAACATCTCCATGGAGAAAAGCATCTGACAGACCCTCCACCAGAAAAGTTACACAATGCATCTTTAATTCTTACATATTATTTATTTCAAGATTTTTAATTACATAGTTTACTTGTAGTATTTTCTTTTAATCTGCCCTTAAATTCTCTTTCACTGTTCCTGTACCCTTGGGCAAGACACTTTACCTGCCTTCGCCAGTGTCAACAACAGTTAACTTTTTGACAGTTCGGAGATAGTTAAAGGTGCATTGTGTAACTTTTCTGGTGGAGGGTCCGTCAAATGCTTTTCTTCATGGAGATGTTATTCCTTTGTCTGTACAGGTAAGGTCTGTGGAGAGGTGACCCCACTCACAGTCAGAACGCCTGTTTTTCTAGGTATTTTTGAGCTATAAAACCACCTGTAATTGAATAAATGTAATGTCATAATGTGGAACATTCCAGGCAGCGCAATGGCATATCCATAGAAACAAGCAAGTGACGAATCCCGCAACCAGAAGGTTACATAGTGCACCTTTAAATCTGAAGTTTGACGGCTGAAAAATTCAACCAAAGATATAACTTTAAAATTCAAAGTTTTGCTAATTTTTCTTTGGAATATTCCTTTTCAAAACTTGCTTTAGCGTACCTGAATGCACCAGCTTCCTGCGCACAGTTAGCATAACCTGTCCGTTGCGTGCCGCGTTGGTCATGAGCTCCAGGACCTGTTTATGGGACTTTCCTTTGACCGGGACCCCGTCTATACACAGCAGCTCGTCACCCGCTCGGAGACGCCCATCCTTCTCCGCAGCACCCAAGGGAACAATCGCACCAATGTACACCTAAAGGAAAATAAGGGATAGAATATGAACATTGAGTATATAGAAAAATATAATCAGAAGTATGCATTAGTTTTATATAGAACAGAACTGAGGAAGCAGCTTGGATGAGCTGCGAAACGTATTCGACCAAATAAACTCTGTCCAGTTGACAAATTAAATTTCTCCTTTTGCTTTAGTTTTATATAGTGCTTTTCCAGACACTCAAATGCATTATTCATTCACTCCACTTGTGTAGCCAGTAGCCACAGTTTCCCTGAGGTAAACTGACAGAAGCACCATCAGCTCCTCTAATCACCTTCATGCATAAGCAAAGTTGGAGAGGTGTCTTGCCGAAGGACACAACAACAGCAGATACTGGTTGGGGATGGTGTTGAACCATGTGTTAAAAGTTTATTTAACTTCAGAGGTTAAAATACATTATGTAACTTTCCGGGTAGAGGGTTTGTCAACTGCTCGTTTCCATGGAGATGCTATTCATGGGTTTCAGGCAAACAATTCCTTCCTGATTTGAGGGACTTTGTGAGGACCCATTGAGCACCTTTCCTCATTCAAAACATATAATATTCTATTCTATATTTAATTGCTTAATTGCTATGACAACAGAGGACAGTTACCAGAGCTTGAAACCCATGAATTGCTTTGACTGAAATGTTCCATATAGAATAAAATGATGTGATATTTACAGGTGTTTTCGGTGCCCAAATATACCTTGAAACACATACATATAACTAGTGTGAAGGGGGTTACCTCTCCACAGATCTGGAATGTAACTGTGCATACTATGGAACATTTTAGAAGAAGATAAAACATCCCCATGGAGCCAACCAGGTGGCCAACCTTGCACCAGAATAGTTAAAAAGTACACCTTTAACTGTCAGATAGCAGCTTCACGGAGATGGATAAATTTAATGCCATATTGTGTAACATTCCAGGTAAAGCAATAACATCTCCATGGAGAAAAGTTTTACGGCTTAAAGATACATAGTCCTGGTATTTGTCATGCAGTTCTAAATAGGTTTTCAGTTTGGACATATTTTGACGGTATATGTTTGTTTAAAGATGCATTGATGGATGATGGAGGGTCCGTCAAATGCGTTTCCCATGGAGACGTTACTGCTTTGTCTAGAATGTTTCACAGTATGGTATTAAACCCTTCTATCTTCATCTCCAAACCAGACCAAGTTACACGTCAGATCTGTGGAGAGGCGACCCCGCTCACAGTCAGAGTGTCTGTTTTTCTAGTTATTTCTGAGCTATAATTGACCTGTAATTGAATAAATGTAAGGCAGAGTGTTTAATGTCATACTGTGGAACATTCCAGGTAGGGCAATGACCTATCCATAGAAACAACCAACCAAAAAGTAACACAGTGCACCTTTAAATGTAACTGAACTTTCTGTGGGTGAACGTTACATAAGGAAGCATGGCTGAGTTTTCTTGCTGTGGCGCTAATTGTGAGTGTGTGTCATACCGGCTGCTCTGGGCCCTCCCCTCCCAGCACTCTGAAGCCGAAGCCCGACTCCTGATTCCTTTTGATGAAAACATCCAAGTCCTTTGTGTTTGGAGCTGCACAAATGACACAAATAGAAATGCGCTCATTTTAAACTTGTACGACAGGCAGCATCACAGACAGCACACATTGTTAGCAATAATTCACTACAATTTTCATATTTTGAAGAAATAATGAGCCCAGAACCTATTATTAGAGTCAGTGTGAAACAGGCAAAACAAAAATGCAACACAAACATGAGTGAAACAGGCAAAAAATAACCACCAAAACCAAAAACAAATAGCATATGGTATAATAATTCAGTTCATAAAGCGTAAACCATTTTAAAAACTATGATTGACTGGTACAAAGGGAAAGTTTTCATCCCAACCATTACTCCAAACACTCCTGTCCAGTTTAAACCTCCACTGCAGGTGTATGGCTGCTCCTCCCCAGAACCTCCTCGGCTTCTCATCTTCTCATGGTACCCTTCAGTCTCCTCTGCTTCTCATTGTCCCCTTCATTCTTCTCGGTCTCAGCCCTTAAACATCTTCTAATCGTCCACACCCTTCATCGCGATGTCTTCTGCTGGGGTCTGAGTGTCAAAGCTAGCTCATTCAATAAAACTACCAATACTTTCTCTTTGTGTCTGTCTCGAGTCACTCTAGGTTGAAATATAATACATGAAAAAGACAGATAGAAAAATGGATTCACTAATGTTCTGCGTTGTCACCAAACATGCTTGGCTTTTGATGAAACCCCCTTACATGAACTCTGGACTCTGGAGACTAAATCAGGACTGAACTAGGACTAATGTAAACGTTTAACCATTTCTGAACTAGGACTAAACTTGGACTATAACAGGATCTGCAGGTCTAAAATTAGACTATTCAAGGACTAAACCAGTTGTAAAGCAGGTCTAAATAAGATCCAAACCAGGATTAAAATCACCATCTTATCATTTGATACAGGATGAAAATGTTGACATGGTTTGAACAACTCCCAAATTTTGTTTTGATTCTGTCTACCACAAAACCACATAATAAATATCTAGGGGACTAATTGCTAGGTTTCAGTTGATATCACAGCATTCTATAGGCCAATCTTATTTAATAGCTAAAATAAATATTGTTCAACTCCAGATTTTTGTTTGAATGAGTGTATCTTTCCTTCTGAACTGACTGTATAGATTGATAAGAAATGTACAACTTAAATGAGAGTATTTCAGACAGGTTTACTCACGTTTACTGTCCAGCATGGCCCTGGACTTGAGGTAGAGCTCGGAGGCGTCTGGTTTGGGGGAGGTGGAGCGCAGGTTGTTCACTGGGACCTGGATGGGGATGGGGGGCACCTCGATGTGGTTTATATTCTCCGAGCTGGTGGTCCTCTCCGGCCTCTGCACGTGCTGCACCTGCTGTATGGGCTGAGCCACCGGCAGGACTGTGGGGTGGGGGGTGTTGTGGGGGGTGCTATGGGGGGTGTTATGGGTGTTAGGGTGGGGGTTAGGGTGGGATCCAGAGTGGGCTCCAGAGTGGTTGGACTGGGGGAGAGACGTCTGCGAGGTGGACTGGGACATTGGAGCGGTGATCTGTAGCAGAGGAGAAAAAAATATAAAAAATAAATATCAGCTTGATTACAGTCTTGAACAAACTAAAAAAATAATTACTACATTTGTATTTCAATACAACATAATGTAATTTACAACTCAGTATAACAGTAGTTTTATATCATTAAGTGGTCTTATACAAGCTCAGATACAAATTATTCTAAAACTGAAACTCTCAAACGTTCAAGTCATGTCAAACTTTATTTCTATATGAAAAAACAACAACTGCATTCGACCAAAGTGCTGAACCATACCATAGTGGCCATACTACACAACATTGTCCTATTTGTACTATTTCTTCATCAATACTCAATACAATACTCAATAATTTAGTACTTTTGATACTAGTATTTTATTATGGATTGGTATCTGGGTATCATTTATCATAAAATAATTATTTGCATTCATTTATATACATCCCAACTATACTTTTTTTTTTTTAATCACAAGAAAGCCTTAACTATCTTCAATGTCAACATCGTCAATTAGTTTTAAACCTTATGTGCATATTTATACTTATTATCAACAAACCATTCCTGTCTCTTTTGTGGTAAAGGGGCAAGAAACATTAAAGATAATTTTTTATAGAAAAGTATGCAAGTTCTGTCATTTCATTACTTCATTCTAGAGCTGTAGTTGACTAAAGAAATTCTTGGTCGACTAAAGGCATGTCCTGCTGATCAATTAGTCAACTAAAAAGGGGGTGTGACAAAAGCTTTCAAAACTATAATGTGTCTATCTGAGCCAAACTGCACTCACAAGACTACACCTGCAGGGGGAGTTCAAGCAAAAACAACTATATATGGACAAAAAAGTAGGAAACAATGTATTTATATAATGACATGAATTTAATTGAATCTTTAATTTCTTTTTAAATACCAAAATGACCTTTAGCTAACTCACTCACTAACTTCTCCTTTCTGCTGTCCCATTTAAAGGTGCACTGTGCAACTTTTTGTTCGTGGGCCGGTCACCTGCTTGTTTCCATGGAGATGCCATTGCTCTGCTTACAATGTTCCACACAACATTAAACAGCTCTACCTTACATTTATTCAATTAGGGGTGGTTTTATAGCTCAAAAATGCGTAGAAAAACATTCTGACTGTGAGCATTTGACCGACCCTCCACCAGAAAAATTACACAATGCACCTTCAAATCCTTACTTAAAAATGTGATAAGAATGTTAAACACGATTGTAATGCTCACTTTTTCATTACAAAACCTGACAATCTTTTTATAGTCCTGTGACATTTACTGTATCCCACTCATGAGTCATATTGAGAAATTCTTGCAAATCTGCAGCTTTAGTTATTAGGAAATACATGTGTTTGGTATTATTAATTTGGCAAACTTTTGAATATAGGAAAGTCTATTTAATGCTTCTAAGAGCCCTTATAATCTTTGTGTGGGGACATTAAAGCCCCGGAGACTGAGCCCGTCTGTGGTGCACTGAAGTAACACAAGAACCAAGCTGCTGAACGTGTGTCATCTCAAACGTCTGTGCCAAGAAAATGAAGTGCTAAACATTCAGCTGTATTTAAACAGATTTTAATGGAGGTAGAGGAGGGCGAAACAGACAAAAATGACTTTCTTAATATATTTTTTTAGTATCCCGAGGACCGTATTATGGCAATCCATCAGAAAAGTGCTAAAATGGACCTGTAAAAGTCTTGGTATGGCTTTAAGTGTTTGGTAAAAGGAAAAAGACAGTATAATTAACTGCAAAAGTGAAGAACTATTATGTTATACTACAAGATTACAATTAGGGATGTAACAATATTGGAAATGTCATGATATCGTTTCATCAAAGGTCTCGCAATAATATCGTGGGCTGCCACAATATATCGCTTTGCTTAAATGCATTGTTTTACATAATAAACATAGGGAACTACATATCCCATGATACATTTCAGTGCAGACAACATGAAGAAATATGTTTTTTACTTGAATTCTTGGGATTATGACAGTATTGATTTGCACCAAAGTTTTGTCAAGGTATTTTAAAAGCAACAAGTATCTACAATTATCACGATCTACAATTCAGCTTCTCCAAAATATCGCAATAAATATCGTACTGTGAGATTTGGATATCGTTACATCCTTAATTACAATGCAAGTTTGTTTTGTTTTGAAGTTTTTTTCGTCACTTTTCTGGTGAGTGGTTTGCTTTCTGCATTTCTCCATGGAAATATTGTTGCTTTGCCTGAAATGTTCCGCAATATGGCATTACACTTTTCCAGCTTGCATTAACATCATTACAGGTATTTTCAAAGCTAAAAAATACCTTGAAAAACATGCATTTTTACTTGACTTGGCGGTTGACCTGTTTGTCTCCATGGAGATTTATATGTTTAATGCCATATTGTGGGACATTATAGGCAAATGGTGACAGTAGCTGGCAGACCCTCCACCAGACAAGTTAGAGAGTGCACCTTTAAATTATTTTTTTTAAAATAGCTGTGCATATTAAAACTTGATATACTTGATATCTTAATTTTGCATGTTATTCATTTTTTTCCTACACAAAAACAAAGAAATAATAACAATGAACAAATTAAAACATGACAAAAATGTCTATAGCAAGATACAAAGAAATGTACTGCTTACCGGTTTTAGAGACTTGACTGGAGAAGTCTGACCTGTTGAAACAGAAAAGGGAAAATATTATAATGTCCAAACTGACCATAATCCTATAATGACTGCATGTGTGACCAGTACTGCCCATTTAATTATTACCCTCCATAGACATTTTTCTATTTCTATTTAATATAATTTAATTTTAATTTCATCTGGAAATTTGAACTGTGTTTATATGCTTAATGGCCAGGTTCACGTTACTTGTATTGTACATTATGTAATTCTTTGTAGGCTCAGTAAATTATTAGGCTGTATTCATCTGTGCATCACCTTTTTACCACTATTAAAAATACCGATCAAAATGAGCCTATTTTAGCAAACTCAGGTACATATTTTTTGTTGTAGAATATTGTGAACTATTCAAATACATGAAATAATTAACTGTAAATAAGACATATTACTGCAGTTTTTAGTATTAGCCTTGTGCGTTGCCTCAGAGCAGACCTGGGCATTGTACAGCTCCAGGGCCACGCACGGCTCTTTGGTTGACTCTAACCGGCCCCTTTAAGCCAATCTGGAATTACAAAATAAACACATTTGATCATTTTACCTCATGCATGGACTAAAGCTGCATTGGTTTATTTTAGAGGTTTTTTTTAATGACTTTTTTTGTTGCTTTGTCATAAAATGGACTCATACCAGTCTTACCAGCGCATCAAAACAATACTTATTACTGCTTTTTATAAAAAAAATACAATTCATATTATGCAGAATTGAGTTAAACATTTTGGCCCAGCCCGCCACAATATTTTCTGTTTCTCATGTGGCCCCGTGGAAAAAAATAATGGCCCACCCCTGGTCTAGAGGGTCCATTACACTTACAGGCCACTTCAAACTTGGGACTGAACCTGGGACTGAAGCTAGAAATAAATCTGGACTAAACTAGGACTAAACTAGGACTAGAACAGGACTAAACCAGGACTAGAACAGGACTAAACCAAGACTAGAAGAGGACTAAACCAGTTTAACCAGGACTAAACCAGGACTAGAGCAGGACTAAATCAGAACTAAAACAGGACTACACCAGGACTAAAACAGGACTAGAACAGGACTACACCAGGACTAGAACAGAACTAAACCAAAACTAAACCAGGACTAGAACAGAACTAAACCAAAGCTAAACCAGGACTAGAACAGAACTAAACCAAAGCAAAACCAGGACTAGAACAGAACTAAACCAAAGCTAAACCAGGACTAGAACTGAACTAAACCAAACCAAAACAAAACCAGGACTAGAACAGAACTAAACCAAAGCAAAACCAGGACTAGAACAGAACTAAACCAAAACAAAACCAGGATTGGAACAGAACTAAACCAAAACTAAACCAGGACTAGAACAGAACTTAACCAAAATTAAGCCACGACTAGAACAGAACTAAACCAAAACTAAACCACGACTAGAACAGAACTAAACCAAAACAAAACTACAACTAGAACAGAACTAAACCAAAACTAAACCACGACTAGAACAGAACTAAACCAAAACAAAACTACAACTAGAACAGAACTAAACCAAAACTAAACCACGACTAGAACAGAACTAAACCAAAACTAAACCACAACTAGAACAGAACTAAACCAAAACAAAACCACAACTAGAACAGAACTAAACCAAAACAAAACCACAACTAGAACAGAACTAAACCAAAACAAAACTACAACTAGAACAGAACTAAACCAAAACTAAACCAGGACTAGAACAGGACTTACTCAGCTCTGAATTAGTCTTAAACTGGGCTGCTGTCCTGGTTTGGTGTTTTGAGTCAAAACACCAAACCAGACAAATGTAAACGCACCCTTAGCCGTGACATAATCTTTCCAGCAGGGGGCAGTACAGACCAATTTAAAGTACTCATATTGTCACTAGCGCCAGAGCTCTGTGAGAAAAACAGACTTGACCCTAAAACCACAAGAAAACATGCACTTCTGTCAGCAAACCAAGCCAAATGTTTGTTATTTTTTAGAAATGCGTCAGTCCCTCACCTCTCTCCTCTCCTCAGCTCTCGATGTTACTTTCTAATGGAATCAGAGTCAACATTGTTTTGAATGTGGTTTACCAGAGGATTCTGGGAGATTTGATTAATCTATTGTAAATGCCATTGGCGGTGAGAGAAATGCCATAGACAGCACATGTTTCTGTCTTACTAACATAACAAGCAGACTGATAATGTCCTTTCATTTGTGCATATAGACATCATTTAATATGACATTTCGTTTGGAAGTTGCTTTAAAGGTCCTATAGTGATTATGCATTATTCAAAGTTTTTCAACTACTTTGGGCCTGTGTATAACTTGAAATAACGTGTGAATTGTGGAGTTGTATTATATGAAACAGCAAAACAGGTCACTAGGACTGCATCTGCCAGTGTATTGAAAAGTGAACTCATAAAACTTTGTGAAAAGCTAAAAACTAGAATAGCTATTGTCGAAATAGTGAAAAATGCAAAGTGGAACTAATTTCAGCACTAACATAACTGGTGAATGAGAAGGGATTTTAAAAACATGGAGGAGCTTCAATGTGCTGACAAAGATTAGAAAGGCAAATATTTGGTAAACACAAGTTAGTTTAAATGTTCACTACGTAACTTTTCTAGTGGAGGTTCTGCTGCCTGCTTGTCTCCATGGAGATGTTATGGCTTTGTCTGGAATGTTACACAGTAGAGTAGGGCAATCAACTTCTATTATCTATCTTAATGGAGACAAGCATGTGGCAGCAACAGGCTAAGTTACAGGTTAGATCTGTGGAGAGGCGACCCCGCTCACAGGAATGTTTTTCAGTGCGTTTCTGAACTCCATACACCACAATCATTTGGATTATTTCAGCTCTGGATTTGCCAGTCTCTACTGAACTAAAAGTAAAAGGTAGCCGTTAATTTGAAAACTACCACTACATGACATCACAAGGTGGAACAGAGCATTTTGAGCTTTGGAGATGTAGACAGACTAAAAATAAAAAGTTACTCAAACATGTGAATGAAATAAAATACAACACCAGGTATGTTTTTGATGAAGTTCTAACATACAGTGAGGAAAATAAGTATTTGAACACTGCTATTTTGCAAGTTCTCCCACTTAGAAATCATGGAGGGGTCTGAAATTTTCATCATAGGTGCATGTCCACTGTGAGAGACATAATCTAAAAAGAAAAATCCAGAAATCACAATGTATGATTTTTTAACTATTTATTTGTATGATACAGCTGCAAATAAGTATTTGAACACCTGAGAAAATCAATGTTAATATTTGGTACAGTAGCCTTTGTTTGCAATTACAGAGGTCAAACTCCTCCACACAGATCTTCTCTAGATCAGTCAGGTTTCTGGGCTGTTGCTGAGAAACACGGAGTTTGAGCTCCCTCCAAAGATTTCCTATTGGGTTTAGGTCTGGAGACTGGCTAGGCCACGCCAGAACCTTGATATGCTTCTTACAGAGCCACTCCTTGGTTATCCTGGCTGTGTGCTTCAGGTCATTGTCATGTTGGAAGACCCAGCCTCGACCCATCTTCAATGCTCTAACTGAGGGAAGGAGGTTGTTCCCCAAAATCTCGCCATACATGGCCCCAGTCATCCTCTCCTTAATACAGTGCAGTCGCCCTGTCCCATGTGCAGAAAAACACCCCCAAAGCATGATGCTACCACCCCCATGCTTCACAGTAGGGATGGTGTTCTTGGGATGGTACTCATCATTCTTCTTCCTCCAAACACGGTTAGTGGAATTATGAACAAAAAGTTCTATTTTGGTCTCATCTGGCCACATGACTTTCTCCCATGACTCCTCTGGATCATCCAAATGGTCACTGGCAAACTTAAGACGGGCCTTGACATGTGCTGGTTTAAGCAGGGGAACCTTCTGTGCCATGCATGATTTCGTGACGTCTTAGTGTATTACCAACAGTAACCTTGGAAACGGTGGTCCCAGCTCTTTTCAGGTCATTGACCAGATCCTCCCGTGTAGTTCTGGGCTGATTCCTCACCTTTCTTAGGATCATTGAGACCCCACGAGGTGAGATCTTGCATGGAGTCCCAGTCCGCAGGAGACTGACAGTCATGTTTAGCTTCTTCCATTTTCTAATGATTGCTCCAACAGTGGACCTTTTTTCATCAAGCTGCTTAGCAATTTCCCCGTAGCCCTTTCCAGCCTTGTGGAGGTGTACAGTTTTGTCTCTGGTGTCTTTGGACAGCTCTTTGGTCTTGGCCATGTTAGTAGTTGGAGTCTTACTGACTGTATGGGGTGGACAGGTGTCTTTATGCAGCTAACCACCTCAAACAGGAGCATCTGATTTAGGATAATAAATGGAGTGGAGGTGGACTTTTTAAAGGCGACTAACAGGTCTTTGAGGGTCACAATTCTAGCTGATAGACAGGTGTTCAAATACTTATTTTCCTTGCTGTATTAAGTCCATCTTGTGTAATATAAGACCTTTAATTTCATACAGTGAAAGATTCCAGGCAACACTTTCTCCACAGTTCAAAACATTTCCCCTTTACTAATGTCATCAGCACATCGTAATACTCGAAGCTCCACCAGAAACGTTACACATTACATCCTTAACATAATCTAGCCCCTTTAACCTAATGTCAAAGCCACCTGAGGGGAAGTACACTCCTCTAGTGCAAATGCATGAATCAGATTTACTGGGAGGTGAGCACATGAGCCGAGAACATAAAAGACATGGAGATTCGCCCACATGGTTAGGCTGTTAGCGCACTGATGATGGGAGCCCCGGGAGCTGGGAACACAGCTGACTGCATCTGAATGTGGGAGATGTGAAACCAGGGCTGGTGCAGTGCAGTCAAGTCAAAGGAGAGGAAGATGTAAGAAGGCCACAATTATCCTCTATTCTCCCGTCGTCCTATTCTACGATGCTGTGCTCTGTAAAGTGCATAGAAGAGATACGGGTTTTTTCATGGGCGATGCCGATACCGATACTGACTGATTTGAATCCAGAGATATTTTTTGGGCAGATGTGTATTTTCCCCAAATGGTGTAATTTAAATTACTACAAACTCACCACAGCCTTTTTTATTTACCACAAACCTATAAGAGAGCTAAGTAATTACATTTTGTGCAGTTATCTCTTTGCATTAAAGTGTTCAAATAAAGCTTTATGTGGCGTCTTCAGGCAGCAGGCCCGCCAAAACAAAATACCAGCCTGATTTAATATGCAAAAAAGTCCAAATATCTCTAGTGCATATGACAGGTTTTCATGTTTTTCACTTGGTTTGGTGGGATAGTACCTGTGGTAAATATTTATCATAGTTTTACCTCAGTTAAGTGTCAATTTGTGGAAGAAAAAAAGTTAAGAAAAGTACAAAAATACAGGAAGGTAGTGGGGAGTTCTTATGAATACCTCTATGCCTCTGTCATCAACACTGAATATTCTATCCAAAACACAGGGACAAATGATACACAAGGAAGACATTTATTTGACAGTTTAACTGAATTTTACAAGAATTATCCCCTTTTTCCTGTTTTGTTGTTTATCACAATAAAATGACCTAATAAAGAAAGTAAAGTCTCTGTCTTTGTGTTTGGGATGACATCTGTTGCTGTTGCTCAAGTTGCATCTGACCAGTCTTCATTTTCTTTCTGTGTATTTCTATGGGACATGGGCAGCAGATATGACAAATGTAGAAGTAATTCCATAACTGTTACCTAGCAACTATAATGTTAACAAAGGCCAAGTGTAAAGTCTTGGTCTTGGTGTTGGTCTAAAGTCTTAACAAGTCTAAACTGGACACAAGTTATAATTAGACTAATACAAATCAATGATAACACAAGTATTTTGTTAAATGAAGTCATTGCATATAAATCGCCCCTGCATTTTGGTTGGAATTTTCTGTTGATGACACACATAGACGTATCCTGTTTAGAATACGCCACTACTTCCTGTATTTTTCTACTTTTTGTCTTCAACTTTTTTAATTCTGCAAACTTAACAAATGCAAAACTATGGAACTATAGATATTTACCACAGCTACTATCCCACCAAACCCAGTAATAATTAATAAAAAGATGAAAACCTGTCATATGCACTTTAATCTGAGACTGACTCATCCCTGTGTCGGTCCCTCTTGGGAAGGCACATGCTGGGACAGAGTTACTGTGGAGCCAAGCGCGAAATTGTTTTATTTAACATTGGGAGGACCTGTGTGTGTGAGCGTGCGCTAATTCTTTTATCCTGGTTAATTTTATACATTGTTTTCATTGCGTCATGTGAGGACAGGCAAGCTGCTTATGTGAACTTTAAATATAGGACCAACTGATGCAGTCCCTGAGTCATCCAGGTGTGATTCATGTAACAAAGGCACAATTATGAACGTTTAGGTGGGCAATACTGATATCGATAAAGTTTCCTCATCAAAAACATACCTTGAGTTGTGTTTTGTTTTAATCGCACTTTTGTTATACAAAAAGCCTGCATATTTAGGAAAAACACCACCTATTCCATGTTGTGATGTCATGTGCCCCGCTGCACCTTCACTAGAATCATTTGGAGAATTTCAGTTTTGGAATTGCAAATCTCTACTGAACAAAAGGTAAAAGGAGCTGTTAACTTGAAAACTACCACTACATGATATCACAAGGCAGAACAGAGCATTTTGAGCTTTGGAGATGCTGAGAGACTAATAATAAAGGATTACTCAAACATTTGTGAATGAAATAAAACACAACTCCAGTTATGTTTTTGATGAGGCAACAGCATTATAACATGGCATAAAGCTCACAAGTTCATTTTGGGTAATATAAGACATATGTATTTATATACATGCCTTATTTGACACTAGTCTCTTGCCATTTCTGCTGCTTATTTAGAATTTATTATAACCATTTATATTTTTTCCTCTTTGTTATTATAATATATTGTGATTTGTGAGCTACTGTGTTCAAATAAGTTCCCTTGTGGATCAATAGTTTGCCTAAGTCTAAGAATCCTATATCCTAAAAAAAAATACTTTCCATCAAAATCACCCAGTCCTATTCCTTTGTGCAGTCGACACTTTTTTAAACCCGTGTTATTAAAATATGATAGAATATGAGACTTCAAACTATCCCAAACGTCATTAAAACTGACAGAAGCAGACACAAGAATAGTATAAGTCTTACCCCCTCTGAGCACCAGCACGTGCACCTCACTGCCCACGGGGAGGTCCTTGAGGATGTCCACCACCTGGGAGTGACTGAGTGTCTGCACGTTCTGCCTGTTTATCTCCTTGATCACGTCTCCCTTCAGCAGCCCGCGGCACCACTGCGCGTCCAGGATCATCTTCACCTTCTGACCCAGGGGGCAGTCTGCGATGGCGAATCCGAACCCCCCGGGGCCTTTGACCAGGGGCACGCTGACCAGCTCGGGCTGCAGAAGCGTGGGGTCCGGCCCGTCATTGTGGGGAGGGGCGTGGTGGTGCGTGTGGTGGTGATGGTGATGACGCCCTCCGTTGGTCATGGGGGGCACAGCAGCAGCGGATTGTCTGGACAGTGTGGCTCCGTCTATGCCTGTCATGATAACATATTATGAAGTGTGTTATATACTGCTTAAAGGTGCATTGTGTAACTTTTCTGGTGGAGGGTCCATCAAATGCTTTTCTCCATGGAAATGTTATTTGTCTGGAATCTCAGTGCATGGTATTAAACCTTTATATCTTTATAGATACAAACCAGACCATGTTACATCTGTGGAGAGGCAATCCCGAATGCCTGTTTTTCTATGTATTTTTGAGCTTTAAAACCACCTGTAAATGAATAAATGTAAGGTAGAGCTGTTTAATGTCATACTGTGGAAGATTTCAGGCAGAGCAATGACATACCTATAGAATCAAGCAAGTGATGGACCCTCAACCACAAAAGTTACACAATGCACCTTTATGTTCTAAAGAAAACCGGGATGGGATTTAATACATTTTCTTCTTTCCACTTCTTTTCAAGCTTAAATAAGATAAAATATATGAAATGTACTTTAAAGGCCGCCACACACTACAGGAGAATTTGCTCGATTTTGGCTGTGATTTGCTTCTCCCCGAGTTCAGGGAGACGTGACCCTACTTTGTGTCTTCGTATGTGATTTTGAAGCCACTGCGCTCCTCGTGTGTGGTGTCAGTGTCAGTGCCAGATCATAACCACCATTATGGTGCTACAGTAACAGTCAATAAAACAGAGCATCAGAGCCAGACGGAGTGAAGGACACAGAGACGCAAGATACAAACTCGAGATATAGCGAAAGTAATGAGAAGACTTTATTCCTCACCTCTCGTAAAGTGGTAAATCTAAAGTTCAGTGTCTCATTCACATTATCCAAAAAAATTGTCCTCAACAAATAATGACCCTCAGTCCACAAAACAGCGCTATTAATCCAGTTTGAGGCGTTCTCTGAAAGTAAAAACGCAGGAGTAGTTCCTCATGTGTGTCTGTTCACATCCACAGCGCGCGGATCGAGGTGAAGCTGCAGATCAGCGATCGTGACTCTACTTCCTGTGCACTTTATCACCAGTCTTTTATGCTTTAAAACTCATGTATCTGAAGTATTGTACCACTGATGTTTGAACACTTAAGAGTCTCAAAGGGAGCGGTTTTACTGTAGACGGGAAACAGCTGACGTGATCACGCTCACAACTTTATAGCCTGTTTTACGCAGCCATATCCCGCTGCAGTCTTTGCGATCGGAGATTTTTAGTCTCATAAGATTCTCCTCGTGTCTGTGGTGTGCGCTTTTTGTCGCACGTTTAAAAATCGTTTAAGACTGAAAAATCCTGTAGTGTGTAGAGGCCTTAAGTGTATTGGAGACATATATTTACTTTATTCTCGTATCCGAACTTCTCTAAATAAAAAAATAAAATGATACAGTAATTCTGGTGCCAGGCCTACCGTCAGTGTTGTAGTCCTGGGGGGTGGAGCTTGGCGAGGGGGAGGGCTCTTTGGATGCGAGCTGCCCGGGTGCCTCCTCGGTGCTGGTGTCCTCCGGCAGAGGGTAGCCCCGGCACAGAACCATGTCCACGTACTGGTTTATGGGGATGGACTGAAACATCTGCACTACATCTGCATGAGTCTTCCCCAGAACACACATCCCGTTGATGTCCACAATCACATCGCCTGAAAAAGACAAGGAAAAAAAATCAGTTTGTTTATTTTATTTATTTGTTTGAACGGGACAGCATTTTCTGTAAATACAATGGCTCAGAGCTAGATTTCATCCATAGTCCCAATAACCCTACAGTACAGACCTTATTAGTTCAAGATGCACTGTGCAACTTTTCTGGAGAATGGTACATCACCTGGTTCTCTCAGGAACATGACAATACGTTATGTAGAATGTTCCACAATATAGCATTATCTTGCATTTATAATTATGGGTGTGGAATTGATCTTTGCTCCATAAGGACATAATATCTGTATGCAACCAGTCTTGCCTGCTAATTTTGTATTCTGTAACGGGTGCTTTTATTGCTCAGAAAATAACTTGAAAAATATGCATTCCTGCCATGAGTGGGCTCACCTCCACACAGATGTGATCAGTAAATCTGCCTAATGGGATTATTTGTTTGTCTCCATGGCAATATGTTGTGTTTTGCCCAAATAGACTTTGCTAAAATGTTGTAGTGTATGATAGGAGTTCATGACACATACTTGCCTCTATCAAATAAACTTAAATAAATAAGAAAAATAGAATATCATCCATGGAGATAAGCAGGTGGTAAAAGTTACATTGTGAACCTTTAAAATATAAAGTATATTTTTCTTTCTCCTACGCTCATGTGTGAAAGTCATGCAGGGAACAGGAGCACAATCGTGTCTCTCCCTCTCAAGCTTTCATCTTCTCTGTATAAAGCAGCAGCCCACAGCCTCTGGCATGGGTCAGATGGCCATAGATGCCCTGAAATGCTGACGGTGGACTGGCTCCAGGCCAGACTCAGCCCACCAACACACAATCAATACACTCTGTGCAACCACTCTGCAGCATCACTCCTCAAATGAGCTCTATATCACACACAGAGGCCAAGACAAACATGCTACCAGCCTCAAGAATCAGAGGCGCTCTAGTATAACTCTAGTATAAAGTAGTTACAGTCTGCACAATGCTATTATAACACAATTAAATTAATTACTTTCTGTATAACCAATTCCCTCACTGTCACAGGGACAGACATTAAAAACTGAAAATGCAGTCAAATGCAGCACAGAGTACAGAGGAATCAATACCTGTGTAATAGGAATCCTGACTGATCTTTTTGTTCATTATTGATGTGCATGCTTTAACCTAAGCTATTAAGTCATGAAGTTTATTGTCAGTTTTTAATGGAACACAATAAACAACCCTAAGATGTATATGTTATTGCCACTAGAAATTTGTTCTCTGCATTTGACCCATCCTTCAATGCCACAGGGACAACTGCCGTGGTTGATGGTAGTAAGGCAGTACTGTAGCCACAGCTGCCCTGGAGTAGACTGTTGTTAGCAAGGCTGCCAATTTGTGCCATCAGCTCCTCTGACCAACACTCACTAACACACTGCTGCTAGGTTAAAGTAGGTCAAGGTACTAGGCAATGTGGGTGATGTGTCCTGCCTAAGGACAAAACATCAGCTTCCACTTTGCCACCTGATATTCTCGGCGGTCTCCCATCCAAGTGCTAATCAGGCCTGGCCTTGCTTCGCTTCAGAGATCTGACAAGCTCATTTTAGCCATAAGTTAGGCTGGAAATCATCTGAGGTTTAGATCTGATAGTACTTGGAAAGCCAAACATTATCTTAGATGGAATTTGGCATAAAAAGTTCGAGGACCAGCAGCATTTCTCTCTTCAGTATAAGTCTTTTTTAATATATAATCCTTCATCTTCAGTATATAGAAGTGACTGTATAAAGAAGTGGACTAAGGGAGTGTGAAATCAGCCATATCGTTCGGCTATGGCTAGCGGTTATAGGGGCGGATTTGGAGCAAAGTTCCACATTAGGAATAGGAATTTATTTACGGACAAAATAGCAAAATCAAAACATCAGAATCATGGAGAGAGGGTTAATACAAACATTTTAAGACCAAAATGACGAGGCTCACTGCAGAAGTTGCAAAGTGAATTCGAGTCAGAATTGATGGAGCCGGAAGCTCCCCTGATGTTCACTTCCTTATTTGGAAAGTGACGGCTCGCAGGTTAGCCATGTTCATTTATACAGTGCAGACAGTCTACGGTCTAAGTCCTACCTGAGGCAATCTTGTTGTCATGTGCAGCAGGTCCATCTGGCAGCACGTTCTTGACCTGTAGAAACTCATCTGGACGGTCTCCTCCGATGATGGTGAAGCCGAAACCCTGGGAGCTCTTCCTCAGTGACGTGTGCAACATGGAGCCCTGCAGCTGAGAGGGGTCCCTGGTGAAGCCCCGCCCACCCACACGAGGAGGAGACGGCTCTTCTGAAGGAGACAAGACACAGGACGTACAAGGTCAAAGGACAAAACTGTCACCATAACTTGTGCCATGAAGCTGATGGAGTTTTGACCCAACATTTTTATCAGTCAAATAGTTCTTGTATTGGGATTAAGGTTTGATGTGGAGCACAGCGGAGAGAAGGCGTGGAGCGAGTTAGCTGCCGGGGGCTTGTTAAGACATTGTTAATTATGTTAACAATTAAAAACGAATATCAAGTTTTCATAGAGATGTTATTAATTTGCCTGGAATGTGGCATTAAATCTATATGTCTATCAAGCAGGTGACGCCACCAGGCCAAGTTACAGGTTAGATCTGTGGAGAGGCAAGCCAGTATAAATGTGTATTTTTCAAGGTTTAGCTTTTAGCAATAAAAACACCTGTAATTGAGTACATGCAAGATAAACAGTTGTAATGCCATACTCTGGAACATTACAGGCAACGCAATAACATTATACATATACATAAAACATAATATCGACAAGACAAGCAGATGACTGACCTTCGTCTAACAGAAAAAGTTACATATTGCAACTTTAAAATGCAAAGATTTGCTCTAAAATTTTCTGACAATATAGTGTGTTAGATTTTTGGTTGTTTTATTGCTTTTTAAAATATTAATATGATATCTAATGCATTTAACTAAACAATGAATATGCATATTGGGTATAGTCAGATATTGCAGGATAATTCTCCTCATCCTCTTTCCCTACACCAGACGGGAGTCTAAAATCCCAATAAACCGATGTAGCTGTAGTCTGAAACAAGCCGGAGTTTATTTGGCAGTCTTTGAGCATGTGGGCCCAAGTTGTCAGTTGTGATCACACTCGACTCGGTGAGATAATGTAGTGAGAAAGCGATCTTTTGGGTGACGAGAAACTGAGAAAAAAGTAAAAAAATAGGCCATAAATTTCCATCTGTTTCCATCATAACAGCCCCCCGCTGAGCGCAGTCTGACAGCTCGTCACTCAACGCCTCATAATTACACTGTCAAAACACCAGTGCAAAGTCAAACAGCTGAAACTATTCGCATACATCTACAAACGCCAAGTCTGTATAAAGCAATATGCATTCTACTGTGCATGCATTAACAAAACTACAGGCTTTTGTTTATTTTGACAGCTGCTGGAATGTGTAAGAGGTGATTTCAAATAATAATAATGCATTAGTCTTATATAGTGCTTTTCCAGATGGTCAAAGTCACTTTACAGTCTGGTGCATTGTTCATTCACTCCACACTTGGCGATGTTAAGTTCCTGTTGTATCCACAGCTGCAATGGGGCAGACTGACATAAGCGAGGCTGCCAATCTGCACCATCAGCCGCTCTGACCACCACCAATACTCACGCACACGCCACTTTCATACAAGGCAGTGTAGGTGAAGTTTCTTGTCTTCTTGTTTCTTGTCACAACAACATTTTCTTTGCACTGGCGCCCCACTTTGGCACCTGATTTTCCCATCAGTCTCCCGTCCAAGTACTAACCAGGCCTGGCCCTGCTTTGACGAGGAGATTTGACCATGTTATATGCTAAATCAACTTTTAAGAACTTTTAACCATGCTGTAATTGTTTTCCCTTCTCGTTACCCACTCAAAGTTGCATTGAGAGTCATTCTCCTGAATTCAAGACGCCATTGTTTCAAAAAATCCTGTTCTCCCCTACCCCCCATACATGCCCACTGCTCTTTACTGACTCAGTTCTGCAATCACAATATTTTTTTTCCTAAGCAGTGATACGATGTGATCTGACGGTGTGATCTGATCTATTTAAAGCAGCGCTCTTCTCAGCTACTTTTCCCCACCTACTCCTCCTACTGATCAGCACGTGTTATGTTTTGTGTGATTGACAGGTGGATTTAGCCAATCCCAGTGAAGTGCGAACTCTCAGAAGATGAATGTTACTTTCACTACATCTAGACAATATTTAATGCAGGCAGATCAAATAAATAAATCATACAAAAACCATGGTTGCCTTTAAGTTCTAAGAAAATTGTTACATTATTTTTGTCATATCTCACACCCCACCCCTTATAGTATGTTCACCAGCATTTCTAGATCTTGCTTCAACCTTTCCTAACAGTCTTTTTACAGTGTTGGTAAATCTATGCTGAAACACACTTGACATTTCACTGGTAAAGTTTTCATTGCAAATTTCCTCCTCTCTGCCTACACGAGGTTTAAATGGGGCAACTTTATGGAAGCTGAGAGAAGAATTACACTAGACAGGGCGTGTGTGTGCGTGAAAAAGGACGAGATAAGAACGACGAGAAGCAGGCAGAGGAAGAGAGTTCGACTTGACAGAAAGAGGAGAATTCTAACTACATAGTGTCTCCAAGGCTCTGAGTTGTGAACAGTGTTTCACAACTACATAATTCCCAGTTCCAAATTACACTTCTTCGGTCTGGTCACTGGTAGATCTTTGAGAGTTCAGATGGGTGTGATTGATGGCAACAAATACTATGTGTCTGCTTAAGAGGAAAAAAGAACGGAAAAAAGTCACAGGGGACCGAAAAACATTGCGTATTTTTACAGAATCAATGAACGAAACAACAGAGCATGTGGGGACCAGACTGATATCCCTCTGTATAGAAATAATCAAGAGCAATATTCTGCACTTTCTGTGAGTAGGGCTGCACAATATATCGCAAAAGTATCAGTATTGTGATATTAACTGCAGCAACAAACTCAATATATTACACCAAGGTTCTCCAGCTGACGAAAATGTACTGTTGTTTAAAAATAGTATGTTAAATAAATCTGATTTTATTAATGATTTTGCTTATTAGGCTAATATTTGAAATTTAGTTCAGGTTTTCATTTTGACAAAATTGCACTAGTAAATATATTTTTTCTTGTTTGGTTTATTAAAACTACAATTATTGTGATAAAATGATCATAACATTGCAATAATATTCATGTCACTTAACAGTCATATTGCATAATGCAAAATTATCATGCCTTAGTTCTGCGCTCAGGTCCTTTTCCAAAACAACAATAGTGATATTATACATTGTTTGATATATCTTGTGCCCTAGTTTGGGTTAAATCTTATCATTACAAAGTGTGTTTTTAAACTGTACTGTACAATTATTGGCTCTTTATATAAAATAATGAGTAAACAAGTCCAAAAACAAATTGTGTTATAAAATGCTTCAAATAGGGATCACTTGTAGCAGGGTCCATATAACGCTATTTTCTGATCTATGTTATAATGTTGTTTCCTCATCAAAAACATACTTGGAGTTGCATTTTGCTTTGACACATAAATCCTGCTTATTCTCTCAAACTGAAAACACTCCCACAACCCTAACCCTTGAAAACACATCATGACATCACGAGGTTGAACAGAGCATTTTGAGCTTTGGAGATGTAGATAGACTAATAATAAGGCATACTCAAACATGTGTGAATGAAACAAAACACAACTCTGGGTATGTTTTTGATGAAGTAACGGCATTATAATGTGGCTTAAAGCTGACAAGAGTCCGTTTTGCATAATATAAGACTAAGATTTTGGTTAATTAAATTTAAATTTCTAATTCTGGTTAAATTTTAGTCTTAGCGTCCAAAAAGCACTTATAAATCAAACGTAAATTAGCTCAAAAAAACAACTGTATTATAAAACACTTCAAATAAGGATCAGTTGTTCCACCATATTCCCAAAAGAATTCTATGGGAAACACTGCTAGCCTGTAACCCAACAGCAGTACGAGCTGTGTGCCTCTGAAAGGGCCTGTGCCAGTTCCCACAGTGAAATATGAGGGGCTATCAATCTCATTAAGCTGCAGCTCAGAGCCCTCCCTCTTTTTACTCCAACACTACTCGCAATGTGTCATGGGAGAATCATTTGCATAATTGCTGCTCCAGGCAGACGAATGCCACAGCACCAGAGGGAGAAAAGATCATGCCAACTATAATTAACATGTTAGTTTTAGAACAGAGAATTAAAGAGCTTATAGGAGTGGTGACAATTGAACATAACCTACAGTAAACCAATGGAGTAAACAGCCTATGGACATGTGGTATGGGATTCTCTTATGCTTTACTCTTTAAATACACACTGCCACATTACACTGAGCGTCTCTTGTAGCGTTCTGTTCATTTAAGAGGACGTATTCTGATTTTGTCTCATAGATTGTGTACAAAAGTGTTAAAATAACGTCCAGATTAAGTCTAACTTGAGTAACCGAGCTTCAGACAGAGAAGTGCTTTCAGTTAGCTTTACACTGCCAGGGAAAGTTGACAACATCATTTGCAAAGTATCAATACCGTTCGGCTCCAGCCAAATGAAGCCAATCGAGGCGAACGGTTATAGCGGCTAATTTTGAAGATCCATATTTGGAAATCCAAGTGCTCTGCTTTGATTTTAGTATAATTTTTGGCTAAAAAGTTACACAGTGGGGCTTTAATTCTTATGATTAATATTTAAAAATTTTAGAATTAATAGCGTCTAAATCTAGATGTGTGTTTTTTGTACAGCTCTGTGCTTCTGCCTACAAATTCCCTCTTCACACCCTGTCAAGCTCCTGTCAACACTACGGCTTTATATGGAGACTGTAAAAGCTACAGTGATGGACAGGAGCTAGAGAGGAGGGCAGGGGCAGGAGAGGAGGGCAGGGGCAGGAGAGGAGGGCAGGGGCAGGAGAGGAGGGCAGGGGCAAGAGAGGAGCAGGGCAGGGGCAGGAGAGGAGCAGGGCAGGGGCAGGAGAGGAGGGCAGGGGCAAGAGAGGAGCAGGGCAGGGGTAGGAGAGGAGCAGGACAGGGGCAAGAGAGGAGCAGGGCAGGGGCAGGAGAGGAGCAGGACAGGGGCAAGAGAGGAGCAGGGCAGGGGCAGGAGAGGAGGGCAGGGGCAAGAGAGGAGCAGGGCAGGGGCAGGAGAGGAGGGCAGGGGCAAGAGAGGAGCAGGGCAGGGGCAGGAGAGGAGCAGGACAGGGGCAAGAGAGGAGCAGGGCAGGGGCAGGAGAGGAGGGCAGGGGCAAGAGAGGAGCAGGGCAGGGGCAGGAGAGGAGCAGGACAGGGGCAAGAGAGGAGCAGGGCAGGGGGAGGAGAGGAGCGCAGGAGCAAGAGGGGGCAGGAGCAGGGCAGGGGCAGGAGAAGAGGGGGGACGCTAACCCAAAGTCCTGTTTACATATTTCTGATTAAGCCGAAGACAGAGGAGAGGCCATGTTTTCTCTGAGGGAGACGTGATAATAGGAAATGTCAGGCAGCGACGTCAGTGTGTAATTATGTCCGAAGAAAATGGCACGTTTTTTTTCACTATGGCTCTGTGAGGGTGAAACATGTCAGCATGAATCGATTTTTACATTTGATGGATGTTACACGAGAGCTTAAGGTTCATAGTTAGTATAGCAGTAAACTAATGGAGAGTTTAGGAATCTACTTGAGTCAGATTAGAATATGTAACAGTAATGACCCTGCAGTTACAGACGTTGTACAGCTCCTTTGTTTCATTATCTTGGCAAATATTAAAGGTCCTGTATTGACTCTTGTGAGGTGTAAGCCATGCTAGAATGTTGTTATCTCCTCAAAAACATACCCAGAGGTGTTATTATTAGTCTGTCTACATCCACAAAGCGCACAATGCTCCCTTCCACCTTTTCCTACCTTTTACTTTTTGTTCAGCAGAGATGGCCAATTCCAGGGCTGGAATTATACAATGATTGTAGTCAAAGCGTACGCCTGTATTACGTTATTTTCTTCATCACATCGCTGTTGTACCATGTTAGTGCCATATGAACCGTCTCGTACATCGAGGACCTCAGGGACAGGCCTCCTGCTGGTGCCGAAGGGAAAGAGAGTCTGGTCCTGACCCAGACTTTTCTCTATTCATTTTATGATGACTATGTTTTGATTTGTTTGTATTGTGATTTTAATGATTTTTTTTTATTCTGTAAAGCTCTTTCAGTTACTTTGTGTATAAATTGTTCTATACAAATACAGTAAACTTGCCTTGCAAACATACCTCGAGTTGTGTTTTGTTTCATTCACATATTTAACACACAAATCCTGCATATTTAAGCTGAGTTCTTCTCTCAAATGGAAAACACTCTGTCCTGTCTCCTTGTGATGTCATGGGGTACTATAGGAAGGGCTCCACTGTGTTTTTAAACTCCATACACCTCCACTAGAATCATTTGGATCATTTTAGGGAAACAGGTGGAAGGTGGAACAGAGCATTTTAAGCTTTGGAGATGTAGACAGACTAATAAGACAGGAATACTCAAATGTGAGTGAATGAAACAAAACACAACTCTGGGTATGTTTTTGAGGAGGGAATAGCATTTTGTGTAATATGGGACCTAGAATGGGAAACCCACAACCAGTGATTTGAACTTAGGACCCTTTCGCTATGAGATGAGAGTACTAACCATGGATCTAATCAAACTGAAGTACATGAATACATTTTACAACACTATGGGGGAGTAAATGTATGTACACTTTTCCTTTGGTGTGCTCTGTGCTGTTGTGAGAGAGGTCAGGGCTTGTCAAAACACAACACTGGCAATCATTAGTTTTCATTAACAAGCCCTGGTTATGAGCTCGGGGGGGTGAGAGATGGAGGAGGAGAGATGGAGGAGAGACGGAGGAGAGGTGGAGGAGAGGTGGAGAGGGGACAGAGCCAATATGAGCCTGGCACCGCAGAGAGAAGTGGAATCCAATCAAGTGTGTGAAATATGCAGGCAAGACTCTGCAGTAATGTGGCCATGTTTGAATGTGTATAGTTATAATGGCACTTCATTCATATGTGCTAAGGACGTGTTGGCTATAAAGTCTTTTCCCATTGGTGCTATTGTCCACTACTGACCACAGAAACACACCAAACAGCCTGGTTATGTTCACAATGTACTCGATATATAGTGTGTCTTAACTGCTCAAAACACTCCACTTATATATACGTTAGCCCAAAAACAAAACAACAGTAAGGGCGTCCAAGTAGAGTTTGTGCACCAACCAGTGTTCGTAGGCTTTTGTGTTTACCAACCAAACTTTTCTTTCATTTTAAAATATAAACCTGGCTGAACTGAACTTGTCAAGAGGCACAGCCCAATGGCAAACTATATGTAATTTTATATAATTGTCTTATATTGAAAACTGTGCAAAAAATGTTGGTCAAGGCCTGTGAAGTATCCATCAAAGTCTGTGTATGAGTCGTTATAATTTATTATTATTGCTTTGCCTGGAATGCTCCACAATATGATTTTAAGCTCATCTATCACCATGGAGAAAAGCAGACGCCATCAGGCCAAGTTATAAGTCAGATCTGCGGAGAGGTGAGCCAGCTCACAGTAATAATGGATGCTTATAATGGTATTTTCTTTGCACTAAAAACATTATTGTACTTGATTAAATCCAAGATAGACACGTTTAACCCCAACAACACAATTCCTGCATATTTAGGCTGAGTTCTTCTCCTAAACAGAAAACACTCTGTTCCACCTTGTGATGTCATGTGGTAATACAGGAAGTGCTCTCTGTTTTTAAACTCCATATACCTTCACTAAAGTAATTTCATTTCAGCCCTGGAATTGGCAATCTCTACTGAACACAAGGTAAAAGGATAAGGATAAAAACTACCAATTCATGACATCACAAGGTGGAACAAAGCATTTTGAGTTTTGGAGATATAAGCAGACTAAGAATAAACGATTTCACTCACGACTCAAACGTGAATGAAACAAAACACAACTTTCTAATATGGATAAAAGTTCACAAGAGACATTTCTGCGTAATGTAGGACCTTTAAACTAGATTAGTATGCAAACCTCTCTAAAATCTCCAATATGCATAATTCCTGCTCAGAACATTTCTCTTTTAAAAATTTGAAGCATGTGTGTGATGTGAAACACAGAGGACAAAATACCTGATCAAAACATAACCAAATAACGAAACAATTGGATTTGAGGTTGCTTGGGGCCAAGTCTCATCTTTCTCCTTCAATACCTTCTCCTCTAACACGTCTTTGAACTGTTCTGATCCGGAGCAAAGCTTTTTAATACAGACCCCGATGCCCTCCCTTTTTATATGTACTTGTCAAAATGAATTCTCCCCTCCCCATCCCACCTCCAGTCGTGCCATGTGGGCCTGGATCCATTATTCAAATTGAAAATCGTTGCTTCAGAGGCTATGGGCAGTTTATCAGAGACCTGTCAACTATCTGACCATCTTCTACCCTGACAGCCCCCATCAAGGAAATGATAGAAGTCCATTACTATGGGGCACCACAGCTAATATCTAAACCCCCAAAAGCAGGAGGAATTATGGGTACTGGTCTGTGTGATTTATTTATGAACTGGTGTGTGAAGAAATGTTATGTTGCTATTTAATCCATTTACTGATTTAAACTAATGTAATTATAAATATGAGCGCTGCACAGCACAGAAATTCACCAAAAGTATTCATTCATGGTTTTCAGATTTCTGTTTTAGGTGACATTTTGAGGAATTTTCACTATTCAAAAGATAAAATAATTGGATTTGAATGGTTATAATAACAGTCCTAGCTTTTTTTTTTCTGAAACGTATAGATAAATCAAAGTTCAGAGTGAATTTAAGTTAAAGTTACTATATTACACAATTTGGCTCTTGTGAGCTTTAAGTCATGTCAGAATGTTGTTACCTCCTCAAAAACAGACCTGGAGTTGTGTTTTGTGTGTTTGAGTAATCCTTTTTAATTAGCCTGTCTACATCTCCAAAGCTCAAAATGCTCTGTTCCACCTTGTGATGTCATGTAGTGGTAGTTTTCAAGTGAACAGCTCCTTTTTGCTTTTAGATTTTTAGTCGAGATTGGCAATTCCAGGGCTGAAATCATCCAAATGATTCTAGTGAAGGCGCATGGAGTTTAAAAACCCAGTGGAGCACGAGTAAACCACTGGTGACAATAAGCCTTCCTCCATCAAAATGACTGATGCTTACTGTTGTTTAAAAAAGAAACGATACTAGGAATGAAAAAAACAAAAAAACAAAAATTACACAAATTAAAGACCTTTCCAAAATAGTCTTAGTGTGGTTTGGATCAGCAGCATTACAAGATATTAGAAAGAAACTACACTCTATTGCATAAAAAACAATATTGCGGTATCAAAACTGGTAGCAAGTATCAAGCCTTTTTACTACTGTGACCCCCTTATAAGCCCATAAAAGTCTATACTCATCAAATCAAATATAGGTCGTAAGCAGTTTTAAACTCCACAAAGTGTATGAGATGAAATGATTCAAATCAAAATTATAGTCTCAACAAATTCAATGGAAAACACTGATCATTTAAACCTGAGCTGTCAAATCACGCCATAAAACAAAGCATTTCAAACCAAACACGATGCAGGTCTGGTTGGTCATTACCAGGCTGCGTGGCCACTGGCACCATCCCTGTAGGTGTATCTCCACTCGTCTTCCTCTTGGCCTCCGTCACTGGGTTTTCAAACTGAGTCTTCTGATTTATGTGGCTGCGAAAACAAATAAAAATACATGATAAACACTTTTTAATGAACTGTTACAAATGTGCAATTCTATTTCATTTCAACATTCATCTAGCCATGTTTATAGTTAATCTCCTTCACGCGTTCAGTGCCTCATGTCCTGATACGATCTGTGCTGAGAATGCAAACTTGTGATTTGAATACGAGGGCTGGGACTCCTGTAAACAGACAGTCACTTTGTGTACCGCAGAGTAAAGATGGTTGAAAAGCGCTCAAATCTTTATACTTGGTACTTTTTATGGCATATGTCACTTAAAGAAGACATACTGTTCTTGACCCTGTTGTGTAGTTATAATCTACGACACCAGTGGATTATTGGGTTATAATTTGCGCATTTTAAATCACAATATTCATTTAAAGTGAAGTAATTAATGACTTCCACATTAGAAAACTGCGGTGCTCAACAGGAGCTGACGTCACTTTAAACGTCATCAACAGACAACAAAGAGTCTATGGATATCAAGCTAGTGAGCCTTGAATAAAAAATAATTTAAAAAAAGGTTTACCAAAATAACTATGCCACGCTGCCAAATCCTGTGCGTATCACCAATTAAGAAAATAAAATTGGAGTACAGAACAGCGGGCGCAATGAAAACAGGGATTGATGTGCAACATGGCATAAATAAGTAATTAAAGATTACTCAAACATGCACAAATCACTCCAAATACAACTTCAGAAGGGTAAATGAGAAAGGGAGACCGTTATAACATGGTTAAAAGCTCTGAAAAGTCAAATTTGCATAAAGTCTGCTTTAAGTAATCGTTGCCTTGTCATTGTATTAGTCGAGTACCGTTTAAATCCTACCTTGAGTAAGAACATTAGAACATCAAATATTTACCTGAGTAAGTCAATAGTAGCACGTCATTGTATTGTACTAGTAACAATACAGTCCCTGACAAAAGTCTTGTCGCTTATCCATTTTGTAGAAACAAAAGCTTATAACCTGACTTTAAATTAATCGATTGGTTTTAGAAATGTCTCATATGAAAGCTAAAACCCTCCCAAATTATGCTCAATATACTAAAATAAATTTGCTTCACTGAAGAAAGATTGATCATTTAATGAACACAGAAAGGTCAGATTTTGGCAAGACAAAAGTCTTGTCGCCTTGTCATATGATGCACCCAATCCTAGATTACAGCCTCACCTGTGATCAGTTACTGATCAATCAGTTAGTGGGTGTGTATAAAAAGAACCCCAGCACACCAGACCTTCACATCAACTGCAACTTGACCTCTGACAACATGCCTAAGATCCACCCTGAGACCAAAGCGTTAATTATCAAGAGGCTGAAGACCAGATCCACTGCTGAGGTGGCTGACACCTTCAGTGTGTCTCAGCATCAAGTACAAAGAATAAGAAAAAGATCTGAAAAGACTGGAGATGTTTTTGACAAGCCCAGGTCCGGCAGACCCCGCAAGACAACTGATCGGGAGGACCGTTTGTTGATTCGAAAATCCAAGGCCAGCCCCTTTTCCACTGCAGCAGAGCTCCACCAGGCCTGGTCACCTCAAGTCCCTGTGTCAACCAGAACAGTTTGTAGAATTCTGTCTCGAAATGGCCTCCATGGTCGAATCAGTGCACAGAAACCAGCACTAAACAAAAGGCAATTAAAAAACCGTGTGGCATTTGCCAAGGCCCACAGCCTGCTAAAAGGATGGACACTGGAAAAGTGGCAGAAGGTGGATTTCTCAGATGAATCCTCGGTTGAATTACATCACAGCCGCCGCAAATATTGCAGGAGACCTACTGGAGCCCGCATGGATCCAAGATTCACCCAGAAAACAGTTAAGTTTGGTGGCGGAAAAATCATGGTCTGAGGTTACATCCAGTATGGGGGTGTGCGAGACATTTGCAGGGTGGAAGGCAATATCAATAGCCTAAAATATCAAGAAGTATTAGCTACCTCTTACATTCCCAACCATAAAAGGGGTCAAATTTTGCAGCAGGATGGTGCTCCATCACATACTTCTATCTCTACATCAAAGTTCCTCAAGGCGAAGAAGATCAAGGTGCTCCAGGACTGGCCAGCCCAGTCACCAGACATGAACATCATTGAGCATGTCTGGGGTAGAATGAAAGAGGAAGCATTGAAGGCAAAACCAAAGAATCTTGATGAACTCTGGGAGGCATGTAAGACTGCTTTCTTTGCTATTCCTGATGACTTCATCAACAAATTGTATGAATCATTATCGAACCGCATGGATGCAGTCCTTCAAGCTCATGGAAGTCATACAAGATATTAAATATGGATCTCACTACACCACTACTTAATTCACTGACGTTATGCAACATATTTTTGTATTTGAAGTAAATTATTTGTTCAGTTTTCTGTAGGCGACAAGACTTTTGTCTTGCCAAAATCTGACCTTTCTGTGTTCATTAAATGATCAATCTTTCTTCAGTGAAGCAAATTTATTTTAGTATATTGAGCATAATTTGGGAGGGTTTTAGCTTTCATATGAGACATTTCTAAAACCAATCGATTAATTTAAAGTCAGGTTATAAGCTTTTGTTTCTACAAAATGGATAAGCGACAAGACTTCTGTCAGGGACTGTACAGGTAATTACCATATGCAGATGTCAGAGAGTGAATATTTCTTGTATCTGTAGTGAATATTATTCTCAGTATACAAAAAACAAGTTCACCTTTATTTCAAACTGAACATGTGTATATTTTGAAGTAGTAGTAGTTGCAGCAACAGCATCAGTAGAAGTACTTGCAGCAGTAATAATAGTCATAGGGGTAAATTGTAGGACTATTACCGGCAGTAAATACACTTTCTGATTTTGTGCACAGTATTTATTTCTTGAATCAGCCTTTGACACTACTAGTACTTTTTCAGTACTGAGTCTATGCGTCAGTCTCGATAAAAGGATCTATATCTTCTAAATGTAATAATCAACATACACACAGAGAGAGAGAGGGATTATGGGGCCGTCAGGGAGCAGCTTGGACTCAATCTCAGAACAATGAATTATGATCGAAAATGATTTGAATTTCAAGTTTATATACATTTAGACTTACATTTACTTTCAAAATCTAGTATTTCCGAAGGATAGGTCACAAAAATGAGAAAACGTAAATCATATATGTAGGGGTGGTTCAAGAAACTCAAGTGTTCTTATCATTAGGTATTGTCAACATAAATCTTTTGTCACCTATGGACAAACCAAAACTTTTACTCAAATAAAAGTACTGCTATATGGCCAATATTACACTATTTTCTAAACTATGTTGTCTCCTCATTACAAACATATTGCACCTAGAGTTGTGTTTTGTTTCATTCACACATGTTTAACACACAAACCCTGCAGATTTAGGCTGAGTTCTTCTCTCAAACAGAAAATACTCTGTTCCACCTTGTGATCCCACAGAGGAAGTGCTCCACTCTGCATTTAAAATCTATGCAGCTTCACTAGAATCATTTGGATGATTTCAGCCCTGGAACTGCTAATATCTAATGAACAAAAGGTAAACGGTAGCTGTTAACTTGAAAACAACCACTACACGACATCACAAGGTGGAACAGAGCACTTTGATCTTAGGAGATGTAGACAGACTAATAGGATCACTCAGACATGTGTGAATGAAACAAAACACAACTCCAGGTCTGTTTTTGAAGAGGTAACAGCATTGTAACATGGCTTGAAGCTCACAACAGACAATTTTGTGTAATATAGGACCTTTAAAGTGTAAAATATAGAAGATTGATTCCTGCTCGGAAGTTCTGTCATTGTGTTCTTTGGCAAAACACTGGTGAGTGCGTTTTATCTGTGGTGGTGGCACAGATTGGCAGCCTTGCTTCAATCCGTCTGGCCCAGGGCAGCTGTGGCTAAAATAGTATCTTACCAACAAAAAGTATGGAGTGAATATATAAAGCAATGTAAAGCACTTTGGGAGTCTTGAAAAGCTCTATAGAAATCCAGTACATTCTTAGTAAAAAAAGTTTGTTCAGTAAATGTCTCAGCTAAATCACAGAAGTCATGCTGTGTCACTTTACAAAATACACTTAATTTTATTTTGTTGTTGTTTTGCAGTGCACCTATTAAGACGCAGGAAGCCAGCCAGTGTCTGTGTAATTATCTTTAAGTGTTATAAATCCTCTTCATGTCAACACACAGACGAACAAATGCCCCGATGCCTCTTTGTGAGTGTGCCCCCTGCTGAGCTTGTGATGCTAGTGCCAAAAAGTGCTCCCTCTGCGTGTGACTCATGCTCTGTGTCCCCCACATTCTCTCTGCTCAGATAAACATTCCCACTGTCTCATTTCCTTTTCTTTCATTTTCAAGTTGCCGTTTTAGGACTGAATGATTTGGGGAAAGATGCAATTCTTCTGGCAGCTCTTGAGTTCGTAATCAGGGATGCATCGATACTGGTATAGGACATCAAGATATTGGTTCTAAGAGATCTCATTTTGGCATAAAGTGGTATAATAAGACGATTTACTCATCAATGTTGGTCCAAAACACAAAACAACTATTGAACTTGTATTTCTTTTTAAAGCTGTTCTGTAGTTACTTTAGCTCCCAATATACAAATAACATAGACATTTTATTTTAAATTCAAAATGTGTATATTTTGAAGTAGAAGTAGTACCAGCAGTAGTTGCAGCAGTAGTAGTAGAAGTAAAAGTAGAAGAAGTAGAAAAAGTAGTAGTTGTAGGAGTAGTTAAAGTACTATAACCCGCAGTAAATACATTTTTTTTTATTATTTCGTATGCAGTATTTATTTCTTGAATCAGCCTTTGACTACCTAGTACTTAGACCATTTTAGTATTGAGTCTAGGCATCACTATATCCTGACTAGTATCGGTTGGTATCGGGTATCGGCAGATACGTGAAGCCAAAGTATCGACATCAGTATCGGAAAAGAAAAAGCCGGATCAGTGCGTCCCTAATTGTAATATGTTTATAAAGGTGCACTGTGTAACTTTTCTGGTGCAGAGCCTGTCACCTGCTTGTGTTATTAGTTTGTCTGGAATGTTTCACAGTATGGCATTAAACACATCTATCTCCATGGAGACAAGCAGGTTGCGGCATAAGGCCACGTTACAGGTAAGATCTATGGCTAGGCAAGTCGATGATTTTCAAGATAAAAATGAAAAAAATGAAAAGCATCTGTGGTTTATGTCATACTGCTGGAACACGCAAATTAGATGTAGACAGAAAAAAGTTGCGTAGTGCATCTTTAAATCAAGATTCTATTCACAATTTTTCCAATATAATAATAATAATAATAATAATAATAAAGTCTATATGTTATACAGACAAGAAAAAAGATTAAATAGCAAATATTACAATTGTGATCATAAAGTTTCCATTGTTAATTCATTTATTTACTGTGTGTGTGTGTGTGTGTGTGTGTGTGTGTGTTATATATAAAAGACATTTTCCATTCTGACGCTTGAAGATGAAAACAATAAATTACTAATCACAGAAAAAGAAATAAAGTTTCCATTTCCAATTTCAAACACATTTCTGATCAACAGTTGAGAGTAGACTGAAACAACTGCTGACCCTAGTGCAAAAAACCCATAAGCAGAATTTGAATCTGAAAGTATACTGAAAATGAGTTTTGGACATCTGCAAAAGTAGAATGTCCAGTTTATTGTCTATAATAAAAAACTAACCAAAAAGGCTGCAAAAAGAGGTAATTGAAAAACTAATTTGCAGTGCACTTTTTACAACAGGAGTTAGCACATTTCTGATGGGATCCTAAAAAATCCTTTGAACATCAATAATCCCCATTCATTTTTATACATACAATACAATACAATGTGAACCTCGAGGGATATTTAGTTCTCTATAGGATCTGCAATGGACATTATAGATCTTATGTAAATTAAATGGAGCCTTATTTATTGGCAGCCATTTAAAAACGGTGAGCTTGATTCATTATTTAGTCCCTGCACTGCGCCTGTGTGTGGAGAATAAGGAGGAAATAATAAGTGTTGCTGTCACATTCAGGAATTCATTTTTAACATGAGAGAAAAGAGAGGGAGATGGAGAGAGGGAAGGAGAGAGAGGGAGGGAAGGGTGGAAAGAGAGAGAGAGAGGGGGGTGTAGTCTGTGTGTGTGAGAGAGAGAGAGATTAGAGAGGAAGAAAGAGAGTGGGGGGACGGAAAAAGAGAGAGGGAGCAAGAGGAAAAAAGTGATAGGGCGAGAAAGTGAGATGATAAGGGAAAAGAGAGAGAGAGAGAGGGAGGGACAGAGAAAAAAAATCAGAAAAGGGATGAGAGAAAAAGAGATTAAAGAGAATGAGAGAGAAGGTGAGCCAAAGAGCAAGAGGTAGGGAGTAGAAGAGAGAGGGAGACAGATGGTATGTGAGGGACAGAGAGAAGAATCAGAGAAAGACTGAGAGAGGGAGGGAGAGTGGGTGTAGTGATATAATGAGAGGAGGAGAGGAGAGAGAGCAGGAGAGGAAGAGAGAAACAGAGCTACAAAGAATGAGAAAATGTATTAGAGGGAAGACAGAAATACGAGAGGGGGGAAGGGAGGAAGAGAGGGAAGGAGAGAAGGAGTAGAGAAAGAGAGAAAGAGAAAGTTTGATAAAGAAAGATGAGATAGATGATAGATAGATAGATAGATAGATAGATAGATAGATAGATAGATAGATAGAAAAAAGAGATAGAGAATTTTGCAGCCTCCCATTAACCCTCTTACATAAGCTCTCCGTGGTTCTCGCTCCTCTGCAGGTCTGTCCTCACTAATGGGACAAACTCACACTTTGGGTCAGTGTTTACGCGTCAGATCTGGACAGACTCGTGTCCTCATTTTACTTCCTGTTTTATAACAAAGAACAGAGTGATGGGAGCGTCTGGCCTGGTCATAACTGGTCTAACAGCGTGAGAAAGTAGGAGATGCCCCATTAGCAAAAACACATTTAGAGCTGTGTAAATATCCACACTATTAAAGCAGGTTCAATCATTAACAGGTTAGAATGGGACTATTGTTCGGAATCTAGGGTGAAAATTCCTTGTTGTTTTTTTTCCCCCCCCAGATAGTTTTTCATTCATTTTTTCTTTTGATTTGAAATCTCAACTTTAGCCCATTATGAAGAAGGTGCAATCCTGTAAATGCAATTGCGTCGTTTATTTTGGGTAAAAAAATATACAAAAATCAATCCTTCATATCAGGTTACAAAATTGTATTAATGAAAAATGGGAAAATGTGAAACTATTGATCCTTCTAGCTAAAGCAATAACATCCATTAGAGACCACTATATCGGCCGATATTTGCGATTTTTAGGGTATTGGCCTTCATTCTCTAGCAGAGGCCGATATTTTATTTGTGCTGTCTAGTTGCTTAAATATGCAAAAAAAAAAAAAAAAAATGCATAAAGAAGATGAATATAGCTCTAGATGAACACTTGAGTCCAAAGATGTGACCACACAGCTCAATTATCCAATTTGTGGTAAAATGAGGTTGCGAATGAGTTTTTATTGAATTCGAATTAGATAATTTGGGGAAAATTACCAAAATTGGCCCTTCATATCAGCCCAAAAATACGGGCAGAGTTCATCAGCCATCAGTTTCTCTGGATTCAAAACAATCGGCATCAGTTATGGAAAAACTTATATTGCTCAATCTCTAATCTCCATCATCTCCATGGAGACAATCAATCAATCAAATAATTTGTCTAAAAATCTGTATCCATGAAATAAAATGCAAACATCCACTAAACTTGAGCCTGACAAACAGCATAAACTGATAAAAAAAGATGCAAGTTCAAACTGTGGTCACAAAAGTCTCAGGCAAATGAAGCATGAAGCCACTACGAGAAAATGACATTGTACAAGGCCAGGTAACCACAATGTTACACTCTCACTCAGGTCTGCAACAAAATGGCCTCTACGGGAGACACAAACACCAACAATTGTGCTCAAATGGCTGTTTTCAAAGTATAAATCTTACAGAATCCAAACTGAGTATAATATTATTGAATGGTAGACAACCTCCCACATAATAAGACTTGAGGATTCCAACTGATTGGAAAATAGCTGTGGTGACACCAATTTTTAAATCGGGAGCTAAAACAGACATGGCTAATTATCGGCCAATAAGCATACTTCCTGTCATATCTAAAATAGCTGAGAAGTGGGTAGTTAAACTCCTAACGGCTCACTTGGAAAACACCCAACCCTCACTTCACCCGCTACAGTTTGGCTTTCGGGCCCATCACTCCACAGACACTGCCCTGTGTATGCTAACAGAAAACATAAAGAGCTTGCTTGACAGGAGTCCCTGTGTTGGGGCTGTCTTCTTAGACTTGAAGAAAGCCTTGATTCTGTAAACCATCAGATTCTGCTGTCCAGGTTGACTCAGTTTAACATCTCCAGTCAAGCTCTTCAGTGGTTTACATCGTATCTGTCCCACAGGAAACAGTGTGTGGTAGTTGATGGTGTAAAATCTCAGTGTTTGGATTGTGATGTTGGTGTCCCGCAGGGGTCAATCCTTGGGCCAGTATTGTTCTCCCTTTTCATTAATAATTTGCCAAATGTCTGTCCAAATGTATTCTCACAGATGTATGCGGACGATGCAATCATCTACACTCAAGCCAAAAGCACTCAGGAAGCTGCTAATGATCTCACAGCTGCCCTGTCGTTTGTACATAGCTGGCTCAAGGATTCGTGCCTATTGCTAAACACCAAAAAAACTGTTTGCATGTACTTTTCAAAACGTCACACCGAATTGAAGCAATCAAATGTTTTTCTTAACGGAGTGGAACTTGATCTGGTCCCAGAATATAAATACCTTGGAGTTATTCTAGATCCAATATTGTCCTTCAAAAGTCATGTTAAAAAAGTGTCTCAGGTAATCCAATTCAATAATCGGAATTTTCGTCACATCAGGAACAACCTAAACATGAATACTGCCAAAACGTACTTTTACTCCATGATTATTTCTCACATAGATTATTGTTTAACCACTTGGTCTCTTGCCTGCCCCACAACACTTAAAACCATTGAAAACCTCTATAAAAGAGGCCTAAAAATACTTGATAAAAAACCCATTTCCCACCACTACTGTCACATTCTGAAAAAGCATAGGCTTTTAGATTTTAGCAACATGGTCATCCTTAAAAGAGCCTGTCTAATTTACAAGGTTCTACATTCCCTCGCACCACCACCGTTAAAGGAGTACATCAAACGCAAAGACTATTCAGAAAGGACCACGCGAGCCACCACCAGGGGTGACTTGGTCATACCCCTCAGACGGTCCACTTTTGGTCAGAATGTATTATCTGTCCAAGGTGGGAATCTGTGGAATAATCTACCACAAGCACTGAAAGAATGTCCTACGTATAGTTCTTTTAAAGCTCAAATGAAAAATTGGTTATGGTCAAACCAAACATGTCCTCATGTATAGTTGCACTATGATTTTAAAAGATCTTTTATGGACACATATTTGCATGTATTGAAGCTGTGGCCAAATTGACTGCAAAATAATGGGAATTGTGCAATGACTGGACTGTGAAATAATTTGGACTGTATGGACTGTATGGAGTGTGCAATAATGGGAACTGGGCAATGTATGGAGTGTGTAATAATGGGAACTGTGCAATGAGTGGGTGTGCAATAATGGGAACTGTGCATTGTATGGAGTGTGTAATAATGGGAACTGTGCAATAATGGGAACTGTGCAATGTATGGAGTGTGCAATAATGGGAACTGTGCAATGTATGGAGTGTGCAATAATGGGAACTGTGCAATGAGTGGTATTTTATTTGCTGTTTTTAATGTTGTGACCCCAGCCCTTTGGGACAACGGATGGAAATTAGCCTTAGGCTACAATCCGGTGTGTTTACATTCATGTTGTGTCATGATTGTCCATTAACATGCTCTGTCCCAATCAAATAAATAAAATAAAAAAAATAAAAAAAATAGAGAACTGTCAATCATCGAGCTATGGGCATTTTTACATATTCATATAAACGGCACAGCAAACAAAATCGATTCTAGTTAGAAGTTGGGTTTTGTTTGATGATAATTGAATTAAAATACTGACTTCACTCAATATATATTTACAAATCCATTATGTCTAGTCATAGCACAACACAACCAAACATTCACTGCAAAAAAATTCAATCTATGTCGTTTAAGTCATTTCAGCTTTTGTAACTGAATCCTGAGTACTTTTGGTTAGTTCAAGTGTATTTCATTTGTCTAGATAATGTATTTTTAAAGCAGACCTATACTGCAAAATGGACTTTTCAGACCTTTTCACCTGTTCTAGTTGTTTCTCCTTAGCATTTACTAACCCAAAGCTGTATTTGGAGTGATTCGTGCATGTTTTAATATTTTATTTTCAAGATATATTACAGACTGACCCCTATTTTTACCGCCACGACACACACCTACTGCTCTGTACTTGAGTCATTCTGCAGTTTTATTTTCTTAATTGGTTACAGGTACAATTTGCCAACGTTGTGTAGTCATTTGGTACAAATGAAAAAACAAAACAAAACCGCTGCTTGCTTGTTGTGATGATGACATTTGTTTGTCGAAAATGAGATGGCGAGACACACGAATACAACTGAAAACATTTGAAAACGTCAGCTCCCGTTGGGCACCGCAGTTTTCTAATGCAGCAGATTTGTTTCTTTTACCAAGTTGTTTAAGGTGAATATTGCGATTTAAAATATGCATACAACACAATGATCCATGGTTGTCATAGATTATAACTATATAGCAGACACACGCACTTCTTTAAAGCAAAATAATAGGTCTTAACAGCAATATTTCATACATTAGTTGACGAGTTAAATTAACATTTAACATTAAACAGACAAGCATTTACCATTTACCAAAACATAAGATTTATACTCTGAATTCAAGCTATTTTAACTTGAGTAATTATTCTTTTTTTGTTATCAGTGTGAAAAGCTTGTTCTGAATTCATAGTAGCATTGTGTGGCTGGATTGCTGAACCATTTTATCCTCTCTATATAAAAGTGAAATGCATGGATTTCCCTCTGCAGTTTAAAACTATATGTAGCTCCAGGCCTAATGTCAAGTTTACTCACTCCACGTAGTAGGTTCCATACTGAGGGTCTTCAATTCTCTCCCAGCCGTAGGGCAGCTCTGGAGGGGAAAGAGCGAAGAGAGTTAAAATGCTATAATTAGACCATAATAGACACAATTTTGACACTACAGATGTGTACAGATTAAAGAGCCTATATTACACCATTTTCTGATCTATGGTATAATGTTGTTTCCTCATCAAAACAATACCTGGAGTTGTGTTTTGTATCATTCACACATATTTAAGTGTTCTTCTCTTAAACTGAAAACACACTATTCCAATTTGTGGAATGGATTATTTCAGCCCTGGATTTAAAGTTCTCTACTGAACTTTAACTGAAGCTAAAAGGAGCTGTCGACTTGAAAACTACAGCTTCATGACATCACAAGGTGGAACAGAGCATTTTGAGCTTTGGAGATGTTGACAGACTAATAATAAAAGATTACTCATGTGTGAATGTAAGGAAACACAACTCCAGGCATATTTTTGATGGAGTAACAACATTATAACATGACAAAACTCTCAACAGTCAGTTTTGTAATATAGCACCTTTAAGGATTAGGTTATATTTAGCGCCAGCATTTTTCATCGTTCATTAGAAAAAAGAGTGATATTTTCTTTCTATCTATTCTTAACTATTGCAACACAAAAAAATACTGACACTGTGAGAGCTCTGCTGGCCTCCCTATACACAACAATCTCCTCCATCTAGAGTGGCATCCTCCCAGCATGCACCATCACACCTGGAGGGCCCTTTTATTTGTCACTATCAGTTTGGGGTTTAACACACAGTTTAGGAGGAGGGCAGTGGACAAGGCAAGTGCTGAGTCTATGCAAAGCATTGTGGGTAAAATAACATGCTTTCACTCCAAACATATTGAGTTTCCAATGTTGTGTGACCGCACCACGCAGCTCTGGGCAGGAAAATTGCCTTTTGAGAAATGGTGCAGTGAAGAGAAACAGTCTATGTGCTATGTGATAAAGGCCACTGGCACGCCATCTGTTCAGCAAAGAAAAAAAAATTACACAGTGCACCTTTAAATGTTTTTTTTAGGAGTCTTTGCGCCCCTGCTGGCCAATGTGAAAAATGCCCCATGTCCATAATGTATATTTTTTCCTTGTAGTCATGCATAGAATTTAATCCCCAAATTTGGTATAAATCATTTATTTGCCTATGCCAAACATTGCTTCTCTCCACTCCCATAGGGGTCCACTTCTAGGCAGGTCACTTCGGGCATTGTCGCAATGCCCATTTCATCAGTTTGGGGACTTTTCATCCTTGTTCTAGGGGTGAAAAATGCTATTTCCTACAGAGAAAAAAAATAATAAGACGAAACCAGCAACGAACATTAGCCCTCGCCAGTTACTCTGTTACTGGCTCATATTAGTAATATTTCAACATACTGTACATACATAGAGCACACACATTTTCAACACAGATGAATGTAGATGATCTTAAATCCTGTCCTAACACATGGATAATGATGCATTTTTAGTATTTGATGTCAAAATGATATTAATAATATAATATAGTTTCATGGTAAGATGTGTGTATTTATTCCATATATGGTAAGATGTGTGTATTTTTTTCCATATATGGTAAGATGTAGAATGTTTGGTTTGATCACTATGGAAACGAAATGTTTATTCTAGAGCAACCTCTTGCTTTTGTTCAAAACCTCTCAGCACACTGGTGAACACGCACGCAAACATGGACAGCTCTTCATCTTTCTCTACCAAGCCCTGGTACCTCTACACGTTAGAGGACGACGCCCACCTCTATGATGAGGGCTTCGACCTGGAGGCTCTGCTCTGCCCCACACCAACAGGGAGCGGTCAAGAGCCCCAGGAGAACCAACTGGAGTCTTCCGACATCCAGGAGCCCTCACACCCAGAGGACAGAAGTCTGGTCCAGGTACTTCCACCCCTGGTCCAGGAACTTCCACCCCTGGTCCAGGACCGTCCACCTCTGGTCCAGGACCATCCACTCCTGGAGGAGAGCGCTCCGGTCAGGGCTTTCACAACCAAGCCCTGGTACCTCTACACATTAGAGGACGACGCTCACCTCTACGATGAGGGCTTCGACCTGGAGGCTCTGCTCTGCCCCAAACCAACAGGGAGCGGTCAAGAGCCCCAAGAGACCCAACTGGAGTCTTCCGACATCCAGGAGCCCTCACACCCAGAGGACAGAAGTCTGGTCCAGGTACTTCCACCCCTGGAGGAGAGCGCTCTGGTCAAGGCGCTCCGTAAAGAGTTGGAGCGAGCAAGGGCAGAACTTGCAAATCAGGTCCAAAAAACCAATTCTTTGGACCACAAGCGCAAGTGTCTGGAGAGAATCAACCGAGAAAAAGACTTGGAGTTGAGAAAACTAAACGATTCTCTCCAGAAGAAAAACGAGCAACTGCAAGAGCAGATCAATATACATAAGGAGATCCGGTTCCTGTACGATTCTAAAGGACTGGAAACTGTGCAGCTGAGGCAAGAGCTTGCAGCTTCCAAAAAAGTCCTTGAAAACATGAAGGCACAACTTAAAAAACAGGATAATATCATTGCTGAGATGAACACAAACACAAACAGGGATCCAGAGGCCTGTGGAGACACTCAAACCACTGGTACTGCAGTTGGTGAAGATAAAAACCACAAACACAATGAGGAACCGTTTAGGAAGGTGCAGAAGCTATCTCATGAACTTTTCTCTGCACGAGAGGAGATACGTCTCCTGAAGTTTTGTGGTGAGGGTGAAAGAGCCCAGCCATCCAGCCGCCCAAAACGAGAGAGCGCAATAAAGGAGCAGAGAAGGGTGCTCCAGCGCTACTACGAGCGCTAAAGCCCCTCCAGACATTACCCTTTCCCCTCTGCATTCTGAAAAAATAAAACAAAAATAGTTTTAACTCTTCTGTGTACACATTTTTTTCCTGATAAATAAATCATTGTACGTACACAAACATAGCTCCCTACTTCCTCTTGTGAAATTGTGTGGTTTTACCATTTTTGTATTGTAAACCCACAAATGTAATGAAAAAATAGGGACAGTAAATATCAGGGCTTATCATGTGCTGCTTAAAATGTAATCACTGGCCTGTTTATTACTGTATTTATATCATCTAAGACATATGAATCAAGCTGTTTCATAAAAGAAAGGTGGTTTAAATAAATACGATACACACCTGGATTATAGTGACCATCTCTGGCTTGTTCTTCTGACTGAACAAAATAGCTCTTATTGAGTATAGAGGGTAACGTACCTCCTAAATATTAAATATTAAATATTATGTACATTTTTTTAGGAACAGACACAAGGAAAAAGTAAAATAAGCAAAATTACCATTGCAGAGAACTGAAACTCTTTTACATCTGGAAGACCTGTTATCATTTTAAAACTCCATAGTTCTGACGCAGATATCGTCCTGGGAATATCTTGAAGTACTTCTCATATTTTAGTCCTGCTTAAAACTTTTGCAGTCTCCACTGCAGTTCCCTCTTGGTTTAGACATGATGTTTCCTGATATATGACAGTAGTTTTTGTCCTTACCTCCTTCGTCGCACTTCTCGGGGGGCTTGGCTTTCCGAGCGAGCCGAGGGTCCAGCCATGTGGTGGTCTTACTGTTGTGACTGAAACACACACAGAGAAAAGGAATGGCTTTAGGCTCTGCACCATCTTAAAAGCAAACAATTTACCAGTGAGTGATTCAGCAATTATCAAGGGGACTTATTACTCTGAAGCAGTTTCACTAGCTGCACTGCAAAACTGACCTGAATTCACAGTTTGGACTAAAGTGGTGAATGGGGTGTGCTCAAGTGTTGAACCAGCAAACATTTGGATAAAAGGCAAATACTGAGTTTACTACTACTGGCACTTCTAATGGATTAATATAAAATCTATTCAAATAAAGCAAGACTCAGATTATCAGTCATTTATAACCGTGAAGGTAAGACTCATAATAGTAAACGAGTTAATGCATTTGTTTATGATAATTCATGTATGGCTTCATCATGACGTCAACCATTAATGCCTTAAGTGTTACACTTTAAACTAGTATACTTCTTATGTGTGGATTATCATTTTACATTTTGTTCACGATAGGGAGTGGTTAATTTATTTATTTTTGTGCGAAATGTCTAAGCAATGCTGTTGAAGCCTATATGTTTAACTGATTAAAAAAGTAAATAAATAAATAAAAATAGAGGAATTAAATAAGTGTCCTCTGCATTTAACCCATCCTTGAATGCCACTGCGGAACCTCATCAGGAACATAGTGGACCCATCTCTGTGATCTTGTAGCTACTCTTGGTCAGGACAACCTTAGCTGGAGAATTGTACCTATGGAGCATGTTTTGTGTGTGATGGAGGAAACACATGTAGTCATGTGGAGAAACATGCAAACTCCACACAGAAAAACCTGAGCGACCCGGGGATTGAGCCCGGAACCTTCTTACTTTGAAGCATGAGTGCTAGCCACCATGCTGAGTGGCTGGAAGAATGATTCCTCAAAAATACAAGAAGAACTTTGTTAAAAGTGCACTGTGTAACTTTTCTGGTGGTGGATCTATCAAATACTTTTCCACATGGAGATGTTATTGCTTTGTCTGGAATGTTTCACAGTATGGCATTAAACCTTTCCATTTTCATGGAGACCAATCCAGACCAAGTTACAGGTCAGATCTGTGGAGCGGCGACCCCACTCACAGTCAGAATGGCTGTTTTTCCAGGTATTTTTGAGCTATAAAGCCACCTGTAATTGAATAAATGTAAGATGGCGCTGTTTAATGTCATATTGTGGAACATTCCAAACAAAGCAGTAACATCTCCATGCAGAAAAGCATTTGATGGACCCTCCACCAGAAAAGTTACACAATGCACCTTTAATGATGATGCAAAACACTCTCAAAAGTTGTTTATGAATGTCTCCTTTAAACTTACATACATTCTTGATACTATTTTGACATTGTACAAAAACATGCCCACGGTAACTTCCACATTCTCTTGGGATCACACAGTTTTCAAATCTTAACAATGCTCATAGCAGCCTTTTAGGAGCGACTAGGAACCAAGAGGAGAGAATAGGACACAAACGAGGAATAAACAGCAGGAAAAGTAGAGTAGAAATGAGCCAAACTCTGAGCGCGCACAGAGGTCAGGGTGGTAAGCTCCATTTAGCCTGCTGTTTTTCCCCGCCTGGCAGAATGAGCTATTGATTTAGCAGCACCACGACGCGAGCGTTACACTAACGGAGTACACAATATGAGTCCACCAGACCGCAACATCAAACACAGGGGAAATTAAAAGAAAAAATGTAATCACGGACAACCCAGAGTGCCATAGACTAAAGCCCGGAGGTGGAAAACAAATCCCCAAGTGCAATAGCAAATGTACTGCAGTGCTTGAAGTTAAAGGTGGCTGCAGTTCAAATACAGGAGCAGGTGTGAGGGGTTATAGTGTTTGGGTATCACTGCTAATAACTTTGTAAGGTTGTGCCGGTGATGGAGCACTAGAAGGAAGCAAGGCTCTTTCTATGGTTGAATCAGAAAATATCACAGGAAAAAGTTTGTGGGTTCAATTCCCCATATAGTCTTTTTGTAGAGTTTGCATGTTCTCCCCGTGTCTGGATGTCCTGGTTTCCCCTATAGCCTTAAATGCCCCATACAGTAGCTGGAGTGACAGTGGCTCAGTAGTTAGAGAAGTGGTCCCCAAGACCTGCTGTTCTGTCATTGTGTCATTAAGCAAGACACCCCCAGATGAATGCTGTAGGATTATTAAAGGTCTTAAATTACACAAAACTTTTAGTCATGTCAGAATGTTGTTACATCATCAAAAACACATCTGGAGTTGTGTTTTGTTTCATTAACACATGTTTGAGAGATTCTTTATTATTAGTCTGCCTAGATTTTCAAAGCTCAAAATGCTCTGTTCCACCTTGTGATGTCACGAAGTGGTAGTTTTAAAGTTAACAGCTCCTTTTACCTTTTGTTCAGAAGAGACTGGCAATTCCATGACTGAAATTGTACAAATGATTCTAGTGAAGGTGTATGGAGTTTAAAAACACAGTGGAGCACTTCCTGTATTACCACATGACATCACAAGGTGGAACAGGGTTTTCTGTTTGAGAGAAGAACTCAGCCTCAACATGCAGGGTTTGTGTGTTAAACATGTGTGAATGAACCAAAACACAACTCCACAACAGACATGTTTGTGATGAGGAAATAACATTCTAACATAGATCAGAAAATGATCATAATATTAAGAGAAAAATGATTAAAATTCGACTGAAAATCATAACATAAAGAAATTTGTTGGGTGATCACTAGAGAAGTGACATCAGGTTTCATCTAATCAGGCATATTGTTCACTAAGAATCATGGGAAAACAACAGCCTGGCGCTATTTCGGACAGTGGGTTCCCTGTCATGGTGCATAATATAGAGAGTGGGGAGAAAAAAACAACTACATAAGATTAGTCTAGACTTTTATTTATGTTCTGTAGTGTAATATCCAACTGGTGTGAGTACATGGACAGTTCAAACTAAAACATAATCCTGACTCATGGTTATGTAGAGTTTGCACATGTATTCAGCAATGTTTTCCCTTAACTATTTTAAAATGATTTCCCTTGGGTATCAGTTTAGTGTTTGGAACTGAACTGGACAAAGCTAGAATTTAGCTCGCTGAAATAATTCCTTTTAGAAGCCCAGACTCAGTTCTACAATATGAATGCAGTGTGCCTTATGTTTACAAATGGTCTTTTAGGGGGTTTTATACGTTTTTGTACTGTTTTTGAAAATCAATCTTGGTCACCGCCACAAGGATCGAATATTTATTACTTATTTTACATTTTAACATGTCCTGCAATACTTCTAATACAATAAAAAAAAATCTTTGTTGAAATATCACTGTTCAAATGTAATATAACAATATGAAGTGCTTCCTGGTTGGTCAGTGCTTCCTGGAGTAAAAAACGGATAGTAGCAGTAAACGCAGCTAGTGTTTTCAGCTCCGAGATTAAAGAATTGCACAAACATGTATTTTTAGATGAAGGAACAACTTAATATTATAGAAAGTTCCAAAAAGTCTACAAAAACAAAACACAACTTCAGATTGCACCATTACCTTTTCCAAACACTGAATCTAATCTTGTACTCACTCTATGAAGTACACCATGCCCGTCTCGGTGTAAGCCATCTCCCAGTTCTTGGGCAGTGGTTCCTGGTTCTCGTCCTGATGGTTCCACCCTCTGAGCTCCATGGCGGCTGCTGACTGCGTGTAACTGGGTACCGTCCTCCTCCACTCCGCCTTCTCTGGGTGCTCTGGGTGCCCGTAGCGCGCCACAGACGGGGGCATGGACAGGGACACGGGGATGGTGGCGTAGTAAGGGTAAGGGACATGGTAGAAAGAGAAAGACATAGGAGGCGGTGAGATTGTGTAGACATTATTGTTATTATTAGAGATCCTATGGGCTCCTTGCATCTCTATCTTCGTGTTGATTCTGCTGCTGCTGCTACTGCAACTGGGACAGGAAAATTCAAGAAGAGGAGAGGTGGGAGGAGAGAGGCGAGACAAGCAAAGCAGCCAGGCCATAGGATTTGCATGTCAGTAGAGATGAACCAGGAACAGCCTCGGGGGCAAAAGTGAGCTGACCGAACCAAGCAACATCACTACTCTCTTAGTACAACTGTTTGTGTGTGTGTGTGGGTGTGTGTGTGTGTGTGGGTGTGTGGGTGTGTGTGTGTGTGTGTTCATGAGTGTTTGTGAATTTCCCTAAGAGTTGTCTACAGGTTTTGACCAGGAAATGTGTAACCTACTTTTTTTTGGTAGGGTTGAACTGTATTGTGTGCATGTGTACGTGTGTGTGTGTGTGTGTGTGTGTGTGTGTGTGTGTTGTGTATGTGTATATATGTGTGTGTGTTTGTGTGAGTCTAGTGTTGTCTACAGGTTTTGACCAGGAAATATTAATAATTAATATTTTTGGTAGGGCCAAAAGTGGAAGATTAATTAAAAATGAATTGTATTTGCAATTTGAAAGATTGTAACTACTGAAAAGACGTAACTTTTAATTTTAGATGCCACCTGCTTGTCTCAGCTGGGATGTTATTCCTTTGCACAAAATGTTCCACAGTAAAGCATTAAACTTATCTTTTTGCCTGTATTTAATTACAGGTGTTTTTATTGCTCAAACGTACCTTGAAAAACAGGCATTCTTACTGTGAACGGAGTCTCCTCTCCACAGATCTGACCTGTAACTTGGCCAGGTTACCTGCTACTCTCCGTGCAGATAGATAACGGTAATGCAATACTGTGGAACATACTAGTTCTTTAAAGTATCTTTAAGTAACACAATTTTTTTCTAAAAACAATAAAATATCTGTTTTCTCTCAAATCTCTGGACATGTTTAAAACAAGCACTTTGAACATCATTAAAACATAAATTGCAAATCCATTCACAGTGCTTATCAGAAAAAATTGCAACTAAAAGCTCTGAAATATGCAGATTTTGAATAGAAAAACAGTATTTAACTAGAGAATGTCAAACTTGTTCAAATTGGAGGTCGCTGTTCTGAAGCAATGACACAAAGCTGTAACTAGCTCCACCATAAACACTCATGTATTTCGCTTCAGGCCATAGCAGCCTTTCAAGTTCTCCCATCGTAATATACAGAGAAATCAGCTCCTGTTTGTGACGCCACGCTGCCCTATATACAAGATTTAGATTTTCTTTTTGAACCGTGAACCACACCAACACAGGGAGTTTGAACACTGAAAACCTAGTATAATGTGTCACAAATGTAGTTTATTTATTATTAGTCGTAGTCGTATGTTTCACAGTATAGCACTAAAGGTCTATTCAGTCTTTGTTTCATTACAGGTGATTTTATTGCTCAGAAACACCTTTAAGACGTTGCATTTCTGTGTGAGCGGGCCTGCTTGCCTCCATGCAGATAAGTTTAATGCCGTATTGTGAAACATTCCAAGCTGAACAGTTAAGAACATCTACATGGAGACTAGCATGTGGCATACCCTCTCCAAGAAAAGCTACACAGTGCACCTTTAAGTACCTTTAAGCCTGTAGTCGGCTAAATATATTCTTGGTGGACTAAAGACACATCCTGCAGACTAATTCGAAAAAAAGCTCTCAAAACTTTCTATATTTCTATGAATCTGACCGGAACTGCACTCACAAACTATACCTGCACTGTAATACAAGCAAAAACGACTATTTATGAAGAAACAGGAAAACAGTTTTGTAAATAAAATTGTGAATCATCAGTAAATCTGCCTTTTACATATAAATACGTATACGTATACGTATGAACTCTTCAGCCAAATGACGCAAGCCAACTCACTGTAAGAATACATGTTTTCAAGGTTTAGTTTTCACAATAAATGCAATTCAATAAATGCAAGCTAGATAAGTTTAATGCCATAAGGGATGAATGGTTTGTGGAAAATATCTATCACAGCATTCGTGATTTATAATAATTAAAAGAAGAATTTGGATCAAAGTTCACAATTTAAAGGCACATTGTGTAACTTTTCTGGTGGAGGGTCTGTCAAACTCCTCCATAGAGATGTTATTGCTTTGTCTGGAATGTTTCACAGTATGACATTAAACCTTACTATCCTCATGGAGACCAAACCAGCCCAAGTTACACGTCAGCTGGAATGCAGAATGTTTTTCTAGGCATTTTTGAGCTGTAAAACCGCCTGTAATTGAATAAATGTAAGGTAAAGCTGTTTAATGTCAGAGCAAGCAAAAAGGTGACAGACCCTCCACCAGAAAAGTTACACAATGCAGCTTTAAATGCATAACAAAAAACCTGAACTCAAAACACTGACTCAAAACACATTTCAGAACACTGGGTTAAGCAGTTTTTATGCAGAATAAGACAGGATATTTTGTTTGTGGAGAAAATCATGGTACTTTTGCAGCCTTTGCGATTTGCTATTTGCGTTAATTCAAATTGTGATTTCGTTTCAGTTACGATTAATCTTGCAGCCCTAAATGCCATACTGTGGGACATTCCGATAGCAATGGAGACAAGAAGGTGACGGATCCTCTGCCATAGAAGTTATACAGTGCAATGATTCATCTTCAAAATGTCCTTCAAAGACCAAATGAGTATATTAAACCTCACAGACTTTGTATTTTACTCTTAGACTCCACTGATCCTGATGGTCAGAGCAGCCCAAGGCCAAAGCCATCATGTGTCTGTGATCTGCCGTCTGCTTCCATCTTTTATTTGTTTATTTTCTGTCATGGTACAAACTGCACCAGCTCCCATCTAATATGATCTTATTTGACCACTATCAGATAAGGAACAAATGACATTTTTCTAATACAGTTTTTCACAAACGCATTACAAGGATTTGCAGGCTACTGGCCGCCCCTCGAGAAATTGCTTTGTCTAGAACGTTCCACGCTAGACACCTTTATCTATGTCTAGGGAGACATCTATAGGCTGCATTATAGGTCAGATCTGTGGAGAGTCGTCCCTATTCACAGAGAGAATTATTGTATTTTTGAGCAGCAGCAACGCCGTAATGAATAAATGATAGGAAGATGTGTTTAATGTCATACCAAGGAACATGCAGACACCATCTCCATGGAAACAAGCATGTGACGGACCCTCCACCAGAAAAGTTGCGCAATGTGTCTTTAAAGCACTTTGGTCACATTAAGTGCTATAAAAGACTCTGTAAATAAAGATCGATTGATTGATCGATTGATTGGCATTGAAGTATCTCCATGGAGACAAGCTATAGGTCAGATCTATGGAGAGAAGATCCCGCTCACAGTAAGAATGTATATTTTTGTACAATTTAAACATCAAAATGATAAATATACAAGTTTAATGCCATACTGTGGAACATTCCAAGCAAAGCAAAAACATCCATGAAAGCAAGCAGATAGCAGAACCACCATTAGAAAAGTTACATAGTGCACCTTTATGTATTTTTTTCCTTTTTCTTTTAGGTATTTCTGAGCAATAAAAACAACTGCAATTGATAAATTAAATATATACATTTAATGCTATACTGTGGAACATTTCAAGCAAACCAATGACATCTCCATGGAAGCATACAGGTGGATGACCCCTAACAGAAAAGCTACATACTAAAAACACCAAAATGGATAAAAAGATAAGTTTAATGCCACACTGTGGAACATTACAGGCAAGGCAAAAACACCCATGAAGGCCAGCAGATAGCAGAACCGCCATTAGAAAAATGACATAGTGCATCTTTAAATCTCACTTGGAAACAAGGCGCATAGTGATGTTATATGAGGACATAGGGCTGAACAAAGTCACTCTCTTCTTGAGGGCCTGTTGATTGCACACACACTGAAGTTACTACTTGATTTGGGCCAGCACAGAAAAAGCTAATCTTGAGTGTTTGAGAAATATGACGGTACTTGAACGTAATCAACAAAACGCCACAGAGAGGCAAATAGCAATGCAGACCAAATTCTGATGCTGCAATCTTCAAATGTTTTCATAGACTAGACTAGACTGTGTTTTTGCTAAAGCTGGGTAAAGAAGCAGAGGGAGCTACAGAGATCGTGATATTTTGTTTAGAGTCGATGAAAAACTGAAAAAATAATTTCCTCTTGGAGATAAGAAGGGCCTAAGGACAGGGGGCACTCTGGGACAGTTATTCTTATATATTAATTTGTTTATTTTCTATGAATATTGGTTAGTCTGTCTGTTATTGGCCAATGATTTCACAGATTTTCTTACTTTCTGTTGGTTAAATCTACAATTTTGCTAAGCCCTAAGTGACCGCTGTTGTGATTTTGGGCTATACAAAACTGAATTGTGTAGGACATTATTTTAAGACTTTTGGTTAGATGATAGAAAATGGAGTCACAAACTACAGAAACTAACCAAAAAAGCTGAAACCTGAACCTCACAATTTCACACAAAGGTATAAATTTGAATTCTCTGAAAACATTTTTTATTTTAATGCTCGAATTACCTTTATTAACCTCAACAAAGACATCTATCTCATCTAATCTGCAGTGACATCACGCTAGGGGTGTTCAGCAGTCACCGTACTGACATAAAGCACTCAATGCCAGATAAGTTTTTAGATGAGCCAGTTTAGGTGTTTGATTTTCAACAAAAAGGTGAGAGTGACTAACTAAAAACCTGATAGCTAATAGTACATAGCTTGTGACTGTTATTTTATATGTGGGAGACTTTCTTAACAGTACAAAATAAGATCTAGTTCCAGCTAAGTCAGTTCTTTCTGGTCAGATCGTGTTAAAACAAAGCTCAGATTAAAGTCTAACTTGAGTAACAGAGCTTCAGACAGACCAGTGCCTACAGTTAGCATCAAACCCCAAGTAATAGTAATAGTCTCACCAGTTAGTCCGTTGACCAGTGGGGGGTCCTCCTCCTCCTCCTCTGGCGCGGCGCTGTCTTTTCGGTCCATCTTGCTGACAGAGGTGGTGCGTTTCCTCTGCACCTCAGTGTCAAACTCCTCATCGAAGAGCACCTGATCCACCAGGTCAGGCTGCACCGGGCTGGGCTCTGCGGGGGGCTTAGGGGTGCCATAGTAGTTACCTGCACACAACAGACAATAATACAACAAAATATTACGCTTATGGATATTTAAAAAGGCCCTGTACCCCATTTTTCCATGTACTAAAAAGAATGTCTTGCCCCAGCACGGATATATTTTCTAAGTAGCTCTTGAGGTCAAAGTATATTCGCCGTCTGCCATTTGCATCTAATTAAAAAGCATTTTATTGTCTGAGAATGGCAGGGTGTGGTTCGCATGCTAGTTGTTATTAGCATTCAACATCACAGTAAACTCAGTACTGTCTCCAAGAATTGTGAAAAGTGTTGATAAACTCCTCAAGCTGAATAATAAGGATATGCATAAGAAAAGTGAGGATTAACCTTGGACAACAGTAAACTGTTTAAAATCAACTAGATCTGTTTTACACATTTTTAAGACACAAAACAGCGCCTTTAAAGGTGCACTATGCAACTTTTCTGGTGGAAGGTCTGCTGCCTGTTTGTGTACATGGGGATGTTATTAGTTTGCCTGGAATGTTCCACAGTATGGCATTAGATCTTACTATCTCCAAGTGATCACAGTAGGCCTATTTACAGGTTAGATATGTGAAGAGGCAAACCCACTTACAAGAATTCACGTTCAAGGTATTTCTGAACAAAACAGCAATTGATAAATGAAAGATAGACAAGTTAAATGCCATACTGTGGAACATTTCAAGCAAAGCAATGACATCTCCGTGGAAGCAAGCAGGAAGACAACCCTTTACAGACCAGGTACATAGTGGACCTTTATTCCATTGTTGATACAGTATTTCATGGGTATAAGTCATGACAGTGTAGAAGTATCCTCTTAGAAAATATTTGGTCTTCCATGTACAACCTTTAATGTGATAAAAATGGAATTTGGTTACATCAGGAGAACTAAATCAGGTCTGAATCAAGGCAAAACTAAATCAAGACTAAACCCACACTTGACAAGAACCAAGCCAGATAAAGACAGGGAGGCTATCAACAAGGAATTAAGCACGACAAAACTAGGACAAAACCCTCTCAAAACCAAAAAAAACCAAAACTAAATTAACCTAAACTTTAGAAAAATACAATTGGGTGCACTCAACAGAGCTTCAGAACTGGATATAACAGTAAAGTTTAAATCTTTTAAAGTACAAAAAAAGCTTTGTCTTGTCTTGTTTGTCTTTAAAACAAAATAATGCACAATTGAACTGTAAACTTATTAATATCTTTTGGGTCTTTTGTGAATTATTTTATTTACTTTGATTCAGAAAAATATCCCTTATTATCCACCTAAATTATCGAGGAATAAAAAACTTTCTTTTCAGTGAAGTTAATTAAGCCATTATGTGAAGCCAGACAATGTATTAACTTTACAAATTATCTCACCTGCCAGGGACTCACATTCTTCATTATTAATGCATGGCCACGGTCTAGAACATTATGCAAAAAGATAGCGAGGAAAATATTCATTGAAAAAAACTCCAACTCCAATAGAGTTCAACCCAGTGCATTCAAAAGCTCTGCAAACTCACTTTTAGTCAAGGCTGTAGTTATAATGTAAAATGGAGCAGGATTTTACTTTATTTACCTTTTTATTCATTATCAGTGATTTAAGTTCAATGTTATATGCTGTGTTTACATAAAGCGCTTTCAGACGAACCCACTATCACTTAATGTTGTGGTGATGACAAAGTGATGGGAAAAAATTAGCCGAACATTATGGAGAAGCTGAAGAGAGAGCTGTTATCCTTGACTTTGCAACTACAGATAAAATATTTGAGAAAAGTAGTGACAGGGAATGCAAGAAGCTATAGCAGTTTAAGTAGCAGTATGTAGTATATAGGTATGTGTAAATAATCAAAAGTGTATGCTGTTCAAATCAATTAAAGGTGCACTGTGTAACTTTTTGGTGGAGGGTCAGTCATCTTCTTGCTTCTATACCTAGAAAAACATTCTGACTCTCCACAGATCCGACCTGTAACTTGGTCTGGTTTGGTCTCCATGAAGATAGAGAGGTTTAATGTCATACTGTGGAACATTACAGACAAAGCGATAACGTCTAAATGGAGAAAAGCATGTGACGGACCCTCCACCAGAAAAGTTACACAATGCACCTTTAAAAGATGGAGAAAAATGAAGGATAGAAGCAATAGATATTTTGCAGTGACATCGCGGTGGGGTGTTCTACATCAGTGGTTCTCAACCTTTTTTCTTGAAGCCCCCCTTGCCTGTGTCCAAGACAAGCCAGGCCCCCTAACCCCAAATCCTACCTGCATATACACACTAAAAGAAAAAAGTGATTAACTACAAACTTTTATTTGCAAAAATTCTTCCTTAAATGTTATCAAGTGTATCTAACACACACACACACACACACACACACAGTTTAATTTTTGACAGCCAAACAGAATAGGTATACCCCATTACAACAGAAAAATAATGACTCACTGTTAAGACATATCAGTATCTATATGGCTTTCTTTTCTTCTGTGTGTCACCAGGTGTATAAAATGTTCAGAAATAATAACTGCAAGGACATTTAACTATAAATTACCTAGGCTGAATTACCTGCCCGCTAGCTGACCTGAGGATTGCCTGCGCAAGTTCAGGTCAGAGGTAATAAATACCTTAATGAATTTAAATGTGGACCAAAAACATGTTTTAATTTGAATTACACCGAATTTTGATTAGGCTATTGGGTGTGTTGTTGGGATTCTATAATTTTAATGTGCACAAATATAATTTTGGTAAAGTCACAACCTCAACGCAGACGAAATTGGGCGGACCCCCTGTGATCTCTAGCGCCCCCCTTGGGGGGGCCCGGACCCCAGGTTGAGAACCACTGTTCTACATGTATCTCTACGTAGTAGCAGTAGTAGTAGGTGTAGTACTAGTAGATGCAGGAGTAGGCGTAGTAATAGTAGCAGATGTAGTAGGTGTAATAGCAATAGTAGTAGAAGTCGTAATAGTAGTAGTAGTAGTAGTAGTAAGTGTAGTAGCAGTGGAGGTGATAGTAGCAGTATATTGTGCATATTATCAATACCACCCATGCAGCCCTAGTTCTGCTATCGTTTGAAAGCCAGCCATTTTTTTTTAGTAGTAGTAGTAGTAGTAGTAGTAGTAGTAGCAGTAGCAGTAGTAGTAGTAGTAGTAGTAGTAGTAGTATATAGCACATGTTATCAATAGCACCCATGCTGTCCTAGTTGTGCTATCATTTGAAAGCTTGCCATATTTGTGTAATGATATATTCTAGCCTAATCTCATGCATTTGATGGCTTCTTAAGACCTCAGCTTCCTCTTGTGTCTGTGCCTAAGGCTTAGAACACTGCAGTCCCACTCCTCTCTTCTCTTCTCTACGACACACAGATCACCCACTCCTCTCCTTTCTCTTCTCCTCTACGACACACAGATGACCCATTTACGAGCACTGCCACGGTGCTCTGCTGTAGAGACGTAACTGGAGCGTCAACATTTACACAGTGGTAGAGTACAGAGAAATGTTTGTATATTTATATTTTTAAAGTGCATGTGACAGGTTTTCATGTTTCTTATGTTCTTTAGTTATCACAGTTTTAAGGGATAACTACTACAGTACTGCAACTATCACTGCTACTACTACTCCAACTACTACTACTACTACTGCCACTGCAACTACTACTAACACTACAGCTACTATCACTGCAAATACTATTACTACCATGACCATTACCACCACTATCGCCACACTGCTACCAGTACCACTACTACTACCACTACTACTAGAAATTCACTAGACCAAGCCAGGATTAAACAGAGGGGCTATCAAAATAAAACCAGGACAAAAGTTTCAACATTTAGAGAGACACGAAGGCTAGAAATGTTGGTGAAAAGATGCCATTATTGACCGGTGCCCCCTGGTGAGTGGTTTATAGTGGTGTTTTAGGCCAAGACGCTGCTGTGGACAATGGACAGTGAAAGATGAAAGCTGTTGTATGAAGGGAGGAGAACGAGGAGTAGCACGCTGGCTATTGAACGCACGGCAACTAGAGAAAAAGCAACCAAAACACAACATGGGATAAAGGTTTTGTAAGTAAATACTGGATAAGATTGTCCCATAAAATTATAGTTTAATGAATTCCACACCGAAGGCAAGTTATCTGAATGACTCAAATATTCTGGAGACAAAATTGCATCGCAAATGGTTCAAGAACTTAGAATGGAAATAGTTGTTGTAGTAGCAGTGGTAGCAGTAACACAACATCAACATAACAATCATAATTATCATCAATATAATTTGCAGTAACAGTAGTAGCATTGTTAGTAGAAGTAATAGCAACAGACATAGTGCATTGGACCTGAAGTTAACAGTAGTATTAAGTGACAGACATAGTAGTAGTACTAGTAGTAGTACTAATAGTAGTATTAGTAGTAGTAGAAGTCATCTTGATATCTTGCAAAATCTAACAAATGGAGAATGGATCATATTTCTTGAAGCACTGTACGTAAATATCTAAGCCCATTCCACAGAGTCCCAGTGAGTGTTTTTAATCAGGGGAGGCCATTTAAGATCTCCAGGCCAAGTCCTGCAGTACACTCCTCCACCATCGCTTCCATCCTTCTGGACCAACTGTCTAGAAGCTCGCACCTGTCACATTCTACCTGCCACAGGTAAGCGAGGCAGGATTCTATGGCAAACAACAGCATGCTGGAGTCAGTAGTAGTAGTAGCAGTAGCAGCAGCTTTGGTAGTCGTAGCTGAAATCACTATGTGGAAATAGCAGTAGCAGTACTAGCAAATACATCAGGGTGTTAGTCAATAGAGTTTTTAAAAGTCACATAGATAGTACTACACCTTTCAGTTAAATAGAAAAAGGTTGCATTTACATATATTAGTACTTTTCCACCTTCCAGACACACTCAAAGCTCTTTACATCACAGAACTACTCATTCACACACACATTCATACACCAGTGTACGCAGAGAATGGAGGTGAGCGAGGTTAAGTGTCTTGCCCAAGGGCACTACAACACTATTCATCTGTAGGAGCTGGAATCGCACCTCCAACCTGTGGGTCAGAGGATAAACACTACCAACTGAGCAGAGTGGCAGTAGCAATAGAGCCAAAAAAAAACAACATTATTTCCATTTCCATTTTTCAGCCCAAGTCATTATTTCGTAATTTAAACTTTAGCTTGATGAATATTATTTACTAAGTGGAAAATGTTAAGCACTTCCTCCTCCGCATTAGAGCCATTACGTGCAATCCTTTTTGTATTTACAGCCGTATTACCATAAGACCCTCACTGAAGCCCTATACCAGCCGTGTAATTAATGAATGCCTAATGATGGAATGCAAATTAACGGAGGTAAATTAAAAGAGTTAATTTCCTCCAGCTAACAAGCAAGATGCGCGTTCCCATTGAAAATATCTATAGAACCATAGGAGACCAGAGAAGAGTAGAGGCCATGTTGGAAAGGAAGAGGGGCTCTTTAAAAATAAGCACAATCTATACCTTGTTCCAATGGAGAAACTTTGGGCTACTACTACTATTACTACAACAACTGAAACAACTACAACTACAACTACAACTACAACTACAGCTACTGCTGCTGCTACTACTACTACTACTACTACTACTACTACTACTACTACTACTACTACTACTGCTACTACTACTACTACTACTGCTACTACTACTACTCAAATTGGACATTAAGAAGAAAGAAAATAGTAGATTGGAAAGCCAGACTTTAGAATATGAATTCTCTAGTCATTCCAAACAACATTATTATATATTTTATTAAGGTTTTACAACAGCAACCAACCCACATGAATTCCTTTATTTTAACATAGTGTTGCAGAAATCTAAATCTGATTATCTTCTTATCTTATTATTATTTATTTAAAAAAAAATCCAAAACCTACAATTTCACACACAATTTCCACATGTGATCAAATTCCATGTGTCGTCTTATAGGGCCATGTACGCTGCTTATCTTAAAGGTGCACTATGTAACTGTTCCACCTGTTTGTCTCCATGGAGATGTTTTGCTTTGCTTGGAATGTGGCAGTTCATAGGTCCGCAGGTCAGATCTGTGGAGAGGCGACCCCACTCACAGTAAGAACATGTTTTCCACTGTATTTCTGAGCAGAAGAAACGCCTATAAATTAAATGTCATACTGTGGAACATTCTAGGCAAAGCAGTAACATCCTGTGCCTGTATTAATACCATGTCTAACACAGCAAGGACTTCAGCCAAGGCTAATAAAACTGAGCCATACTTGCCAAACTGCCAATGGTTCGCCTCCAACAATACTTTAGTCACATAGAACATTAAACCACATCTAAATATTTAGCTTAATCCGTCCTTCTGCTTTTCCTTTCAATGATGGAGGATCTTTTCCAGGAACAAGAGACAAAAAACAGATGTAACCTTATGCAATCCTTTGTGCCAAAAGTTTAAGAGTGTCATTACCAAGACAAAGCCAGTCCCGGTGCGAGTGCCAAAGACCAGGGCAGAGGATTCAGGCCTGTTTTGATTTAATAAGAGTGGTTAGCCTCTGGCAGACCCAAAGACTGCCGGGGCCACCTCACATCTCCATGTTAATTACTGCTGTGAGTTAATGAGCACTTTGTTATCGCAAAGTAAAAGACTGTCAGAAGAGCGGCTAAATGCTAATGCTAATCCACAGTGGCCTTATTCTTTCAAGCTAAAATATCTCGCAGTCTCTTGAACTTACCGTCTTGCATAAAAAGTAAAATACAAGACCAAATGTGTGATTTTGCAATAAAAACTAATATATAATGATACATAATCACTGAAACTAAATAATTGTTGAACGGCACCTGCACAACTCCATGGAGATAAAAAGTTAAAGCCAAACTTTGGAACATTATCCATGGCGGTATAGACGTTTACTGTTATTCTGTAGGATGTTCCAGACAAAGTAAGAACATCTCCATGGAGACAATCAAGTGCTGCATCGTCTGCATGTTTTTAGTGCAAAAAACACCAGTAGAGAAATAAATTAACATTTTTGACTGAAATGTTACACAATAAGGCTTTAACAATAGAAATTCACCAATAGAAACTGAGCTGTTCTAGTAACCCATCCTTCTATAGGCACTGAAAAACAATTGAGTAGGTAAACTTATCCCAAAAATATGCAGAAACAAACGTCTGACTGACATATCTAGTTTTATTTAGTTCAAACTGAGCCTTTGCACAGTGTTTCTCTCCCCAACATGTTCAATATTATAGAACAATGCGTACTACATATAGAAAACAGTATGCATTAAACGGCATGCCCTATCCATGTTAAATGTATGTAACTTTTCTGGTAAGGTTTACGCTGCTATTATGGAGATTATAGTTACTGTTTCATAAGTAATGTTCCACAGTAGAGCATTAAACTTATAAAACGTATTCAAACTCCACAGAGCTGACATGTAAACTGGAATAGTGGTGTCATTTGCTTTTCTCCGTGAAGTCAGATACATTTAATACCAAACACATACTACAGAAACATTCAAGAAAAAACTGTAATAGCTCCACGGAGACAAGCAAGTCGCAGATCCTCCACCAGAAAAGTTACACAGTGCAGCTTTAACAATAGCTCGGAAACACTAATATCCAACCACTACAAACAAGTATTTTCAGTGGTGTAGTTTTCAGAGTGGTTTGAGGTTAGATGTTTGTGTGTCTCCTCTTACTGTGAGAGGAGTGAAACTGGAGCACTCTTTGTTTGAGCAGGCCGAGTCAACAGCTGCTCTCCTCCATCACTACATTACACGCTCATTCGCTCATATTCACCACACACAGGCCTGAGTTCTGATAGTCCACAGAGGGAGGATCTGAGAATGACGAGAAGGAGGGAGAGAGAGAAAGAACGGGGAGAGAGGTTAAGAACAGACAAAGAGAGATGCAGAATGACAGAAAGAGAGACAAAGAGAGAGTGAAAGGGTGTATGAGAGAGAGTTGTAGAGAGGGGCAGAATGACAGCGAGAGAAGGTAAGAGAGAGAGTGGGGGGGCAGAATAACAGCGGAGGTGAGGGAGAAAGAGACAGAATGACAGACAGAGTGAGAGCAGATTGATGAAGAGAGATTGATGAAGAGAAAGAGAGGTAGGATGACAGAAAGCGAGTGAGAGAGAGGCAGGATGACATAGTGAGAGAGGGAGACGTAGAATGACAGAGAGGCGGAATGACAGAGAATGAGAGAGACAGAGAGAATGAGAGAGAGAGAGAGAGAGAGAGAGAGAGGCAGCAGAATGACAGAGAGAGAGACAGAGAGAGAGAATGAGAGAGAATGAGAGAGGGAGGCAGCAGAATGACAGAGAATGAGAGAAACAGAGAGAGAGAATGAGAGAGAGAGAGAGAGGGAGGCGGCAGAATGACAGAGAGTGAGAGACGTGTGAAGGAGTGTGTGAAGATGTCGGGGCATCTGGTGTAGACAGCAGCTGTCAGCAGATCTCCTCGGCCGCTCGTGAGAAACAGAAAAACAGGACTGAGCCACGTCACCGAGCGTCTGTAATCTGAATGACAGAAGGACGGATTGTGTGAGGAAATACACACTACAGGAAATAGGAATAATCATGAGATACGATAACGTGTTTGGAGAAGTGATTATTTATTAAATGTATTGATTGTATAGTATTTGTATACATCACTGCACCGTCCTGCTTGTGGTTTTTACGTAAAATTGACACTTCACCTCATCAAAAACATCCCTGGAGTTGTGTTTTGTTTCATTCACACGTTTAAGTCATCCTTTATTATTTGTTTGTCTACATCTCCAAATCTTAAAATGCTTTGTTCCACCTTGTGATGTCATGAAGTGGTAGTTTTAACAGCTACCATTTAGGCAATTCCAGGGCTGAAATTGTCTGACTGATTCTTCTGAAGGTGTCTGGAGTTTAAAACACAGTGGAGCACTTCCTGTATTAGTGGAATTATTGAAGTGTTGTCTGTTGGGCTTAAATATGCTGGATTTACGTGTTACACATGTGTGAATGAAACAAAACGCAACACAATTGAAGAGAAAACATTATAACATAGATAAGAAAATATGGGCCCTTTAATGCCTATTTTAAATGTGTATGTCTGCTGAAGTGGCTGTGATGTATTACAGCTGAAAAACAGACTTTCCTTCGGGATTCATAAAGTGCATCTATCCATCTACATCTAAGTGAAAGAGATAAGAAGAAAAAAAACATATCACAAGCTACATCTGCTTTGCTCTCTGTCTATCTCTGTCTCAATCTCTGTCTCTCTCCGTCTCCATCTCTCTAGCTCTCCTGCTCTCTCTCTCTCTATCTCTGTCTCTCACTCTCTGTCTCCCTCTCTCTCTGTCTGTAACTCTCTATTCCTCTCTTGCTCTGTCTATTTTGTCTTCCTCTCTTTGTCTCCATTTCAATCTCTCCTGCTGTCTCTTTGTCTCTAACTCTCTCTGTCCCTCTCTTGCCCTCTGTCTGTTTTGTCTTCCTCTCTCTCTCTCTCTGTCTCCATTTCTATCTCTCCTGCAGTCTATTTGTCTCTCTCTCTCTCCCTCTCTTGCTCTGGCTGTTTTGTTTTGTCATCCCATCTCTCTCTCTGTCTCTGTCTACCCACCCCCCTCTCTCTCTCCTTGTCTCTCTCTGTCTCCCTCTCTCGCTGTCTGTCTTTATTTCTCTCTTACCTTTTCTCTCTCTTAGGGCAGTGTCGAGCAGCTTCACGACCACCACTCTCTCGCCCATTGCTTTTGCCTTCTCTATCCTCCTTCCTCTCCTCTACTAACATCTCTCTTTCCTCCTCTTTCTTTCTTTCTCACCAGAGCAGTGTCCAGTGGGCTCGTACCACAAACATCCACGCCAACAGACCCTCTCCCCCCTCAGCACCCACAGCTCGGCTGGGTGCCTGCTGCCCCCCGCTGCCCTCCTCCCCCGGGTGCAGTCCATCTTGTGCTCTCCGGCTCTGGCTCTGGCCCTGGTTGTGTCCTTGGCTCCGGCCCCTTCACTTCACATGCCAACTCTGTCAAAACTGCTTCCTCTGCGGACCACCTCTCAGCTTGATCGAACACTATGTAGAGGCTTACAAAACATAAACATAGAGCTGGTAAATAAGTCGGATTTTAATATGTGAGATTTGTTTTCTCACTTCTTATTAAAGAAGGGGTGCTATGCAAAATTATGATTATAATTTTTTTTAGATTTCTACCATATTATAACATTGTTGCCTCATAAAAACATGCCTGAAGAGGTTTTAGAGCATGTTTCAGTAATTTAGCAATCTCTTCTGGGCCCTATCTCTACCCTTAGCTGTAAAATTCTGTCCAAAGCTCCGCCCACAAGCCTACGTCATCCATGCTCACACACCACAATTCTCCATGAATACACCTAAACATGATACAAAACTGTACACAGCAACTTGACAAATGTGATCGAATGGGCTGCAGTTTCATTAGTGGGACATATCACTCTGAAGGGGGAGTCACTTGGAGAGTATGTCAAAAACTAAAGTAACATGTTAATACTGTAATGTTTTTTTTGCAAATATAGTGTTTTCAGATCAATAAAAGGTAAACCAAAATCTGATAATTATCTGATTTGTGGCGTTATCAGATCACTGAAATGTCACGTAAACAGCTGCATCTGATACGAGTCGTTTGATTTAGTTCGAATTGGTTTTGACATGGGAAATTATTCAAAAAGGGCAAACTAATTTGACAAAGACAAAAATGAAAGGAAAAATGTTCAAGACTGAAAGATTTTTTTTTTTTTTTTTTTTTAATAATCGTCTTTCAAGTCACCACTGTTACTCTAAAAAAAATCACTAATTAATGTCTATTTTTGACAATCATATTTCTTTTCTGAATCTAAGCAGGTCAGGTCATGTCAGGTAAATGTACCCACTGATTTGGCCTAATACTGTGGTAGGTCCTGTGCAAGTGAAGTGTCTTGCTCAACGACGCAGAAACACAGGTCTGGCCTGTACTTGGCCTTGTGGTGTCGCCTGCTTGTTTCTATGGAGATAGATGTAGAACATTCCAGGAAAAGCAATGCAGGAGGAAGATCCTCTACTAGAAAAGTTACACAGTGCAACTACAAAGCATTTTTATCTTTGGAAATGCAGACTAAAAATCCAAGATTACTCAAACAAATAATAAAAGATGGCGACCGCGAGGCTCGCCACGGTACAAGCTCTGCTACTGTGTTTATTACTTTTGTCTGTATTGTCATGTTGCTTCACGTATACTCTTCTGAAGTTACTCTCACTCAGAAGTTTCTCAAGCACAGTTGATCAAGCAACGATCTCAACAATTCCAGCTGAAATACTAGCTAGCTACCTGGCATAAACAGTCCAAGAAAAGACACCGGGCCGGTGTACTCTGCCGGTTCAGGAAACGACCGCTTCGGCCACCGTTACCAGCCCTGATCCTGACAAATGTGAGATCGCTAAAGAACAAAGTTGATGAACTGTTGCTACTCATCCAAACCAACAAGGACTACACAGACTTCTCCGCCATCTGCCTCACTGAGACCTGGCTGGACCACAGCGTGCCTGACTCTGCCGTAACTCCACCTGGCTTCTCTCTACACCGAGCCGACAGGTCAGTGAAGCTGTCAATGAAAACTAAAGGTGGAGGCATTTGCATCACGGTCAACCAACGATGGTGCAACAACACAACAGTTCTTCAGAGTTTCTGCTCCCCCCATCTGGAATATATCGGTGTTAAATGCAGACCTCACTACCTCCCCAGAGAGTTTACATCGGCTATCCTCGTTGGTGTTTACATCCCGCCATCGGCTAACGCTAACACAGCCATCTCGGAATTAGCGACCTATGTATCCTCTGTGGAGAATAATAATCCAGATGCGGCCATCATTGTGCTGGGGGACTTTAACCATACAAACCTGTCTGCAGACCTTCCGAACTATGTCCAACAGGTTACCTGCCCTAGCAGGGGCGCTAACACGCTCGACCACTGCTATACAGCAATGAGTGACGCTTACCGTGCATTTCCGAGAGCTCCCCTCGGTAGGTCAGACCATGCGGTGCTCCTGCTCATCCCGAAATACAGACAGAAACTTACTCCACCAGAGCACAAACAAAAACAGTTAAAAGTTGGTCCAGCGCTGCCATCGACACTTTGAAAGGCTGCTTCGAGTGCACTGATTGGGACATCTTCAGCGCAGCTGCGAGCAGCCTGGACGAGCTGACCGACACCGTGACGTCATACATCAACTTTTGTGTGGACATGTGCGTGCCTACCAAAAATATAAAAATACACTGTAACAATAAGCCCTGGTTCACCAAAGATATTCAATGTTTACGGAGGGAAAAGAACTGCGCCTTTCTCAGCAAGAATAAGGAGCTGTATAAAAGTGCAAAGTACAAACTCCGTTCAGCCATAAGGAAAGCCCAGTCCACATACGCACATAAATTAGAGCAGCAAATAGCAACAAACGACTCCAGACTCATCTGGAGGAAACTGAAAACCATGACAAATTACAAAAAAAGTCCGTCCTCCACACCTGACATTGACAGTAATCTCCCAGACACACTGAATCAGTTTTATACAAGATTCGAACAGTAGGCTCCCCTATTCCATCACCAACTCCACCTCCAGCACCTCCCTTTACCATCGTGGAGGAGGAGGAGGTGAGGGTCTCCTTCTACAAGAACAAAAGGAGAAAAGCTGCGGGGCCTGATGGAGTCACTTCTGATGTCCTAAAACTCTGTGCTGCTCAACTTGCTCCAATCTTTACTTGCATTTTCAACCAGTCTCTAAGTCAGTGTATAATACCTAAATCTTTTAAGGACTCCGTCATCATCCCTATTCAAAAATCCAACAAAATTTCCTGCTTAAATGATTACAGACCAATTGCGCTCACATCTGTGATAATGAAATCCTTTGAACGCATCATCCTCAATTATCTGAAAAGCACAACCACTTCAAAAATGGACAATCACCAATTTGCATACCGTTCCAACAGATCTGTTGAAGACGCTGTAAATCTAGCACATCACTCCATACTGCAGCACCTGGAGTCTCCCAATACATACGCCCGCATACTGTTTATTGACTTCAGCTCCGCCTTCAATACAATCAACCCGGTCAGCCTCCGAAATAAACTTCTGGACATGAGCATTCATATTTCTATATGTCAGTGGATCTTTAACTTTCTGTACATGAGGACACAGTGGGTCAGGATGGGCAGCCTTCTATCCCAACCCTTGACCCTCAGCACCGGTGCCCCCCAAGGCTGTGTACTCTCTCCCTGGCTCTTTTCACTCTACACCAATAACCTCATGTCATCACACAGTTCAGTCTCCATTATCAAGTATGCAGATGATACAACCATAATCGGACTTATCACAAACAATAACGAACAACACTACCGTCAACAGATAGCCCAAACTGTCACTTGGTGCCAAGACAATCATCTACAACTTAACACATCCAAAACTCAAGAAATTATTATTAACTTTTCCCATACTGATACAATAAAATCTGCTCTGTTCATCTCATCCGAACCAATCATCATCACCGATTCCTTTAAATTTTTAGGCACACACATATCCAACACACTCAAATGGAAACTGCATTCAGACCACATCTACAAGAAAGCCAATCAGAGATTATTCTTTCTCAGACAACTCAAAAAATTTAAAGTCAAATCAAACCTCCTCCTACAGTTTTACACTGCCATCACTGAAAGCATTCTGACCTTCTCAATAATTGTCTGGTACGGTAATCTGGATTTACACTCACGCAAAAACTACAGCGCATTGTTAATAAATCATCCAAAATTACCGGTCACCCCCTTCCATCCATAGACACATTGTATAACCGCCGCATCACTCAAAGAGCCATAAAAATCACCTCTGACCCCTCCCATCCACTACATCACCTGTTCACTCTCATGCCCTCAGGGAGGCGCTACAGATCTCTGTCAACCAAGACAGTAAGATTCAAAAACAGTTTCATCCCCACTGCCATAAGGACACTTAATCAATCTATGGACTGAATGTGTGATTTGTGTGTCTTATTGTTATGTTCTTGTTATGTTCTTGTCTGTAACAACACAAACGATCTGAGCTCTTTTTTTCAATGCTGTACCGGAAGCAAATTCCACCAACTTGTTGTGTGGCCATTAATAAAGATTCTGATTAATAAAGATTCTGATTCTGATTCTGAAAACAAAACACAACTCCAGGTATGTTTTTGATGGGGTAACAACATTATAACATGACCTAAATCTCACAAGAGTCAGTTTAGGTTAATATAGGACCTTGACACATCTGTGAATAACGCACAACTCCCAAGTCTACTTTTCATAAGGAAGCATAATTCGATGATTCACGTCTTTATGCAACAACTTTTCAAAATTTCCTTTACCAAACGAAGCGGATTGTGCAGTGAAAGCATGGCTCATCCGTCATGCTTTGTCAGCCCGCTCTCCTCAGCCAGGATTCAACTGCCAGCTGCATTGACACTGTTGTCGCGCTATCGGTTCCATAAATCATGTCATTTTCCCATTGATGCACTGAAATTTAAATATTTTACAATGTCATTAAACAGGTGCACTGACCCCCGATAGCGGCGTCTCCCTCAAAGCTGTAATAAAAGGTGAAATAAAGTCACATGAAGAGGTGATATAGGAGGAAGATAAGGCCTTTTCACATATGCAGCTAATAGCTTCTTTTCACTGTGCAAGCACCAATTATGGCCGGCTGTCATCCACCAGATACAATGGGTCAGAGGTGTCCAAAGCTTTACTAAAGAGGAGAATTGATGAACTGAGAATTCCAGGAGGAAGATAAGATTCATGTGATTGGAATGGTACCTTTATTTTTCTGGAGGGATGGAGTGAATTTTAGTGTTACGATTATGGACAGAAGTAGCAACGGTTTAATAATTATCCACGATAGCTGACCAAATAACAGTGAAATCTTGACTTTCATTCATATTATCTAATAATCATTTCTAGTATGTGACCATGTTATGAAGGCAGGGCTGTAAAATAGTATTTAAGTTAAGGTGCAGTATCAAGTCTGACCACTAGGGGTGCAGGCTGTTTTGTGAGTATATACAAGATTTACAGTGTTTTCATTATTAGTCTGTGCATCAGAGCTGGTGTTGTCTTCTCTTATCCCTCTGTTTTTGTTGCAGTGTGCGTCCATGCGTATTTTGTTGTATTATATTAAGGTGCTTGATGTAAAAATCTTTATCGTTTAAAGTTGCTCAGGCCTTATGTATGTGTTTGGGGATTATGTTTGTAACTGGACAATACTGGGATAGATATGTTTACTGTTCATTATAATTAATAGCTCATTAGAATTAGAGGTTTTGAGGCCTGCCTTTTTTCTAGTGGCTGCCGAGTGCCTATTGGTTGATATATATTTAGTTTATATTTGTATTATTGAGTATTTCTAATATTGTTTATTTGCTTTGTTTACAGAACAACACATACACACCCATACATCCCAAAGACTCAGTAAAGAACAGTAAAGATCCATCCTGCCTAATCCGTGCATTCTGACTGATGTACACTCCGCAATCACAGCTCAACTAAACTAGACAGCTGTAGTAAAACCTCCATAACACACCAGCTTTCCAAATGGTTAAGGTAATACGACACAACAGCGGAACAAGGCGAAAAAACAAACTTTTGTTACCTCCAGTTGAGAGAAAAGCACAGACATCTTATCTGGCCTGCCAAAGCCACACGCTTTGACAAAACTTTACAAAGACAAGCAGATCTGGAGCTATGTCCTGTCTCCCTGATTTCAGAGGGCGTGACTGACAGGCGGGTTAACCAATCAGAGATGCATGCGCCGTTCTTGTCTAAAACAAACATGGCTGCTAACATGTAAAAAAAGGGGGAAAAAACTTATATAAAGGTCTGAAAAACAGTGCAGATCTTTACAGACTCAACTGCCGAAGCCCCAAACTCTTACTTATCTCAGGTAAAAGAAGTTCTATATTTTGTTCTGAATGTTACGAGAATTTTGGAGAGGAGATGTCTTCTGTGTCTTCAAATTAGTGGCTGTGGTTGGATCGTCTCAAATTTGGACAGAGATTTTTTACGCTCTATGGTCTGGTTCTATTTCCTTCTGGATTTGAACAGAATGTAGAAGGGACTGGCTGGTCAGGCCAGGCCTTCTGCACATTTTTCACAAACAAAATAATCTGTATTTTTGCTAATATAGGCCGAAGTATATCTGTTTTCAGTTTGTTTTGGTTCGTTTGGGTGCTTCCTCTTTGGCTTCTGCACAAGCTTCAATGCTGCGACGTGACTGGTCTGCCCGGCTTCTTAACCTCACGCCAAGATGGATTCTGGTGACATTGTGAACTTACAAGAGAATCCATCTCCTGTGCATGGTCACACAGACATAAACACCCAGAAAAAAAACGCTTTATATCTAGGTTTACTTTTTTGGGAGTACAGAATGAATGACTAATTTTTGCTTCTGTAAATGTCACAGCTGTAAAGGACAGCTTATCCTCATAGCAAGAAGGTCTAGGGTTCAATTCTCAAGCCAGTGGGGCCACAATGGTCACCTACTGGTTCAAAGATGAAGTTATCCTCTTTATTTAACCTTTCTGTAGGGAAAATAAAAAGTCTGTAACATTTTTATACACAACATGGCTGCTCGGAAGAGTCGGAAAGTGAGGACTGAACTTGCAAATCCCTGTTTGGTAGAATAATGCTTAACCCACTGTGCCATTGTCATCCCACCAATAATTTATAATTGTCAACACAGTTAGATACAGTGTCCATAATTTAGTGTCCATAATTATACAAATAGTCACAAAGCCATTTGAACCCCAGCAGCAAAACAGCTCGACGAAAACACTGCAAATACAAACATAAGAAAAATATTAATTTTGACCCAAGTCTAATTTGATTACTCTATGAGACAGTGATAATTCATGCATACACATATAAAAAGTATGTACAAATAACTTCTCCTTCTCACTCACATTTGAAACCACAAGTAAATCCAGACTGAATCATAGCCTGAGGTAGTGAGTGAGACCTGGCATGAACTTCGGTCTTAATAAAATCAGATCTTTCCATAATTGCAACAACACAATATTCTAAGCATAAATATACGTGAATAGATCGGCCGTCTCCTGATTTATTTATAGTGCTTTGGCCTCGCAACATTAATAATTCATGTTTCTATCTTTTGGGCAGCCCGCATAGAGAGAGACAAGCTAATTTACATAAATGCACTCACACAATTCCGACTGTTTGGAGTTTCATTGCGGCTCAAGCAACAAGTATTACTCACACTGAGCTCACCGTGTAAACTACAAACAAAGTCATGTTTACACAGCTTTCCCACTGCACTCATATGACCACTAATACTGCTAAGACCTGTGTATGAAGAAACACTGCTTAACGCAATTGACGCAATGTGCACTAATAATGGAGCTATTTAGTATTTAATGAACAAAAGGTGATTAGCTGCTAAAATTGTCAACAAAAAATACACAAAATTACATAAAAAACTCTAAACTGGCAAGCTTAATATTAGCATCTTGTAAGAATATAATATGTCTAGTGCTGGTTTGACTCAATTTTTTATTAAAGTTTTAATGTCTGTTTTAATGTCTTAATGTCAGGAAGTGTGTGTTAGCATGCTAATTGTTGTTAGCGTTACCTTGGAGACAAAACTCCGCTCTGATTATGGATTTGTATGCGCTTATAAAGTAATCGCAGTGGATAATGAGGACGCTCTGAATGCATAAGGTAAGTGAGGAATAATTTTGAATCACTGCAAATCTAGTTCTGTTTTTCATGTTTTTAAGGCCGTAAAACTCACATACAAATCAATATTCAAAGGAGTTGGTTTCAGTGTCAAAATAAAACTCATTAGATTTAAAAATGTGGTGGAGTAAAGGGTTTGTTTTGGTGTTTTTCTGAAAGAGGACAACGAGATCCAGCCATCTGGTCTGGTCTCAGCTCACACCATCTCACTAACTAGTACTGCCTGACAAGGCAATAGTTTTAGTAACTCACCAACCAAAAATAGCTGGTGAAGAACAGTCAACTGAGCATGTCAAGTTAACTGCATCCAGATGTCTCCAGGTTCTAATTTACCTTGCATGGATTTCTGTGATAATTAAGAGCTGAGAAAGAATCCATCTTGACCCACTCCTACTGCCACTGTTTGTGCTTAAACCCAACAGTGGATTTTAGCTTTTGGACCAATTACAGGGCAGTAATCTGACTTTGAAGGTGAAGCACCCAAACAAAACAAAACAACAAAATAAATGGAGATACCAACACATATGTAGTTATGCCTGTTTTATCATCAGATCAGGATTATGACCTGCAGCTCACATTCAAAGCCCTCCACAACTTCACACCTCCATATCTCTGAGCTCCTTCATATCGCCACTACCTCTCCCTCCCTCCACTCCTCTTCCTCTTTCCAGCTTTTCTTTTCACCATTTCTCTTGCCTACCTCGTTACCATGAGGAAGGCTCCAAACTTATCTGTTTGGACTGGCCTATTCACTCAACTGCACCACCAGACCATAGCTGCACTGTCCCACATTAACTGTATGCTTGCATGTTTTAAAGCTTAGTCACAACTGCCCGTACGACTAGCTATGGGCGGTCTACGGGCGAAAAATGGCTCAATCCGTACGGGGCACGCAAGTGGCCTGCACGAAATAGCAAGCCCGTAGACCGCTCGGTGAGCCCATACGACAAAAATGTGCATGCACCTTTTTTTCTACGGGCATGCTGCGAGCGCTAGATCGTAGAGAACACTTGTACAATATGCAAGGGTTCAGTACGGGTGAAGTAGGTGACCTGCAGGAGTGTTGTACGGATTTTTCAATTTTTGGGCACACCAAATCCGGCGAACTGTACAAGGGACACGTACGTGCTCTTCAAGTGATAAATGCGGGTCCCTTGCGTGCCCCTTGCGTGCCCCTTGCGTGCCCCTTGTGTGCAGTCTGAGTGTTAGAAATAAGAGACTATTTTGTGCGGGAATCCTACAGGCACTTACATATCCCGTACACACCCCATGCGTGCTAGATTCCCGATCGAGTTCTTGAAACAGGGTCTCATACTGTCCCAGAATTGCATGTCTCTGCATCCAGGGCTTCACCCACCAACGCATCTGTGTTTTCTCCCTTCGTTGCTGGATAAGATTGTGGGCCAACACAGCCACTACAGCTGCTTCTACTTCCTCCTCCTCTTGCGTGACAAGTTCTAACAGTCCTCTTGGTGGAACCCCCATGGCTGATGAAGGACGAATATGATTCATACAGTGACCACCTATATATATATATACATATATATACATATATATATATATATACATATATATATATATATATACATATATATATATATATATATATATATATATATATATATATATACATATATATACATATATATATATATATATATATATATATATATATATAAATGTGTTCCTCACCTTCCACGGTGGTTGGTCTCTCTCACCCTCATCCAGCTCGGGCCCTCTACCAGAGGCCTGGGAGCTTGAGAGTTCTGCGCAGTATCTTTGCTGTTCCTAGTACTGCACTTTTCTGGACTGAGATGTCTGATGTTTTTCCGGGTATCTGCTTGAGCCACTCCTCCAGTTTGGGGGTTACAGCCCCGAGTGCTCCGATCACCACGGGCACCACTGATGCCTTCACCTTCCAGGCCTTCTCCAGCTCTTCCTTGAGCCCCTGGTATTTCTCTAGTTTCTCATGTTCCTTTTTCCTGATATTACCATCGCTTGGTATTGCAATGTCCACCACCACCACAGCTTTGTTCTGTTGCTTATCCACCACCACTATGTCTGGTTGGTTCGCCATCACCATTCTGTCAGTCTGTATCTGGAAGTCCCACAGGACCTTGGCACGCTCATTCTCCACAACTTTTGGGGGAGTTCCCCACCTTGACCTTGGGGTCTCCAGCCCGTACTCTGCACAGATGTTTCTGTACACTATGCCCGCCACTTGGTTGTGTCGCTCCATGTATGCTTTCCCTGCCAGCATCTTACACCCTGCAGTTATGTGCTGGACTGTCTCAGGAGCCTCTTTGCACAGCCTACACCTTGGGTCTTGTCTGGTGTGGTAGATCTGGGCCTCTATTGCTCGGGTGCTCAAGGCCTGCTCCTGTGCAGCCAGGATGAGGGCCTCTGTGCCGTCCTTCAGACCAGCCCTCTCCAGCCATTGGTAGGATTTCTTGATATCAGCCACTTCAGTTATGTTTCGGTGGTATGCCCCATGTAGGGGCTTGTCCTGCCATGATGGTCCCTCCAGCACCTCTTATATATATATACACACACCATACGAAAGCCTCACCCGTACGTCATAAGTGTGTGCAACTTACGTTACCCTTAGGAATACCTCACAATACACTTAAGACACGCACGGCAATCGCTAGTTCGATTTTTAGCGACGCCACGTGAGGTAGCCCTGCGAGCCTCAAGAGAACTGCAAGACACACCTACGGCCCCCTTAAGATGCGCATTTAACAGCGCGATTCTGTCTATGACGTTCTATGGGCCCGCATGACTCCAAAGCCCGTAGTGTACGGGTAATGTGACTATAGCATTACTGAATATTTAAACTTTTTTTGTATGTCCATGCCAATATCTCCTGAACTGTTTTTGATAATTGAACACACCTTCTGCTATAATGTCAACATTAGTATTGTGCACCCACATTCACAACAACTAGTCGGGGTAATGCATTATGATCTTATATTGTAGAAAGCACAGCAGTGGTCTCTATTCTTGTTGTAGCTCATTCATGTCTAGCCCAAGCCTCCCTCCTGAGCTGGGTTTAGTCACAGAGATAAACATGGTTGGTTTCATTCATCCCATTCAGAGCCATATGATGTACACAGGAGTTTCATAATCCCATCTGCACCTAAAACCTCCCTTAGTCTATAACACACTTTGGTTCGGTTTGTAAAAGGAAGTTTGTGTAGCACTAAAGTGCCTCGCAAAGTATAAAATGCAATGGAGCAATAACTTTGTGTGTGTGTGTGTGTGTGTGTATGTGTGTGTGTGTGTCCAGAGGGAAGGACGTTCTTAAACAAATCTTTCAAAAGAACATTGGGCACAGGCAGAGGGAGAGAGAGAGGAGTTATGCTACAGTGGCAAATATTGACAAGTGTAAAAGTTAAAGACTGTGTGGAATTTTAGTATGCTATTACGCAGGATGTTTTGAGCTATTCTGCCCTTTAAATGGCCCCTTGTGGACAGATGCAGTGATTTGGTAGTTTTACTGATGCTTAAATGGACTATTCTGACAATATTAGCCTGTTTTAAGCAAGATATAAACTATTAAACTTTTCAACACACCAAGACATGAAGTCCCTGTAGCCTGCACCCACTTCTCCATGGAGATAGTAATTTATACCATACTGTGGCAATGTAGCAGCATCTACTTTAGTCAAGATTTGAGCTATTGAATGTTCCGAGCATACTCTGTGTAAAGTAGTGGACGTCACCCAAAGCATTCAGCTTCAGTCAAATGAAGCTCATCAAGGATAGCAGTTATAGGGGTGAATTTAGAGCCATTTAGTTCCGTATTTGAATTCCAACCGCGAGTATCATAGCAACCAAAGAGCCAATCCGAAGCAAGGCTGGTGAAGGTACACGCCTCTTCCCGCTTGCGCCGCTGGTTCAGCCAGGGGAGAGGACTCAGCAATACTGTCAATCAAACCTGTTGCTAACGCTAGTGGGTGCGACCTCAGGGAAAGAGAATGCTTGATTTGTCTATTATGCCAGAGTCGATGGAGCTGGAAGCATGCCCATACTCACTTCCTATTTAAAATGCGGTGGCTAGTAGAAACTGGCTGTTTATACTCTTCACAGTGTTGGGTCAAGAGAAGCAACTTAATGCCGAATCTTAAAAATGTATTTTGTATCAACCATACCAAGAGTCTTCACCCAATATTATTTCAGATATTGTGAAGGCATTGCTTTACCATTGGGAGCACTAATCACATTTTGGATAGTCTATTTATTAGTTTCTTAATAAATAAATACACTTTTTTAATAAAGTTAGTCTCGAACTTTTTTAATAAATAATATTTGTAATTATTTTTAGACCCTGAAGAAAACTTTTATTAACTTGTGGCCAGTCATCAGTACAAGTTTGATGTGCTCTCCACTGAAACTCCAATAATGATCAAATCCTCCTCTTCTGCCCTGTCTGTCAGTCTGGATTGCAAATAAAGTCCTCCAAAACCAGTTTATCTAGAAATCTGCACATTAAAAATTTACTTCGGCCTGGCTTATGAATGCGATCCATGGAAACACTTGAGTTAGATTAGACAGGGAAAAAGCACAAGCCGTACATTATTCATTTTGTTGACTGCAGCACTGCTTGGGGGTAGAAAGGGCTCATCTCTGCGGGGTAGATAGAGGACGGGGGCTTCACAGAAAGGTCTTATAAAGCCCAAATACTTCCGGTGTTGGAGTGTTTCTTCTGAAGGAATTGACAGGGAGCACAGGGGAATATATTAACTGGAGTTTTTGAAGGCATAAGCATTGATTATTACAGTGCAAGCCTCAGCAGATCCACTGGAGGACTCATAGGCAGAGTAAGGGGGTCCATAGCTCATCTAAACAACAGCCCCAAGAGAGGAGAGAGGGAAACTGCTGGGTTTTCAATTTCATAATGACTTTGGTGGGGTTGGATCATTTGACTTGGTATCAGCAGATAAGACACAGCCCTTTTAGAGACGATATGGATGTTAGAAGAGTCACTGTTCTGTATTTTTTTCAGTAATGGGCAAAAGTAATAACAATACTGCATTAGAAAATCAATCAGTCAACGAAGATATAGTGTGAGTATCAAGTGCAGCACAAGCTCAGTGGTTAAATAATGTAGGGTAAGTCACCTCTCCACAGATCTGACCTGTAACTTGAGCTGGTGGCGTAATGCCGCCTGTTTGTCTCCATGAAGATTGAAAAGTTTAATCTATAGAGTGTACATATGAGTGGACATAGCTAAACCGCTAGCCGCTGTGTTTCAAATAGGAAGTGAGCATGGAGCTTCTTCAGACTCCATCGACTTTACATTGAAAAACATTGCCCCTCTCTCTGTAACTGCTGTCATTTTGGTCTTAAAATGTCGGCATTAACCCACTCTATAATTTAACTTTTAATTATCATTTAAGCATATTTTCTTAATAAGAAACATGGTTCCAAATCCACCCCTCTAACTGCTAGCCACGTGAACTTCATTTGACTGGAGCTGAACGCTATGGGTGACAGCAGACTTCCTTAGTCTACTTCCTTATACAGTCTATGGTATTTTTTCAGTAAATATCCAAAGTAAACAATCAATCAACCTAGTTATAGTGTGAGTATCAAGTGCAACACCTTAGGGCCAGCACAGGCTCAGTGGTTAAATAATGCAGGGTAGGTCGCCTCTCCACAGATCAGACCTGTAACCAACCTGGTGGTGTAATGTCATCTGCTTGTCGCAATGGAGATAGAAAAGTTTAATCCTATTCTGTGCAACTTTCCAGACAAAGCAATAACACATGGAGACAATCAGATCACAGAAAAAGTGCACAATGGACTTTTACACCAATTATAGGCCCTAAAAACATTTGTGCTAATTGGCCACTTATAAAAATAAGAATAAGAAAAAAAGCACTCAACCTTGATATAACTTGAACAGTCCACGAACAGTCGACCAATTAGAGAGATATTGATCACATAGTGGGGACTGCAATCTATACGCACACTCACATTATGGGGACCTTTATTATTACATCAAGATTATTAGTTTAAAGTCAAGATACGGGTTAAAATAAACCGTGGTTAGGGTTTAGGTTGAGGTTAGGTTGTCCCAGAGAAGCATGCAAACCCAACATGTGTGTACGTACCATCATAGGTTCCGCTCTCCAGCAGCAGGCCGCTCTCCTCCAGCTCTCTAAACTCCCCCACACTGATGAAGTTATAGTCCACTCCAGGAACCTCCCCCTCCCTGGGCTGTCGAGTGGTACCTGCCAAACACACACACAACATTTAAACTCAGAACAATGGAAATGTAATGGATTTTATTTATTTAACGTGTTATAGGTATTGATATTTACGTATGAGTGAATAAAAAGAAGCTGTTTGCGTACACTGGCAACCATGTTTCTATCAGTCAGTCCCATGGCAGCTGTGGCTACTGGTGGTTTTCAGATTTTTTTCTAGAACTTGAAGATGTCATACTCCCAGATGAGGGGCAAGGGGCAGTTTTCTCTAATAATTACATTGTATTTTGCAAAATATTCACAAATATTGAACCTGATTTTTAAATGACAAGACCCAAGGACTCACTGTATTACAAAATTTGCCTCCATCTGTATTAAATTGAATGATAGAATACTGTGAAGGAATTTGAAACTGAAATTAAAGGAATAAGATTAAATTATATAGCTTCTAAATATTTTCACTGCTTTATATTTTTGTCATACTCACCTTTAGTTTTCTGATTCTCCATATGAGACTAGTAATATTTTATGCAGCCCTATCTTAAAATCTTAAAAATTCCACAACATTTTTTATTTTATTTTATTTTAACACCCACAGGAGCCCCCTATCGTCCACTGACAAATATAAAGAGACAGTATAAAATAAATGGGAGTGAATGGATCCAACATGCCCACACACAGGGACCCAAGTCCAGTCCAGATCCAGTTTCCATGGTGCAATTCATAGTCATGAATAGTCAACACTACTGGGACCACAGCGCAGCTAAAACCTCATTATTCACACCAAACACAGGAGATCCCCCAACGCTGCTCGTCACTGTCTAAGCATAATATACTTGTGTGCAAAACAGTCAAGCTGAGCTGTGCCACAGTGGAAAGATGGAGGTGGAGCAAATCCAGGATTTTCATCATCTTTACAAAAATTCCAATTTGGTGAAAAAAATATGATGAAATGAATTTGAAAAGTGTCACCTATAGCCTTGGGAGACACAAACTTGCTTTCTACTCGCGTGAAGAATTAGTCAAACCGTGGAACTTTGAATGGACAAATTAAACTACATGTGGAGGAATTCAGATAAATAGAAATTCAAAAATGGTGGCTGTTTATAGGATCAATACACAATAGCTGGCTGGACATGCAGAAAAATGTAAGCGATGCAATGAATAGTTTATTTGATGGTACACTGCAGTGCATAGAGCTCAGACAATAGTTAATGCCATAGTATGTAACTTTTTTAGCCCCCATCTCCCCAAAAAATAGACAGAAATAACATATTTTTTCCATTTTGGTTGTATTTATTTGTACCTTTTTTCTTTACTACATAATTCTGTATACCTTGCTTCATATATGTTGCCTTCTGCATGTATCTAAAATGTAGAAAGTAATAAAAATAAAGAAAAAAACACTGAATGAGAGGGTGTGTCCAAACTTTTAACTGGAAGTGTATGTGTCAAAGCAGTAAGCAAATCGGTGAATGCTTGGAGGATTTGGGTGGATAAAAAAAAAAAATTAAAAAGGAGAAAAAAGACAAATAAATACAATATAATAAAATGATTTTATTGTCCCGGGTTTGTTTGTGTTGTGAACATGAGCAGAGAATAACTCACAGAGGAAACCCACACATGACTGCACACACAAATATCAATACACATTTGTCTTCATTACTCCAGCAACACTATTTCTGGTGTTTGACAGTGTCTTTGGTCCAATAAGCTGAGAAAACGTGTATTTCTGATATAAACATGCTCAAGTTTGTTTGGTAATTGTAATGTGAAATTAAATACATTTCCTTTATCATTTATCTGTGTCAATTAAAGTTGTACTATGTAACTTTTCTGAAGGAGGCCCACCACCAGTTTGTCTATATTGAAATGTTATTGCTTTGGCTAGAATGTTCAACAGTACGATATTAAACTTATCCATCTTGCGTTTATTTAAAGGTCCTATATTATGCAAAATTGACTCTTGTGAGTTTTTAGTCATGTTAGAACGCGGTTACCTCCTCAAAAACATACCTGAAGTTGGTTTTTGTTTCATTCACACACACGTTTGAGTTGCCCTTTATTATTATAGCCTGTTTACATCTCCAAAGCTCAAAATGCTCTGTTCCACCTTGTGATGTCATGCAGTTTTTACCTTTAGTTCATTGGCGATTGGTAAATCCTCATCTAAATCATCCAGTGAAGTTTTATGAGTTTAAAAACACTGTGGACCACTTCCTGTATTACCGCATGACATCACAAAGTGAAACAGAGTGACAGTTTTTGCTCAAAGGTACCTTAAAAACACACATTCTCACTGTGAACGACGTCACATCTCCACAGACCTGACCTGTAACTTCACCAGGCAAAATCATCCACCCAGGCAATGCGCTAATATCTCCATGGAGACAAGCAGGTAGCATATCCTGCTTAAGAAATTTAGTTTTTAAATATCAAACTGTTCATCAAAGTTACACACAAATTAAGGCTACAAAGTTAATTAAATAAAAAATGTGCTTTGTATGGATGCAATTAGCAAATCGCAAAGACTGCAGTTTTTGAAGTGTCATAATTTCCTCTACAGACAGAAAACTGCTCACCCTGTAGTTTAGACCCTAAATCTATAATGGATTTAGTCCTGGTTTAAATCAAGGTTTAAATCTTCCTTTAATCCTTAGTATAGTTCTGATAGTCCTTGGTCTAGTCCTGGTTTAGTCCTGGTCTAGTCCTGGTTTAGCCCTGGTCTAGTCTTGGTTTAGTCCCAAGTTGGATGTGGTATAAGTGTGAATGCACCCTAAATCTATATTGATTAAAACTGCAAAAAGTTATACCTGAGTAAGTTCCAGTTACTCAAATTAAGAAGATTTTACTTGATTTGAGGCGATTTCACTTGACAAGCAAAATTATCTCTTTTTTTCTTAATTCAAACAACATACAATTTCTTATTTAAAGTAGAAATAGTAGTTGTTTTTTAATCCCCAGTGTAACTAGGTGTATTTTCCTATTTCAACTACACAAACACTTATTCCATTGGTAGATAATTTTACTTACTTGAGTGAAATGTACTCAAATCAATATAACATGTTCATAATTCAAGTAACTTGGCAAGATTTGAGTTTGTGTAGAGTAGTCCATGTTGCGCTCTTTTAGCAATTAGCAAATCTCAAAGGCTGCGAGTTTTGAAGCTTGTCAGAGAAATTGCAATTGGATGTTTTTCTCAAATTGTTCAGCCCGAAATTTTTGTGAGACTACTTGAAACATTTGTTGATTCTGTTGATTTCCAGAGTTGCCTCCTCTAAACTTTCATATCTGATTTTAAAGGTGTCATTGCTGCGTCCTGCTCTAATCTGTGGAACTGCAAACACATTGTCCTGAAAATGATGTTACGCTTTGAGGACGTGCCCACTTCACTTCTCACCAGCGGAGATGTAATCAGGACTCCACCTCGTCTGAACCTGCTCCTTTCTGCCGCACATCGCTGAACTGGGATGTTACAACACGGGGTCTCAAGCTGTGGGGAGCAGGCAACTAGTGGTACACAGGAGGACTTTGCTAAGAATGGTTTAGACCCGGTTTATTTTTAGTCCTGGTCTAGTCTTGTTTTAGTTCAGAGTTGGATGTGGTGGTTTAGCCCTGGCGTAGTCCTGATAGTCCTTTGTGTAGTCCTGGTTTAGTCCTGGTCTAGTCTTAGTTTAGTTTCAGTTTAATTCAGTTGTATGTGGTGCCTGTGCAATTGTGAAAAATCCCAACATTTGTAATAGTTTAGTCCTGGTTTAATCCTGGTTTAGTTCTGGTATGGTTTAGACCTGGTTTAGTCGTGGTCTAGACCTGGACTAGTCTTGGTTTAGGTCCAGGTTTAGGTGATTGTGCAAGTGTGAATGCACCCTGAATCTATACTGAATTAGTCCTGGTTTAATCCTGGTTTAGTCCTGGTTTAGCCTAGGTTTAGTCCTTAGTATAGTCCTGACAGTCATTTGTATTCTCCTGGTGTAGACCTGGTTTAGTCCTTGACCTGTTTTAGTCCAAATTTAGCTCAGGTTCAAACCTAATTCAGTCCTAGTCTAGTATAATGGTTTAGTTTTGATTTAACAGATTTAAAATGAACTATAGAGAAACACTGTTATCTATAGTATTTAACTGTCAGACCCACAGATATGGTTTCATTGAGTCAGTAAATTAAACTGCCACTTAAACTTATAATAACAATGTAATGGAGGGTACGCACTGATTACATTTATCAGTATGCAGAGGATATTTGGACAAGGGCGAGCCTGATTAAGACCTTGAAGTTACAGGCATAAGTTACCATGTTTCTGGACCAAAGGAACAGGGTATTTTACAGAATAGTGCTAAATATGTGTAACTTATTTATCTAATGGGTAATTCATGATTTATATCATATCACCTATCACTTAAAAATGATGGTTAATGTGGACTAAACTTTGAATGTTCTTCTTATTTAATGCTCTAATCAATAACTTTTAGAGTAACTGCTGTATTTGAAACCCAACGCACACTGGATACACCGTTTTCAATAATCTGATAACTCCACAAATCAGATAATGGTCAGAGTTTTGTTGTGTGTGTGTAAACCATAACCTGTCTAAAGTATTGCATTATACCACATCCCAATGTACAACTGTTTTCAAAGTGCTTTAAACCTAATTGTTGAACCCTAATAAACGTATCTTGTTTCTGTCAGTGGCCCCTCATCTCTTCAAAGCTCTAGATCTCAGGAAAGACAGATCCACTTCTAGTAATTTACAGTTTACAACCTGCTGATTGGAGACGAGTTTGTGATTTAAAAGTGGTTCACTATGTAACCTTCTAGTAGAGTCCATCAGCTGCTTATCTCCATAGTTATGTTAATGCTTTGCTTGGAATATTCCACAGTATGGCATTCATCTTGGGTAGACAAGACCACATGCTTTTACGATACTTTACAAAGACGTGGGCATGACTCACTTGCAAATTAACCAATCAGAGAAATGCAGTGTCCAATTGTGAGAGACAAAACCAAGCAAAGCAGTAAACTCTTACATATACAGTTTTGGTTTGTTCTGAATGATACAAAACTATGCAAGAAGAACTGTCATCTGTATTTGAGAGACACATGCTGCAAATCTGTGACTGGACCAGCCCAAATAAGGACAGCTGTTTGTCACACTTTCTGGTCTGTTTTCAAACCCTTCTGCATTCAAACAGAAAAAGCAGGGACTGGCTGCCAGACAATGCTTGTCCCATGTACAAAACAATTGCTAAAACAGTTCTCGTCTTAGTAGCGTCACCTGCGTGTCTCCAAGAATATAGACAAGTTTTTTTTTATTGCTACATAACCAGTAAATGTCTTGCCCCAGGACACAATAGCAGTATTCCTTTTTCATAGTGCAAATAAATCCAGTAACCTTCAAGATATTGCTCCCATAGTTCAACATAGGGTTGTCAAAAGTATCGGAAATGAGATACTAATTGATACTAAAACTGGGATAGATACCGGCTTGAGCAAGTATCCGTACTAAAAAAGTCACATTCACAGGACAGAAATGCACCTGGGGCGACAGTAGCTCAGTTGGTAAAAGAGTTTGTCCACTGATGGAGGGTTGGCAGTTCGAATCCCACTCTCAACATAAACATCATAGGTTGAGTGGTCAGATGTAAAATGCTTTGAGTGCCTATATAAAAGTGTGACCTGAACAGCTTTAGAATGATGTTGAGCTGTATCAGAACAAGTATAAGAGCACATAGACTAGTATACGCCCATGGACCACTATGGAACCTACAGGACCACTGAGGGATTACACAGATATAAGACCACATGGGAATAGAAAGAAATTACTACAATCTCATATTGAAAATCACACTCTATTGTCTAAATAAAGAGAATCGTTAAAGTATCAAGTCTATTTCTTAGCATCAAAATGGAGTTTTACATTTTAGTGTCGTGACAACACTATTCCACATAGCGAATGACAAAGCCTACAGTGGGTGGCAGGAGTTGGTAACGGTCCTTAAATATATTTAGTGGGAGAGTTCCAGCTGAATTGTAGAACAGTTTAATGAGCACAGACGTGTTTATGGAGGACAGCATCTGCCACAAACAGCAACAACAGCAGACTTACACACACACACACACGCACACACACACACGCACGCCTCTACTACACAACCACACACAGGGACACACACTTTACATTTAGCATTATTTAGCATCATATATCACTATGTTTGCAGATCTTAAACCTCAACGCACAGATGTACTTTATCAATTTCCATACTATATGGAAATTTCCATACTATATGGAAATTGACATACCTTATACAGTATACTGGTTTATTCAAATGAAACTTAATAACACAATAATAATAATCTTACAGTATCGTGACAACACTTTTACATTAGTGTTGTCACGATACTAAAATTTCAAACTCGATTTCGATACTAAGGAATAGACTCGATACTCAATGCTGATTGTGATACACAATTATAATAAACAACACTCTTTATTTAAATGATAGAATGTCATTTTCAACATTAAATCGTAGTACTTTCTTTTATATTACTATGCAGTCTTGTATCTGTGTACTCCCTCAGTGGTCCTGTAGGTTCCATACTGGTCCATGGGCGTGTACTAGTCTATGTGCTCTTATACAGCTCAAGATCATTCTAAAGACATTCAGGAAAGGCTCATTTCTGTCCTCTGAATGTGGCTTTTTTAGTATTGATACCTGCTCAAATGAGTATCTACTAGTAGTTTTGATACTAGCTTTAGTATTGATTAGTATCTGATTCAAAAATATACTGAAAATCAGATACTGGTTTGCTCAAATGAAACTTAACTAAGTAAAATTTCCATGAATTGTTTTCCCATAGACTGAAAGCTTGCTCGGGGCTAATCAGCTATGTGGTAACTAATGACCACAAGACCTATAATTTTATGTAAATCTGTTTCTGAAACTTTATAAACTGGAAAGTTATTATAGCATTTCACAGAACTGATTCTATCTTTGATTTATCTAAAGGGGGCGGCACTGTTGAAATGGACTCGCGTTGAGCTTTCCGTGTAAAACATAAGTCAACATTATTTCTTGGTATTTTGTTGGTTCTAAAAATCTGTAATAATCTTTAAACAATGCCTTAACAGCTTGGAAAGGTCAGAGAGAGGCTGCAGAGTTCAGATTCACATGAGTTAAAGTGCGTGCAGTGTGATGGTGATAAATGGATAAATATTGTGTTTAGAGGCAGAGCGCAGCTGTTGGCCTGCTTTAGATGAAAACCACTGGGCTAGAACAGAGCCGTGTCCCTGCCCTGGATCACTGTGCTGGACTGAACAAGAGACACTGTACAGCCAGAGAGAGTATTATAGCGCATACAAAAATACAACAAGATATTTTTGTACTTTAATGTATTATAGTACCTTTAGTATTGTCACGATACTATAATTTCAAACTTGATTTCGATACTAAAGAATCGAATAAAGAATGACATCCAAATGATCATTTTAAAGGTGCACGGTGTAAGTTTTCTGGTGGAGGGTCAGACATCTGTTTGTCTTGATCAGGATCTTATACAATATGGCATTAAACTTACCTGAGACACAGTGACAATGAGATCAGGGCTTTTACCCGGATGTGAGAGGACGCTGGCGTTGTCTGTTCGCCGCTTCTCACCCTGCCAAAACTGTATTTATTACCTTTCCTAAACTATGACACTCATTTTTATCGCCTGATTCTGCATTTTTTCTGTGTTTGGATTACCATCACCGCTTCGATTACTTCCTTGCAACTTATGGATTGTATTTTATCGCACATCTTACCTGTTGATGACACCTGGATTCACTACCCGGCTTGGACTACCCGACATCTGTGCGCTGCTTGTCCACCACCTGACAGATTGTTTTCACATCACAATCACGAATTTACTGGTTTAATGAGCTCCACTGAACGTTATATCCCAAGCGTGCTGGTCCTTTTTGGCTTCGCATTCCACAGCTAGCGGCCGGGTGCTAGCAGTTAGCGTTAGCAGCGCTGGCTGCTAGCAGTACGGCTGCTGGTGCTGGTGGCTTTGCTGGCTCCCGACTTTGCTGCTGCCAGTGAGTTCGAGACCAGACGTGTTTGTAGCGTTCCATGTCCACCGGTTGTGTCACCTTGTTTAGCCTGGTGTTGCTGTTAGCGGGCCTGGGGCTGTCTGGCTTCAGACCTGCTTTCTCGGACTCCTCCAAAGAAAAAAATATATCCACAGAAGCTCTCGTCGCAAGTTTGTTTACCTGCACAGTCCCCAGTCCATCCCGTCTCTCTGGTCCACGGTGCGTAGCACTCCTCCGCTACGTCATCACAACAACCCACACGTGTCCTGGCTCCGCCCCCTTCCCAAAGCTCCCCTGTCAGACCAACTACAAAAGACGATGAAGTTCGCCCTGCTTAACACCCGCTCACTCAACAACAAAAGCGATATCTTGAAAGTTTTTACCACTGACAATAACCTGGACTTTCTCTGTCTCACTGAAACCTGGCAACAACCCCTGGATTACTTAGCACTCAACCTGACTACACCAAACGGATACACATACTCAACCAAACCCCGCACCGAGGGGCGTGGTGGTGGCATCGCAGTAGTGTACAAACAGGACTTCACTATCAGCCTCATCTCCATTCCCTCTGCCCCATCATTCGAACATCTGGCCTTCAAAATTCCTGGTACCACTCCACTTGCAGTTGCTGTCATCTACCGTCCCCCTAAACCAAACCCCTCATTTCTGTCTGATTTCTCTGCATTCCTGACACAATTAAGTTCCACCTCCCCCTCCATCTTACTTCTTTGGGACTTCAACATCCACCTGGACTCAGACACATCTACAGCAACCACAGACTTCATGGAAATACTCAACTGCTTCAATATCTCACAACATGTAAACTTCCCCATCCATAACCGTGGACATATTCTGGATCTTGTTGGCTCTTCTGGTGTTCCCATAAACAACATCTCCAGCACTGATCTCTCCATTTCTGACCATTTGGCCATCACCTTCAACACTGACATCCCCACATCCACGCCCAAACACAAACGTACAATAAGCTTTCGCAAACTAAGCCCGTCCCTACCCTCCACACTCACTACCCTCCTCGCTGAAAACCTCTCTGCATCTTCTCTCCCTGATCCCCAGTCCACAGCCAAACTCACCACCCATTACAACACCACCCTGTCCTCCTGTCTAGATCAACTTGCACCCCTCCAAACAAAATCAGTCTCCTTTAATCATTCTGCACCATGGTACACACACGAACTCAACCAAATGAAAACAAGAGGCCGTCAGCTAGAAAGACTCTGCAATAAAACCGGCCTCACTGTCCACTCACATGCTTACACAGATCACATACAAAAATACAAAGATGCTCTCACACAAGCTCGATCCACCTACTACTCACAACTCATACAGTCTGGCTCAGGAAATCCCAAAACATTGTTCAACACCATCAACAAACTCCTCAACCCCCTTGACAACAACTCTCAATCATTCACAACAGAAAAGTGCACCTCCTTCCTATCCTTCTTTCAAAACAAAATCAACAATATTTACACTCACCTCACAACCACATCACCTCTCTCTCCTCCCTCCCCATGTCCTCCTGCTACCTGTGTCCCTCTGTCCCACTTCTCCCCGATTTCCCCTTCTGATCTACCTGACCTAATGCAGGGCATGAAAACATCCACCTGTTCCCTAGACCCGATACCCTCCCCCCTCGGCAAAGCCTGTCTACCTGCCATCTCCTCACTTATCACCATAATCATCAACTCCTCCATGTCCACTGGCTCAGTCCTTCCCTCCCTCAAAATTGCTTCCATCACCCCCATACTGAAGAAACCTGGACTAAACCCCGACATCCCAAACAACTACAGACCCATCTCCAATCTCCCCTTCCTCGCAAAGCTTCTTGAACGTGCCATTTCTTCCCAACTCAAAACCCACCTCACCAACAATAACCTATTTGAATGCTTCCAGTCTGGTTTTCGCTCCCACCACAGTACAGAAACAGCCCTCCTCCGTGTAACAAACGACCTCCTTCTCTCCTCAGACACTGGCAACCTCAACATGCTCATCCTCCTGGACCTCATCGCAGCATTTGATACCATCAACCACTCCATCCTCCTCTCCCGCCTTCAAACTGTCTTCAATATCTCTGACACCACCCTCTCCTGGTTCACATCTTACCTCACAGACAGACAACAGTTCATCCACATTAACCACTGCAAATCTCCCTCCGTTCCCCTCACCCAAGGTGTCCCCCAAGGTTCAGTTCTTGGTCCCTTCCTGTTCCTCCTGTACATCCTCCCCCTCGGTCGCATCATCCGCCGCCATGGTCTCCAATTCCACTGCTTTGCCGATGACATCCAACTTTACCTGTCCACCAAATCTATCACTCCTGTTACTCACGCCTCCCTTACCGCCTGCATCTCCGAAATCAAAACCTGGTTACAGCACAACTTTCTCCAACTCAACTCCCACAAAACTGAAATCATCATCATTGGTCCCAAAACATTACTCAAAACCAGCAATAACTTCACCCTCTCCATAGATGGCTCAACTGTTTCCACATCCCCCCACCTCTGCAATCTTGGCATTATCTTTGATCAGACATTCTCATACGAACACCACATAAAACACATCACTAAGACAGCCTTTTACCACCTCAGAAACATCGCCCGAATCCGTTCATCCCTCTCCTTTCCCTCCGCTGAAACACTCATCCACGCATTCATCACATCCCACCTCGACTACTGCAATAGCCTGCTCTATGGTTCACCTTCCAAACTCCTCAATAGACTCCAGTACATCCAGAACTCTGCTGCCCGTCTTCTCACCCACACCCGCTCCCGTGAACACATCACCCCCGTCCTTAGAGATCTCCACTGGCTTCCCATCCCCCAGCGTATCCAGTTCAAAATCCTCACCAAGTCCCTCCATAACCTGGCCCCCACCTACCTCACTGAGCTCCTCCACCACCACGCCCCCACCCGCTCCCTCAGATCGGCCGATGCCAACCTCCTGTCTCCCCCCACCCGAACCAAACACAAGACCTGGGGAGATAGGGCCTTCTCCATAGCTGGCCCCACCCTCTGGAACTCCCTCCCCAAACCCATCAGAGACTCCTCAACACTTACAACTTTCAAAGCATCCCTCAAGACCCACCTCTTCAAAACTGTTTACAATTAGCCTACTTCTATTACTGTCTGTTTGTCTATTTTATTTGCTATTTTGTTAAGCGTCTTTGGGTATCTTGAAAAGTGCTATATAAGTATTATGTATTATTATTATTATTATTATTATTATTATTATTATTATTATTATTACCCGTCTCCAGAAAAACAAATATGTGACACCACCCGGCCGAGTTACATATCAGATCTGTGCAGAGGCAAGTCCAACCACAGTACAAATGCATTCTTTTCAAGGTATTTCTGAGCAATAAAAATACCTGTAATTGTATCACTGCAACAAATTAATTACTTTATTAATACTAATCTGTGGAATTCTGGGCAAAACATCTTCATCGGAAAAATAGATGCACATTGCACCTTTAAAAGCTCTTTTTTAGGCAATATTGTCATTTTCACAAAAGACAAAAAATAATAGTTTTTGTTCATTACACCATGTGGTCATAAAACTCAAGATTAAATTGGAGGAAAGGTCCAATTTAATACAGTTGTGATATTTTTTAGTATCAATACGAGTTTTAGTATCTGATTTGATTTTTGATACCTTTGACAACCCTAGTACATATTATAATGCATTTTTTACTTATTTGATCTATATTTTATTATACTACTATACTAGGTCAATATTGCATTAATTTTCCATATTTTATACTAAACCATAGTCATAGCCTTCCATTTGTGCAGTGTTACGTTATGTTTATCTTGATTGCATGTTCTTATTTGTGTTGCAACACTGAAATTCCCCCAACGTGGTGACAAATAAAGGCTCTCTTATCTCATGTTCCTTGTAGATTCATAAACTCTGTCAAAGTCAAAGTCTTCTGTAAAACTTTGGTGAGACAAAGTTGGTTGCTTCATAATTAGTTACAAATCACAGAAATCCAAACCACAATTTCTTTTTGACGATCTTTTCAACATTTCACTTTCATTAATATGTGGAAAATGGTAAGAGACCCAAACATAACCTCTGGCCAGTCACTCATCCGACTTTTCATTTGCAAACCTGGTAAGAGTGACAGCGCTTTGATGATCTGAAGATTCAAATGTAATTAACAATTTGAAAAAGAAAACGTGAGATTTTCTTGGGTTAATTTGAGTCTCCTGGAGGAAGCTAAATGGGACTTGCTTTGGAGTTGTAGATTTTTACAGTTTTAATCAAATTTAACAAAAATTATTAGAGGTTAGAAGCAGACTGTTTGAAACTGCCACCATCCATACACAACTCTGTCAAATGCGTTTCTCCATGGAGGTGTTATTTCTGAAATGTTTCACAGTATGGCATCAAAGAGACCAAACCAGACCAAGTTACAGGTCAGATCTGTGGAGAGACGACCCCGCTCACAGTCAGAATACCTGTTTTTCTAGGTATTTTTAAGCTGTAAAATCACCTGTAATTGAATAAACGTAAAGTAGAGCTGTTTAATGTCATGCTGTGGAACATTCCAGACAGAGCAATGGCGTATCCACAAGCAGGTGATGGACCCACTCAGTCAGCTTCTGTAACTTTTAGGCTAAGGGTAAACCATTTATTATTGTCAACATAGTAGAACTTTCTTTGCTTGGAATGTTCCATAGATACTTTGCAGCTGCTGTCATCAACATTCCCTGGGAGTGTGATGCTAACTGTAGGCTCAGGTCTGTCTGAAGCTTCTTTAAACTTTAGTCTGAGCTTCATTTTAACAGTCTGACCAGAAAGAAAAGACAAGGCTGGAATTACAAAAAGGTGAGCTCATTTGTGCTGTTAAACAAGTCCCTCTCAGATCAGATAACATTACAGTCACAAGCTTGCTGACATTAGCAGACTTTTTTTTGCTGAAACACTTAAACAGGACCACTGAAATGTTCTGTTTAAACCTGTTTTGTATTTTTTCTTGAGTTTTCAGACTATCTTTAAACTGATTTGACAGTATGTTTGCTAATACGTGCGTTGTGTCTCCATGGTAACTGATGAACTTCCGACTTTGCAGTGACAAATGTCCCTTGAAAAACAAAAGCATTCTTACTCCTCACCTCACCGTAGATCTCCATGGAGATTTAAAAGTTTGGAACATTCCAGGTAAATCAATAACACCACCCTAGAGATGAGCCGGTGGCTGACCCTCCACTAGAAAAGTTACAAACCTGACCGCATTCTTCCCCTTGTATTTTCTTTATTTTGACTATTATGTACCACTTTTAAAAATCCAACTTCCAAATAACCTACTATTTTAGAAAAGAAAAAAACACGCTGTGCTAAGTTATTACCCCACACTTACAAAACATATTTTCATTTGTGCTTCCATGTTGGGTGTTGAGCTGAAATCTGCACCCCATTGACCGTAAAGGATGAGTTGTTCCTTCAATAACAACAGCCCATTCTGAGAGGGGGACAGGGTGCTGTACTCACACGGGATGGTCCGCAGGTACAAGTTGTCTCGGATCACCTGCTGGAGCTTGTGGTCCAAAGATCCCTTCTGGAACTGCAGGCTGAGGTAGTGTCGCAAATCCGTATTCAACACTTTACCTGCAAAAGATAAGGCCAGAAACGGGAATGAGAAAAGCAAATATGCAGGAAATAAGTGTTAAAAATCGATTGGAGTCTGGGGGTGGTGAAGGGATTGTTCTACTAAGAGGGTGATGTAAAATTTGTGAAATGTATTAAAATGATGTAACTACAGGATTTGATCTACTATAAAAGAAAAGATAATGTGTTTCAGAAATTTGCACATCTGCTAGATATGCTGGGCTGATACAGGTGTAAAGTAAAACAGAACCAAAAACTAGTTCAGGCTTGTGTAAACTAAGACTAAACGAGGACTAAAATAGGACAAATTCAGGACTCAACCAGAACTCAACCAGGAGTCAACCAGGACTCAGCCAGGACTCAGCCAGGACTCAGCCAGGACTCAGCCAGGACTCAGCCAGGACTCAGCCAGGACTCAACGAGGACTCAACGAGGACTCAACAAAAACACAAGACTAAACATGGATTATAGGCTGAACAGAATCAGGTCTAAACCAGGATTAAAAAAAAAACAAAAAACTAAGACTTGTGTAAACCAAGATTCAACCAGAACTCAGCCAGGACTGAGCCAGGACTAAACCGGGAAAATCATGCAGCATGAAGGAGATGTGGTGGCCCCTTATAGTCTCATGTGTGGCCTCTTACAGTCATGTATACCCCCATAGTTTAAAATACACTGAACAGTATATACAGGACTCAAACAAGACTCAACCAGGACTCAACCAGGTATGAAGAGAACTAAAAAAAAAAGAGAAAATGCTGATTTAAAAGGCTTGAACCCGATTTTTTTTCCCATGTATTTGTGAAAACTGTGTCTTGTCCCAGTAGAGATACTGAATAAGCAGCTCTCGAGGAAATGACACCTCTGTGTACTGTCTGCATCTAATTATAATGCATTTTATTGTCAAATAATGAGAAAGTGCTAACTGTTGCCAACTTTACAGTCACGCTAAACTCTGCTCTGGTCTCTGAGTTGTGAAAACCACTTAAAAACTCATTGAGGTGAGTAATTAGGATGCTGTAAATACATCAGGTAAGTGAGGAAACACCACAACAAAAACAGATACGGTGCCTTTAAACCAGGACTACAGACAGGATAAAATCACACATTAACTAGTTTGGCTCTGCATTGTTTAAAATATTTTTACCTTCCCAAATCCAAAGCCAAATCCAGCCTATAGTAAAGTGTAGTTCTTTGAGGTGTCTTATAGGTAGCTGTGGATAAATGGCCAATGTAACAGCTTGACAGAACTAATTAAACACGGGCGCTGGGGTTTTTAATGCGCTGGAGGCATGAGATATGAGGGGAGGAGAGCACAGTGTCATTCTGAACTGAAAACAGAGGGAGAGGATGGGAAGGAGGGAGGGAGAGACAGAGCGAGAGAGAATGAGTGGGGAAGAAAGGGAATGAGAGCAAGAGAGAGGGAAGAGAGGAAGAGAGAGAGAAGAGAGCGAAAAAGGGGGATGCGGGGAGAGAGTGAAAAAGAGAGAGAAAGAGGGAGAGAGAGTGAGAAAGGGGTAGTGGAGAGAGGGAGAGGCATGGGGAGAAAAAGGTAGGGGGACAGGGGGGAGAAAGAGAGAGAAAGAGGGAGAGGATGGGAAGGAAGGAGGGAGAGACGGAGCGAGAGAGAATGAGCGGGGAAGAGAGGGAATGAGAGAGAGGGAAGACAGAGAAAGAGGAAGAGAGAGAGGGAGAGAGAGAGAGAGAAGAGAGTGAAAAAGGGGGGTGCCCGCAGAGAGTGAAAAAGAGAGACAAAGAGGGAAAGAGAGTGAGAAAGAGGTAGTGGAGAGAGGGAGGGGCACAGGGAGAAAAAGGTAGGGGGAGAGGGGGGAGAAAGAGAGAGAAAGAGGGAGAGAGAGGGGGAGGGGGAGAGAAAGAGAGGGACGGAGTGAGAAAGACAGAGAGAGAGAAAGAGAGAAAGACGGGAGCTGTGAGGAGAGAGAAAGAGGGAGATGCGAGGAGAGAGAAAGGGAGATGCGAGGAGAGAGAAAGAGGGAGATGTGAGGAGAGAGAAAGAGGGAGATGTGAGGAGAGAAAGAGGGAGATGTGAGGAGAGAAAGAGGGAGATGTGAGAGAGAAAGATGTGAGGAGAGAGAAAGAGGGAGATGTGAGGAGAGAGAAAGAGGGAGATGTGAGGAGAGAGAAAGAGGGAGATGCGAGGAGAGAGAAGGAGGGAGATGTGAGGAGAGAGAAGGAGGGAGATGTGAGGAGAGAGAAAGAGGGAGATGTGAGGAGAGAGAAGGAGGGAGATGCGAGGAGAGAAAGAGGGAGATGCGAGGAGAGAGAAGGAGGGAGATGTGAGGAGAGAGAAAGAGGGAGATGTGAGGAGAGAGAAGGAGGGAGATGTGAGGAGAGAGAAGGAGGGAGATGTGAGGAGAGAGAAGGAGGGAGATGTGAGCGAAAGGGAGAGAAAAAGGGAGTTGTGAGGAGAGAAAGAGGGAGATGTGAGAGAAAGATGTGAGGAGAGAGAAAGAGGGAGATGTGAGGAGAGAGAAAGAGGGAGATGTGAGGAGAGAGAAAGAGGGAGATGTGAGGAGAGAGAAAGAGGGAGATGTGAGGAGAGAGAAAGAGGGAGATGTGAGGAGAGAGAAAGAGGGAGATGTAAGAGAGAGAGAAAGAGGGAGATGCGCGGAGAGAGAGTGAGAATAGCACCTCTTCCCAGACGTGCTCAGAAGTCTCCTGCTGACACCAAAGACTGAGAAGAGCTTTAGAAGTTTAAAACAAAATAACAAAGTTGAGTGAAGACAGAACAATGCAATTTACATTATCTGTAGCATATATGTATAGAATATATGTTAAAGGACTGTGATTTTTATAACATAATTTAACACATAATAGCTGGAACTGGCAACTTATGTGACCATGGGATTCCTCAGCCTCCACAAAGATTTTACTGCCACTGAGTCCTTGAGCAAACTCACTGAGCTGCAGAGCTACACTGATCCATGGTTTGGTTTCATTTTAGTTTTTAGTTTTATTTTTTAGTTTTATATCAGAGAGAGTCCTTTAAGGTTTAAATCGACTGGATTTCAGCACTGAAACTGACAACTCAAACGTAAGGCTCGTTCTGCTTTCTGGTATTTTTTGCCAAATTGTTCAGCCATTATTAACCAGTAATTGAATGAAAAGTCAACGTCAGAAAATCCATTGTAAACTAACACGCACATTTAGACTGTCAACATAAGCCTTATTAACTATTGTCTATGGCCATGTACCAGTGTAATCTCCTCTCATTTCAACACTGCACTATCAGCACCACAACTTCTCCAGCTGCACCCACACCTGTTTTAAGCACTTCAGATTCTCTTCACATCTGCTCCCAAACAAATCAATACCACCGCGCGCAATTTCACTGGGGAAAATCACAACCAAATCTGAGCCAAGTTTGGAGCCGTTCCTTATATAGACTCGTGTTCTAAAGTGCTTTGTGCAGGGTCCGCCACCTGCTCGTCTCCATGATGAATATGTTATTGCTTTGCCTGAACGTTCACAGTCTGGCAATCAACTTTTCTTTCTCCGTGGAGATGAGCAAGCAATGCCACTAAGCCAATCCTGGGTCAGATCTGTGGAAAGGCAAGCCCACCCTCAAGTAAGAATGTTTTCAAAGTGCATTTTTGAGTAATAAAAACACGTTATTGAATAAATATATGGTTCATATGTTTAATGCCATACTTTGGAACATTTCTAGATACAAAGTAACATGCAGTAGTGTAACCTAAACCAGAAAAGTTGCACAATGCAGCTTTAAAGAGCATAGGGGAGGTTTGCATGTTTTTCTATGACTTTGTTTGGTTGGATAGCACCTGTGGTAAATATTTATCAAAGTTTTACATCAGTTAAGTGAGTTTATGGGAAAAAAAAGTTCTGAAGAAAAGTAAAAATAAATAAATACAGGAAGTAGTTCTGAATTATACACCTCTGCGTCATTAACACGGAATATCCCATCCAAAATCCAGGGACAATTTACACACAAGGAAGCCATATTTCTTATAGTTTAAACACTGATGAACAAAACAAAGGTTAGATAATATTATAATTCTTGTGTTATTTAGACAAGTTCTGGCGATTGATACTTTGCAGCTCATGTCATCAACATTTCCTGGAGGTGTGATGTTAACTAGAGGCACTGCCCTGTCTGAAGCTTTGTTACATTAGCCAGTTTTTAGGTTACTTTCACCTTTTTGTTGAAAATCAAACTTCTAAACAGGACCATTAAATCAGTTTTGTATTTTTTCTTGAATTTTCAGACAATCTTAAACTTTTTTGTCTGTGTTTGCTAATGTGTGCATTGTGTCACCATGGTAGCTGCTGAATATTCCACCATAGAGATGCGTGTTGAACTCCCCCAGCGTGATGTTACTGTAAAGTAACTGTTAACATTACGGTTGCTAGGTTACAGTTATGGCATTACCTCTACGTATGTCATATCTGCTGCCTATATCCAACCCACAGACTGTCTATATAACCAATAGGCATGATAATTACTATACTACTATACTACTATATATTTTTAGGCTCAATAGTTATCATGGTTATATATTCTTTCCAAAATGGGGAGATTTTTGTCATTTTAGCTGTACTATTTTTTAGCTGTAAGAGATTTGAGCTGTGAGAAGCTGAATAAGTCACTTGGACACAGGCTTTAAGTGATACTTTCTATTTAAAATGGTTCACTGGGATTATCCTGCTTTATTATTATTATGTCAGAGGCATAAAGTAGTTTCAGTATTATCTTTTATCAACAATATATCGTGCTTCAAAATTTGTTATCCTGACAGGCATAACAACAGGAAATAAAATTATAAACCAGCAACATTTCAAGGTGCATTGCATTTTCTGGTGGTCTGTCAAATGCTTTTGTCCATGGAGATGTTACTGCTTTGACTGAAATGTTTCACAGTATGGTATTAAACCTTTCTATCATCATGGAAACCAAACCAGACCAAGTTACAGGTCAGATCTGTGGAGAGGCGACCTCGCTCACAGTCAGAATGCCTGTTTTTAGGTATTTTTGCTCTATAAAACCACCTGTAATTGAATAAACGTAAGGTGGACCTGTTTAATGTCATACTGCGGAACATTCCAGGCAGAGCAATGGCGTATCTACAGAAACAAGCAGGTGACGGACCCAAAATGAAAAAGTTACACAGTGCATCTTTAAAATATAAACCTTTAATATAATTATGTTGATGTTTTGGTTGAAATGAGAAGTCTAAACTGTCACTTTTAAATTGTGAACCACTGTGAGCATCCACTATTAACTTGTATAAGCAAAACACCTATCAGGAGTGTAAACACAGCTCCTCTTACGCTAATCCACTAATGAATATTCAATGACGTATTACCAAGAGCCAAGTGTATTTTCAAAAACTATTGAGAAAGAGGCAGGAGTTGTAGGATTTGGCAGGATGAGACGAGATGGGGTGAGAAAAACCAATATAAGAAAAAGAGAGATCTGTACTCGCAATGTAATGAAATTTGAAGCCCACACTCGACTCGAACTGAAATTTTGATCATTTTCGCTGGAGGAAATGTGCGTTCTGTCAGATTCAAAATGTTGTAAATTAAGTTTTTCAGACCTTAAGGGATCTGGGCTTCTGCTGGGATTATGCAAAGCTGATTCTTCAATTTATACAGTATTTAAATTAATTCCAACTATAATTTTAGGGTTCTTGTGTCGGCGCAGTACCAAAAAGTAACTTAATTTCTGATATTAATTTTTAAAGGTATGTAACTTTTCTTTGAATGTTCCAGAGTATGGCATTAAACTCTACGTGGAACTATAACATCAACCTGCCCAGGGACTATAGGTGGAAATTTGGTGATACAATGCATGTCTCCTGTTAAAGGTTCATTGTGTAACTTTTTGGTTGGGGGTCCATCACCTGCTTGTTTCTATGGAGATGTCATTGCTCTGCCCGGAAAGTTCCATAGTATGACATTAAACAGCTCTAATTTACATTTATTCAATTACAGGTGGTTTTATAGCTCAAAAATACCTAGAAAAACAGAAGCTCTTACTGTAAGCGGGGTTGCCTCTCCACAGATCTGACCTATCTCCATGAAGATAGAATGGTTTAATACCATACTGTGAAACATTTCAGTCAAAGCAATAACTTTTTCATGGAGAAGTGAATTTGACGAACCCTCCACCAGAAAAGTTAAATAAACTAAACTGATGCTTGAAACTAAGAAAACAGGCCTCTCCACAGATTTGACTTGTAGCTTGACCTGGTGCTCGTCTTCACAGTGATTGTCTGGAAAGTTTCACAACATGGCATTAAACTTACCAAACTAATAACATCCATGGAGATGAGCATGTTGCACAGGACATCTTTAAGAAGTTCTGACTATAGTTTAGATTTGCTTGACTGGTTTCAAAACATTCAGTACAATTCATTTTCTACCAAACAATTGGACAATATAGGACATTCTAATTATAGCTATATAATAGTGCTGCCACTAACGACTAATTTTCTAACGATTAATCTCTCGACTAATTTTTCGATTGGTCGACTAATCTAAACGACTAATTAAAAAAAAAAAAACAAGCGGTTGCAATTTTCATGTGTTCATTTTATTTTATGTTTTTTATTTTTACTCTGTAGGCGTAATGCTTAATGCTACATGGGCAGATTCATTTGCTTTCACGGCTGATGAGACTGGTACACGCGGTACACGCGATAAAATGATGACGGAACACAGAAGCAGACGCATTTTTGGTTCGCTGCGGGTGGATAATTTAAGTTTGGATTTTTATTTCCTACGAGGAAGACTCAAATAATAATGTGTTTAATGCAGCTTTGCGCACATTTGTTTACGTTATACAGAAGCGAAACCACATGGTTAATTTGCATAAACTATAAGCGCTGAAAAAACAGCTCGCTCCTTGTGCCGCTGATGCGGTCAGCTTCTGTCGGACTAAAGGGCAGGACTCAGTGGAATATGCGTGTTCTTTCTGTGACTGAGGGATGTTCTGCCTATGGTGAGTCTGTTCTGTGCTTCTATCACGTTGGAGATGGTTCATGTTAAACTTTTCAGAGATTATACGTGTGCAGGTCGTACGTGTGCAGCGCAGTTCTTTATTTCACTCATGCACTTTATTTATGTTGCTACTGTTGTGATGAAAAGACTGAAAGGTGTAAATAATTCTCTTAAGACTCGCGTTTATGAGCTGTAGTGGAGGATGGTGCTTGTTGGAGTCTGTTTTCTGGGAGTTGTAGTTTTGCCTGTAGTTCCCCTGGTTAGCGCTGGTTTAGAGTCAAAAGGGTTTTGTGGCTCCGGGTGTTTTCTTTTCTGTGGGAGACGGTCCGAATGGCTCTTTGAGTATTTAAGGTTGCCGTTTGAGACCAAAAATAAATAGGCGAATATTCGACCACAAAAATTGTGTTCGACTAATTTTCATATTCGATTACGTCGACTACGTCGAATAATCGCGGCAGCACTACTATATAATCATTTTACTGGCAATTTTCTGGCATATTTTCATGCATGTATGTATGTATCATTTTCAGTATTACTGTTGATTAAAACAATAACAAACAAATGAATAAAACAGTAGTAGAGATCGCAATTCCATGGCTAAAATCATCCAAATGATTCTAGTGAAGGTGTATGGAGTTTAAAAACACACTGAAGCACTTCCACACAACATGGAACATAGTGATTTCATTTTGAGAGAAGAACTCTAAAAGAAGCCTAAATATGCAGGATTTTGTTGTGAAACGTGTGAATTAATCAAAGCACAACTCCAGGTCTGCTTGTGATGAGGAAACATTATACTTCAGAAAAAATGTAATATGGGCCCTTTAAAACAATATAAAATAATATATTTGAAATTTGCGTGGATCATAGAGAAAAACATGTTCTCTCTTCTGTAACTGGAGGTTTCTTGGTGAACAGTAAATGCGTGGAATGTCAGTGAAACAAAAGCAAAGACTCTGACTCCACAGTGGAAATAAAGCCACAAGCCTGAGGTTCATCTTCCCATTAAACTGGAACGGCGGAAATTCCTACAGAACATAAATGCAACAAACAAAAACAACGCGAGTAATACTAACAGGAAAATATGAGACAAAAGGAGAGATTGGCTGTAATGTGAAAACCTGTAATTGTAGCTAGAGACCTACCATCTTTTCCGGACTATAAGTCACACTTTTTTCATGGTTTGGGTGGTCCTGCGACTTATATTCAGGTGCAATATAATTATATAATTTCACATGTTCGTTATTTTCACACTGACAGCCGCGAGAGGGCGCTCTAGGCTAGTGTGCCAGTATCTGCTACTCCTATTACTCCTGTACCACTGTCACTTGGCGCTCTACTGCGCATGTCTCCTGCAGAAAGAGCCGCTGTCCTGTCAGGGATCATGTCAGTGTCTTGTAGGATTTCAGCAGATGTCAGGCTCTCCCGGGGGCGGGGCTAGGTGTATCAATCAGGTATAAGTGGATGTCCGGCTACCGAAGTTTGACACGTTTCTTCTCATCATTTACGCACTCACCTGCATTTAATGCATAAGGGTCATTAAGATGTATCCCACTCACTAATGTTCATTTAGCATCATAACTTTTATCACATGGCAATAAACTGTTAATCATATTTTGCAGATTACAAACTGCAAGTAGTGAAATATGCAGCCGAAAACGATAATCGAGCAGCAGAAAGAAAGTTTGGAGTGAGCGATAAACTTGTGAGGGACTGGCGAAAAGTGGAGGATATTCTAACTGCAATGAAGAAAACAAAAAAAGCTCATCGCAGGCTAAAAGCTATATTTAGCTAGAGTTGGCGGAGTTGCTCAGAAGTGACACAGAGGATGAAGAATTCCATGGATTTAATGATTTGGAGTGAGATGGAGGGTTTGGTAAACTTGTTATGTTATGTTGTTTATGCTATAGTTATCTGAATAACTGTTAATGTTACTTTAACATACCAGACGCCTATTCAGCCTGTTGTTCTCTATTCTATTGTTATTACTATAACTATATGAAATGTCTGTTCTTGCTTTCTGATTTTATAAAAACAATTTCCCCCAAAAATGTGACTTATGCATGTAGTTGTACAGTTGTAGGGAGTATTATCTCCTCTGTCCCTCTATAGTCTGGTGCAGTGGGTTAGTTGTTGTACAGTTGTAGGGAGTATTATCTCCTCTGTTCCTCTATAGTCTGGTGCAGTGGGTGAGCAGGAGTGTCCATGATGGAGAGCAGGTTGTCCAGTGTCCTCCTGTCCTTCACTGTGACAAATGTCTCCAGCTCACAGCCGATCACATAACCCGCTTTACGGATCAGTTTGTCAATCAGCCCAATGTCTCTTTTACTGGTGCCGCTCCCCCAGCAGACCACAGCGAAGTCCAGGGCGCTGGCCTCCACAGACTGGTAGAAGATCTTCAGTAACTCACTGCACACATTGAAAGACCTGAGCTTTCTCAGGAAGTAGAGTCTGCTCATGCTCCTCTTCTTGTACACAGCATTACAGTTGTCCCTCCAGTCCAGCCTGTTGTCCACATGGACGCCAAGGTACTTGTAGCAGTCCACTATGTCCACCGGATGGTAATGGGCTCCACTGATGTCCTCTTTCTCCTGAAGTCAATCACCAGTTTCTTGGTCTTGTTCAGGAGCAGATGGTTTGTCTGGGACCACTCCACAAAATTTGCAATCAGTGTCCTGTACTCCAGCTCCTGTCCATCCCTGATACACCCGATCACTGCAGAGTCATCAGAGAACTTCTGCAGATGGCAGGACCCAGAGCTGTACTGGAAATCAGAGGTGTAGTGAGTGAACAGGAACGGAGACAGGACTGTACCCTGGGGGCTCCTATATTACTGACCACAGTGTCAGACAGGGTGGTCCCCAATCGCACGTACTGAGGCCTGCCTGACAGGTAGTCAGTAATCCAGGAGACAATGGAGGAGCTGACACCCATCCTGAGCAGCTTCTCACTCATCAGAAAGGGCTGGATTGTGTTAAGGGCACTGAAGAAATCGAAGAACAATATCCTCACAGAGCCTCCAACACTATCCAGGTGAGAGTGAGCCCGCTGCAGAAGATAGATTTCTGTAGTCATTTCTTTTCAGTATCAAGATTCTTAGTAAAATATAGCACTACTGTAGAATGTACAAAGTTTTGTCTAATAATTTCTCTTCTGACCTGCTGCTGCTGCTGCTGCCATCTCTATGCCATCTAATTGTTACAGGCATCCAGTGTCTAACTATGTACACAACCTCCCCAGGTCAGCCCAATCAATTCTAGCATCCACTCTCAGCCACTCTCTCATTCTCTCCATTCTCTTTCTCATAAAGACACATGCAAATGAAGACCCCGACTCAGAACACAACAGGGCAGCCTTTGTAGCCCCCTGTCAGCTCCGGTTAGTGCGCCGTATCATGTCTGTGTAGAGGAGGGAGGGAGAGAGGGAGGACAGGAGCAGGACGAGATGAGGAGAGAGGCAAAGGAGAATGGAGAGAGAGAGAGAGAGAGAGAAAGAGAGAGAGAGCGAGAGAGAGGAGGGGGAGATGAGAGCGAGACAAAGGAGGAGGACAGACAGGGAGGAAGGGTGGAGGGGGAGAGTGAGAGTGTGAGGGAGGGAGTGAGAGAGTGTGAGGGAGGGAGAGAGCGAGAGATAGGAAGGGAGGAAGAGGAGAGAGAGGCAAGAAGAACGGGGGGGATAACAAGCTTGCACATCACTGCTCAGCCAGCGCCACAATGGAGGTCTTTGTGCCTTGTCGCTGGGCCATTAGACCTGCTTCAATACTGAGGTGAGACGGTGGGAACGAGAGAGAGACAGAGAAAGAGACAGAGACAGAGAGCGAGAGAAAGAGAGAGAAAGAGAGAATGAGACAGAGAGAGACAGACAGAGAAAGAGACAGAAAATGAGACAGAGAAAAAGAGACAGAGAGAAAGAGAGAAAAAGAGAAACACAGTGAGAGAAAGAGACTGACAGAGAGAGACAGTGAAAGACAGTGACAGAGAGAGACAGAGCAAGAGATACAGTGAGAGAGAGAGAGAGACACACAGAGAGAAATGAGAGAGACAAAGAGAAAGACATCACAATGCATGAAAACCAAATATTGATCCACCCACTGCCTATGTATCTAATAATAAAATCCATTGTGCTTTACAAGTTTGACAAAACTACATCAGTATTCACTTCACTCCATACTCTGTGGTGGTAGCTCATTATTTAATTTAATTTAATTTAATTTATTTCCAAACCCCTCACTCAAACACCACATCCATACTGGGCAAGATGGGTGTCTTGCCAAGGACACAACAACAGTATATAAAAATGTCTGAAATATATGATAATCCCTGGAATATTCCACAGTGTGACTTTAAACATATCTATCTAGAATTAATTCATTACGGGTGTTTCTATTGTTCAAAAATACAATAATTCCTTTAGTGAATAGGAGCGACTCTCCACAGATCTGAACTGTAATGTAGCGTAATGCTCTAGCCTGCTTGTCTCCCTCGTGAGAGATAGGTTTAATCTACACTGTGGAACATTCTAGACAAAGCATTTCCATGGAGATAAGCAGGTGGCGGACCCTCCACTAGAAATGTTACGTAGTGCACCTTTAAGACAAACCTGACTCATTGTCTCCTGACACAGAAAAAGTCATCCGTAAACTTATTCTTGCCTTTAGCCCTTCGTGACAATTTGACGTCATTTCTTATTCCGCAAATTAAACCCATTAAAAAATAACTGTCAACACGCATCAACTTTTAAAAAATGATGCAAATGCCAAATGCCAAAAAGAAACACCATGCCAAATTAGGACAGCTGGAAATTACCGAACCAAAAAACATCACCGAGAAAAGGTGTGTGCTTTCAAATTAGGCTCAAATACATCTCCCGTGCCCCATATAAAAACACTGCTCCAACACAATGTACCAGACTGTTTGTTTTTAATAGCTCACCTCGCCATCTGCCATTTGTCTTAATGACTAACAACACACAAGCTTTTCTTTGAATGAAGCATCAGACAGAGTAGTGCTGTCACAGATTCATAACAAATATTTTAATGACATTCCACTGTGGTACATCCAACCCTCTCCCGTCATTAGTAAAAAAAAAAAATATTTTACTGTTACATTCACACTGAACTTAAGACAGTTTGACCATGTGCAAAACAAAATCCCAACTTGACGCTAAAGTTTCAAACTCGATTTCGATACTAAGGAATAGACTCGATCTGAGTATCTGTAGTATTAGTATAGTAGTATCTGATTTCAATACTTTTAACAATACTTATCTATACATAAGTAACTGACTATACATTTGCCTACTGTATACAAGCAGTTGACAAGAAATTATAATATGAATAATGAGTTTCAAGACACCTAATTAATTTTTCAGAAAACTAAAGTACAAAAGTGGGCTGCACAATTGAATCAAAACTGCAATTACTTTTTTCTATTAAAAAATTGAAAAAAGTCAATTATTTGGACTAATAGAATATCCTTGTAAACAACAACAACAACAACAACAACAACAACAACAACAAAACACCCTTTTCTATTAATTATTAAAGAGCAACACATAACACTGTAGTTTAGACCTTCTGTTCTGAAATGCATATTCTTTTATGAAACTAGTGGTTTATAGTTCAGTTTTCACTAAAATCTTAAGGTCAAATCTTAAATTCTTTCTAAGGAAAAACATTTTTACTGTAGTTTTTGATAGTAATTATGGTCAAAGTGAAGATTACAGGCAGTAGCAGCGAGTGGTACTTTTTACTCTTACACAGTAGGGTTGTCAAAAGTATCTAAAATCAGATATTAATCCATACTAAAATTCATATCAAAACTAGATACTCAATTGAACAAGTATTGGTACTAAAAAAAAGTCATATTCACACAGAAATGAACCTTTCCTGAATAGTTTTAGAATGATCTGGAGCTGTATCAGAACAAGTATAAGAGCACATAGACCATACCTGGACCACTGAGGGAGTACACAGATATAAGGCCACATAGGAATAGAAAAGAAAGTACTATGACTTAATGTTCAAAATCACATTTTATTGTCTAAATAAAGAGGTGGTGGTATCAGAATTGGCATGGAGTATCAGGTCTATTCCTTAGCTGCGAAATCGAGTTAGAAATTATCATAAAAATACTACTACCTACCTTGAGTTCTAGTACTTTCACATGGTTAAAAATGTAAGTATATATTTTGAGTCAATTTTCCACCACAGTAAAATATTATTACAATCAGTGGGCAAAAAATAAAAATATTCAGCACAAAACAGTCAGTTAGATTACAATAGTGCTTTTGCATAGAAGCTTTTCTAAGTGGGAGCGAGAGCGGATGTGAGCAGCGGGGAGTTAGTAGGAGGCTAATGAGCCCATTCACTGACAGTGCAGCCTGAGCTTCAGAGCTAACGCCGATACAGCCATCTACTAATTACACCTGGTTAGCTCATGTGGAAACCCAGCCACAGTGAGCTCTGGTCTGTGTCTGACAAGCTAAAGGAGGGAGCAGGGTTATTGTGATACTGTAATATTTGTACAACAATTCAAGGGCCACGGAAAGATGATTTGTTGGATGCGGTCATGCCAAGATGCGCCTTAGTCGTTATAATTAGAGCAAGGGGAGTATTTAAGTATACAGAGTAGAACCATAAAACTAGCAGATGACAAGAAGCGATAAGAAAGTACAGGGCAACAGTGATGCAGAGGAGTCCTGTCAGGAGCAGTGGGCAGCTCCAGTGTGGCAGCGCCCAGAGAGCAATGTCTGAGCATTGATCTAAACTTGCAAGAACCCTGCGAAGAGTGCTAATCATTATTTCATTCACTATAGTTGGTGGTTTTCAGATTCTAATATGTCATACTCCCAAATGAGGAGCGAGGGCCAGATTCCCCTATTGATTACATTGTACTACATGCTGAACCTGCTATTCTCAATTACTAACTAAACCTTAGAACTCAATGTACTACAACATAATTTTGCTTTTTAACAATATTCATTTTTGCTGCCCCATCTGTATTCATTAATATTGCCCTATAGAATGCTGTGATATCGTCTGAAACCCAGCAGTAAGCAGGAAATCAACATGTGCCATTAATGAGTGGCTGTTCTGTCTAATGTCTGTATGCCTGTTGTACACTGTGTTCAAAATTATTATGCAAATTATATTTTTCTCTGATTTTGCCAAATTGTCAATATAAATGACAGTCATCATAATTTTCAAGTCATCAACCTTTAGAGTACAATTTCAAAGTTATTGAACAAACCTCCCAATAGCATATTACTGAAATCATCAAGTTATTCAATCAAAACATCTTAACTGGTCAAGTTACATTTTAAGATAGGAGCCCTTATTTGACAGGAACTTCACAATTCTTGCATCCATTGAACTTGTGAGTTTGTGGAGAGTTTCTGCTTGAATTTCTTTGCAGGATGTCAGAATATCCTCCCAGAGCTGCTGTTTGGATGTGAACTGCCTCCCGCCCTCATAGATCTTTCACTTGAGGAGCTCCAAAGGTTCTCAATAGGGTTGAGGTCAGGGGAGGATGGGGACCACACCATGAGTTTCTCTTCTTTTATGCCCATAGCAGCCAATGATGCAGAGGTATTCCTTGCAGCACGAGATGGAACATTGTCATGCATGAAGATGATTTTGCTACGTAAAGCACAGTTTGAAAATAAGTCTTCATGTATTTTCTGGGTCCATTGGAGCCGTTTCTGCTTGTGAGCATTGTTTAAGGGTGACCGAAGGTTTATGTATAACCGCAAGTCTCTGGAGAATCCAACACCTTGATGTTCGCGGGACTCCAGAGGCACCAGCAGCTTCAAATACCTGTTTGCTGCTTTGTAATGGCATTTTAGCAGCTGCTCTCTTAATCCGATGCATTTGTCTAGCAGAAACCTTCCTCATTGTGCCTTTATCTGCACGAATCCACTTGTGCTCTGAATCAGCTACAAATCTCGTAATAGTACGATGATCATGCTTAAGTTTTCGTGAAATATCTCAGGTTTTCAACTATTTCATGCTTTTCAGCACTAGAGAGATCCGTCTTCTTTCCCATATTGCTTGAAAATGGTGCTCAGCTTAATAATGCGGAACATCCTTCTTAAGTCATTTTTCCTTTAATTGGACTTATCTGGTAAACTCATTGGCTGAGGTGTGTGAGATGATTTCACTGAGACACAAGGAAAACTAAACATTTCACCTTTATGACACTTAAACATAATTTCCATAGTAATTTGGAACACAGTGTATGTTCGAAATTAAATAAATAAAAATTAATGAAAAATAATGGGTACTATGAAGGTAGGAATTTGCATGTTCTCTCTGTGTCTGGGTAGATATCCTCCGGGTGGTTTGGTTTCCCTTTCCACTAAAAACATGAACAATACTCTCCTATGGGACATCACTATCCTGGATAAATAAAGTGTTTACTTGGGAACACATGGGAGCCAGGTTCCAGGTTTCAACATGTCTACGTCGGTGGTTCTCAGAGTGGGCCCTGGGGGTCCCTGGGTCATGGGTTGGAGGTCCCAAAAAAATTGTTTTCACTATTGATGTACAATCCCACATATAAATGTTTTGATTGAAACAACTACACCATTAAAATAAGGACTGACAAATTAAATTTTTCATCCAAATATGGTAATAAACACTATTAAAAAAAAAAAAAGTTGAACTCTATCCCAAGGATGTATACTTTCTACATAAGAAAGAAAATGACCTGAGTAAATGCTATTACTCAAAGCATGTGAATGAAATATTACAGGCAAGCTTTGGAGTTGCTGATAACGTTGTACCAAAGTAAGTACAAAATGTCAACCGAGCATTTCACATCCTGCCTGAAAAGACAAAACACTTTAAGAACAGCAAAACTTCCCCCTCTTCATTTCCTTATCCTCGCCGTTAAGTGGTGAGAATATCAAAACAGAAGAGATCCGAGCCGAGGTTGCGCCGCTCCAGTTTTATCTCCAACTTTGTAACTAATGGATCTTTAGCCCGAGCAGCCAACAATAGCATCCAATGTGACTCTCGACACCTCCGATTAAATTTCAGTGTTCGGAGTGCTCTAGGACGCCATGTGTGCCTACTGCCAAGTGTGCAGATGATTATCACATCCACCAGAATAAGGCTGCTACATTAAGCCTGCAATGTGCAAGCCAGAGCAGGACCATTCCTTTCAATTATCTGCTCCAGGAGTTAGACTGTGCCCGCGGTGTCGGCTAATGCTAGTGTCGTCATAGAGGCACAGCTGCACCAAAATGGGGCTGTGGCGAATCACTATTTGTAGAAATGGATTGTAATATTCTTAATTGCGTTCTACTTCTGGTATTAAAAAATACGTTGGAATATCTGTTTATGTGGTAAAAGCGGCACAGTGTAACTTTTCTGATAGCGTTTGCCACATAATGTAACTAGGGTAAGTTATAAGTCAGATCTGTGGAGAGGCGATATACAGTCCCTGACAAAAGTCTTGTCGCTTATCCATTTTGTAGAAACAAAATCTTATAACCTGACTTTAAATTAATCGATTGGTTTTAGAAATGTCTCATATGAAAGCTAAAACCCTCCCAAATTATGCTCAATATACTAAAATAAATTTGCTTCACTGAAGAAAGATTGATCATTTAATTAACACAGAAAGGTCAGATTTTGGCAAGACAAAAGTCTTGTCGCCTACAGAAAATTGAACAAATAATTTACTTCAGATACAAAAATATGTTGCATAACGTCAGTGAATTAAGTAGTGGTGCTGTGAGATCCATATTTAATATCTTGTATGACTTCCATGAGCTTGAAGGACTGCATCCATGCGGTTCGACAATGATTCATACAATTTGTTGATGAAGTCATCAGGAATAGCAAAGAAAGCAGTCTTACATGCCTCCCAGAGTTCATCAAGATTCTTTGGTTTTGCCTTCCATGCTTCCTCTTTCATTCTACCCCAGACATGCTCAATGATGTTCATGTCTGGTGACTGGGCTGGCCAGTCCTGGAGCACCTTGATCTTCTTCGCCTTGAGGAACTTTGATGTAGAGATAGAAGTATGCGATGGAGCACCATCCTGCTGCAAAATTTGACCCCTTTTATGGTTGGGAATGTAAGAGGTAGCTAATACTTCTTGATATTTTAGGCTATTGATATTGCCTTCCACCCTGCAAATGTCTCGCACACCCCCATACTGGATGTAACCCCAGACCATGATTTTTCCGCCACCAAACTTAACTGTTTTCTGGGTGAATTTTGGATCCATGCGGGCTCCAGTAGGTCTCCTGCAATATTTGCGGCGGCTGTGATGTAATTCAACCGAGGATTCATCTGAGAAATCCACCTTCTGCCACTTTTCCAGTGTCCATCCTTTTAGCAGGCTGTGGGCCTTGGCAAATGCCACACGGTTTTTTAATTGCCTTTTGTTTAGTGCTGGTTTCTGTGCACTGATTCGACCATGGAGGCCATTTCGAGACAGAATTCTACAAACTGTTCTGGTTGACACAGGGACTTGAGGTGACCAGGCCTGGTGGAGCTCTGCTGCAGTGGAAAAGGGGCCGGCCTTGGATTTTCGAATCAACAAACGGTCCTCCCGAGCAGTTGTCTTGCGGGGTCTGCCGGACCTGGGCTTGTCAAAAACATCTCCAGTCTTTTCAGATCTTTTTCTTATTCTTTGTACTTGGCGCTGAGACACATTGAAGGTGTCAGCCACCTCAGCAGTGGATCTGGTCTTCAGCCTCTTGATAATTAACGCTTTGGTCTCAGGGTGGATCTTAGGCATGTTGTCCGAGGTCAAGTTGCAGTTGATGTGAAGGTCTGGTGTGCTGGGGTTCTTTTTATACACATCCACTAATTGATTGATCAGTAACTGATCACAGGTGAGGCTGTAATCTAGGATTGGGTGCATCATATGACAAGGCGACAAGACTTTTGTCTTGCCAAAATCTGACCTTTCTGTGTTCATTAAATGATCAATCTTTCTTCAGTGAAGCAAATTTATTTTAGTATATTGAGCATAATTTGGGAGGGTTTTAGCTTTCATATGAGACATTTCTAAAACCAATCGATTAATTTAAAGTCAGGTTATAAGCTTTTGTTTCTACAAAATGGATAAGCGACAAGACTTTTGTCAGGGACTGTACAATGCATGTTTTTAGAGCAATAATACACCCAATAATCCAATAAACACGCCTGAATTTTGACTGTTTCCGAAGTGATTAACAATTCAAAACAAAATATAGTTTTGGAATTCAGAAAAAGTACAAATTGGGAAAATGGGACCGCTAAAAAAACAAAACAAGAAAAAAACACAGAAAATGAACTAGCTGTGTTTTTCACAATTCTAAGAGAGCAAAATTCAGGTACAGCTCGTCTAAAATATAAAATACCAATGAAACACTATCTCCATTATAGAAAACAGGAGCATGGCCTTGAAAGTGTCCTGCATAATTCCACGGTAGATCAGAGACATGGAGTACAAAGCTCAAGAAAGGTTAAAGTAAAGCTGGAGGATGAACTGTTCTTCTGTGTTCCTGCCGCGTCCCATGGGTGCTCCTCGGTGTCCTTCGGGTGCTCGGTGGGGAGTTGGGACAGAGGGGAGAAGGAACTGACAGACCAGCCCAAAAATTACCCCTGAGGTCCAAGTCCTGTACCGGAACAAGGTGCACATCAAAGTGACAGCAGCTTTTCTCATTGCAACATTAATGGAGTCAAGTCTGAAGGAATATTATGTCCAAACCAAAAGCAGCTGAAGTCAAACAGAGGTGAGCACGAGTTGTTTGCAGCTGTAATAATAAATTAAGCTGTAGCTATTACGTCAGAAGCATCTACCTCCTGGAATGACATTGACAAAGATAAAATGAAATGAATAATTTAAAAATATATGGAAAAAGACTGTCATAGCTTTGGTACAGGATTTTCGAATAGTGATCATTATGCATCAAAGAGCCGTTCAATGACCAAATAAAGGTTTGCTATGTCACTTTTCTGGTGGAGAAGTTATTGTTTTGCCTGAAATACAGCCTTAAAATTAACACAGGGCACCATTATCATGTTATAACGTTGTTTCCTCATCAAAAACATGCCTCAAGAGGTTTCATATGTTATCCATGCATGCTTCAGCAATTTAGTGATCTCTCCCGGGCCCTATTCTAACCCTCCTTGCGGTCAGCTGTAAGAGTCTGTCAAATGCTCCGCCCACAAGCCTACATCACTCATGCTCTGACACGACAATTGGCCATAAATATACAAAACTGTGATGCAAAACTGTACAAAACAACTTGACAAACCTGATGTGATGTGCAGTAGCTTCTTTAGCGGGATGCTCTGAAGGGGGGGTGACTTAGTGTAGACAGCAACGGGAGAAATAGATCTAAGTATGTCATGTGTTAGCCGTTAATACCCCATAAAATACTCCCTCGTCTTTAAGTAAAGCTAGAGGGTTGCTTATGATGATTTACTTGCAAGGTTTGTCTGTAAAAATATATATTGCCTAGTTAGAATTTTAGGCCACACTGCTATGTTGTTGCTGTGCTTTCAATTCAACTACAGGTGTTTTAATTGGTCAGAAATACCTTGAAAAACATTCATTCTGATTGTGAGCAGGGTCGCCTCTCCACGGATCTGACATACCATGGCTTATGATGGTGTCATAGAAGTAAAATACTCCCTCTTTAAGTCAAGATAGAGGATTGCTTATGATGAGTTACTTGCGAGGATGGTCTGTAAAAATATATTTTGCCTAGTAGAGATGTAACAATAACCAAAATATCGTGATATCGGATCGTCAAAAGTCTCACAATACAGTTTCAGTCCAATCTACATGCTGAAATAAGTGATAGCAAGCACTTTTAAATCTTAATTATTCGGATTATGACGAGAGAAAAGTAGCATATTCACAATTTGGTTAGCCTCTACAAAATATAATAAATATTGTACCGTGAGATGCGGATAATGAAAATGTTGTATCGAGAGATTTGGATATCGTTACATCCCTAGTTAGTTCTTACATTTTAGAATCTTTAGTTGTTGTTCTAACACACCAAACATATCCATTTTAACATAAAGACTAAAACAGTGAACAATTCTCTTTGATTGGCTCCCCAGTCTTGGATTACATTACATCATTCTGACCGGTAGCTGGTGCAGTCCCGGGCACTCAGCTCCAGTCGACAGCCAGTGAATCATGGTGCACAGAAATAGCCTCTTCCACACAGCAAAAATATGACGTGGACTATAGATTTTTATTTTCCAGTCCAACAACGCATACGTCACCTAGAACTCCGATTTAGAGAATGTAACTTTTCACAGGCTATAAACAGACCCAACTACAATACATGTGTCATATTCTGGTCTGCCAAAAAGCAAGGCACCTGTAGGTTCTAGCTATTGTGTGATAATAAAGCAAACTTAAATACTGTTATTAAAGATGCATTATGCACCTTTTGTTTGTTTCCATGGCGATGTTACTAGGTAGAGGTAAGTATTTTGTGTTTCAGTGTGTTTTTGTGTAACTTTTCCGGTGGAGGGGCGTCAAATGCTTTTCTTCATGGAGATGTTATTGCTTTGTCTGGAATGTTTCACAGTATGGCATTAGACCTTTCTATCTCAAAGGAGACTAAATCAGACCAAGTTACAGGTCAGATCTGTGGAGAGGCAACCCCTTTCATAGTCAGAATGCCTGTTTTTCTAGCTATTTTTGAGCTATAAAACCACCTGTAATTGAATAAATGTAAGGTAGAGCTGTTTAATGTCATACTGTGAGATGTTATTGCTTTGTAATGTTCCACAGTATGGCATTAAACTGATAGGTTGATCAATTATGTGTTTTTATTGGTCAGAAATACCTTAAAAAACATGTATTTTGACTGTGAGCAGGGTCGCCTCTCTTGATAGTGTCACCTACTTGTCTCCATGGAGACTGATAAATTTATAGCATGGAACTTGGCTGTCATTTTCTCAACTACCAGTGTTAGTATTGTATTGCTAAGACCTTGAACGACCTTTAACTTGACCTGGTGGCGTCAACTGCTTGTTTCCATGGAGATAAATCCATTTAATACTGTGGAAAACAAGCTACAAGAAGTGCTCCACTGCTCCACATCATTAGGGTCATCAGGAATTGCCAATCACTACTGAGCAAAAGGTAGCAGGTAACTTGAAAACAACATTCTATCACAGCTAAAACCTCACAAGACTCAATTTTGCGTAATATAGGACCTTTAAATTAAAAATCTTGCACTTCTCTCAACTTAACTGACACCCCACTAGTGTCTATAAGTGATAATGAAAGTCTGACAATATAAAATTCGATAGGATTTTTGTATTAAAAAGTGTGAGCTCTGAGCCTGCTTCATTCCTACCAAGAGAAACTAAAAAGATCAACCTCCCAGCTTAGAAGAACCAGGTCAATATGCCACGACTGCCTCTAACAAGCTGTGGAGACCTCTGCTCTGTTCGGCCAATGGGGCACGGACATTTGCAGCATTATAAGCACAGGTAGTCCAACATCCAGCAAGAATTTGAACAAATTTCCTCTGCACCTGTCTTCTGGCTCCTCTTTCATCCCAATACTGCTCAGAAATGCACCAAAAACAGCTAAACTTGAGCAGTTAACCTCCCGGCACCTCGGGCAAACCCACAGATAAAAATGAATGAGAGGAGAAAAACATGTCAGGAGTGCTTTGTTTTCGGCTCACTACGGAAGCCTGGATGTGACACATGAGAGACTGAAGAAAGCCGCTGCGTCAAACGGCTGAGCTGGTCTTTTTTTGAAAACCTCAGTCTGTCTGGGCGATTGTAAAACTCAGTAGAAATAATAGATAAAAAAACAAGGATGGCTGGAATTCTCTTTCTGTTTGCCAATACAGGTGAACCGTGTAACTTTTCTATTGGTAGATACGCCACTTATGCTTACTTCTATAGAAATGTTATTGCTTTGCCTGAAATGTTCCATAGTATGGCATTAAACATAATTATCTAACTTTTATTTTATTTTGGGTTGGTCATAAATATCTGGAAAGCATGTATTCTTGTATGTATATTCATGTATACATTATGTATACAGGACTACATTCATACCATACGCCATACAGTTCTCTCCCTTATGTAACAGATAATACTCCCTACAACTGTACAATAACTAAATCTTAAGTAACGGATAACCTTATGCCCTGTCAATCAGCATTTTATTGCACTGTTGTTCTTGTTTCTTGTTTATAGCTGTGCTTTTATAGTTTATTTTATAGTTTATTAGTTATTCTTCTATTTTATTTTGACTTGTACATATACATTTACTTTTATAATTATGTCTCATTTGACACGTGTCTCTTGCTCTTTTTGCTTTACCATCTATTTTTGTTACTCTCTGTTATTATATTATATTGTGATGAGTGAGCTACTGTATCCAAATAATTTCCCTTGTGGATTAATAAAGTTTGTCTAAGTCTAATGTCTAAATCTATTTTTACTGTGAGGTGTATCGCCTCTACACAGACTTGACTTGCAACTCTGAGATAGACAAGTCTCCATACCATACAGTGGAACATTCCAGTCAAAGCAATGACAGACCTCACCAGAAACATTACATCATGTCGTTTTAATGGTTTTAATGATTTCCACACAACATGGGGACTGATCAAACTTCACAGGAGATGATTGGTGATGTATGAAAGCATGAGCAGCCACCAAGTACATCTGAACCATACAGTTTCACCACGAGATAAACTTGTTTATGTCCACAAGTTACTAGATTTAATTGTTTCACATGTTCTGCATAATAATTACTATGAAAAGACATTTATAGTGGTGTTGTCATGATACTAAAATTGCAAACTTGAAAGAATAGACTTGATACTCAATTACGACACCACAATGAGAATAAAAGCACTTCGTTAGACAACAGAATTAACATTAACATTAAATCATAGTACTTTCTTTTATATTATTTTATATTGTGGTCTTATATGTGTGTACTCCCTCAGTGGTCCTGTAAGTTCCACAGTGGTCCATGGGCGTATACTAGTCTATGTGCTCTTATACTTGTTCTGATACAGCTCAAGATCATTCTAAAGACATTCAGAAAAGGTTCCTTTCTGTCCTGTAAATGTGACTTTTTTAGTATTGATACTTGCTCCAATGAGTATCTAGTTTCAATACTGATTAGTATTTGATTTCTAATACTTTAGTTTATTCATTTAACAGACTGTTCATGTATTCTATTTTCTGTTTAAAGGTGCCATTTAGAGACACATTTCAAGATATATTCTGTTTTGAATTGTTAATAACCATGGCAACAGTGATACTGTTCTGTGGATTCACTGTACCTCACTCATTCGTCTGTCAGCTAAAATGTCTCCCTGCTAAAATAAGATTCATGACAAAAGAATCATAAGGGGGGAATTGGTTTAACAAAATTTCGTCATCAGAGGAGCAGGAGACAAAGGCATCCTGGAGGATCATCAAGCATGGATTTGGTTGAAGCTGTAGCAGTGGCACAGGGAGAGATGAGGGAGGAGTGCGATTGGACGAGAAATCTGGGAGATATGAAAACGCATCAAAGGGTTCACACTAAGGCTGCAGATAGAGTGTTCACAGCTTTACATAGATTAGCTGAATTCAAAGAGAGGAACCTACACAATGATAGAAATGAGCTGTTAAATAAGTATATATTAAAAGCGGCCTTCTTACTCTATTCATTCATACACTCTGTTCTATCTTGTGATGTCATGTGGTAATACAGGAACTACTCCACTGTGTTTTTAAACTCCACACACCTTCACTAGAATCATTTAGATCATTTCAGCTCTGGAATTGCCCATCTCTATTGAACTAAAGGTAAAAAGTAGCTGTTAACGTGAAAATTACCACTACATGACATCACAAGGTGGAGATGAAGACACACTAATAATAAAGGATTACTCAAACATGTGTGAATAAAACAAAACAGCACTCCAGGTATGTTTTTGATGAGGTAATTATAAAATGGCCAAAAGCTCCCAAGAGTGAATTTTGCATAACAAGGACCATTAAACAGGAAATCACAACGAGTTTGCAATTAAAGAAAGTGCTAGTGGTTTCTAGTTATAAAAATGAGTAGTAACGGTCGGAAATCACTAGGGAAAAAAACACACAGACACATTTCCGTGTTTGACATCATATCAATAGTTTGCACTAGCTTAAAAAAGCCAGAGAACTAGAGCTGCAAGATCACAACTGTGAATCGAAATCTCAATTTGAATGGATCAGCAAATCACAAAGGCTGCCAATTATTGCAATATCATCATTTTCTCCACAAACAGCAAAATATCCAATGCCCACAGGCACCAAAACCTGTAGGGAAAAACTGGTATTTGAACCACAGATTGAAAATCACTTCCAAAAATCTGTCCAAACTTTTGATATGGCACTTAGGCTAATGTAGAGGATTATTAACCATCGCGGCATGTTATTGTACTTCAAAAGATCTGCAAGTCACTATTGGGCTAATGGAATCGAGTAATGAAGTGAAAACTCCCACAATGCACTGTGAAAGGACTGAGTGCCATTGTCACTAAAGTCCCTGAAGAGGCCATCTTTTCTCTCAATTCTAAATATTTCCTTCCAGTGTTTGAAAGGAAATCAAAACTCATCTCCTCTGCAGGCTGTGATCTGCACACTAATCTGACAAATGTGCTCTTATGAATGCATTTTTTATAGTTAAGCAATAGTTAACTAGACTTGAGACAATGTCCAAAAGAGACATGTTCCATAGCGATACTTTGCAGCTGTCATCCACATTCCCTGGGGGTGTGATGCTAACTGTACGTACTGCTCTATCTGAGGCTTGTTAGACTTTAATCTGAGCTTTATTTTAATACAATGTGACCAGAAAGAACTGACTTATTTGTAACTGCAACAGATGAGATGATTTATAGTGTTAAAACAAGTCTCTCACACATAAAAATTACAGTGAGAAGGTAGCAAGCATTAGCCGACAGTTTTTCAGTTAGTCACTCTCACCTTTTTGTTGAAAATCAAACACCTAAACAGGACCATGAACGCTCGTATTGACCACAGGCTCCTGAAAATGTGTTGTCCAAGTCCATGTTGTACTTTTTCTTGAGGTTTCTGACCATTTTAAAACTTTGACAGTGTTTGCTAATGTGTGCCCATGGAAACGCTTTAACATTCCAATATAGAGATACACCACTACCATGATGTCAATGCAAAGTATCAATATGCTGACCCCACTTTAGGACCCACTGCTTTACAGGAAAAACTGTCTCCTGCATTTGACCTTCAATTCCACGGGGACAACCTGTCAGGAGCAGTAGGAAACAAAAGTGCAGCACCCAGTTCCAAGTTCTCCAAACTGTGAAACAAAGCATTTATTGGTCTATTGTGGCCGTTTTAGGTTCATGTGGGGAGAGAGGAGTCTGGGAGTCCTTGCTAAAACTGCTACCCCTGCAACCCAGCCATGAATAACCTGAGGAAGATGGACAGATAGACTGATGGAGGGTTGGGTGCATGGATAGGTGACTAGATGGGTGTGAAGAAATGGAAAATCGCACTGACAGAATCCAGAATTAGGAACTGAACCTATAACTTTCTAGCTGTGAAATAAGAGACCTATGAACTTTGCTAACTATTACTATTACTACTACTAAGGATTCCCATGACAACACCAACTCCATATTTAGGAACCGTAGATGGAAACTACCTATTTAGGCTAACTGTAATTTGCTATGGAACATCAGTATTTTTATGAGCTTAAAGTCTGTATATTGCTCCTTCAAATAAAGACTAAACATAAAAGCAACTAAAGCCTGAGAAAGTAATGACTTGGAAAGGACTCCTAGATACAATACGCCCTTAAAGCACCATATGGGTTTTCTATACAACTAAGAAGACTATATCAATATAAATAGAGTTGTAGTATACTCCAGTATGTACCATCTGACAGAAACGAGCAGTTGATGCCACCAGGCCAAGTTTCAGGTGAAATCTGTGAAGCAAATCCACTCGCAAACTTGTGTAATTAAATTAAGTCATAGATAGATATGTTTAATGCCTTACTATGGAACATTCCAGGCAAAGCAATAAATCCACCTGTAATTATGCTAGACATAGGCTTTGAACTTCCCTGTGATCATTTTCTCTTATGAGTCTATCTCCACAACGCACTAAATCTGACAAGAATTTCCAGTGACATCCCGCACTTTGCCTCGAACAGAATCTTAAAGACGCGTACAGGCGACGCATCGACCCAGAGCCATACGAGCGCCATGATTGGCCACCAGAGTACGCGGAGAAGCAGAGCATTTGTGCAGCCTGGAGGATTAGGTTTCTCAAGGGGGGAGCCAGTGGAGTGATGCTCTCTTAGCCTCAATAACTCGAGCTGTCAGCGGCAATATGGCTCCCGATGCATCACAGGCAGAAAGCAGGGGAGATGACAAAAACGCCTCTATATTTCACGCACACACACATATACGAGCATAAAAGAAAGAAAGAAAGAGAAAGTTGTGACAGCGAAAGTATTGAGAGAGTTCCAGAAGAGCGACCATGAAGCTTGGAGTTGGAAAAATCGAGAAAGAATATATGCTACATGGTTTTCTACGCAGTTTGGGATAAGAAAGAGCAGATGAAATGCCAGCTAAATCAGCTTTTTGGAAGGTCGGACTATTGTATCAAGTTTATGAATATATATAGCCCTATAGGTTAAGTCATGCTGGACATAATTTAGTTAGAGATGGGCTGATGCTGATACTGGTATTGAATATTGGTGCTGATCCAGGAAAATTAGTTTGATGTGGTATCAGTTCTGTGATATCGGTTCAGCTGATATACCCTGGTTGGGCCTTTAATTGAATGTAATGAGATCATTTACTGACTGACGTAGACCCCGGACATCTCATAATGTTTGAAGTTGAATTCGCACAAAGCCGTTAAGTGCTTTCTTGTCGGGTAATTAACAGGTACATAACACAGTTGGATCAATTTTGTAATACGTTAGTAGTAGTGTTTTATTTGGCCATTTGCAGCACTACAAAGGCATAGACTACAACCCCATTTGGATCATGACATGACCAAAAAAGTTTAGGCTGAAGTAAAAAGTACATTTCTTAAAAGTACAGGTTTTAAGAGAAAAAAAATGCCATTTTTAATCCCTACACTGGTATCAGTTAATAGGATGCGACAAGATCTCTTGCCACAAGATCTCGTGAAACAAAACTGCCACAAGATCGTGCATGACATGAGAAAAATTATCTTGTGAGATCTTGTATCTCGTCTCATCCCTTCCTTATCAGTTAATGTTGGATATCGGCAGATACTTAAAGTCATAGTATTAATTAAAAGATGCACGGAAATCAATACTGGTATTAAGGATTGGCGTTGATTAAGGAAAATTTGGTGGATCGTATATTGGTTTCATGATATTGGTTTAGTCGACAACCTGGTTAGGCATTTAATTGTACGTAATGAGACCATTAACCAACTGATATAGGTCCAGGATATCTCATAATGTGTGAACCTTAATCCATACAAAACAGTTCAGTAGTTACTTCCAGGATAAATAACACAATTGACGCTTAAATTATATAAAATAAGTTAAAATTGCTTATGAATGTCCATAACATCAATGCATTTTTCAGTTCTTGGTGCGTTGAACGTCCTGCCTCAGAGTTCAGAGTTAAGGCCGCCACACATTACAGGAGAATTTGCCCGATATTGGCTGAGATTTCTTCTCCCCGAGTTCAGGGAGACGTGACCGGACTTTTTGTCTTCGCGTGCGATTATGAAGCCACTGCGCTCCTCGTGTGTGGTGTCAGTGTCAGTGCCAGATCATAACCACCAAACATCAGCAACGCTATGGTAACAGTCAATAAAACAGAGCGCCAGGGGCAGACGGAGTGAAGGACACAGAGACGCAAGATACAAACTCGAGATATAGCGAAAATAAAGACTTTATTACTCACCTCTCGTAAAGTGGTAGAGTACAACATCTCATCCACATTATCCATAGAAATTGTCCTCCACAAATAAGGACATCCAGTCCACAAAACAGCGCTATTAATCCAGTTTGTGGCGTTCTTTGAAAGTAAAAAGGCGAGCGTAGTTCATCACGTGTGTCTGTTCACATCCACAGCGCGCGGATCGAGGTGAAGCTGCAGATTGGCGACAGTGACTCTACTTCCTGTGCACTTTATCTCCAATCTTTTATGCTTTAAAAATCATGTATCTGAAGTATTGCACCACATTTCACAAATAATAATAACACAATTTTGATTTGTATCTAAACTCAAAGTGCAGTGCTCTGATGTTTGAACACTTAGAGTCTTATTGCGAGTGGTTTTACTGTAGACAGGAAACAGCTGACGCAATCACACTCACAACTTTATAGTCTGTTTTACGCAGCCATATCCCGCTGCAGTCTTTGGGATTGGCGATTTCAAACCTCATAAGGTTCTCCTCGTATCTGTGGTGTGCGCTTTTTGTCGCATGTTTAAAAATCGTTTAAGACAGAAAAATCCTGTAGTGTGCGGTGGCCTTTAGAGAGCTCTCCTGTCTGTTTATCCTGTACGCAGAGAGCAGCAGCCTTTGTGAGCTCAGCCTGAAGAGCTCTGATACGTGCACTGATGTGAAGATTTAAATTAGATCTGCTTGTTCTCCACACCTCCAATATAAAATAGTGTGGAAAGTTGATTAATTAGCAGATTATGCAATTCATCTGAGCCTTAATAAGAACGCACTGTCAAAAATCATATTGGGAGTTGGAGCAGTTTCAGTAAAAGATGTCACTAAATGGTCAATAGGTGGACATAATGCCACAGTCAATACACAACTAAATTTAAAGTGCACTGTGTAACTTTTTGGTTTTGGGGGGTACATCACCTGCTTGCTATGGATATGTTATTGCTCTGCCTGGAATATTCCACTGTATGACATTAAACAGCATTTACGCAATTATAGATGGTTTTATAGCTCAAAAACACATTGAAAAATAGGCATTCTGACTGTGAGCAGGGTCGCCCCTCCACAGATATGACCTGTAACTTGGTCTGGTTTGGTCTCCATGAAGATAGAAAGGTTTAATACCATACTGTGGAACATTCCAGACAAAGCAATAACATCTCCACGGAGAATTCATTTGATGGACCCTCCAACAGAAAAGTTACACAATGCACCTTTAAGATTACTCTTTGACTATTTCTGAACCCAAATAAATACGAACAAACTCACCTTACATTTATACGTAGGGGTCATAACAGGACAAGCCCACCCAGACAGTGACCACCTCACCATATTGCATCATTATCCATCATGCCTGCCCATATCTGTACAACATCCCATCATCCTGCCTCCACTCCATCACCTCATAACAAGCTTCCCGGGCCAGAGTAAGGCCCCGGGGAAAGGGAATAACCATAGAGAGCCTGGTAATGTGTAGCGGGGAAACATGCAGCTTATGATTTATCTGGACCTTTTCAAAAGACACACAAACAGTCTCACAAACTCGCTCCATTACAGGAAGTAAGGCAGCTAGGGTCGTCAAAACTGCGGTTTGATAATATTCAGAATTAGCAAATTGTTAAAGCTGATACTATTTGACAAATAAAGAAAATATACAGTCTTAGGTGCACTATGGAACTTGCTGGTAGAGGGTGCGCCACCAGGGAAAGTTACGGGTCAGATCTGTGGAGAGGCAAGCCCACACACAATTAGAATGCATGCTTTTTTACAGGATGCAATGAGAATAAATACCCCTGTGAACTAATAAATGCAACATAGTGAAGTTTAATGCTATATTGTGGAACATTTTAGGCAAAGCAATTGCATATCCATAGAAACTAGCAGGTAGCGGACCTCCTCACCAGAAAAGTTACATACTGAACCTTTCTATTTATCACCAGGTAAATATTATACTTCCACAAACATATTCTGAAATTTATGGGATTCTTGTATTAGTTTAGCAGTACTTTGCAGTGAGTGACATCACGCTGGGGCTGGTCTACATGTATCTTTATTGGTGGAATGTGCAGCAGTTACCATGGCGACACAATGAGTACATTAGCAAACACTGTCAGAAAAATACTCAAGAAAAAATACAAAATAAAACAAAGACTGTGTTCAAATAAAGCTCAGATTAAGTCTAACTTGAGTAACAGAGCTTCTAACAGAGCAGTGCTTTCTGTTAGCTTCACACCCCCTGAGAATGTTGATGACGTCAGCTGCAAAGTATCAATTTCAGTCATCATTTAAATGCCACTCCTGGATTTGTTTTAAAAGTGCACAAATATAATCTTCAATACTTGACCGGAAAAAAAAAAAAAAAATCTAGATACGAACAGTTCAAGAACGATAAACATGGGCAGGTATCCCGGGTGCAGACAGGGCGATGGGAGAGGAGGAGGAGGAGAGGACGGGCTCGAGGGAGAGGAGGAGAGGAGAAGAGGGACATCCGTCACTCTGAAGTCTGCCCTGATGAAAGACGTTCACCGCAGACAAGAGCCACACAGCAAGTCAAGTGAAGGCAGGATTCAATCAATGAGGGTTAGTGGTCTGTGGCTTTCTTATAAAAGGAGTTAAAGAAAAGGTACTGAAAGATATGAGAGGCAGTAGAGAAGCAAATATATCAATACAAGTAATGAACGCTGATAGAACTAGATATACCTTAAGTCAAAAAGTACACAGACTATACAGTATGGAAGTGCAAAGAGTTTAAAAACACAGTGGAGCACAGTGGAGGTTGAACAGAGTGTTTTTTTCTGTCTGAGAGAAGAACTCACCCTGAATATGCAGGGTTTGTGTGAATGAAACAAAACACAACTCCAGGTCTGTTTGTGACGAGTACAGCATTATAACAGATCAGAGAATAATGTGATACTGTGATCAAAAATGAGTAGGAGTGTTATCCAAATGTTTACTCAAAATCATAATTACATTTAATCATCATAACCCTGGTCTTTAATCCTAGAATTTAACAATATTTAGCTGCACAGTAACCAAAAGAACTAAACAAAAACTCCTTAAATGGTTTCCAACAACACTTTATGAGTACACTTGTATCTGTGTTCACTTATACACCCATTGAGAATACCAATACTTATTCATTAAAATGGATTACGTGGAAGGTCAACTTGCTTATCCTAAAGCTCTTAATACAGTGTAATCATAATCCTTTAATATCCTCTAATGTTTTTGTATGAGCCAAAGAGCTGTAGGGTTTTTTGGTCGGGCTGGTCAGTAACAAATGTTTAACGTAAAGGTCCCATATTACGCAAACTTGACTCTTGTGAGCTTTAAACCATGTTATAATGTTGTTACTTCCTCGAAAACAGACCTGGAGTTGTGTTTTGTTTCATTCACACATGTTTGAGTAACCCTTTATTATTAGTTTGTCTATCTCCAAAGCTCAAAATGCTCTGTTCCACCTTGTGATGTCATGAAGCGGTTTTCAAGAGCTACCTTTTACCTTTTGTTTAGCAGAAACACAGAAACAGTGGAGCTGTTCCTGTATTACCACATGACATCACAAGGTGGAACAGAGTGTTTTCTGTTTGAGAAAAGAACTCAGCCTAAATATGCAGGGTTTGTGTGTTAAACATGTGTGAATGAAACAAAACACAACTTCAGATTTGTTTGTGATGCTGAAAAAACATTATAACATAGATAAGAAAATAGAGGAATAATTGTCTTTTTAATCGAGATCCAGTTAATTCAAATGGTTAATGACTTTGGAGAAACATGTTATGCATTCTAACAAGAAAAACAAAAAAACGAAATGGAATAAAAAACTGAGAAGTCTCAAAATAAGGAGACATATTAGTATTTTTCTATATATATTTTTGCCATATGACCCAATCCGAACTTTCAGGTATAGTTCCACAGTTCTGGCTTGCCGTGGCGACGTGTAATCATCTTTATTGAAATTCTCACAGCCCCACACAGCAGACTGCAGGTTTCATTAATAACTGTGAGTCATAAGCGGAGGGCTGAAAGAGTGATGGACTGAAAGAGACGAGGAAAACCAAGTCAACATCTGTGCTGCTTCTTCTGCTTCTGCTACAGGGAATCACCATTCACTAATGGACTACAGGGACGGAGGGCACACAAGCAGCAAAATATGAAGAAATTAGCAAAATGAGAGCTTTATGAGAAATGATTTGGTACATTTTTGTAGTTTAACTTTTTGTTTTACATTTATTTATATCATAATTACTTTTTGAGAATTCATTTTAAGAGATAAGAATAAGCATGAGTCTGGTAGAGGTGTTGAAAAAAATTATAATATTGCAAATGTTATGTTGGAAATATGCAAAATTATAATATTGAGTAAATAATCATCTATAATAAAAAGTAAAAAAGGGCTGCTATAAAGTACAAAGTACAGTGGGGCGCCAGTTGAAAAAAAACAACTGTCATCATGTCCTTAGGCAAGGCACTTCACCCACATTGCCTAGTATGAAAGTGGTGCGATGGCGCAGATTGGCAGCCTCGCTTCCATCAGTCTGCTCCAGGGCAGCTGTGGCTACAATAGCAGCTTCCCCACCATGGAGTGTGGAGTGAATGAATAATGATGCATTATTATTATTATTATTATTATTATTATTATTATTATTATTATTATTATTATATATTTCTATTTCCACTTTACCAATTAATAAAAATCAAGTGACTGCAGCATGTGAATTCAAGTTTTGACATCTGAAACAATAAACATGAATAACTACCACAGACATTTAGGAGAACAGCATAATGTTAAAACAAAAGTTTTATTTTTTCAGAATGCAGAGGGGAAAGGGTAATGTCTGGAGGGGCTTTAGCGCTCGTAGTAGCGCTGGAGCACCCTTCTCTGCTCCTTTATTGCGCTCTCTCGTTTTGGGCGGCTGGATGGCTGGGCTCTTTCACCCTCACCACAAAACTTCAGGAGACGTATCTCCTCTCGTGCAGAGAAAAGTTCATGAGATAGCTTCTGCACCTTCCTAAACGGTTCCTCATTGTGTTTGTGGTTTTTATCTTCACCAACTGCAGTACCAGTGGTTTGAGTGTCTCCACAGGCCTCTGGATCCCTGTTTGTGTTTGTGTTCATCTCAGCAATGATATTATCCTGTTTTTTAAGTTGTGCCTTCATGTTTTCAAGGACTTTTTTGGAAGCTGCAAGCTCTTGCCTCAGCTGGACAGTTTCCAGTCCTTTAGAATCGTACAGGAACCGGATCTCCTTATGTATATTGATCTGCTCTTGCAGTTGCTCGTTTTTCTTCTGGAGAGAATCGTTTAGTTTTCTCAACTCCAAGTCTTTTTCTCGGTTGATTCTCTCCAGACACTTGCGCTTGTGGTCCAAAGAATTGGTTTTTTGGACCTGATTTGCAAGTTCTGCCCTTGCTCGCTCCAACTCTTCACGGAGCGCCTTGACCAGAGCGCTCTCCTCCAGGGGTGGAAGTACCTGGACCAGACTTCTGTCCTCTGGGTGTGAGGGCTCCTGGATGTCGGAAGACTCCAGTTGGGTCTCCTGGGGCTCTTGACCGCTCCCTGTTGGTTTGGGGCAGAGCAGAGCCTCCAGGTCGAAGCCCTCATCGTAGAGGTGAGCGTCGTCCTCTAATGTGTAGAGGTACCAGGGCTTGGTTGTGAAAGCCCTGACCGGAGCGCTCTCCTCCAGGAGTGGATGGTCCTGGACCAGAGGTGGACGGTCCTGGACCAGGGGTGGAAGTTCCTGGACCAGGGGTGGAAGTACCTGGACCAGACTTCTGTCCTCTGGGTGTGAGGGCTCCTGGATGTCGGAAGACTCCAGTTGGTTCTCCTGGGGCTCTTGACCGCTCCCTGTTGGTGTGGGGCAGAGCAGAGCCTCCAGGTCGAAGCCCTCATCATAGAGGTGGGCGTCGTCCTCTAACGTGTAGAGGTACCAGGGCTTGGTAGAGAAAGATGAAGAGCTGTCCATGTTTGCGTGCGTGTTCACCAGTGTGCTGAGAGGTTTTGAACAAAAGCAAGAGGTTGCTCTAGAATAAACATTTCGTTTCCATAGTGATCAAACCAAACATTCTACATCTTACCATATATGGAAAAAAATACACACATCTTACCATATATGGAATAAATACACACATCTTACCATGAAACTACCGTATTTTCCGGACTATAAGCCGCTACTTTTTTCTCACACTTTGGACCCTGCGGCTTATACACCGATGCGGCTAATATATGGACGGATTATTCGTCTATGAACACAGCGGATGCGCGCGGAGCTTGAGTGCAGAAAGCGCCGCTGTCTGTGCGGTGAACATGGGTTAGGGTTAGTTAGAACACTCGCTAGCGCTGTTGTCAGCACTAAAACAGTTTATCGCTGCGTGATAAAATAAGTTCTGCTGCTAAATGAACATTAGTGAGTGGGATACGTCTTAATGACCCGTATGTGTTAAATGCAGGTGAGGCGTAAATGACGAGACGAAACGTCTCAAACTTCAGTAGCTGGACATCCACTCATACATGATCGATACAAATAACCCCGACCCCCGGGAGAGCCTGAAATCCTGTTGAAATCCTACAAGACACTGACATGATACAAGACACTGACATGATACAAGACACTGACATGATCCCAGACAGGACAGCGGCTCTTTCTGCTCGAGACATGCGCAGTAGAGCGCCAGAGCGACTCTCGCGCGTGACGAACTGACTCAATGCAAAAAGACGACAAAAGCTTTAGAGGCAATACAAGCAGATGCTCGGAACTTGAAAACTTCTTGAAGACGTGGACACCTGCGGCTTATAGACAGGTGCGGCCTATATATGTACAAAAATAAAATTCTTTGAAAATTTAGGTGATGCGGCTTATATTCAGGTGCGCTCAATAGTCCGGAAAATACGGTATATTATATTATTAATATCATTTTGACATCAAATACTAAAAATGCATCATTATCCATGTGTTAGGACAGGATTTAAGATCATCTACATTCATCTGTGTTGAAAATGTGTGTGCTCTATGTATGTACAGTATGTTTAAATATTACTAATACATATGACTAATGTTTTCTATTTATTGGCACGAGCCTGTAACTGGCGACTGATGAGAGCTAATGTTTTTTGTCCAGTTTCTTATTATTCTTTTTATTATTTTTTTTCTTGGTAGGAAATTGCATTTGAACAGGGGTGACACTATAGTGCCCCCTACCGTAGACATGAAATGTCAACATTATCGGATTTGTACCAGATTTAGGGATTACATTCTATGAATGACTACAAAAAAACAAAACAAAACATGGGGCATTTTTCACAGTTGATCAGCAGGGGTGCAAAGATGATAAAAAAAAAAAAAAAAAAAATTAAAGGTGCCCTATGTAATTTTTCTGAGGGAGGATCTGTGGGCCTGGGCAGCTGTCAGGAAGGGACAATAGCATGCCGCATTCGTGCAGGAGGGGCATGCGCGCCAGGGCAAGGGCCATCATTGCCACGGGCAGCTTTAATTGTATTTGCTTTTATAATCTTGTCCATTGTGCTTTGAAAACACGTCCTATTTTTTTAATAATAATAATAATAATAATAATAATAATAATAATAATAATAATAATAATTATTATTATTATTATTATTGTTATTAATAATATTAATATTAATATTATTATTAAATACTTGTAGTGTATCCTTTAAAAGTAGTAAAGGCATAAAGAGATATTTCTGAACTTTTGTGGTTAAAAAAGTGAATGTCCATGACCCTAAGGCCCAACTAACTTCCAACAGTGATTCATGGACTAAACCAGAACTAAACCAGGACAAGAACCAGAATAAACCAGATCTAAACCCAGATCTAAACCAGGACTAAACCAGGACTGAAACCAGGACTAAACCAGGACAAAAACCAGATCTAAACCAGGACTAAACCAGGACAAAAACCAGGAATAAACCTGGACCTAACCAGGACTAAACCCAGGACTAAAAATAGGACTAAAACCAGGACTAAACCAGGACTAAACCCAGGACTAAAACCAGGACTAAAACCAGGACTAAACCAGAACTAGGACCAGGAATATATCAGGACAATCAGTGATTCATGTGAGGACTTTTGCGCCTCTGAAAGCCTTCACTCTTTCCTGTCTTTCAAAACATCCACTTCACTCAGATCTGTCCATTACTGATGTTTAAAGTCATGATGAGAATATTTATAAGAAACGACTCAAATCTTCTTCAAAAACATGGACTTCAGAATGTCTTTCACCATCACAGAACCCACTGATCATTTCACTATTTCAGACTTTGCCATCAGTCCGTCTTAAAGCAGCTGTGGGACTTTTTGTAACCTGGTTGTAATGTTACAAGCCGATGGTGCAATGAGACAGAGTTCTAGGTAAGATCTGTGGAGAGACGGCTCCCCTCATAGTAAGAATACGTGTTTTTCAAGGTAAGTTTTAAGGAGTATAAAATAGATAGGTTTAATGCCATACTGTGGAGCATTCAAAACAAAGCAAAACAGGCAAGAGGCGTAACTTTTGGGCTTCAGAAAGAAATTAAAAATGTCTTCCAGTATTGATTTCATGAACATAAACAACAAAGCTGACTTTCACACAAAAAAACGAGGAATTATTCCTCCAAAAGCAACTCCAAACCACATGCTTTTACTGACAGAAGATTGGCTGTGGACCTCTCTATTGAAAAGCCCCACCTGATCATTGACTATTAGGCATAAAGTAATAACAGTTTTGAATAGAACCTTATGTAACCTTTACCAGAAAAGTTCCACAATGCACCTTTAAAGGCCCTGTACCAGAATTTTTCCCATGTATTTGAGCAAAGTACTGTATGTCTTGCCCCAGTACCGATATATCGTATAAGCAGCTACAGGTCAAAATAAGTCGGCTGTGTACTGTCTGCATCTAATTAAAAAGCATTTTACTGTACAATAATCAGGAAGTGCACGTTAGCATGCTAGTTATTAGCTTTACCGTCATGGCAAAACCTAACTGGTGTCTGAAAAATGCTTGTATAAATGAATAATTAAGATGTTCAGAATAACTTTGGACCGCTGCAAACTGTTTAAAGGACCCTATTACACCACCTATTATGACACTCTGTTCCACCTTGTGATGTCATATGGTAATACAGTAAGTGCTCCACTATGTTTTTAAACTCCATACACCTTCACTAGAATCATTTGGACCATTTCAGCCCTGGAACTGCCAATTTGTAAAGAAATAAAGGAAAAAGGAGCTGTTAACTTGAAAACCACCACTACATGACATCACAAGGTGGAACAGAGCATTTTGAGCTTTGGAGATGTAGACAGACTAATAATAAGGGATTACTCAAACACGACTCCAGGTATGTTTTTGATGAGGTAACAATTACAACATGGCTTAACCTGTTTGTCTCCATGGAGATGTTAATTCTTTGTTTTCAGTTGTCCACAGTATCACATTAAACTAATCTGTCTTGCATCTATTCTGTTGTTTATTGCTAAAAAATATCTTAAAATACATTCATTCTCACTTTAAGTGGGGTCGCCTCTCCACAAATGTAACCTGCAATTTGGCTTGCAATTAACCACGGAGATTCTTACGTTTACGGCCATATTGTGGAACATTCCAGGCACATCTCCACAGAGACAAGCAGATGATGGGCTCTCCTCCGTTGGAAAGTCCCTGCACCATTAAAGCTCACAAGAGTCAATTTTGCATAATACAGAACCTTTCAAAAGAACTGTTTTAAGACCGTGAAAATCAAGTACAGAAATATGAAAAAACAATGGAAAAATGACTTGAGACAATAGAGCATGACAGATTTGCTCGAGATGTGTGCAAGTCCAAATGTGAAGCCAAGGACAGGCTCTGATGGACTGACTCATCACAGTGCAGAGCTGAGGGACACTCCACCGCTGATTTAATAACATCCAAAGTCTCCCCGCTGGTCCATACCTCTTTGTTATGAGCTGATGTCAGGCTCGCGGAGAGACGTTCTGGGGGACTGGGAATTACGGACGCTGATTCTCTCCATGTGTGAAGGCTTAGCTGGCTAATGTGGATCTGGAAGAGTTTATGGTAACATGAGGGAGTGTACACGAACGCATCTGTCACTGTTTAAAGGAGGAGCTTAAACATCTAGGGGAGAGTGGTCATAGGTAAAGAATGAGACCCAAGCAGAGATTTAAGTGTGACCCTGTGTAACCCCACGCTGGTACATTTAGAGTTATGAAAACCTGGATTAATATTGGACCTACAGATGGGGTGATTCATGGACCAAAACTAGGACTAAATCAGGACAGGGCCAGAACTAAACCAGGAATGAATCAAGACTATATCAGGACTAAAAGAGGACTAAAACCAGGACTAAGACCAGGACTAAGACCAGGACTAGACCAGGACTAGACCAGGACTAAATCAAGACTAAAACCAAGACTAAGAGCAGGACTAAGACCAGGACTAGACCAGGACTAAACCAAGACTAAAACCAAGAGTAGACCAGGACTAAACCAGGGATAAACCAGGACTAGAACCAGGACAGGAATAAACCCGGACTAAACCAGGTTTACCCCAGGAATAAACCAGGACTAAAACAACTAAACTAGGGTTAAATCAGGATTAAAATCAGGATTAAACCAGGTCAAAACCAGGACTAAAATCAAGACTAAACCAGGACTAAAACAACTAAACTAGGGTTAAATCAGGATTAAAATCAGGACTAAACCAGGACTAAAACCAGGACTAAAACCAAGACCAAACCAAGACTAAACCAGGACTAATCCAGAACTAAACTAGGACTAAATCAGGTCTAAACCAGAACTTAAATCAGGACTAAAATTAGGACTTAACGTCAGGATTTAAAGGGCCTATATTACACAAAATCAACTTTTCTGAGTTTTTAACCTTCTATTTGTATTAATTAAATCAGGACTAAAACTAGGACTAAACCAGGACTAAACCAGAACAAAAACTAAGACTAAACCAGGACTAAAACCAAGACCAAATCAAGACTAAACCAGGACTAAACCAGAACTAAACTAGGACTAAACCAGGTCTAAACCAGAACTTAAATCATGACTAAAATCAGGACTTAACGTCACGATTTAAAGGGCCTGTATTACACAAAATCCTTCTATTTGTATTAATTAAATCAGGACTTAAGTCAGGACTAAAACTAGGACTAAACCAGGACTAAAATAGAACTGAAACCTATTTTTATATAATTCTAGGACTAAAGACTAAAGAGATTCTTGTTCGACTAAGACTATTATGTATCTCAAGACTACACCTGCAGGACGAGTTCATGCAAAAATCATGACTCACGAAGAAACCACTGACTGATTTATGGACTAAATGAGGGACTTTTGGACCACTGGAAGCCTCCACTCTTTCTGTCTACAGCCACTTCACACAGATCTCTTAATTATTGATGCTTAAAGTCACGATGAGAATACTTAGAAGTAATGACTCATACTGTGGAATATTCCAGGCAAAGCAACCACATCTCCATGGAAACAAGCAGGTGTAGGAGTTACTTTTAACCTGTCTTTTCTATATTTTGTTTTCAGTTAATAGTTCCACGTTTTGGACTGTTATAACTGAAAAAAGAATATTATGTACGAGAATAGAAAAGAACGTACAACTATTAAATGTTGAAAATCACATTATATTGTCTAAATAAAGAGACATTATATTATTGTATTGAGTCTGTTCCTTAGTATCGAAATCAACACTAGTACAAAGAAGGTGGTAGATGAAGTGGTTTACAAAAGCCTGTCAGTTCGGTCAATAAACTTTTTTTTTTCTCTTTAGCAGTTGTCCTCCTGTGTCCTGCTCCTTCACGCCCCACTGGCTCCACCCGCCTCAGACCTGCACTTGGATGAGAACGGAAACAAGCGCTCCTGCCTCCTTGTGTGCACCGCTCTCAACGCACCTCAAGGTTTCTTTTGACAAGCAGGAAAAGCGATGCCATCTCTCCCTCTCTATCTCTCTCCATTTTCCTCTCTCTCTCTCTCACTCTCTCTCCCCTTGTCTCTCTCTCCTTTCCTCCCTCTCCCTGTCACATCCCTCTCTCCATCTCTCTCTCCACCCTGCTCCATCTCTTGCTCCCTCTCTCTCCATCTCTCTCTTTCCATTTCTCCACCTCCTCCTCTCTTCCTCTCACTGTCTCTCTCTTTCTCCCTCTCTCTCCATCTCTCTCTCTACTCCCTCCATCCCTCTCTCCATCTCGCTCTCTCTCCACCCCCATCTTCATCTCTCGCATTCCATTTCTCCACCTCCTCATCTCTCCCTCTTGCTGTCTCTCTTTCTCCTTCTCTCCCTCTACCCCTCCTCCATCCCTCTCTCCGTCTCTCTCTCCACCCCATCTTCATCTCTCTCTCCCTCTTCCTCCATCTCTCCACCTCCTCCTCTCTCCCTCTCGCTGTCTCTCTTTCTCCCTCTCTCTCTCCACCCCATCTTCATCTCTCTCCCTCTTCCTCTCTCCATCTCTCTCATTCCATTTCTCCACCTCCTCCTCTCTCCCTCTCACTGTCTCTCTCTTTCTCCATCTCTCTCTCCACCCCCCATCCCTCTCTCCATCTCTCTCTCCACCCCCCATCCCTCTCTCCATCTCTCTCGTTCCAGTCCCCCCCCTCTCTCCCTCTCTCCCCCTTTCTCCATCTCTCAGTCTCTCTCTTGCCCCCTCTATTCCGCTCTATTCCTCTCTCCCTCTCGTTCTCTCTCTCTCGATTGAAGTAGTGTCTATGCAGCCAAACAGCCAGACTCTTATGTGTCAAGTGCTTTGAAAAACAAGCTGGATGCCACAAGTGGTGAAAGAAAGATGACGAGAGGAGGATATGAAGGGAGGGAGTGGGGAGATAAAGGGGAGATAGAAGGAGCGAGGGGGGTATTAGAAAGCGAGAAAGGGAGGAAAGAAAGCTTTACATTAACAAGAAGTATCAGTATCAACAACGGCCATTAAAAAAACATATCGGTCGAGGAAGAGGAAAGGAGATAAAGAACAGAAAGAATGAGAGAAAGAGAGGAGGAAACAGTAGATGAGAAGGGAGGAGAGAGGAGAGAACAGCAAGGGGAAGGACAGGTATGAGAGTGAGAGAGAGAGAGGGAGAGCGAGAGAGAGGGAGGAAAAAGTGACATGGAGGGGGAAAGGAGATAGGAGAGAGAGACAGAGAGAGTTGAAACAGTAGATGAGAAGGGAGGAGAGACAGGAGATAGAGGAGAGAGGATAGAGACAGGAGAGGACAGATGAGAGGAGAGAGAGAGGAAGAGGGAGATAGACAAAAAGAAGAGGGAGAGAGGTGGGAAGAAACAAAAGGAGGAAGGGGGAGGGGCAGATGAACGGATGAAGGGGAGAGAGGTTCGCGGAGAGGAGAGAGGGAAGAGAAAGAGAGGGTAAAGGAGAGAGAGGAGGATCAGGAGGTCACATAAACACAATACACGTGGGAGTTATTCAAATGCTTCTACAGGATCCAGGCTTTATGGAGCTGAACTCTGTGTGTCACACAGCAAAAGGAGATGGAGATGTTTTACGCCAACACAAAACTACGAAACTTGTTTGTCTTTTCTGAATATATTAAACTCCAGGAGACACTAGTACTGTTCTTTAACATTAAGATCTTTGAAATACATTACTGGAATAAAAAACACACAACTTTTGAGATGCAAAAGTTCAGGTTCAGCATCAAACTTTCTAATTAGGGCTAGAAGGCTTTCCATGAAGTTACACTGTAAAATTTCAAACTCGATTTCGATATTAAGGAATAGACTCGATACTCAATACTGATTCCGATACCACAATGATAATTAAAAACACTTTTTTTAGACAATAGAATGTGATTTTCAACATTATATATTCATTATATATTAATTTCTGTCCTGGCAATGTGACTTTTTAGTATCGATACCTGCTCAAATGTGTATTGCGTTTCAATACTAGTTTTAGTATCAGTTAGTATCTGATTTTTGATACTTTTGACAATCCGATTAGAATAAACTAATATCTTAACCAAATTTGCATGTCAGTCAAACAATAAGAATCCAATAAGGCTGCATTTGCATTTCCACACACTGCATCAAAACCAGGACTAAACCAGGACTGGAAGAGGACCAAACTAGGTCTAAACCAGGACTAAACTGGGTCCAAGCAGGACAAAGAATGAGAAGAGCCATTTTTACTTTACTTTTACTTTTTATACCCCAAAACCTCCTGACTCCCAATACATTAATACAACCTCTTACAGCGCATTTGGCAGCGCACTGAAAATCTTGGTTGAAATGTTGCCAGATTATGATCCAAATATCACATGTACAAGCCTGATTAAAGGTGCATTGTGTAACTTTTCTGCTGGAGGGTTCGCCACCTGCTTCTTTTCACAGAGATGTTATTGCTTTTACTAGTATGTTCCACTGTATACAGTTTTTCAATTACAATACATGCATCTTTTTTACTACACAAAAATAACTTGAAAAACATAATTCTTTTGTGAGCGGGAATGCCTTTCCACAAAACTGACCTGTATCTTGGCTAGGGTGGTCAAAAGTATCAAAAATCTGATACTAATCGATACTGAAACTACTATATTCTATTGTCTAAATAAAGAGTGTTTTTTATTCTCATTGTGGTATCAGTACTGAGTATCGAGTCTGTACCTTAGTATTGAAATCGAGTTTGAAGTTTTAGTATCATGACAACACTATTCTTGACCTGGTGGCGTCTGATTGTGTCCATGGCGATAAGTTAAAGCCATTACTGTACAACATTCAAGGCACAGCAATAACATCCCCACAGAGACAAGCAGGTGGCGGACCCTGAACACAAAAAGTTCCCTAGTGCATCTTTAAAAGTATTACACAACCACCTGATGTCAGCAGTTTTTCCCAGCCACAGGTGGAGGAATATATTGAGGCCAGGATTCCCTTCAGACCCAAATTCATTACAGTTAATTATTCAGACAAGACGGTTCTATTAAAGCAGGTCCCACTGAGCCACTACCATCACCATGCCAGACAATTGTATGAATATGATGATACTTTTAATTACACCAAGACACTCAGGGATGGAATATGCACTACACAGTACAAATACTCCTCAAGGTGATTCAAAGCAATAGGCCAATATATGCTGTGTATGGGTTACACAGAAAAAATGGATATTTACAATAACATGAACTCAGAATGCCATATTAAAGGCTTTATACTCATTTTTTCCACGTATTTGAGCAAAACATGTCTTGCCCCAGTACAGATAAATACTATAAGCAACTCTTGAGGTCAAAATAAGTCTGCTGCCTACTGTCTGCATCCAGTTATGAAGCGTTTTCCTGTCTGAGAATCAGGAAGTGTGTGTTTAGCATGCTAGCTGTCGATAGCGTTTACCATCACAGTGAACTCAGTCCGGTCTCCGAGAGTGGCGAAAAGCGCCGATTGTGTTTTATCGTTGGATAATCGGGAAGTGCACCGTAAGCATGCATTTGGTAATAACTATGGATCTCTGCAAACATGTTTAAAAGGAACTAGTTCTGTTTTTCACGTTCTGAATGAAAATTTTGATTTATTTGTGTAGTATGGTATTTTTTAAGGTATTTTTTGGCAAGTTTCCATCATGTTTAGTTATCCCAAGCAAAACTATCTGCTAGAAGAGTAAGAAAATAGTATACCAACTCAAAATATACTCCAAGTTGCTTGAAATCTGAAAGAAATACATTGAAATATTAAAAAAAAAATCTAGACTAAAAGACTATAAGTGAATAAATTTCAACTTTAACACTAATTAACAAGTTTCATATATATTTTTTTTATTCTGGTACTTAAACTACCTATCGGTTATATGGTCTATATTGCTTTTTTTACAGCTTATGTAGCCCGCTTGTTCAGATGTGACCAAAATGGGCCAAATGAAAGCTAAAAATAAAACATGCAGTCAGTGTGCTATGCAGCCTTTTCTGAAGCCATCAGAACCCATTACATTATCCTGTTCAAGGTTACCAGACACCATTCAGAACAGGGCTATCGAAAAAAACGTTTACGGTGATAGAATGGTGACAGAACGCATTACAAAAAACACAGGAAATTAAAGGGTCTGAACCATGTAATATTTTTTGTTGCCGTACCGGTATATTGTAAAACAGCTCTTAGGGTCAAAATGAAACTAGTGTGTACTGTCTGCATCTAATTCCAAAGCGTTTTTATCGGATATGAACCAGGAAATAACGCTGATGCACTGTTAAAAGTGCTTATAAACTCATCACCGTGAATAATTATAACGCTAGAAATGTGCGGAAAAAAGTTTGGACCACTGCTAGTTCTGTTGTTCATGTTTTAAAGACTGTAAAAATCTAGAACTAATGACTTACCATTTTTAATAGAGAATAAAATAACTGCAATTTTGGCTGGATATTTCAAAATGAACAAATTAGAAAAACTTTTTGATGAAAATTTAGTGAATTCATGTAACATTTAATGAGAAAAAGTGCAGCTGGTATTACAAACAACAACTATCACTTTGTCCCATGTGTGACTGGATCTCATCTTTAAAATCATAAAATTGAAAGTTTTTGGAGATTTGAGTTATTAAAAATGATTACCCAAATTACAGTTTTCAAAGTTTACCCAGAATGACCCTAAACTGTCCGTGCAGATGACGACAGAAAACTGGTACGATAATTACAGGCAAATTGTTTAATATAATAACAAGCCAGCCTGCTGTTAAGGTTAACTCCTGGATGAGATTAAATGAAATATGACTAAATTGTATCTTGCAGTGTAATTACGTGATCATTAGCGGCTCTCTCCCGCTCTGTTCCTCTCTGTAGGGGGCGCCGACGTGAGTGACAAGTGACGGGAGATGTGGCAGGAGCCTGGCGGGGGGAGAGGGACGGGGGGGGCTCTGCTTTCTCAGTGAAACCCCTCATTTTCAATTACAATGGCAGATTAATGGTAATCAGCGGCACAGCCAGGTGGTACTGGTGATTAGCTGCTCTACACAAGCATGCATAATAACATCTGTTCCACCACTGCGCCGCACTCACTGTGTTCAAGAAGACCAGCAAGAGGAACAGAAAGACAAAGAGAGAGAGGGGGGAGATTCATTCAGGTTTAAGGTATACATTAATTACTATCAATTTATCGTCCAACAAATGAGCAGTACGGCAATAAGAATGGAATCGTGATCTCATCCCTGTGATGATGTGCTATTCTGGTAAAATGGGCCATAATGAAATTGCCTGCTTTTCTGTTTAAAGAGCCCACATTACCCTATTTTCTAATCTATGTTATAATGTTGTTTCCTCGTCAAAAACATACCTGGAGTTTGGTTTAACTTGAAAACTACCACTTCATGACATCACAAGGGTGGACAGAGCATTTTGAGCTTTGGAGATGTAGACAAACTAATAATAAAGGATTACTCAAACATGTGTGAATGAAACAAAACACAAGCCTGGCTAAGTTTTTGATGAGGTAACAACATTATAACATGGCTAAAAGCTCACAAGAGTCCATTTTGCGCACGTATCGGTCTTGTGGTGTTATTGCCAAATTGAAAAGCAAAACATGCATTCTTCTTACATTGGGAAGGTTTGCCTCTCCACGGATCTGACCAGTAAGTTTAATGCTATACTGTGGACCATTCTAGGCAAAGGAATAACATCTCCATGGAGACAAGTAGGTGAACACCAGTAAAGTTACACAGATGGTCACATTTATATAGCGCTTTTCCACCCTTAAGGCACTCAAAGCACTTTAGGAGCAAGGAGCCACTCACCCATTCACAAACATTCAACTGTGTACGCAGACACTGGCACAAAGCGACAGCATTCATGTGGGAGCTGGAATTTTGAGAGTGGGATTCGAACCGCCAGCCTTATAATAAGTAAACAAACACTACCAACTGAGCTACAAAGTCCTCTGCATCTGATCTATCCTTCAAAGCAGCTGGGACTAAACCTGTGGGCGATGGCAGTGCAGCGCCATACTGGTATATACATATACTTAGGTAAAGAAAGTTGACATCCACCCTAATTATAGAGAGCTTTATTCTCTGCAAAAAAGAAAAATGCAGCGATAGCATGCTAGTTGTTGTTTATCCTCACAGCAAAACTTCACTTTGGCCTCTGAAAGCTACGAAAAGCTCTTATAAACTCATTGCTGTGAATGATCCGGATGCTCGAAATGCATAAGGTAAGTGAGGATTGAGTTTGAACCACTGCAAACCATTTAAAATCAACATGTTTTAACCTTTATAACAGTAAAAATCAGATACAGTTACATTAAGCGGTGCCTACAATTTGTGCCACCATTCATCACAGTATTAGTCGGTTGATTTGCTGCGGTGAACCAAAACAGATTCCAATTTGAATACGCCTGTGATTACTGAAGTTTTTTTAATCCAAAATTGCAAAAAAAAAAAGGGAAAATAAAAAAAAAAACTACAAGGTCACGCTATGATGTCTGTAGTCTCATCACATTTCTTATTAAAAATCTGCAGAGAAGAAAAGAAGAACAGAGGAACCCAATTATCCAGTGAATATGTTCTGTAGAAATGCTATGACATCACTCCATATCTTCTTTGCCCCCTTAAATGCTTTTGTGTGTGTGTGTGTGTGTGTGTGTGCGTGTGTGTATGTGTGCGTGTGTGTGCGTTTACTTGGCCACTTCAAAAGACTATACTGCTACTCCTCATCAAGTCCTCTCCATCCCGGGGCTATAATGATTTTTTTCTTCTTCTTTGCTCCGTTTCGTTTTGCAAGTCTGCTAAATAAGAGGGGTGAAAGCTAAGAATTGATACTTTTTGCAGATACAACACGCTGAGGGTGGACTGTATGGTTGTCTATGGCGAAATGTTCAGCAGTCGACACAATGCGCACATTAGCAAACACGGCCTGGTAAGTTCAGCTCTATATTAAGTCTTAAAACTCAAGAAAAACTGCAAAATGGATTTAAAACAGCAAATATTCAGGAGCCTGGGATCATTATAAGTGTTCATGGGAGAGTGACTAACAAAAACAACAAAAACTGTAATGTTATTTTAGAGGAACTTGTGTAAAAGGACAACCCAGTTCTCCTGTTGTAGTTCCAGGTAAATCAGATCAGTATCAGTACACATTTTCAATTAAAAAGACTGCGTTACCCAGAAGTCCACTTGTTTGTATCTGTAAATCTAACCGGGTTTCATGGGTTACCTAATCAAGCTGAAATTCAATATGGAAGGCCTATTTACCTTTGTTCCTACATCCTGGCACGTACCTGTCTCTGTAAGCCAATCACTGCTTACCGCTTACTCTCAACTCTAAACCAGTCAACTTTCAAGACGGCCAAGAGCCATTTCAACTAAGCTCCTCTCCTCCACCTTATCTCCACGGAAGCAGCCTCTCCATCTTCTCTCCATCCATCACCGAAACCTTGACCACACCACAGTGACAAAGATTAGTGGTACATAATTGTAGTTCTACTGTTTACTCCCATTTCCATCTTCATATTAATGTAGTTCTAAATGTATTCTTTTGATGGATTCAAGAATAATGACATTCAAGAAAAGTCTCATTAAACGTACAATGCAACTTTTCTGGTTGAGAACCTCTTGTCTCCATGGAGATGTTATTGCTTTGCTTGGAATCTACCACAGTATGGCATCAAACCCATCTATCTCTACGGAAACAAGCAGGGACAAGTTACATGTCAGATATGTGGGGAGGCGACCACACTCACAGTAAGATAAGATTTTTTTGTAGCACACCTTTAATGCAATACTGTGGAACATTCCTGGTAAAGCAATGACATCTCCATGGAGACAAGACAAGCAGATGGTAGACACTCCAACAGGAAAGTGACGTACTGCATCTTCTGCCAAGGTCTATGCACTAAAGTTTTTCAATGTAAACTTTTGTAGTTTATTTTTGTTTTGTCTTAATAAAATATTAACATAATAACTACCCACCGCATTGCACCTCAGTCTCATTCTTGCGTCTATTTACTGGGACTGTTTATGGGCTGGTCCTTGGGGTAGCTTTGACTTTGGCGGTGTTTTTAGATCAAATGGCCATGTCAGAGATAATGAAGTTGTCCTATATGCACGAACCTCAGGGGACCAAACCGTAGCACAATTAGCGTGGCATCAAACTCTGGGCTGCTGTCAGGGTCTGCTCCCGACGATTTATTGCACTTAATCACTTTGACTTTCCACGCTACGGATGCCGTCTCTAACAGTTCTTAAAGGGAGATGAAGACAGAGATGTTAGCTTCCTCAAGTAACTTCCTCGTGTTTGTTCTTTAATCTAAACTCTGGAAATACCTCCTCCTGGATATTAGAGCTGTTACTAGAAACTGCTTCAAAATGTAGCCATGCTGTTTGCAGTGGCTTTGAATGCAATCTTTTTGAATGGGCTTCTGCATTTTCATGTTCACTTTTTAGTCAAATATGTCTACGAGACTACTAGTTGTAATAGTAGTCTAGTAGTAGTTGTACCAGCAGTGGAAATAGCAGCAGTAGTAGTAGGAGGAAGTAGTAGTAGTAGGTAGTAGTAGCATTCGTACCAGGAGTAGCAGCAGTTGTAGTAGTAAATAGTAGTAGTAGTAGTAGTGATAGTAGTACCAGCAGTAGAGCAGTAGTATTAGCCGAGTAGTTTTCTGACCAAATTCATCAAATCTGTCACTTTGCTGCAGTTGCTGATTTTCAAATGTGCACCATCGGCATTTGCTAAAACGTACACATCAAAAACATCCTAAAAACGACTTTGCTTTCTAAGTTGACCCAGTTTTAAACCAGGTCTGCAATAGGAGGATTAAATGTGCTCAAAATCAGGTCTGACTCTGCACTAAAGCACAACTCGAGCAGTCGCAAAATTGTCCTCTACTGGATTTGCACTATGACAACTAATTCAATAATGGTTAACTAATAAGTAATCAAATAAATGCTATCTGGTTTATATACGCTCAAGATCTCCTCAAATGGCGTCACTTTATTTTTATCTGGGCCTAATTTAGTAAAAATGTCCCTTTTGCAATCTCAAAGAAAATACTTGCCTGATTCATTTTTGCAGCTCTAATTGACACTAAATGAAACAGATTAACTGTAGAGAGCCAGTACTGCTTGAAATACCCACACCACAACTAATCGTGTTTGCAACAACATCATTCTGGGTAAAATGTTTTAAGATGTGACCATGACCATGTTTAGGAGTTTCACCAAAATGTGAAAGTGACTAACTGAAAAACTGTTTACTAATAATCACAGGCTAGCTATTAGCTTGTGATTGTAATGCTAATTGAAAGGGACTTCACCTCTTGTTGTTCCATCTGAGTCAGTTCTTTATGGTCAGATTGCATTAAAACCAAGCTCAGATTAAAGTCTAACAAAGCTTAAGACAGAGCAGTGCAAACAGTTAGCATCACCCCCATACCAGGGAATCTTAATGGCATCAGCTGCAAAGTATCAACTGAACAAAAACTATAATAAACTATCACATAATAACCCCTGACACACTTTGCTTTTATGAATGTTTATATCCAGTTTATAGCCCAATATAAAAGTTCTAAAAGCCCCATCAAACTCCACATTAACACTCCACTACAGTACGCTTTGTGCATGTGATTACTCTGACAGACCTCTGCTTTGTGCCTCGTGCCTTTTATTGGAGCATGGCACATTCATCAAAGCTGCCATAAACCTGGGCTACATACGAATCCTGATGACATTTTTGTAATATCCTGCACCACATTCAAATATAGGACTTACACCCAAAGATTAAACAGGGAAATCAGCCTCTATCTTTTCAATCACTGCTTTAATATTCCCAGGGAGGTACAGGGAGGAGATGTTCCAGAGATGCCTTAAGGGGCAATTATAGAATTATTTGTACCAATTAAGTTGTATATTATGAAAATACACATTCAATTTTCCAAAGAAAAACGACAACAATTAAAAAAATGTATTTAAAATATTGATATAATAAGGTTTAAGAGGTGCAGTACATAACTTTTCTGGTGGTGTTGTCATGGAGATGGTGTTGCTGTGCCTGGAATGTTCTACAGTATGGATTAAAACGTGTCTTTTTTGCATTTATCCATCCATGTCTAAGCAGGAACTTAACCTTAACAGCTCCTTTTACCGTTAATTCAGTGGAGATTGGCAATTCCAGGGCTGAAATGACCCAAACGATTCTAGCGAAGCTGTATGGAGTTTAAAAACACAGTGGAACACTTTTCTGTATTAATAGAGTGCTTTCAATTTGAAAGAACAACATACTTCACAATATGTCATTAAACATTTCTATCTTCATGGAGACCAAACCAAACCAGACCAAGTTACAGGTCAGATCTGCAGAGAGGCGACCTGTTCACAATCAGAATGCCTGTTTTTCGAGGTATTTTTGAGCTATAAAACCATCTGTAATTGAATAAATGTAAGGTTTAATGTCATACTGTGGAACATTCTAAGCAGAGCAATGACATATCCGTAGAAACAAGCAGGTGACGAACCCCCAGCCGAAAAGTTACACAGTGCACCTTTAAGTTTGGTCAGGAATAGCTACCTACCTATATCTTATTGCGCATTTCTTTAAGTTTCTACAAGTCCGAAGCACATTTCCTTGTACCATCGCAAAGACAAAACAAAAACAGTCAATTTATTTCTCTGGAAACAAGATGCCTGCCACCACAGTGTAGCAGTAGCAGCAGAATCATTGCTCTTCCCTTAATGCAGTGTCTGGTGATGGGACAGGCTATGACAGATACTGCACCTCTGCCTCGTCACCCAACCCGTGGTCCCCCGCACGCCCAACAAATTTATGATATCCTGCATTCTTATGAAAAATGAAGAAAAGCTGGTTCAAGGTTTGGGATCAGGGAAAAAAAAAAACTGTAATTGAATTCCTCCAAGGGTAAAAGAAGTATGGGGAAGATAATTCGTGCTGGTAGTAGCAGGGTTTCAGACCAAGCTCTATATTGAAATGAGGTACATAAAATTATTATTGTTTAAAGGTTTGCTATATGTAACTTTTCTGGTGGAGGTTTTGTCACCTATTTGTCTCCATGGAGATGTCATTGCTTTGCCTGAAATGTTCCCAGTACGGCTTTAAGGTGCATATGGCAGGTTAGACTAATAATTTCACTAAAACACAGTTAAAGCTGCATTGTGTAACTTTTCTGGTGGAGGGTCTGTCAGATGCTTTTCTCCATGGACATGTTATTGCTTTGTCTGGAATGTTTCACAGTATGGTATTAAACCTTTCTATATTCATGGAAACCAAACCAGACCAAGTTACAGGTCAGATCTGTAGAGAGGCGACCCCTGTCACAGTCAGAATGCAATGAAGTTTCTTTTAGGCAATTTTGAGCGGTAAAACCACCTGAAATTGAATAAATGTAAGGGAAAGATGTCATACTGTGGAACATTCCAGGCAGAGCAAAGATATCTCCATAGAAACAAGCAGGTGACGGATCCTCCACCTGAAAAATTACACAATGCCCATGTAAGACCATTATATCAAAGATTTTACTGAAAACGTTTGATGCAGTTTATAGTTTTAGTTTTAGTTCCTGGTTGGACACAAACTGCCACTTAACTGATGTAAAAATATGATAAATATTTACTATAGTTTTACCATCAAACCAAGTAATTATTTGAAAAAACATGAACTTTAAATGTATCTACAGGTGTTTTTACTGCTAAAAGAAATCTTTGAAAAACATATATTCTTTCTGTGGAAGGGCTTGCCATTCCAGAGATCTTAACTGTAAATTTGAACAATAGCAGGAGCACCTTTACATAGATATACATAAGTAAAAGCTCATAGTGAGGAACATTCTTGGCAATAGGAGTAACCTCTCCATATTGACAAGAATGTGGTGGACCTTGCACCCGAAAAGTTACATAGTGCACCTTTAATATGCAGATTTTATGTGTCAATTTTCCTCAAATTTACTTAAAGCTAATTTATACTAGTGTGTGTCTATTGTGCTGCTATATTATACCAACCACACCTCAAAATTAACATATTAACAAGTCATTTTTGCTTGTGTCATTGAAGCACTAAAGGCCTATAGAAAGTTTTATGTGGATAACAATGACAAATTTAAAAGAGGAACGTTAAAAGACGAGATTATAGTCAAATGATAGAGAAGTAATGAAGTTTTAAACAGGACTTGCCCATGCTGCATACTGAAGAGGAAGAGGAGGAGGAGGGAGCGTGGCTAGCATGCGACTTCACTATAAATATTGGATGTGGTTTGGATCAGGAGGTCGAAGGGGTTTGATAGAGCTCACTCCAAAGACGGGCAAGATCCTGTGAGTCAGCAGTGTGCTCGGTACTTCAACATCTCATATAACTACTCCTATGTGAAATTTGGTTTATAAAAACTAATTTAAAACAAGACAAATTTTGGATTATTTTAATATTGTTAAACCATAATTAAGGTTATAAAAGTATGCGGTTGTAGAAAAAAAGGTGTGCTTTAAAGCTACCATTTGTAATTAGACTGGCTGACCCTCCCCTGTTGCATTCTCACATATCACCACTAGATGCTATCTGTGTTACTGCTGTCTGATGGTGCGCCAGCTTTAGCCTGACAGAAGAAGTCCAGAGAGCAAAAAAAAATATAAATAAAATCCAATTAACTTGCAGATGGTAGCTTTAAGTGGACACATATTCAATAGCAAAAGCTTCATTAGCTTTTAGCCCTGATACAACAGTGATCCCTCATCATTAGCTTACTCAAAGTTGTATTTTGTTTGATTAATGCATGTTTGAATAATCCTGTATTGTCCTGCATCTGCATTGTGCTGTTTAATTTGTTACAAGGAAGTCAATATTCCAATTTAGTCCAGTTACTAAACCGTTCAAGAGCTGGTAAACATGGCTGGCCATCTGTACCACTAGCTACTAACCACTTGCAAAAACTTTATTCAAACATAGGCTAGGTGTGTGAGTGTCTTGCCCAAAGACACAACTACCAAACTAGCTAGAGCTGGGTTCAAGCCAGGAAAACCACAAAAATGTGTAACTAGAAACCAATGCTGGGTTATTTTTTGCCAAATCTGAAAGTAATGATGAGCAGATTGATACCAGATCTCAATATATCAATACAGACTGAAAGTATTGAAAAGTATCAGTATTTCTGATCAAGTTTTAGTACATTCTTGAAATACACCGTTTATAATGTAAAATTCTTTATAGTAGAGGAGTTTCAACGCATTTTGTGCAGTGGTATCGTCACTTGCTATTAGAGGTCAGCCGCTATGTTTTTTTTTTTTTTTTACAGATTGTTTAGAATTTGCTAAAAACTCAACCCACAGCCATTTTTACCAAAGACCAAAGTGTAATCATGAGTGTGTAGTACATCTTCACACTAAAGCTTTATGCATATTCTTCTATTTAAGGCCGATTACTGCTATACTACAAAGGGCAAATATCGGCTTCTCTCTACTCGAAACAAAATCACTGGCATCACCCATCACAATCCAAAAGTACATTTCAGATTTGTATTAAAAACGTAACAGAATGCTACATGGACCAGGAATTACCCATTTTCAGTGGAGCCAGTGAAGTAAATTAAACCAAGACCTATTTACTTATTTATGCCAGAATTACACATCAGATTTTAATTACCGTTAAATGAGTCTGAGAACGATGTCTCTCTGATTACTTTCTACAGTACAAAATTGTGAAAAGGTCACATTGAAATTCTCCTCATCCTGACGTCAAATGTGCGTCAAAAAGCTTTCAATATTTCAATACGGGGCCCTAATAGTCCTCAGAGCTGTGTGTGTGTGCGCGTGTGTGTGTTTGAGTGTGTGATCCTTGAGCGAGGAAAGTGAAAGCAATCAGAGAAACAGACAAAAGCATCAATCCCGTAGTTAGCGGCTGTGATTTTAGTTAACATATTATGTAATGTACCAGATCAGATTCAACACTATGTCACTATTTAGCTGCAAAAATAGTCTAAGATATGCAGCGTCAACAAGGTGATGGAGTGATAATTCTGCACTTACGGGGGTTCTATTACAGGCAATTCTGATTCTTTCTACAGGAAAAATGCATCACTAGAAACATAAAAGACATGAGAGCATTTTGACACATTTCTGATGGGTAGGAAAATATTGTGTAGTTATTGTACACCATAAAAAACTTAATGCGATGTCAGCTCGCATTGGGCGGTTTTCTAACTCAGAAATCAGCAGATTTGTTTCTTTTATTAAATCGTTTGAGAGTCATATTGCAGTTTAAAATGTCCAAATCATTCCAGGTCTCAAATTATTTAAATGATTTAGTGAAGTTGTTTGGTGTTTTAAAACACAGTGGAGCGCTTCCTGTATTACCACAACTCAACCTAAATATGCAGGATTTGTGCGTTAAACATGTGTGAATGAAACAAAACACAACTCCAGGTCTGTTTTTGATGAGAAAACATTATAACATAGATCAAAAAGTAGCGTAATACGGACCCTTTAAGAAATTGAATGAAATTACAATCATCTCTCAATCAGTTTCAGTAACTTAAAGGTGCACTCTGTAACTTTATTGGTGCTACTAGTTTGAGAGTGTCATGTCTGAAATGTTCCACAGTATTTTGCATTTATTCCATTACAGGTGTTTTATCTTGGAAAAAAAAAAAAAAACCTTGAAAAACATGCATTCCACGTCAATAGTTACTGCAGGTAGTTTTTCAGTCATATGTTTTCTCTGAGGCCTAAGTTGTCACTTGAGTTACTTTGTTGTGGCAGGAGATGTGGAGGATCTATGGGCCTCTGCTGAGAGTCTGATGCTTTAAACTCACTCAAACAGAATCAGAAGAAGAATAACAGTCTGAGCTGGCGAGGAGGACCTCAGTTCTTTCAGGTCTAATGACAGTGATTGAGTCCATTGTAGGAAGAGTACAATAACTCACATGTATCAGAGGATGGACTACGAAAGGTTCAACTCAATGAAATGGACAGCTGTGCAGTGAGAGCTCAGATACAGACAGTTTTCTACAACCACTCAAAGCTTTTGTGATCAGAAGGAGATGGCTTCAGTTATCTCCAAAAGGGACTGGACCAGATTTTTTCATGCACTAAAGCACAACGTTGCATGACTAAAACATCAAAATTCAGCAGTAGATATTGTAAAAGCATTTCTCTGTGCTGTCTGCATCATGTTATAAGGCATTTTTATCAGCAGCTAACCAGGAAGTAATGGTGTAGTGTTAGCATGCTAGTTAAAGTTAAAGTTACCCCTGTTGGAAAATTTGTCCTCTTCATTTGACCCATCCTTTAGGGGTTCTACATCTCTGTTATCATCAAACCCTCAGGGAATTTTGATGACATCAGCAGCAAAGTATCACTACACCCAACACTCTGATAAGATTATTATTGTCCACTTACATGTGACCAATGAACATACTGAACTGTAATGTACAAACTCCAACCATCCCATAAAGAGGCGCATCATTAGCACACTGTAGTTTCACACCACAGCCTATGTCACTTACCCATATAATTAGCCAAGACTGCAGCATATGGCCCCGTTTCCCTGCTCCTGTGGCACTTTGATTGATGCTGTGGAGGTTTTGTTTTAATCCAGAGCTGTAATGGTGCAGACAGACCCACCACCTGCTACATAAACGTCCTTGAACATTCTCTATGGGCAACTACAGTGACCCTATTCCACAATCTACAGGAAGTCCCCCCGCGGTCAGGTGCATACAGTAGAGCTGGATGGGACAGTAGAGGATAAAACCATCTCCTTAGAAGTCAAAGAGGGAGAGTGGAGGGTCTGAGGGAGCTGCACGCAGCGAAACATGAGTTAATCTGCTCATAAATCATACGCACAACATACTGGGGAGTCTCTACTGGTGGATCTGGGTTTCAAAAGAGTGAAAATTATTAGTGTTACATTGTTGTTGTTGTTTACATACCGCTAAAATATGGATGCTGTAATTACTAACAATGGGTACATTAATTAATTAACCATTGGACTTATAGAGCATTTTTCAAGACACCCAAAGCACTTTACAGAGCATTATTCATTCATTCCACCCTCAGTGGTGGTACACTACTACCCTGACAGAAGCAAAGCTGCCAATCTGCGTCATCAGCCCCTCAAACCACCACCAACACTAAGTAATGTGGGTGACAACAGTTTTTACCACTGGTGTCCCACAGTGGCTCCTGGTATTCCCAGTGGTCTCCCATCCATGTACTAAACAGACCCAGCCCTGAAATCTGTCTAAGTCAGGCTTTGACAAGCCGGTATATGCCACATTTGTATAGGCAGACAAAATCTGACTAGAACAATCAGATAACGTGATAATTAGATCTGATTATGAAAAAGTCCTGCTGACATGTGTCAGTTTATTGATTTATTTGATTAGAGTAAATGTGAATTTTAAAACAAGTTTTGCTGAGTGAATGTAGTATTGTAATATCATTCACATAGACATAATAATGAATGCATATAAGTGGGTCAAAATAAAATGAAACAAAAGTCTCATACAGTAGGACAAAAGTGTCTCTAGAGATTCATGGGCCACAGTACAGGAGATACCACAGTCTAGTTATAAAAAGCACTACTCAGACAGAAAACATTGTGAAAATATAGAATGGTATTACCACCATTATATCTCCAGACGGAGAGGCCACAATGTTCATTTATTGTTCTCTTCCATCCATCCTCTTACTAAGCAGTTTTATACAGGGCATGTTACACGTATGTCAGTGAAAGCCACATAAGAAACAAAGGGCGCACGGACAACCTCAGCTAAAAGCCACCTCGTACGCAGTATTATTAAAAGAGCTTTTCTTACCTTTAGATGTCACGACAGGAGGACAGTCACATGGAAAAAAGAAAAAGACATGTAAGTTTTCAGGTTTATTACACTGTGAGGGAAATGCCATAGAAATGCCCTGCTTCTACTACTACTACGTCTAACCCTGTCGGGAGAAATACTACACTGACTCATCCTTCAATACAGTAATGGTACATGGAGCAATACTTTTTGGGGGTCAATATATTATTGTTTATTGTCTGTATTTTCTTCAACAAATATAAATCACACTTCAAAATTTGTTATCCTGAAAAAAAGCCTAACTAATACTTGTATACTACTTGTACTACTACTACAACAAATGCAACAACTACTACTCCTACTATAATACTACTATACTCCTACTACTCCTACTATTCCTACTCCTCCTACTACTACTCCTACTCCTAATACTACTACTACAACTGTACTCCTACTACTACTACTACTACTCCAACTATTACTCATCTTACTACTCCGATTACTACTCCTACTCACACTACTCCTACTACTTAGCTAGTACTACTAGATGATTACTATTATTGCTACAAACAGATGGACACTACTTTAACTAGGTGGCTAATACGCTACTAATAGTACTACTACTGCAACACCTTTGGTATATGAAACTTGACAGTACGGCTCTTTTGGCATGAGTTTTCTCTGTACAACATCTTTTCATTTCATAACAAAACACCTCACAGGATTACAAAGCAGAATGAAACTTTAAATCAGAATAAATGCGCTTTCCTCCCACTGTTTCTAAACCATGATTAAATGCAGTGGAGGAGGAGTGTTTGTGTGAACCGTGTGCCCAGCCCGACTGCCCTCTCCTCCTGCCCAGTTACTGCACCAACCCAGACCCATTCATTTCCATTACACCCAGCGCATAGACCGCTCCGACGCAGGCCACTTTACATGGATTTGAATAATAAAACGTGAGCTGGTGTCAGAATGAATAAAAAAGATGCGATGAAAGGGAATACTATTTATTACTACTACTACTCCTTCTACTACTCCTGCTGCAACTACTGCTACTCCTATTCCTACTACACCTACTACTACTCCTACTCCTACTCCTACTACACCTACTACTACTGTTACTGCCACTACTACTACTGTTAATACCACCAACACTACTACAGTTACTACCTACCAACCACCACACACACTACAACAATTACTACCAGTAGTATTACCACTATGCCCTAAAGCATGCAGTTTCCATAGATTTGCTAATAGTCTCTATGAATGTTGCGTTGATGCAATGTGTTATCCCAGTACTACACTCTGTAAACATTAGTAATACATCATAATCTTGTAGGCAGCTGAAATGTCTCAAATAAAAATAAATAAATAAAACATTGCAGAATAGAATTTTCTATATGGGGAGAATGTGTACCTTAACCTTGACTACCTTTGGAATAGCGTCAAACGTGTACGGTATGCCATCACATTCTTTTTTCTCACAATGATCTAGTGTTACAATGTTGTTTCTTCATCACAAACAGACCTGGAGTTGTGTTTTGTTACATTCACATGTTTAACACAGAAATCCTGCAGTTCTTCTCTCAAACACAAAGGATCATTTCAGCCATGGAATTACCAATCTCTACTGAACTAAATGCAAAAGGTAGCTATTAACTTGAAAGCTACCACTACGTGACATCACAAGGTGGAACAGACCATTTTGAGCTTTGGAGATGTAGACAGACTAATAATAAAGGATTACTCAAACATGTGAATGTAACAAAACACAACTCCAGGTATATTTTTGAGGAGGTAACAACATTATAACATGGTTTAAAGCTCACAAGAGTCATTTTTACATAATATAGGTATAGTTTGATCATTGACCACTAGAAATGACAATCTCTATTACATGTTCATTGTTTGCACAGCTCTAATTTCTTCATATAGTCAAATAATTTAAATGGACGACAGTCAGTGACCACCCTGGTGATAAATCGCAGCCTTAACAAGAGACAGCAGAGGGGAGTAGAGGGAGCAGAGGGAGGTTTGACAGATTGTCGAGATCATAGGTGTGAAGAAGAGCCGTTTGTCTGTGCAGATGACAAACTCATCAAAACACATCTGGCACATCACTTGGAGCGGACGCCATCTTGGATCTGTGCCCAGCGTTCAGTGTGGTTTATCTTTTGAGTGGCTGTCACTTCAAGACGATTTTGACACGACAAAAACATAACGTAATTGTTGCATTATTTACACATTATTTCATTATTTATTCATGATTTATGCTCGTCGATGTGGTCAACCAAAGATCAAGTCCTGATGATCGATTAGTCAACTACACACTCGCAAAACTACACCTGTTCCGATACCGATGCCGATACTTTGGCTTTAAGTATCTAAATACCCGATACTAGGGCAAAGATGGAAAATATAATGTATTTCCTAACACAAACAACGTATGGTCCAAATACAAAAATCCAAGTGTAATATTATGACGTTTTGAGTTAACATTACCAGTAAATAGTCAATTTTATTTTATTACTCCAGTATATAAACCAAAATGGGATATCAGCTGAACCGATATCTTGGAACCAAAATCCTATCCATAAAAATGTTCAATATCTGTGCCGATATTCGATACGACTATCACATGGGTGCATCTTTACTATTTATGCAGAGAAAAGCACTAAGAAACCATGTATTTATATGAGACAGACTTGTGAATCATGAGTTTAATCTGCCTTTTTACACAGAAATGCACACACACAAAAAGTGAGTGAGCTAAAGGCCTACAGTTGTGCTTACAAACTCATCGCGGTGAATAATTAGGATGCTCTGAATGCATAAGGCAAGTGAGGAATAACTTTGGCCCACTGCGAACTGTCAACATCGTATAGAATAAAAAGTTTTTAAAAAGATTTGAAGTCTTGTCAATAATATTCAGTTTCCTTGCAAACAAGCAATCAATCAAAACGCATTTGTGCAGGTGGTAATTGGAAAGATATGGTGATCTATTGCATTAAATGAAATCAAATCTATGCTAATTATCTCTTGGCTTTACTCGGTATATGAAAATCAATGCATTAGACTCCACCGCCATATGTGTAATAAGCTCCAAAACAGGTTAACTATATTACAAACTGTATTGCAGATGTCATCCTTGCCATCATCGATAAACACACTCAGGTAGTTAAGGCCTAAACTTGCGACTTACTTGAAAATGTTTTGAACACGGCAATATAAGCACTGAACGGGCTCATATTATGCCATTTTTTTTATCTATGCTGTAATTTTGTTTCCTCATTATAAATATATCTGTGGTTGCGTTTTGTTTCATTCACACGTTTCACAGGCAAAACCCTGCTTATTTAGGCTGAGTTCTTCTCTCAAACAGAAAACACTCTGTTCTACCTTGTGATGTCATGTGGTAATACAGGAAGTGTGCCGTTGTGTTTTTAAACTGCATACACTTCCACTAGAATCATACTGATAATTTCAGCCCTGGAATTCCTAATCTCTACTGAATTAAAAGGTAAAACTATCACTTCATGACATCACAATGTAGAAAAGAGCATTTGAGATGTAATAAAGAGTTACTCAAGCATGTGCGAATGAAACAAAACACAACTCCAGGTGTGTTTTTAGGAGGCAACAACATTAAAACATGTTGTAAAGCTCACAAAAGTCAATTTTGTGTAAAAAGTAAATGTAAAAATGTTATATTTCTTAGCCTTATACCAATGCAACTATGCCTCCTGGAGCGTATAAGGAAGTTTTCTGGTTGTGATTTGAAAAATGAGATCTACAAATCAGATCTGGGTCATACAGACTGGTACGAGTCGCTCCACAAACTCAGTGATACGAAATGGGCAGATATACAAAATGTTAACTTTTTAATATACCTGAAAATATGAAAATCACAAGATAAACATTTTCTTGCAAAGTTGTTCATCCATTGGGAAAGTTATTATTATTTTTTTTTAACTTTTACTATTTGTTGAATGGCAAAAAATGAAAAGAACAGAACTTCATCTATCTGGCTAACACGGAGAACAAATGGTTTTAAAGATGCACAGCGTAACTTTTTCCCAGTTGAGGGTTAGCCACCTGCTTGTCTCCATGGAGATGTTATTGCTTTGTTTAGAATGTTCTACAGTAAGACACAAGTAGAATTGAGGCATCAAGCAAGTTACAGGGCAGATCTGTGGAGAGGCGACACTGTTCATATAGAATTGTAGGTTTTTAAAGGTATTTTTAGGCAATAAAAGACAAAAAAAAGGTGTCAGACCATTAACTGTATATACAAATGGACATAGGAAGTGAGCATGGGTGCACTTCCAGCTCCATGGACTCTGGCTCTAATTGACTTTACATTGAAAAACTGTCATACCTCTGTCTGTAACTGCTGCTGTGAGCCTCGTCGTTTTGGTCGTAAAATGTTCATATTAACCCGTGGTCCTGGTGTTTTTATTTCGCCATTTTGTCCGCAAATAAATTCCTATTCCAAATATGGAACTCTACTCCAAATTTGCCCCTATAACTGCTAGCCTCGTGAGTTTCATTTGACTGGAGCCAAACGCTATGGGAGACATCACACTTCCTTAGTCCACTTCTTTATACAACAACAATAAGCAATAAGTTTAACAAAAATAAGCAATCTACAACACTGCGACTCTCTCCCTTACACCAGTAAATACAGCGCTGGAAGTCTAGTCATAAATTATCATGGCATTTGGAAATTGTTGCATCAAACATTTATAAACCTGAAAGCTCAATAAGATTATTGAGTACACTTGTCCTGATCTCCCTAGGGGGCGCTCTAAACCTAGTCAGCTCCAACGACTCCAGAGTATCGACAAGTCCTCCTCAGAGACACACAAAGGTTTAGACACACGCACACACACACACACACACACACATTCAAACCAACAGGATCCTGGTGGCATTTGGAAGTACATGGAAAACAAATACTGGATTATCTGCTGTGGAGAGTCACTGCTTTTAGTACTAACTTAAATACTAACCCTTTCTATCGGTTTTGCTTATGCTACAGTATTGTTTGGGAAATATATTATATACAATAAATAAACAGAAATAAAATCATAAATAAATATAATAAAAATGTGTTAAACAGTGGTTCCATGTAGTTTGGTTTGTAACACCAAAAACTAGTAACTGTGTCATTTGCCATTCCTTTTTAAAGACGCACTGTGTAACTTTTGTGGTTCAGGGTCCATCACCTGCTTGTCTTCATGGAGATTGCATTGCCTCATGAATTCCAGCTTCCACAGTGTGGCATTAAATGGATCTACTTTGCTTTTTTTTTTTTCTTTCAGTTATTTACAGATTTTATTGATATGAAAATACACTGAGTAACATGTATTTTTTGCTGTAAGCTGCTTGCACCATGAAGATAAATAAGTTTAATGCCATACTGTGGAACATTCCAAGAAAAGTAATGACATCTCCATGGAGACAAACAGGTGATCCTCCAGCAGAAAGGTCACAGTGTGCATTTTTACATATACAGTAAACAGGTTAGATTGCACTGTAAGAAAATGAATGAAATATTGCGTATTATAGTTGTACATCAACCTTTGCTTTCATACTCAAGATTATGAGTCATGTCCTTTGTCTATTTTAATCATATGTTTTCATCCAAGTGATCCTGACATTACAGGTTGTGTTAAGCAGGTTAAACAGTGACGCAGGTGGTCCAGGGCTAATCACAAATGTCTGTGTGACTTTAAAGACCCCCTTAGAATGTGGGATATTACAGCGCCAGTCTTTACAACCAGGACAAAGGAGCCTGTGATTAGAGCATCTGCAGAGGAAGATAATGACACATGTGAATGACTGACCTGTGATTGGACGATACCACACAACAGTACAGAGTTTGAGAGATGTGTTGTATAAAGCTGACAGTATGCCTAACATGAATCACCCAAAAGAAGTACAAATGTTCAATACAAGGTTACATGCAATTCAGATACAATACAAGAGGTGAACAGTTAGAAAAGCTCCTTTGTCTGGCTTCAAAGTTCTTGATTTCTGATTTGTGAGCTTTAAATCATGTTACAATGCTGTTACCTCCTGAAAAACATACCTGCAGTTGTGTTTTGTTTCATTCACACGTTTGAGTAATCCTTTATCATTAGTCTGTCTACATCTCCAAAGCTCAAAATGCTCTCTGCACCTTGTGATGTCATGTTGTGGTGGTTTTCAAGTTAACAGCTCCTTTTACCTTTAGTTCAGTAAAGATGGGCAATGCCAGAGCTGATATTATCCAGGTGATTCTAGTGAAGGTGCATGGAGTGTAAAAACATTGTGGAGCACTTCTGTATTACCACATGACATCACAAAGTGGAACAGCGTTTTCTGTTTGAGAGAAGAACTCAGCCTAAATATGCAGGGTTTGTGTGTTAAACGTGTGAATGAAACAAAACACAACTCTAGGTATGTTTTTGATAAGGAAACAACATTCTAACGCAGATCAGAAAATAGCGTAATCGGGAGCCTATAAACGCAGGACAACAGGACTTTGTAATGTGATCTGAAACAGCAGCACGGGCTCGTATAGCTCCATACTCATAATTATGCACTGCTGCTAAAGCTTGTCTCATTTCCATAATGCACACACTTGGCAGCACATGATCCATGAACACACATTATATAACCAGGGCTGCATTCACACTCCAGGTTTAGTCCTGGTTAAGTCCTGGTTCAGTCCTGGTTAAGTCATGCTTAAGTTGTGGTTAAGTCGTGGTTAAGACCCAGTTTAGTCTTGGTTTAGTCCTGGTTAAATCCTGGTTAAGTCATGGTTAAGTCCCGGTTTAGTCTTGGTTTAGTCCTGGTTAAATCCTGGTTAAGTCCAGGTTTAGTCCTGGTTTAGTCCTGGTAAAATTCTGGTTTAGTCCTGGTTTAGTCCTGGTTAAGTCCTGGTTAAGTCCTGGTTCAGACCTGGTTCAGATCTGGTTCAGTCCTTGTTCAGTCTTGGTTTAGTCCTCGTTAAGTCATGCTTAAGTTGTGGTCAAGTTGTGGTTAAGTCCCGGTTTAGTCTTGGTTTAGTCCTAGTTAAATCCTGGTTAAGTCCAGATTTAGTCCTGGTTTAGTTCTGGTTAAGTCGTGGTTAAATTGTGGTTGTCATGGTTAAGTCGTGGTTAAATTGTGATTAAGTCGTGGTTAAGTCGTGGTTAAGTTTAGTCTTGGTTTAGTCTCATTTTAGTCCTGGTTTAGTCCAGGTTTAGTCCAGGTTTAGTCCTGGTTAAGTCCGGGTTTAGACCTGGTTTAGTGCAGTCCAGATTCAGTCCTAGTTCAGTCCTGGTTCAGTCCTGGTTCAGTCCTGGTTCAGTCCTGGTGCAGACTTGGTGCAGACTTGGTGCAGACTTGGTGCAGACTTGGTGTAGACATAGTGTGGTCCTGTTCTAGTCTAGTTCTAGTCCCAGTTTAGTCCCAAATCTGTCTGTGAAAGGGAATGCAGCCAATGTTTTCCACAGAGAAATCCAAACAGCCTGAGGAGTGGTCCACTGTTCATTCATCACCAACAAACTCTGCACCTGCACAAAACCTGGACACATCTGTTTTCAACTCCACAAGACGCTTTTGAGCAACCAATAATCCATTTCAATAATCATTTTTGTTTACTATAAGTCCTGGTCTAGTCCTGGTCTAGTCCTGGTTTAGTCCTGGTTTAGTCCTGGTTTAGTCCTGGTTTAGTCCTGGTTTAGTCCTGGTACACTTCGTTTTGGTCCTCTGCTAGTCTTGGTTCAGTCTTGGTTCAGTCCTGGTTCAGTCCTGCTTAAGTTCTGGTTCAGTCCTGGTGTCGTCCTTCTTCAAGATGCCAGATGATACAAGATGCAAAAACCGGGTAGTACTCTCTTTTGTTTACTTTGCGTTGCCAGCGGTTACGGTTTTACAGTGTGTAGCAATCGGCTGATTATAAAATGTGCTGACGTCTCTTTTCTCAGATGGGGAAGAAGTCAATAGTCCTGTACTGATTTTTTTAATCTAACCTAATCATTCCTTGTATATTACTAACAAGATCCTGTATCCCACTATATTCATTCAACCACAACCCAAAATTAGAATTGTTAAGATATTAACAACAGTCATTTTGTTTAGGCTACGCTCTCAATTAAAATCGACCAATACTAAAAACGTATAAAATGTTGGGATACTTTAAGACCGATCAAGCTTTGACCAAACAAAAACATGCAGTACTTCACTTGAATGATACCTGGAGGGTACAGTGGTCATGTTTACTGCTGACGGCTTTATGGTAATGACAGTATAAAAGCTGAAGTACTAGATGTACTTCATTAATGGTACAGACATAAGTGCTGTATGTGTGGTATATCGAAAAATGGATAATACTGCAATGATTGTTTTGGAAATATCCTAAGAAGTATAGATACTTTGCAGTGACATCAGGCTGGGGGTGTTCTACATGTATGGTGGAATGTGCAGCAGTTACCATGGTGACAAAGGATTAGCAGTAACTAAATACTTTAACACGGTCTGAAAACTCAAGAAAAAATACAAAATGGTTTTATTTTCAGGAGCCTGTGATCAATACGAGCGTTCATGGTTCTGTTTAGGTGTTAGGTGTTTTTGTGACTTCTTCTGGACCGTAATGCTTGTCAGAAAAATCGAAATTCAGCCGTAATAATATTCCACTGGTCATGGCATTCCCACCCATGTGCTCCCATCCGTCTGCGTATTATGAGATGGACTCGGTGTAGTCCATAACACACCTCTGTTTTCTCCCCAGCCTCTGTAGTGTATACTGGAGACTTGTAATTTATGACTCGTGTTGCCTTCGCTGTCGTTGCAAATCCGTAACTTTGGGCGCTGACAGAGGAGGAGCAGCGGAAATGAGAGAGGCTTTTTCAGAGGTGCTGCTGCCGGTAATGCAGTCGTATTTTACCCCGAGGCGAGACAGTGAATGCAACACGGGGAGTTCTACATCAACAGAGAGAGAAGGTGCACAGGAATGTAGAGATATTATTGAACTGATACTTAATACACTGTGCGATATAAGGTACAAGTTATAGGGCAATATGATGAGACTTAAATAGCAGGAATCTATCTGTTCAGATGCCCTTCCTGTCATAATGCATGGCTATGACTGGAGTAGGTCTACTATATAAATGGAAATATATAGGGCAAAATGAGCAAAGGCATACATCTATCTATTCACATGGGTTACATAGTTTTTCTGGCATTTTTACACCAGATGCCCTTCCTGTCATAATGCATTGCTGTGGCAGGGGTGGATTTACTAGTTTACTATATAAAGGGAAAAATAGGGTAAAATGAGCAAATACGATTTCTATTATGAGATTTAAATAGCTTACATCTAGCCACGTGGGTTGCAAAGTTTTCTGGCATTTTTACATCAGATGCCCTTCCTGTCTTAACACATTACTGTGACTGGAGTGGACAACATGGTTTACTAGTTTACTATATATGGAAAATATGTAAAATCCCTCAGTCGTCCGGGTAGAATCCATGGCAAAAAAGGAGAAAATTTAATTTGTCAACTGGACAGAGTTTATTTGGTTGAATACGTTTTGCAGCTCATCCAAGCTGCTTCCTCAGTTCTGGTCAGATGCTGGCGGACACTGGTTTATATCTGCCTGAAGGGAGGAGCTTAATTACAATGAAAATTACTCTGAGACAACACATATTTAAATACAGTTTCAGTTGGTCAGGTGATTCAATATGGAGTTGTTAACAGTTTCTGTTAGTCATGTGAGTCTATTCAATATGGAGTGGGAGTGGGGGTGTAGTTAGCATATCCATTCAGGGCCATGGTGGTGTTTTCACACCTCTGGACCTGACCTGGCTAGTCCCATTGTTTTCCCAGTTTGTTTTGATTTAGGTTTGAGGATAGAGTTATAGATGGGAGACAAATGATGTCTGAGACCCCCATTTCTGTTCAAGGAAGGATTCTCTTTCTTGACAAAAATAGCTTCTTTAACTCCCCTCTCAAACCAGTTCTTTTCTCTGGCCAAGATCTGGACCTCACTGTCCTCAAAGGAGTGGCCCTTGGCTTTTAGGTGGAGATGTACGGCAGATTGCGGCCCACCCTGGTTTTCCCGTCTGTGTTGATACATCCTTTTGTGAAGTGGCTGTTTTGTTTCTCCAATGTAGCACTCACTGCAGTCTTCACTACACTGAATGGAGTGGACCACATTGCTTTGTTTGTGGCTCGGAGTTTTGTCCTTAGGATGGACCAGTTTTTGTCTTAAAGTGTTTGTGGGTTTGAAATAGACTGGGATTTCATGTTGTCTGAAGATCCTCTGTAGTTTTTCGGAAACGCCAGCCAGGTAAGGAATAGTTACACCCCTTCTCCTGGGCTCTGGTTCTCTGTTGTCCTGTTTCTTTGTTCTCTTCGTTTTATTGAAAGGGGAGTTAAAGAAGCTATTTTTGTCAAGAAAGAGAATCCTTCCTTGAACAGAAATGGAGGTCTCAGACATCATTTGTCTCCCATCTATAACTCTATCCTCAAACCTAAATCAAAACAAACTGGGAAAACAATGGGACTAGCCAGGTCAGGTCCAGAGGTGTGAAAACACCCATCATGGCCCTGAATGGATATGCTAACTACTCCCCCACTCCCACTCCATATTGAATAGACTCACATGACTAACAGAAACTGTTAACAACTCCATATTGTATCACCTGACCAACTGAAACTGTATTTAAATATGTGTTGTCTCAGAGTAATTTTCATTGTAATTAAGCTCCTCCCTTCAGGCAGATATAAAGCAGTGTCCGCCAGCATCTGACCAGAACTGAGGAAGCAGCTTGGATGAGCTGCGAAACGTATTCAACCAAATAAACTCTGTCCAGTTGACAAATTAAATTTTCTCCTTTTTTGCCATATATATGGAAAATTTATTAGGGCAAAATAAACAAGGGCAATGTTATGAGAATTAACCATCATACATCAATCTATTCACATGGTTTGCACAGTTTTTTGCCACATGTTTACGCCAGATGCCCTCACTGCCATAACACATTACTGTGACTGGAGTATTAATAGTGTCTTTCCAGACACAACAAAAGTAATGGGTGAAGAATTAACTTGCAAACCTCTGGCTAGTAGACAGTCACTCAAAGCATTTATATTGATTTGAATGATCCAGATATTGATCCAGAAAAAATAGCTGGATTGAGTATTGGTTCCATTAAGGGATAGAGCAATCCTGCTTTTTCAGTTCCAATACCGATTCCGATACTATTGCTTGAAGTATGTGCAGATACCCGATATTTACCGATGGCAGTGCAGAGACTGAAAACAGCATTTATTTTCTTTAAACAAAAATAAAATTAGACAAAACATTGTGTTTTGTAACTATTATTTACCTCTCAAGTAACTACAGAATACCTTACACTATGACAATTTTTGGGCCAACTACGACCAGTAAATTTGGTCTTATAAAAGTCTTATTACATCAGTTTATAGGCCCAACCAGGATATTGGCTGAATCGTTGTGTGGAAGTATAATATCCAATTAAATTTTTCAGTATCTGTGCCAAGTATCATATAGTAGCAGTATCAGATCGGCGCATCCTTAGTTTCATTATAATGGTTCAGCTGATATCTGAGTTGGGCCTTTATTTAGATGCCATGATAAATAATATATATTGGCCTTACATTGTTTGCCTCTCATAATTGTTCATATAAACCTGTTCCGTATTCACAGGCATGATAAATAACAGTTACAGTACATAAACCCAACTGGACTCATTTAGTAAAAGGTGAATGCCATTTTCATCCCCTGATTAACACTGGGCATCAGCACAGAAGCTAGATTGCTGCATTCTGATAAATTATAGCGCGTTTTGTAATTTTACCAAGCTTTGTACAAAACCACGGGCCATATTTTATCCTGCAAATCCCGCCTTGTATTTTCTCGCTGGTCTTGGGCAGGGTTAGAAGCTTGAGTTTTGCATGTTTGTGTGCAGAGGATGAGCTGGACAGTCTCTGGAGAGCACCGGTATAAAAGGTCAGCTCCTGTGTGTCAAGAGCCAAGTACACCTCAGAGACCCCCGTGCACCGAAAGCTTAAATGAGGAGACCAAATTACACAAATAAATAACCACGCTATCAAGTCCATAACGCAGGCTAATGAGGCTATATGTAAACACAATGCAATTACAGGGTGTTAAATTAGTGATTATAATGACTGGGAAAGGCGTGATTGGTTCTTATATAAAGTAGCAGAGTGCCCTGTGCAATTCTATACAATAATGAGAATATAAAAATGCGTAAAGATGCGTTATGAAAAAAACTGAGTGAGTGTCAATCATTTAAAGGTCCTATATTACACAAAATTGACTCTTGTGAGTTTTAAGGCATGTTAGAATGTTGTTACCGCATCAAAAACAGACCTGGAGTTGGGTTTTGTTTTTGCATTCAGTGTTTTCTGTTTTAGAGAAGAACTTGGCCACAATATGCAGGGTATCTGTGTTAAACATGTGATTTTCTGTGCTAACAAAAACACAGTAACATAATAATAAGATAGTCTTGAGTGATTTGTTTCTCCTCAGAATAACTGCTGGAAAACTGCTGCAGAAGTTTGTGGGTCGGGTTTTAGAAAAGTGTCCAAAAGTACCACAAAACATGACCGAAAATCTCTTGTGTATTTTGTACTTTTGTACTTTTGGATAGAACTTACTCTCTACCTCCTATAACTGACAACATATTTTTCAAATTTTCTTCACAAATTGCTTCTTGGTTGGTGTAAAATAATGATTTATATTTACAACAGGCGTTATCCCACCAAATCAAAATCTAAAGACCAAAGTCAAAACCTGAGGATCATCAGAACCTGTCACACGCACTTTACATGTGTAAATATTAAGGCCACATTGTGTCACTTTTTAGCAAAAACTAGAACTTTCACTAGAAGAAACACGCGTCCTGTGAGCGGGCTTGCATCTCCGCAAACCTGACTCTTATTCGGCCTGGAGTAGGGCCTCTTTCTGTTCGTCTCCATGGAAACGTTGTTCCTTTAGCCATAATATTCAGCAGTATGGCGGTACCTATGTCCATGTACAGTGTTATCAGGTATAGTTTTAACCTTCCACCTTCAGAAAGTTACACGGTGTTGCTTTAACGTATTCATTATATGCCTTGCACTACACCTCTGATCACTTCTTCCTGTTTTCCCAGTCCATTAACCTCACTGAATAAGTAATTACTCTGTTAATGAGTCAAATACATAATTACTTTTCAGTGAGCAGTGTGCCCTTTGAACCTGGGATTGACCGAAGAGGACAGAGCAGTGAGGTGAGGTATGGCACTGAATATGGACACCAACCATATCATTATAATTAACACATTAGGTTAACTGACCAAAAAAAAAAAAAAAAAAAAAAAAAGCATTGTGGAAAAATTAGGATGGTCGTTATCACAAGCTAGAACTAATTGGAAGCTATTTAATTACAGAAAGAATTACACACACCATTACACTGTTTGGAGCAAGACAATGAAGCAAAGCACAGATTGGATTGTTAAAGAAATGGGTCAGTGATTTTAAAACAATTTCATCAAACAAACTATAGGGTTTTACCAGAGCCAGATGTGTAATTATAGGAGACATATTCTGCAAAATAAACAGTGTTCTCTCATCAGTGGCTTACTTAAAGGTGCATTGTGTAACCTTTCTGGTGGAGAATCTGTCTGGAATGTTCCACAATATGACATTAAGCAGCTCTAGTTTACATTTATTCAATTACAGGTGGTTTTATGGCTCAAAAATACACTGAAAAACAGGCATTCTGACTGTGAGCGGGGTTGCCTCTCCACAGATCCAACCTGTAACTTGGCCTGGTTCGGTCTCCATGAACATAGAAAGGTTTAATACCAAACTGTGAAACATTCCAGGCAAAGCAATAACATCTCCATGGGAAAAGCATTTGACGGACCCTCCACCAGAAAAGTTACACAATGCGCCTTTAAAGTTATATTTTGTTTCATGCATGTTTCTGTATTGTTTTTTGAGGCTTGAGTGCTCAGAAAATTCACCTACCCCCTATCCCCGCCCACATACTTTGTTGAAATTATTGGAAAATGAAAACCCCGAGTCAGAATTTCATGTATCCAAAAATAAAAACAGACAAATCAAAATCCACTGCTTGCTACAGAGGAAAGAAAGAAGTGGAAGAGTTATGCAGTTTTAAACAAGAATATTATGAAGCCATTTTAGATTCATGTCAAAGTTTATAATTAACAAAAAGTAAAATCATGGGATAATTATGTTTTAAAATAGTTTTAATTAGGCATTATATTGTAGTATTGAGTACCTAAAAAAAAAGCAAAATATGACTTATCCAACTCCTTGGAGACAAACACATGACAAGTGCATGACAGGTTAAACTAGTTATTTTCTTTCTTTTTCTTTTTTTTTTACATTTGTTTTTCATGTCCTGGTTGGACACGGGCAGCAGATATGACATAGGCAATTCCATAACTGTTACTTAGGAAACATAACGGCGATAATATCAACCACACGGAGTCGCTCACAATAAGAATGTATATTTTTCTGTATAAATGCAACACTAAATAAGTTTAATGCTATACTGGGTTGTGTTGTAACCAGTACTTCACATATTTGACCCTTTTCACCCCTGTTACTTTTGGCTCACAGGAAGTCAACAAAACTCCATTCACGACCATATATGTAACATACTCTGGTTATTTTTTCCTCTCAGCATACATAAATACCGAACTGTGAGCACTTGGATGCTTGCATTTATCCACGCATGTACCGCTGTAACTCCTGCTTTGTAACTCCCTTCATCTGATCAGATAAAGCACTTCTTTTACGACTCTACCTGGTCTGACGTCTCATTAACTTTTCCACCACGTATTTCAACTGTGTAACATTACTGACAAAGCAATAACATCTTATGGAAACAAGCAGGTGGCGGACCCGCCAAGATACAGAGAGTCAGGTTACACATAATAATATTTAAGATTTTACAAAAGTACCCCTAACTTTTTCTATTCTTTTTTTTTTACATTTGGTATAGTTAATCATGTTACTTCCTGGTTGGACATAGGCAGCAGATATGACATAGGCAATTCTTTAACTGTTACCTAGCAACCACAATATTATCGGCGGTAGTATCGAAATCAGTCAATAATATGGGTACAACATGGAAATATGTACATCCATCCATATTCTTCCGCTTATCCGGGGCCAGGTCGCGGGGGCAGCAGTCTAAACAGGGACTCCGAGACTTCCTCCACCCCGGACACTTCCTCCAGCTCCTCCAGGGGGACCCCAAGGGCGTTCTCAGGCCAGCCGAGAGACATAGTCCCTCCAGCGTGTCCTGGGTCTTCCCCAGGGCCTCCTCCCGGTGGGACATGCCCGGAACACCTCCCAATGGAGGCGACCAGGATGGAAATATGTCATCAATATTTCTTTTTCTTGACTTCTTGTATTTGGTGTAGTCTCTAGTTCTAGTTTCAGCTGCCCAGACTCGTGATAAAAACTGTAAAGAATCAATGAAGTTAAGATATTGGCTGTATCATGTTTACACATCTTTTTAAAGTACTATACCACCAAACTAAGTAATAATTAAACTATTAAAAAAGTGATAATTAAAACATGAAAATATGTATGCACTTTAAAGGTGCATTGTGTAACATTTCTGGCGGTGGGTCCGTCAAATACTTTTCTCAGTGGAGATGTTATTGCTTTGTCTGAAATATTTTACAGAATGGCCTTAAACCTTTCTATCCTCACAGTCAGAATGTCTGTTTTTCTAGGTATTTTTGAGCTATAAAACCACCTGTAATTGAATACGTGTAAAGTAGGGCTGTTTAATGTCATACTGTGGAACATTCCAGACGGAGCAATGTCATATCCATAGAAACATAGAAACCCCAAACCAAAAATTGCACTTTAAAGAGTAAACAAGGACTAAGAAGTTAACAACCAGAAGTTAACTAAGGTTTTAATACATTCAAAAAGAAAAGAATGGTCACAGTGCAGTCTGTTTCACAATGCTGTGGTCCACTCTCTCTCTGTGTCAGATATAAAAGTCAGTCTTGTCTTTGTCTCGAGGTGTGTCCCCTGATCCCTCCTTCACCCTCTTATCTCGTCCCTGTCCATCCTGCGTCCCCCTCCCCTCTGCACACGTCAATCAAACACTGTGGCCATGTTCAATGCAAAATGTCACAGAAAAAAACAAGGTTAAATAGTAAAAAAAAAAAGTGGAAAAATATATGAATGTGATATTTCAGACAAAATTTGCGAAAAGATTTGGGATTTATGTTCTGATAATAGAATTGTGTTCAAAGTTTACTGAGAACTGACAAACTAATACACAATCACATGTTTTTGGTTGTTGTTTTGTTTTGTTTTGTGTGACCGCACTACATTGTGTTGCTTATTTAGGTGGAAGGAAATTTGTTTATGCAATACACTTGACATATTCACTGTTTTGATGATTCAAATAGATGTAGGCCTCATGGTTTAGCAAATAAATATTGTTGCTAAAAAGTATTTGTAAAACAGCAGAGTATCATGTGCAGTATGCGCAGTAATTATTTTGCCATATCGTGACAATATCGTATCATGAGAGACGCCGTGATTCCCAGCTCTAGTTTGTGCAGATCTAAACTATAGGGTTATAATTTTTTATGCAGAATAAAACCAGATATTTTGTTGTTTGTGGAGGAAATTATAGTACTTCAAAAATTGCAGCCTTCGCGACTAGCTAATTGCATCCATTAGGACTGTGATTTTAATTAGATTGCAATTAATCTTGTGGGTGGCAGTAGCACAGTTGGTAGGGCGTTTGTTGTCGGTCTGCGTTTCAAATCCTGCTCTCGACATAAAAAAAAACATCTTTAGTTGAGTGGTCTGATCTACTGATCCACAGGTTGGCGGTGCGATTCCAGCTCCTACAGATGAATGCTGTTGTTGTGTGGCAAGAAACTTAACCCATCTCGCCGCCAGTGTCTGCGTACACTGGTGTATAAATGTGTGTGTGGGTGAGTGGCTTGAAGGTGGAAAAACGCGGCATAAAAATGTGACCTATTACCATTTACTATAATCTTGCGGTCAAAATAGAAACAGATTTAAAGCTGTTGCTGGGTTTCAGATGACATCAATCCTTTTTTATACAAATGGGGAGCAGGTAAAATGGATATTGTTAAAATGCAGATTTGTCTTGTAATACAGGAAGTTCTTGTGTCTAATAAAGAGAAATCTGGATCTTGCCCCCCCATCTGGGAGTATGACATTCTAGAATCTGAAAACCACCAATAGGAATGAACAATATATCAGGGCTGTATTGATATTGGTCAATAATATATGGAAATATGTTGTCATTATTTGTTCCTCTTGACTTCTTTGTATTTGGTGTAGTGACCAGAACTGTAAATATAGGAGCAATGAAGTTAAGATTTTAAGTACAACCAGTGATAGTATATCTCAGGAGGTCTGCTTATGATAAAAAATAAACCCGAAATTTGATATAACTATGGTATGATTACAAGATTAACTGTCAGCAAAACAACATCTGCTTCTTTGTGAGAATGTTTGAGTACACCTCTGTAAATGCTTGACCAATTACAAGTTATACAAATGGGCAGTTTTATTTTCTGTTATACATGTTAAAGTATGAGCAAAATGCAGTGCGGCATAGATAGGACAAGAAAAAAAGACTGAAAAAAACTTGTTAATATAATCATTTGGGGGTGTAATTTATGTACCAAAACAAACTTTATTCATCCACAAGGAAAATGACACAGGGATAGAGGCTTTTTTGACAAACAGAAATAATCAGACTCAAGAATACGTGTCTTCTCTTTCAAAATGTCTAATGAAAATACTGTGTCCTATCAGCATTATTAAAACAGGAATACTGGTGCCTACATCTGAGCGCGGAACATCACGCTGGTTATGTTCACATCCACACTAAAACCACTAAAACCACTGACCTGATCTGATTTCTGGAGTTATGTGCAGGTTTGGACAGGGAACATTATGCAAAAATTGACAAACTAATATGGTAAAGACAGAAGTGAAAGTGGAAAAGATTAAAATTCAACAGTTACTCTAAAAGTCTGTTGATTAAAGCCTGTACCTGATTTTTTCCCCATGTATTTGAGCAAAATGTGTCTTGCGCATCTAGTGTTTGTTTCCAAGTGTGTGTTAGCATGCTAGTTGTTGCTGCCTTTACACAGATATATTGCAGCTCTTGAGGTAAAAGTAAGTCACCTGTCTAGATCTAGTGTTTATTGTCCAAAAATCAGGAAGTGTGTGTTAGCATGCTAGTTGTTGCTGACTGTACCGTGATGGAAAACTCCGTTATAGCCTCAGGAAGTTGTCAAAAGCACTTACAAACTCATCACAGTGACTAATTAGGATGCTCTGAATGCATAAGGTAAGTGAGGAATAATTTTCGAACCACTGCAAATCACCTAAAATGAACTAGTTCTGTTTTGTTTGTTTTTTTACATTTTTAAGACAGTAAAAATCAAGTGCAATGCTTTTAACAGACAGACGTCACCAGGTATTTTTGATGATCATAACCCAAAATCAGATCTAATTATTGGTTTTCTAGTTTTTTCTAGTTATCCAATTTTAACTAGCCATTTAAATGTACCCACTAAATCTAAAATATCAAATTTCCCTTGCAAATTCTCCCATTACGATTCAACCTTCTTAAACATCACAATATGATGTTAAACTCTGTTCGAAACAACCTTTAGGAACGGCTCACACTTCACTGGCTCAAGCTTACACGTGGCCATTAAGTATTTTAAGCATCCCTAATGTCCACACTTATAGCATCATTAGCCAAAGATGGACCAATGACCTGCTCCTTCGCCAGAATCCTGCCTCCCCCTCTCCTCCTCTAATTGGGCCTCCCTGGTGTTTTGAGAGCCGTAGGAGCCGTCCAGTTTTAGCAGAAGGGAGCTAAAAATACACACTTAAAGGGATGCTTCGATAGAGTCTTTTACATAGAAAGTGCATTTGTCCTCAGTCAAGTGGAGACGTCCTTGACAGAGATGCACTCCGACTGTCCTTCAGCACTGTGGAGCCTACAGCAGTGAGAAGAACACAGCCATGAGGAGGGGACAGGGAGAGGGGAACTAAACTTGAGCATCTGAGCACTTTCATTTCAAGTACTCGCCTGAATATGTTTTACTTTTTTAATTTACTTGTCACATTAGATTTTGGTACGTAAATGTGTACTTGTAGATAATAATGACGGTAATGATACTTAAAGGTCCTATATTACGCAAAATTGACTCTTGTGAGCTTTAAGTCATGTTAGAATGTTAAATACAGACAGAGTAGTTTTCAAGTTAACAGCTACTTTTTACCTTGAGTTCAGTAGAAATGGGCAATTCCAATTAATTGAGATGAGGAAATGGAATTATAACAGAGATCAGAAATAATATGGGCCCTTTAGGTCTTAAGTCGCTTTATAATTTCACACATTATTCATTCACTCCAAACTCTGGGGTCGACTAATTGAAGTAAGGCTGCCAATCTGCACCATCTGCCCCTCCGACCACCGCCAACACGCACACACGCCACATTCATACTAGGCAATGTGGGGGACGTGTCTTGCCTAAGGACACAACAACAGTTTTGCTACTGGTGCCCCAACTGTGGCACCTGGTATTGCCGGTGGAGATCAGGTTAGTACATAAGACTGTATATAGAAATAGTTAACCTGCAAATAGGAAGTGAGCATGGGAGCGCTTCCGACTCCATCAACTCTGACTCCAACTCACTCTATTGAAAAATATATTGAAAAAAGGCTCATATTTTTGGTCTTAAATCTTTTTTTTTTAACAAGCTCTACATGATCCTGGTGTTTTTATTGCGTTATTTTGTCTAGAAACCAAGATATGAACATTAATAACAGATGATAACAGAAATAATAATGAGCTGCCCCCTTTCGCCCAGGTCACTCCTTCTAGCATTAGCAACAGATGGATGGAAAGGGTTATATGGGCTAGTGGCACAAAATCCAGACTTTACCATCTAAAATCTCCACTTGTAATAGGTTTAAAGAGTTGCAGTACAATATTTTGCCATTAGTATCATAATTTCCGGACTATAAGCCGCTACTTTTTTCTCACACTTTGAACCCTGCGCCTTACACAACGATGCGGCTAATATATATGGACGGATTATTCCTTTTGGCAACACAGCGGATGCGCGCGCAGCCTGAGTGCAGAAAGCGCCGCTGTCTGTGCGGTTAACATGAAGTTGCAGCGTTGGCTAGCGACGTTGTCAGCACTAAAACAGTTTATCGCCGTGTGATAAAATAAGTTATGATGCAAAATGAACATTAGTGAGTGGGATACATCTTGATGACCCATATGTGTTAAATGCAGGTGAAGCGTAAATGACGAGAAGAAACGTCTCAAACTTCGGTAGCCGGACAGCCACTTATACCTGATCGATACACCTAGCCCCGCCCCCGGGAGAGACTGAAATCTGCAGAAATCCAACGAGACACTGACATGATCCCAGACAGGACAGAGGCTCTTTCTGCAGGAGACATGCGCAGTAAAGCGTCAAGTGATGGGGGTGCAGGAGCGAGACGGACAGGTGGAAGAGATGATGCGCCGAGGAAGATGCTAGTTTGTTGTTTTGAACAGTTATTTTGCGCTTCATGCACACACCCTCCTCATGACAAACACACAAAGAAATGCATATGATGCAGCTTTTAAGTTAAAGGCAATTGATCTGGTTGTCAAAGAAGGAAATAGAGCTGCTGCACGTGAGCGCGGCATCAATGAGTCGACGGTGAAACGTTGGCGACGGCAGCGTGACGAACTGACTCGATGCAAAAAGATGACAAAAGCTTTCAGAGACAATAAAAGCAGATGGCCCAAACTTGGAAATGTTCTTGAAGACGTGGACGCCTGCGATTTATAGACAGGTGTGGCTTTTAAAATTTAGTTGACGCAGCTTATATTCATAGTCCAGAAATTATGGTATATATTTCTACACATATCTATGATAAGTACAATGTGGGAACTCACCAAATTGTATAAAACTCATGTGGGTACAGGATGTTTATGGGAATAAGCTCATATTCAGACAGTTTAGGAAGAGGTCTGTGCCAGTGTCAGTAAAACCACATGTCAGCAGGCGACAGAAAATATATCCTTTTCGGTTCAACATTCATGAAAAAAACAGACTTTTTCATCTGTTGTAATATTTACTGAAGCAAAGTGTCATAAAATGCTGAACGCCTGCACTCCTCAAAATTAAGCTATGGTTTGTTTGGAAAGAATCTGGGATATTTGAGACACAGCGTTCTGACCACACATAATCTGTGACTCAGAAGGAAAACACCACAGCAAAATGTCACTTCTAATTACAAAGCTCCACTCAGGCAACCAAATACACCAATACAGGCTGTACCTTTTGGAGATTAATTACTACTAAACTTAACATAATTAAGAGGCCACTTTTAACACTGTACTTAAAGGTGCATTGTGTAAAAGGTAAAATGGACAGTCAGGTTACAATGCACATAGCCTGTCCTTGGGTTGGGCTATGAATAGACAGCTAGAACTTGGATACTGCATTTCCATCTCCTGGAGAAGGGACTGGCGAGACTAGACATTCTTTTGAACAACTATCAATATTACGCACAATCTGACCTTTCCTGGACAGTTATATCAGTTATACAGAATAACCTTGAGCTTTATCAAAACTCTAACAATAAAAACCCTAACCCGCCAATAAACCATGTAGCTAACATAAATTAATATATTGTTTTCAGCTTTTAACAAATGTAGTTTTTGGTCCACTCTATCACGCTGGGGGTGTTCTGCATGTGTGCCTAACGTCAAATAGGTACTATGGTGACTCAATGCACCCATTAGCAAATACTGCCTTAAAACTTTTTTTAAAAAATGCAAGAAATGATTTAAATAACACACTTTCAGGAGCTCTAAAATTAACTGAAAAACTGTTGCTTTCACTAGCTAGTGTGTGACTGCAATTTCATGTGTGAGAGACTTGTTGAACAGCATAAATCATCTCATCTGTTGTAGTTCCAGTCAACTCTTTCTGCTCAGATTGGTTATTCCCATCCAACTTCCTTCTAGGTTTTAAACATGAACCACCAACCTCCGGAACCTCTCCATATCCATCAGTGTAAGATTCCTGTTTAGAAGGATTAACATTGTGTATTTTTTGCATTGAAATATTACTCCATTAGACACAAACAGCAGAGAGCCAGTCCTTGTTGTATCTGTGTTGGTTTGATCACACTGGTGAAGGCCTTGTAGACACTTGGATCAATAGAAGAGGCTGTGCTCTGCTGTGAGGAGCGGAGCGTAACGGCACATGACATGACAGCTCTGGCTGCTCTGACGCCTGGACCAGTCAGATATTAGCATTTACAGCACTACAGCAGTGTTTACATGTGCATGGATGTAGTACAAAGTGGATATATGCTACCAGGATAAAAGGCTGTATATTATTGCATCATGTGTATTTTTTAGGAATGCACCGGTATGAATACTGGTATTGAATATCGGCGCCGACCCAGGAAAATTTGCTGGATCGGGTAATGGCTCCATGATTTTGGTTCAGCCGATATCCTGGTTGGGCCTTTAATTAGTTGTGATGAAGTGAAGTAGACCTAGGATAATCTTTGAACTTTACTTCATGCAAAGCTGTTCAGTTGTTACAGTATAAATTAGATCAAATTTGTAATAAGTTAACTATGTTTATAGTATCGATATTGGAACTGAAAAAGCTAGACTGGAGCATCCCTGTTTTTTTTTATATATAATTTCAACCTCTTGCCAGTAGTACTTGCTGTACCATATTTAAATACTTATACAAAGAAAATACCTCCAGAAGTCGCCATTAAATTTGCTTTCCAGGAGAGCCAGTTCCTCCTACTTTGTTTGAATACAGGAGTCTGATACTAGACCACAGAGTTCATCTGGCAAAATTATGAACATCGGACATCTTGGAGACAGGACAGGGTTCCAGACAACTCAGGGGCATAAACTTCCTGTTATAGATGACATTTTTGAGGACTTTTCACAATACGTCTTTGTAAATTACAGTATTGCGTAGTCTTGTTTTGTCTGGCAAGAAATTTGTCCCAGAAGCAGAGCAGGCAAAGCAAAACCTGCATAGTGAACTTTTTCTTAATACTGGTATAAAGGTATGTTTTTTGGTACCACAAGTGAATGCAACTTCAGAACTGAAATTATAAAAACAAGTCAGGTGAAGGCAGTACAGCTTCATGATAAATTCTAATTTCCAGGCGTACACCAGAGGGGAACACACATTTTGAGCCCTTTAGAGGCAGGTGGACTAAATAGGATTACTGCAGCGTGCATGAATAAATAAAATAACTGCAGGTATGTTTTTGAATAGAATTAATTATAGTCTTTATGGTGAAATTAGTCAAGAATCCACACAATGTTTTCTGTTTTCCCATTGCTCCTGAAAGCACCACCCACAGACCCATCTCTCATTGGCCCAATCTGAATATGTATGAATGTTGTTCGCTCACATTCCATTAAAGGGGAGATTGGCTGGAGAGTGTGAGCGGCTCCTGGTTCATTCACCCAGCTCACGTATTGTGTTGTATTGTGTTGTATTGTATTGTATTTGCGTGTGTGGAGAAAGCACAGTCCACTCTATAGCAGTGGGTTTTATGCCTTGCCACACTTGTAGCTGAGAAATTGAGCGTCTAAAAACAATGGCGAGTGGAAGCGAGCAAGTCCGAGGAATTCATATACCTGAAAGATGAATGCTTTTGTCAAAGTTACAGATGAACTGAGGGTTAGTACAAAATACTAGTAAAAATACTGTTAAAGAGACAATATTTGCTGCTACATTCTATTAAAAATCCACTATGTAACTTTACTCATATGGGGTATAAGGCCTGCTTGTCATGGTGAGCCAATAACTTTACCTGAAATGTTCCATAGTACTGCATTAAACATATTTTTTGGTCATTCAATTAATACCTTGCAGTGAATGGGATCGCTTCTCCATTGATGTGACCTGTAACTTGTTTTGGTGGCCTCTGTCTCCATTTAGATAAGTTTAAAGTTGCACTATGTAACTTTTCTGGTAGAGGGTACATCACCTGCTTGTCACCAAGGAGATGTGATAGCTTTACCTGTAAAATTCCACAGTAAAGCATTAAACTGTTGAATTTATTGAGTTAGAGTGTTTTTGCTAGTTTACTAAAATACCTTGAAAACTCTGTATTCTTACTGTGAGCTGGGTTGCCTCTCCACAGACCTGACCTGGTGGTGTCAACTGCTTGTCCCCATGGAAATAGATTTTTTTAATGCCATACTGTGGAATATTTCAGACAAGTCAACAACATCTCCATTTATTCTTTTTTTGTTCATCAGGGATTGCAACAGAGAACAAGTTGGCTTTCAACTTATTATTTTAGCCATGATTTTGAGGACTTTTTACATTCCTAATCTCTATGACAACCGTCCTAATTTCTAGTCATCCCAAAACCCATGGATAGCCTCAAATACTTTCCTTAAACTTTTCCTATCCTGTGTATATTTACCTCAAATATTGACTACACACTGACAGATCACAAAGAAAAGAGCTGGAAAAACATACATATATTTTCATATGAGGATTGCGAGATAGGGCAGCCTCTCTTTTCTGTCTTGTGAATGCGCGGTTCCTTGTGACACTGTGTAATCCTGAATCCTTACAGTCACATCTGAATAGCGCGCACTCCATTGAAGGCATGTGTCACAACCAACTCAGATCAGATCACACCTCGCGCATTTCAACTATTTTTGGATTTGTTCGAAAGCAGCCCACCCTCCTCCTCCTCCTCCTCCTCTCCTGTACCGCCGTGAATATAGTTTCTGTGCTTTTCTGTAGGAAGCAAAAGCAAACAGACACAAAGTTTCTTAATATCGTTGTCATTTTTTGTTCTAAATCCCAGAACATTGGCGCATAAGAGACACGAACGTTACTTTTGCACAGTTTGAAATATTTGACTTTTTGTTTTAAGAGTTTTACCAATAGTAGAAGTTAGTGCGGCAAGATTTTGATCTGTTTTGCAATAGGTATAAAAGGTGAATTGTTTGGTCTACAAAATTATTGTCAAGTGGACAATATGACAAAAAAATCAAATCAGAATCAGAATTTTGTTAAAGAGGCACTATGTAAACTTTCTGATAGAGGGTTTGAAACCTTTTCATTATAACCTTTTTGTTTTTTTCAAAATGTTCCACAAAAATGGCATAAAATTTGGCAATCTCCATGGAGACAAGCACGTTCATCAGTGTGATATAATTTTGGAGTAATGTAAGTTATTGTACATCCGCTTATTTTTCCAAACCCATGAAAACAAACGCCAACTGCTTTCCACTTAATACCAATACCATAGTTTCAACAATAACTTCCTCTTTGAAAAACATGTTTTTTCTTGTGGGTCTGCCCTCACTCTGGCCTGGCCTCTTGTAAACCTACTTTAGAACAATGAGAGTGTGTGATGGCTCCTCTCCAGCTCCTCCTCTTTCTGTTTACTCAGATTCAGATCAGAGGAGAGCCCAGAATGCACAGAAATCTCATCATGTCATTTTCAGGAAGAGGAGACAAGGAGGGACAAGTGCAGTGTGAAAACAGAAGAGATGTACTGAACAGATAATATTATTTTTTAGAGAGAGTGACTATTTAAAATGACTCAAACTCACAGGGCAGTTAACTTTTGTGTGATATTTGAGGTTAAGGTTACATGAAGATTAAAGAGGACATATTGTCCTTGTGTCTGCTATATAGTTATAATCTTTGACGCAGTGGATCATTACATTATAATTTGGACTTTTTAAATCACAATATTCATCTAAAACAACTTAATAAAAGAAACAAGTCCACGTTACAAAACTGTGATGCCCAAAGGGAGCTGGCATCGCCGCAAATGTCATCACAACAAAGAGCTGTGAAGTTGTGGGCTCTTCTTATGGATAGTTGCATTTTTGTTTTCATTTTGTGTCAAAATGTCTATGCAACGATGCTGAATCCTACGCGTACATAACAGTGGGTGAATGGCGGTGGCCGTGAAAACAGTTGATCGGCAAATATGGCGTCTTGCAAGTAAGCTATTAAAGACTGCTCAAACATGCACAAATCACTCCAAATCCAACTATAACATCACTGTACTTCATTAATCCCCTGTGAGGGAAATTCTTTCTCTGCATCCTTCAAACAGCTGGGGCAAACTGTCAGAAGCAGAAAAAGTGGGTGCTACAGTACCACGCCCAGGGACCCATCTCCAAATGTTGAGTTAGTCTCAGTCAGGACTATCTTAGCTGAAGGATTTGACCTCTGGAGCATGTTCTTGGGTTGATGAGGAAAACCAGAGTGCCAGAGGAACTAAGAGAGAAACATTTAAGTCCACACAGACAGGCCACAAGCAGGATCGTGCTGTGAGCCGTAAGAGCTAACCAGCTTTTGACAGTTTTGATGGATCGCCATGTCATTCAGTTTCCTCTCAAATGTGAATGCTCCTGGACCTGTGGTGAGACACTGCGGGTGAACAGGAACACTGAAATTTAGAGATATCAACTTGAAACTTCTCCTCAAGTTTACTCACAGAAATGTTAGGAAAAAATGTTTTTGTCATGTGATGTTTTCATATAAATAAAAAGTCATTTTATGTGCAAAACAGAAACATGAAAACGGGTTTCTTGCTTCTTTTTGTTGACATATTAGATACTAAAACATACAGTATACAGAGAGGATTTTGGATATCTTTTTTAGTACTTGAGTAAACTAGATGTGACTGAAAATTTGTTAAAGAGTTAAAACTTGAATAAATCAGACATCAGACATCAAAAAACCAAAAAGGTACAAGACTGTAAAGTTTAGAGTATGTAGGTGCTACCTTCAGGGCTGGGAGAAACATGCATTTTCAGAAAATAGGCATTTAAGTTACAATGTCCCATACAACTCTATGGAGGCAGGTTAATTAAAATAAATATTAAATCATCTTTTGGTGGACACGTTTCCACATGAAAGAATATGATACCAAACTGACCAAAAAAACAAAACATTGAAAAAAATGGGTTTTGCCTGTCCCCAGAGCTAGTCTCCATGTCCGGATTGACAGGCGGATCGGTGCAGCGTCGGCAGTGATGTGGTCGCCGTATCGGACCGTTGTGGTGAAGAGGGAGCTGAGCCGAAAGGCAAAGCTCTTGATTTACCGTCAATCTACATTCCTACCCTCACCTATGGTCATGAGCTTTGGGTAATGACCGAAAGGACAAGATCGTGGACACAAGTAGCCGAAATGAGTTTCCTCTGCAGAGTGGCTGGGCGCTCCCTTAGAGATAGGATGAGGAGCTCAGTCACACAGGAGGAGCTCGGAGTAGAGCCCCTCCTCCTCCACGTCGAGTCCCTCCTCCTCCACGTCGAGAGGAGCCAGCTGAGGTGGCTCGGGCATCTGTTCCGGATGCCTCCTGGATGCCTCCCTCAGGAGGTGTTTCAGGCATGTCCCACCGGGAGGAGGACCCAGGGAAGACCCGGGACACGCTGGAGGGACTATGTCTCCCGCTGGCCTGAGAACGCCTCGGGGTCCCCCTGGAGGAGCTGGAGGAAGTGTACGGGGTGAAGGAAGTCTGGGAGTCCCTGCTTAGACTGTTGCCCCTGCGACCCGGCCCCAGATAAGCGGAAGAAAATGGATGGATGGTTTTGCCTGTAGTGTCTTGTGAGCTTTTAGCCGTGTTATAATGTTACCTCATCGAAAACTGTAGTTGTGTTTTGTTCCATTCACACATGTTTGAATAATCCTTTATTATTAGTCTGTCTACATCCCCAAAGCTCAAAATGCTCTTTGCACCTTGGCAATTCCAGGGCTGAAATCATCCAAATAATTCTAGTGAAGGTGTAGGAGGTGAGTTAAAAAGCACATTGAAGCACTTCCTGTATTACCAACTCTCAAACATGCAGGATTTCAGTGAATGAAACAAAACCCAACTCCAGGTATATTTGTGATGAGGACAGAACATTATAACGTAGATATGAAAATGGCATAATAGTGGCCCTTTAAAATATGTAAGGTACACTGAATTCTAATTTTCAAAAATAAAATACAAATGTAAAAGTGACCGCAAAACTCTGTACACTAGCCAAAAACTGTAAAAGTAACACAGAATGATGGACATGACGATTTTCCCCTGCACATTATTAACAACCAAACCAAGGTTACGGAAAAACAACCCCTGAGAGCGTGATATAATTGGGATGGACCGCCTTTGATCAGCTGTCATCTGTACATCATGTTTAATGGTAGCACATCTCCCTTGTTTGTTTTTACCATGAGATCTGACCTTATTTCCTGAAATGCCATGGAGCTGGGTGATGCTGGCTGGTCCGTGTAAGACTCAACAGGCCGGGGTAATGAACGCTTTGGGGTCAGAGGGATGTGGAGTGAATTTTGAGGTTCTGAAAAGGCCACAAGTCGTTACAGGGCGAAAAGAGGGAGGTGTCTGGCATTCTAACACTGCAAATTATGCTAATACAGAGAAAAAGAGAGGCAGGGAGGGAAGGAGAGAGGGAGAGTTAGACTAGGACGAAAGTTATAATATGCGTAATAGATCACAAATGAAGTGTTAATGTTATAATTAAAGGTCCAATGTTACGGAAAATTGACTCTTGTGAGAGTTAAGTCATGCTATAATGCTGGTACCTCATCAAAAACATACCTGCAGTTGAGTAGCCGTTCATTTTAGCTGGATTATATCTCCAAAGCTCAGAATGCTCTGTTACACCTTGTGATGTCATGAAGCGGTAGTTTTCCTTTACTTCAGTAGAGATTGGCAGAGATTGGTGTGGATTAAAAAACTTTCTGCACAACCACGTAACATCACAAGGTGGAACAGAGTGTTTTTCGATTGAGAGAAGAGCTCACCCTGAATATGCAGGGTTTGTGTGTTAAACATGTGAATGAAACAAAACACAACTCCAGGTCTGTTTGTGATGAGGAAACAACATTATAAAATAGATCAGAAAATAGCGTCATATGGGCCCTTTAAGCAACATATTTAGATCATCATGTTACCTTTTTATTTTTTTGAAAATGCTATATTTGCCAAAAACAACTTATTAACATGTTTTATAATTTTCACTTTCGTTATTGACACCGAGTCTTTGCTCCCTGTGCTAAGTGGCTCCCCCTTCAGAGCGCAATCACATCACAATTAGCGTGCATCCCGCTAATGAAACTACTGCACATCGCATCCGGTTTGTGAAGTTGTTGTGTACAGTTTTGTAATCACGTCTTTGTATATTAATGGAGAATTGTCGTGTGGAATATGGATGACATAGGCCTGTGGGCGGAGCACTGGACAGAATCAGAAACTGGGAGAGATCGCTATATTCCCGAAACGTGCATCGAAAACCTCTTCAGGCATGTTTTTGATGAAGGGAAAACATTGTAACAAGGTAGAAAGCTAAATAAATTAAATCCATTTTGCATTATACCCCCTCCTTAAGGTGTCATCTGTTTACCTGGAATGTTCCACAGTATGGCATTAAACCTATATCTCCATAGACACAAGCAGATGAAGAGACCCTGTTTACAGTGTTGGTTTTCAAGGTATTTTTGATTGAAATGCAACATGAGCAAGGTGAATGGCACACTATGGAAGATTCCAGGCAAAGCAATAACATCTCCATGGAAACAAGAAGGTGGAGGACCTCTCCAGAGGAACTTTTAGTCCCGTACTCGACAGTGATGTGATTGAGGCACTTTCTCCGGTTCTTTGTTATGGGATCTTAATGATTAGCCAGTTGTGTAGCACCCCGAGGAACCCTGCCTAGACATGCAATTAAAAATGGGTTCAGTCAAAGTTTAGTCCTGCCTCGAGATGGCAAAAGTAGAAAATGCATAATTACATTTTGATGGACAATGTTGGCAAATCATTGACAAGGCAAGGGAGATTCTGTTTTGGTGTGATTCGGTTTTTAAATGGGGTATTACACTTTTATGGGGTATTAACTGCTACCACATTTAAGACATTTAATTTACCATGTTACCTTTTATTGTTTTGAAAATTCTATATTTATCAAAAACAACATGTCAACAAGTTTTGTATGTGACAATTTTGTATCACGTTTTTGTATATTTATGGAGAATGGTCGCAGGGAGAGAGGTGGAGAGGGAGAGAGAGGGATGGAGAGAGAAGGAGAGAGCGGGGGAAGAGGTGGAGAGAAAGAAAGAGGGGGCAGAGAGAAGGAGAGATGAGAAAGAGAGTGAGAGAGAGAGAAAAAAGAAGAAGAAAGAGAGGAGAAAGAGAGTGGAAATAAAAAGAGACGAAGAGAGAGATGGGAGACAAATGGAAGGAGGGAGGGAGAGACGGTGTGTGGAAGAGATGCGAGAGAGAACAAATGAGAGAGAGAGAGCAGAGAGAAAGAGGGGGAAAAAGAGAGATGGGAGGCTTGTGGGCTGAGCATTGCACAGAATCTTACAGCTAACCGTAAGAAGGTGGGAGAGATCGCTAAATTACTCAAACATGCAAGGATGACATCTAAAACCTCTTCAGACATGTTTTTGATGAGGGAACATTATAATATCATAGAAAGCTCCAAAAAGTCAACTTTGCATAATACTCCCTCTTTAAATGAATTCTATTAGGATTATATGGCGAGATTGAGCTAAAAACACCAAGTCCAGCCACAGTGGGTTAGTACAGAGATAAGTTTACTTTAAGCTTTTATTTTATATTTGTATTCGTTGAAACATTAAGATCTTGAGCAATTTGAGGATTAATTCTTTTTAACTATTCAAACTGCACTGGTCAATAAACCTTGATTGCAACAGCCCATACAGTCGAGTTTCACAATTGTGCTTCTTCTCTTAGGAAACAACTGTATTTTTTATGCATAGCTCAAGTATGTCATGTATTTTTTATCATGCAAGACAATAGCCCCCTGGTGCTTATATTGCAACATGTGTTTTTCCATCGCGTCACATAGATAAGGAATTCAGGACTGCGCCGCCTTATCTGCTACTCCCTTCATCTACAATTGTACGTCTCCCATTGTGGAGTCGAGCCTTAGACTTTTACATTGTGGATATTTGACATTACACGGGAGTGAATGGCTGCTCCCTGCGTTCATAGGAAGGACTGCGTGAGCTTTATCCTGCGCCGTGGTCTGAGGAGTCAAGATAAGAGCTCGAGTTATTAGGTCTGGGAGCAAACATACCAGAAAGGAGGAGAGAGAGACAGAGAGGGAGAAGAGATAGAGAGAGAGGGGGCAGAGAGAAGCAGAGACGGAGAGAGAGAGGGGGGAGAGAGGGACAGGGAAGGGTTTGGGGGGTAATGGGGAGAGAAGAAGAGCGTGGGAGAGAAAGAGAAAAGAAAGCAGAAGAGAGAGAGAAGGAGGGAGAGAAGGGAGGAGAGATGGAAATGGTGGAAACAGAAAGCGAGAGAGAAAGAGAATGAGAGAGAAATGGGGAGAGAAGGAGAGAGGAAGGGAGAGAGAGAAGGAGAGATGCAGAGAAAGAGAGAGTAAGAGAGAGATGGGAGAGAGTGAGTGAGAGAGGACAGAGAGAGAGAAGGAGAGAAAGAGAGAGTGAGAGCGAGAAGAAGAGATGCAGAGAAAGAGAGATGGGAGAGAGAGCGAGTGAGATAGGACAGAGAGGGGGAGAGAGAGAGGAGAGAAAGAGAGTGAGAGAGAGAAGGAGAGATGGAGAGAAAGAGAGATGGGAGAGAGAGCGAGTGAGATAGGACAGAGAGGGGAAGAGAGAGAGGAGAGAAAGAGAGAGTGAGAGAGAGAAGGAGAGATGGAGAGAAAGAGCGAGAGAGAGATGGGAGAGAGCAAGGGAGAGAGGACAGAGAGGGGGAGGGAGAGAGAAGGAGAGAAAGAGAGAGTGAGAGAGAGAAGGAGAGAGGAGAGAAAGAGTGAGAGAGAGAAGGAGAGATGGAGAGAAAGAGAGATGGGAGAGAGAGCGAGTGAGATAGGACAGAGAGGGGGAGAGAGAGAGGAGAGAAAGAGAGAGTGAGAGAGAGAAGGAGAGAAAGAGCGAGAGAGAGATGGGAGAGAGCAAGGGAGAGAGGACAGAGAGGGGGAGGGAGAGAGAAGGAGAGAGGAGAGAAAGAGTGAGAGAGAGATGGGAGAGACCGAGTGAGAGAGGACAGAGAGGGGGAGAGAGAGAGAAGGAGAGATGGAAAGAGGAGGAGGAGGGAGTGATAGAGAAAAGAAAGAAGAGAAAGGGAAGGAGCAAATGTGAAGGAGAGATTATATAGTGAAGAGGCAGAGGTTGGAGATGGGGTCAGCAGAGATGCCCTTCCACTGTCCACTCTGGCCCCAAACTCATTTCTCATTCTGCAGGAGGAGAGCTGCATGTGTGGGCTTAGGCTTACTCTGCACTGTATAGAGAATCATATGAGCTTTTCTATATGAGACTCAATATATGCATTAAGCTTTGGTCCACTGGTGTTGCATACAAATACAAAGAAAACCTATATCCATTATTCATATATGTATTATTTATGTTATATGTTACGCAGTGTGCTTATTGATCACTTTGGAGACACTGTGTTGATAAAATGTACTATATAAATAAAGTTCGTAGACGTTATAGGGAAGTGTGACGTCACCCATAGCGATCGGCTCCAGTCAAATGAAGCTCACGAGGCTAGCAGCTTTAGGAGCGAGTTTGGAGAGATAGGAATTAATTTATAGACAAAACAGTGAAATAAAAACACCAGGATCACGTAGAGCGGGGTGTTAAGTCAATGGAGCCTGAAGCAGCAGTTAGCTATGTCCAGTTATGTAAAATTTATGTAAAATTAACATAAACATTATAAATAGATCCACAGTGTTGAAACTTGAAACTTTAATTCTGATCTCACTGCAAATTGGAGACTCAATTATTTATCAAGTATTTATCACTTGAGTTTGTGTCATCTTTTTAATATCTCACAACTCGCAAAACATTTCAACATTTCCTGGGGGTGTGAAGCTAACTGAAAGCTCTGTACTAACACATTCTGACCATAAAGATCTGACTTATTTAGTCACTTTCAAAAATGGACACCTAAACAGGACCATGAATGCTTGAGATGTGATTGAGACCCTTTCTCCGGTTCTGTGTGTACCTATGATATAATTAGCCAGTTGTGTAGCACCCAGAGGAACCCTACCCAGACCATGCAATTAAAAATGAGTTCAGTCAAAGTTTAGTCCTGCCTCGAGTTAGCAAAATAATACAAAAAAGTAATGTCATGATAAAATTTTGATGGACATTGGTGGCAAATCACTGAGAAGGCAAGGGGGAGTTGTTTTGGTGTGGATTAAAGAGAAGGCATTACACTTTTATGGGGAATTAATTGCTAACAAATAATATATTTAGTTTATCGTTCAGAAAATACTTTATTGCTTTAAGTATGGGTGATGTAGGCGTGTGGGCGGAGCGTTGCACAGAATCTTACAGCTCTAACCGTAACGAGGGTTCGAACTATATTGATCACAGGCTCCTGAAAATTAGTTAAATCCATTTTCTATTTTTTTGTGAGTTCACGCTATCTATTTGTGCATTGTGTCACCATGGTAACTGATGAACATTTCACTAATAGAGATACACCCCCGGCGGGCATGTTGTATGTTTTGTAATAACAAACTTTGTAAGTTTTGTATTACACGTTACCTGTGTTTTAGATGATTGGAAAAGAGATAGCACATCTCAAGGGGATTTTCAATCAAATCAAATCAAGTTCAAAGGACTCTCTGTTCTGATAGAAAATAACACAATGCAACTTCTAGACTAAATCATCCAATACTAATGCAAAAACATCTCCATATTTGTCCCTAATACTACTGTTCTTAGAAGATATAAGAACAGGAAAATCTAAATATATAAACAGCTACACTAATTAAAATGACAGGAAATTGAAAACTTTATTTAACAATGATGGATAAAACATATGTCAACTTTAACATAACTTAACAAAGACTTGGAGATTTGATGATTGTTAGAAATAGATGCAAACCAATAAGACCACTGAATGACATCCGCCCCCTCCTTAAAAATGTTCCTCGGAGAAAACGCCTGCTCCAGAAAAACATCTCCGTACAAAGACAGGAAGGAAAGCACCAGATGGGTTCAGCGGAGAGGCACCTGGACTCAAGCTCCACTCATATTTAAACAATAGATCACAAACTAATTACATAACTCGGATTTCCATAGTGGAGGGGAGAGGGGAGAGGTGGTGACTTTTAACATGAGTGGTGAAAACTGCAGGGCTAATGGAGAATCAATTAATCAAGTTTGTTTGTATATGTATATGAAACAATGTGGATTTTTTTACATGACATGTCTTGCAGATCAAATGGTCAAATAGAAAGAGGGTGTGGCAAAAGCTCTCAAAACGATTACGTATCTCTATGTATCTGACCCAAAGTACACTCACAAGACTACATGTTCATGCAAAACAACAATTTATGTAGAAAAAAAAATACTCTGAACCAAAAATCCTCAGATAACTCATAGGTGACAGTAGCTCAATTGGTAGAGTGACAGATGAAGGCTGTCGTTGTGTCCTTGGGCAAGACTCTTAACTCACCTCACCCCCAGTGCCTGCGTACACTGGAGCGTGAATGTGTGTGTGAGAGGGTGAGTGGTTCCTTGATGTAAAGCTCTGAGTGCCTTGAAAGTGGAAAAGCGCCGTACAAAAAATTGACCATTTACTATTAACTTTATCAGTCCTTATTGAAATAAAATGATTAGTCCATTAATACAAATGTTGACACCATTGACCAATTAATCAAATAAACAACATGTAATCATGGTGATGGTAAACTATTTCCACTGTAATGATTTGAAATTATTGATCAATCCTTCAGTTCTGCACAAAGATTGCAGTACCTGACCAGCCAGAACCACACACTTTGACAAAATGTATAGACGAGTGCATCTGGAGCTGTGTCCTGTCTCCCTGATTTCCGAGGGCGTGATTGACCGGCGGATTAACCAATCAGAGAGATGCATGCTCCGTTCACGTCAAAAACAAACATGGCTGCTTACACATAAAAAAACTGAGGAACTGCACAGATTTTTACAGAATCAACAATTGAAGCATAATATTATTACTTATTTCAGATAAAATAAGTTATATATTTTGTATTTTGAATGTTACAAGAATTTTCAAGAAAAGATCTACAGTCTACAAATTATAATGTGTCTGGATCACCTCAAGTTTGGACAGAGGATTTTCACGCCTCTATGGTCCAGTTACAGACCCTTCTGGATTCAATCAGAATGTAGAAGGGACTGGTTGGTCAGGCAAGTGGATGACAACAGCCAAGGAATCGAAAGATCGATGGATAGCGATATCTACTTTGGTCGATCGCGATGATAAGGCATGTGCATTTTAATCGACAGGTCTACAGCCAATCAGCAGTAAGAGCGCATTATGCTGATGAGGATTTATGGTCTTGTTTAGGAAAAAGCAGCCTGAGCCACTGCGCGTCCCTTTGTCTCCTCACGTGTTCACAAGTTTTGACTTAAATCTGCACAATTTGTGTGTGTGGAGCCATCTGACCACTCCCCTGCTCCTCCTCCCTCTTTTTGATCCAGTTCCTCACCTTTTCTCCTCTTTCTCTCCTCTTGTGCTTCTCATCTTTATAATCCAAGTTAGGGAAAGTAAACGACGCACGGACATCGCACGTGCTTCTGTTGCTGCACGTGTTTCTACCGTACTGCTACACTGCAGTGATCCTGACACCCTGCCCTTTATGTCTGCAGTCCACATGTCTATGTTTTTAATAAGATGGAAGAAGATCGAATCGAAAATTGAGACTGATCAATATGGACAACAAAAATCATGATTCTTTTTGTTCCCCATATCGCCCAGCCCTACACGGACCCCTGTTTTCTATACTATTTCTTTATTTCATAGGAACAGTGCATATTAATGAACATCTGTCACTGCAGCGTAAATATGCCTAGAAAAGACACTAAGGCTGCGTCTCAATTCTCCCCCTTAGCCCTCTGTCTTAGCCCTACCCCTCTGTTGTGCGCGTTCACGAGAGACAGAGGGGTGTCCCAATTCTCTTTTCTGTAAGTGCGAGGGCTAAGGGGAAGGGCTGTTCTACCCCTCTGTGCAAAGCGTTTTCAGATGCACACTTTGCACAAAGGGGATAGGCGTGGCTTAACGCAAGTCGGAGCAAGAATAACATGGAAATCGGGAAGTGTTGAGCAATGGGGAAGAAATTGGACAAATGTGAGTATTTGCACTCAAGAACCTCATAAAAAGTTGTATAAAACTGTAGTAACTTTTGAAAAGTTGTAGGTATACTCATGGCGGCAGCATTTACGCTTTCTGACATATACGGCTTATCGTAACATGCCCGGTTAGAACTATACGCTTGTTACGGTAGAATGTGTAAAGTATTACGAACATGCATGGCCTAAAAGAACTATATACGCATATATGTTAGACTAGAATGTGTCAAATATATCGCTGTATTTCACCTCGTAACTCGTCTCTTGCGCTTTTAGAACTATACACATGTTACGGTAGAATGTGTAAAGTATTACGAACATGCATGGCCTAAAATATTATTGTTTCGTTTCGCTTTGTAAATTATCCCCTATTTATATTAAAAATGACATTGATGACGTTATTAATCACATTTGTATTTTGTTTAGAAATTTCTTGTAGGAGGCTGGACTTGTTGGAGTTGTGTCAGCCCAACAAGCTTCAAAAAAGTGGGAGAATTGGAAAATAAAATATAAGGTATATTACATTCTATAATATTTGTAGGTACCAGAACAACTATATATGTTTATGACTATGTATTAATTTTGTTTTCTTTTTTGTGTGTACCAGGCATCCTCTACAACTCCGTCCACCTCTGCAGCATTTTAATTTTGTGTTACAGTTGATTAAAATTTGATTTACATATGTTGTACAGAGTATAGTAATTAAAAAAAAATTAAAAATTAAAAAAACATTTGACTTTTTGCAAAGTTCATTTAAAACAAACTCAAAAGGAGCACAATACTTCAAAACTTTAAAAATAATGTCATATTGTTGCGACTGCAAAGGGGTGTCCCATTTCTAAGGGTTTAAAACACACCCCTTTGCCTTACCCCTCTGTTTAAAGACAGAGGGGTAAGGCTAAGGGGTAGGGCTAAGACAAAGACAGAGGGCTAAGGGGGAGAATTGGGATTGGGCCTAATTTCCATCTGTTGTCCTTTGGCAGGTGACACAGAAGACAATCACACAATCTTACAAAAATATAAGACAGAACAGCAAACAGGCCAGACTTGGTTTTCCTTAAGTTTAAAGGGTCCATATTATTTATTACTTTGGCGATGTAGACAGACTAATAATAAAGGATTAGTCAAATGTGTGAATGAAACAAAACACAACTCCAGGTATGTTTTTGAGGAGGTAACAACATTATAACATGGCTTAAAGCTCACAAGGGTCAATTTTGCGTAATATAATAAGACATTTAAGGTGCAGTTTGAAAGTGAACAGCGGTGGACTTTCTTACTGTCAGAAGAAGTCTATTCCAATAATTAGTGGCTTTGAAAGACAGCACAGGTGGTGGTCAAAACAGTTTACCACCACAGACTATGGCGTGAATGAATTATGCACTGAAATGTACAGCGACTGAAAAACCATTGTATTAAACTATTATTAACGCAGCCAATCCATACCTCCTCTTGCGGTTGTATAGAATGGCTCTGAGAAAGCGTTGCCCTCTTGACATTCTGTCCAGTGCTCTCCACCTGGAGTTGTGTTCAAAGTACTGAAGGCCAGACTAGACCATCACCCTGGAGGTAATTGCTTTGGTTCAAATGCCTGTCTCCACCATCAATCTATCCTTGCTCTTTTCACTCTCTCCTCCTTCTCCTCTTCCTCCTTTGCTCCCTTCACCTTCACCTGTCAGCCATTTTGACATCCTACAAATTGCATTGTTTACCTGATCGACCCAAGCTCCGCCCCGTTTATCCAATACCATAGCGGACATGACCACAAGACTATAATCAATAGCGTATAGCAAAAATTGAACTGAAAAATAGAACAATTTCATTTTAAACAGTTTGCAATGGTCTAAAGTTATTCCACACTTATCTTACATATTCATAGCATCCTAATTATTCACTGTGATGAGTTTATAAATGCTTTTCGCAACTTTCAGAGGCTAGAACGGAGTTTTGTATTACAATAAAGCTAACAACTAGCATGCTAACACTCACCTTCTGATTCTCGGACAAGAATTCGCTTTATATTTATATGCAGACAGTACAAAGCAGACTCATTTTGACCTTATACAATGTATCTGTACTGGTGTAAGACAAATTTTGCACAAATACATGAAGAGAAAACAAATACAGGCCCTTTTGGGATTAAATCAAAGAGTAAAGCTAGCCTCACAGTCGTACTCATTAATTCCACGTTCATATTTGCTGAAAAGGCCAGACAGTGTCGCGTTGCCACCTCTTTTGGTTTAATTTCATTGTGGAAGTGCAGCGGTCAAATCAATATCTCATTAAATGTGATTGTAGCACTCACAAACGCTTTACAAAACCATGTCTTCTTACGCATTTTACATAATTATAGACTTAAGAATATTTCCTCAAGTTATTACTCATATTTTTAGCATCTAACATTAAATCATGTCTATTTTATTTTATTTTATTATTTTTTTTTTTTGGGTAGGCAGCCAAAAAAGGTACACTATAACTTTTGGTGAAGGGTCTGCCACTCACCTATTTGGATGTTATTGCATTTCCTTGAAAGTTTCTCAGTATACTAACTTATTTATCTCCATGGAGAAATTCAGAAGGTGCAACCAGGCCAAGTTACAGGTCACATCTGTGGAGTGGCAACCCCGCTTGCAGTAAGAATGCACAGTTTTTAATAAAAAAAAACCACGTAAATTAAGGATAGATAAATGAAATGTCATACCCAAGGCAAAGCAATAACATCTCCATGGTGACAAACAGGTGACAAACATGCTACTAAAAAGTTACTTAATGCTCCTTTAACTAAATTACATGTAAGATTATAAAAATACTTGCTGAAGCTACTACTCAAGTAAAGATATTTGTAAGAGTAATTGTCTGAAGTTGGAAAGTGTCTTGCCTGAGGACACAACAACAGAACTCGGTCTTAGTGGGAATCGATCGTCTGACCTTCAGGGGATCATTGCTCTAACCACTGAGCCACTGTACACTGGTAGACTGACAAAATATTACTCAAGTAGGAATAAAAGTATGGTCTGAAAACTACTTGAGTAAATGTAACTGTACGACCCATCTGTGAAATAATTCGGAGTCACTCGTTTGTGAAGTTGTATTACAATGCCCTTGTATCTCATTTTACATTGTCCCTGAGTGGCAGTACAAACACAGAGGAGATAGATGCTAAGAGCGTCTGACATCTGCTGTAGTTATAAACAATAGTCTGCTGCTAAGATGGATAGTGCTTATTTATAATGAATGGGCAGACATTTTAAATAAACAGTCACACCGGACTCAATAGAGCATGTCAGTAAACGAGCTACACTCAATATGCGTCTGGGACATGTTTTCAATGGGCGTGTAGTTTCAATGTGAGTTCTGAAAATGTTGAGCCAGGGGTTAATTTGCTCCAATAAAAGACATGGGATGATTAGTCACACACTGTAAATTACAAAATGATTGAGTTCTTTGCAATTAAACTCCTCCATCTCCTCCTACGTAAGCAAAAGATGACCAGAATGCTGCAGTGGAGAAGGTATGACTCTATAGGGTCATTACATCTCAGTATAATGACTATTAATGGACAGCAGTGGTGCAGCGGGGAAAGCGTTCTACCAAAAAACTCGAAGGTAGTTGATTCAAGCATCACTTAAGTACATATTGTAATGCTGTTGTGCTCAGGGGCAAGACACTTTACTTATATTGATCACTACAGTCATAATACATATACATACACACGACAGGAAAAAAAAAAAAAAAAAATCATTGATAGTATACAGTCTAACCTAAACTATGAAGATGCATGTGTAACTTTTCTGGTTTCTCCTGTTTGTTTCCATGGAGATATTATTGTTTTGCCATTAATGTATGTATCTTACATTGATTCAGTTGCAGGTGTTTTCATGGTTAAAAGTACTTAAAACATCCATTCTTAGTTTGAGCGAGGTCACCTCTTCACAGATCTGACTTGTAACTTGGCCTAGTGATGTTACCTGTCTGAAGTTTAGCACCATTCTGGGGAACATGACAATGAATAACATCAACATGGAGTCAAACAATGATGGACGCCTCACTGGAAAAGTTCTACAAACTTCTATTCCACCTTCAAGGCCCTCAAAGAACTTTACACACTCATACAGGTGGGTGGGTTAAGTGTCTTGCCCAAGGACACAACGACAGCTTTCCTCTGGGAATCGCGGCACTAACCTGTAGCTTAGTAGAAGTGACCCGCTAAACTAATGATGTTTATGTCGAGGGTGGGATTCAAAGCGCCATACTTTGGATCAGTGGACGCTCTACGACCTGATCACCACGAATGATTTTCACAGAAGCAGGTGTAATCCATATTCTCCATGGACCACCATCCAATGCACTTCCTCCCATGTCTTGACTTCTTTTCCTTTTCTATTGTTTCCTAAATGGACAAACCCTTTTAACACGTAATCCTACATCCATAAGTAACTGCATTTCAACAGTGGCCTGATCAATGCTGTCCCAAGTCCGCATCCTGGTCAGGAGAATCAATGGTTCCTTTTGTAAAACCACCCAACCTCACTTTAGAGACTCGTGATGGAGAGGAGAAAGGGGAGATGAGGTGAAAAAAGCACCATCAGAGAATAAAATGAGATAATTATGAGGTATGTATCGATTCAGGTTAGAAAACAGGAGGAGGGACACATGAAGCAACGGGGAAAGGATGCTCGAATAAAGGAGAAGTGTTACAGATGTTAAAAGAAAGATTGAACAGGCAAAGAAATTAGAGATGCTTAAAAAGACAGTGTTGTCACGATACTACAATTTAAGGAATAAATTTGATACACAATACAGATTCCGAGACTAAAAGGATAACAAAAAACTCTTTCTTGAGACTTTTCTGTTGTATTACCATGTGGTCTTATATTTGCAGACGTTCAAGTATGTTCCACAGTGGTCAGTGGGCATGTACTAGTCTATGTGCTCTTATCTTAGTTTAATTATAATACTAAAAAAGTATTCAGTTTTGATACTAGTTTTTGCATTGATTAGTATCTGATTTTCAATGCTTGTCACAACCCTAGACAGACATGACAAATACTGACAGAACTGCAGATTTGTTATATTCATATCCACCTTATTTGTATAGAACTTTTTATAACCAGACCAGACAGTTTCCAAAGAGCTTTTCAGAGACAGACTTTGTTGACCTGGTTTAAGACTAACACATCTCTAATAACAGGGCCTATCCACATGAAGCAAAAATTGACACAAAGTTCAGCGTCTTCTCCATCAGCATAAATACAGTTTTCACTATAGCTTCAGAAAGTGGTGCCATTATAAAACCCCAAAGACATGGTTGTTGTCATGAGGCAAGTTTGAGGGAATCCATTTCAAATAATGATAAAGTTCAATATTTGTGCACAAAAAGTCGGAATATTTCTTTCCAAAACAGTAAATCTCCCATAGAGTTTTATATGCCATTACCCTCCATCGGAAATTCTAAATACCTTTAAAAACACCTTTAAAAACATGGATAAGTTTAACGCCATACTTTGGAACGTTGCAGGCAAAGCAACTCATCTCCATGGACACAAGCAGGTAATGGGCTCTCCACCAGGAAAGTTACACAATGCACCTTTAACTACTACTATTAACTAGAGAATTACAATCCAGCCAGTGAGTAAACAGGAATGCTACTTTACCTGATTCCATTGTTTCCTATAGCCAAAGTCCAATAGCACCCAAAATCAAACTCACTTTGAACAGACTCAGAGTGAGTATAGCACTTTATCCCCTCCGTTCCCCTATGTTGCTTTAGCTCAGTATTAGCAGCACAAACCTCCAGTACAGAGAGGCAGATGGGAGCGCCTACCACCAGATTGTGTTTTTGAAGACTTAAATTGAAGCGTCCTGTGAGGATTACCACGTCTTGTCGGAAATTGGCCTAATCCACAACAAATCCACAGGGACATTTGCTTGTATTCATTATAGCTGATGTCCTTTTAACCGCGCAGCAAAAAAGGGAATTGCTAAAGCAGTATAAATGACTTGGATCCAGATTTTTGGAGTGGTTTCATCATTTCTGTAGCAATCTTGAAATTTCTAAATCTTCATTCATTAATTCATTGAAATCAGTCACTTGACATTTTGACTTCAAGTAATTTAAAGGTGCACTGTCCCATGGAGATCTTATATTTTTGCATGGAACGTTCCACAGTATGGCATTAAACATATCAATCTAATGTTTTATATAAGTCCTATATTACGCAAAATTGTGTTTTGTTTCATTTTCGCACGTTTGAGTAATCCTTTATTATTAGTCTTTCTACAGCTCCAAAGCTCAAAATGCTCTGTTCCACCTTGTGATGTCATGAAGTAGTAGTTTTCAAGATAACAATTACCTTTTATCTGAAGTTCAGTAGAGATCGGCAATTCAAGGTCTGAAATCATTCAAATGATTCTAGTGAAGGTGTATGGAGTTTAAAACACAGTGGAGCACTTCCTGTATTACTACATGACATCACAAGGTGGAAAAGAGTGTTTTCTGTTTGAGAGAAGAACTCTAAATATGAACCCCTAAATATGTAGGGTTTATGTGTCATATCAGCTTGTCAAAGCCTGATCCCGTCAGATCTCAGAAGCTCAGCAGGGCCGGGCCTGGTTGGTACTTGGATGGGAGACCTCAGGGAAAATCAGGTGCCACAGGGGGGCGCCAATCGCAAAAACTGTCATTGTGTCCTTAGGCAAGGCACTTCACCCACATTGCCTAGTATGAAAGTGGTGTGTGCGTGAGTGTTGGTGGTCAGAGGGGCTGATGATGCAGATTGGCAGCCACACTTCCGTCAGTCTGTCCCAGGGCGGTTGTGACTACAATAGTAGCTCACCACACCCGAGTGTGGAGTGAATGAATAATGCTCTGTAAAGCATCTTTGAGTGTCCAGAAAAGTGCTAAATAAAACTATTATTATTATTATTATTATTATTATTATTATTATTATTATTATTATTATAAAATGGGGTCATGGCATAATACTTAAATAAATTAAGATGACTATTTGACTGAATTCATAACACTATACTTACTGCAGCTGAGGGCCTTAAGATTCATTGGCTGAGGGCTTAAGACATCAATCCAACAATGTTATTAGCGTAGCCTGATTAGCCCCAGAGCACATTAGCGATGAATGATAAGTAATCCTCTGCACATTCACGGAGATACGACTCAACAGCAGCGCTCATTTGGATCAATATGAACCATTTCCACAATAGACTTGATCAGCTTAACAGACAACTAATTGAAAAGCTTTGACTTAGGAATATGAACTTCATTATCGCAGACTGGATCATTTGATTAAAAACTGTTTTGTTATTTAAAAGGTGCTCTTGTGAGCTTTAAGTCATGTCAGAATGTTGTTACCTCATCAGAAACAGACCTGGAGTTGTGTTTTGTTTCATTCACACATGTTTGAGTCATCCTGCATTATTAGTCAGTCTACATCTGCAAAGTCGTGAAGTGGTAGTTTTCAAGTTAACAGCTACAGTTTACCTTTACTACAGAAGAGGTTGGTAATTCCAGGGCATAAACCATCCAAATGATTCTAGTGAAGGTGTATGGAGCAGAGCACTTAGTGTATTACCACATGACATCACAAGGTGGGAAAGAGTGTTTGCTGTTTGAGAGAAGAACTCAATCTAAAAATTATTATGATATATTATACTAAATATGCAGGATTTGTGTGAAATAAAACACAACTCCAGGTATGTTTGTGATGAGAAAACAACATTATAGATTAAAATTGCGTAAACTGGGCCCTTTAAAGGCGCTGTAACTGATTTTGTGAGAAACTGAACCAGTTCATTTTAGACTTTTTACAGTAGTCCTCACTTACCTTCTGAGCATCCTAAATATTCAATGAGTTTAAAAACACTTTTCACAACATTCAGAGTTATGCTAAGACTGTAAATCTAACAATAACTAGCATGCTAACGCTCACTTCCTGATAATGGGACAATAGCTGCAGACATTACACAGCAGACATACTGTATTTCGACCTCAAGAGCTACTTATACAATACATCTGTACTGGGGAAAGACAAATTTTGCTCAGATACATGGGAAAAAATTGGATACCGGAAAATTATTCTGCCATTTTTATTTCAGTTTTATGAAAATTCGACACATTACCAAAAACCTTTGACATTTAATAACATGCAAAAGTGCTCTTTTTAAAAGCTGAGATAAATGGTTCCATTTTAGTCGACTCCAAAAGAAATAAAAAAATATATTCCCATTCCAATTTTCACATCTCGCTGGATGTGTGGCGCCAAATTACTACAGGCATATTGTTATTATATTAAAAATTGTCAGGCTGTAATCTGCTGTCAGTGGATGTGTCAATATCAAATGTTAGCTACATTATTGAAATGTCACAGCTTCAGAGGATTCCTGTCTGTTGGTTCAGTAATAATGATTATGAAATGATGTAAATTATGGAGGAGGCATTGATCTCACCTAATGATCTCTCCACCACTGCTACAACTGTGCAAATGTTTTTTGTTTTTTTTTTGGTATTTTGTTTTTTTGTGTTTTTTTTTACATAAGCTCAGTAGTAGAAATGTGAATTGAAACTGTCATAGTTTAGGGAAATGTTCATGCAAAAAGTGAAGTAAAGGCGCTGTACCTGATTTTTACTGTCTTAAAAACGTGAAAACTAAAGACGGTTGAAAGTGCACTATGTAACTTCTCGTTTGGGGGTCCGTCTACCTGCTTGTTTCTATGGAAATGTCATTGCTCTTCTTGGAATGTTCCACAGTATGACATTAAATAGCTCTCTCTACCTTACATTTACTCAATTACAGGCATTCTGTCTGTGAGCCAGGTCGTGTCTCCATAGATCTGACCTGTAACGTGGTCTGGTCTGGTGATAGAAGGTTTAATGCCATACTGTGAAACATTCCAAATAAAGCAATAACATCTCCATGGACAAAAATTGGTGGCGGACTCTCCATCAGAATAGTTACACAATGCACCTATAAAATTGACAAAACTAGCATGCTACTTGCCATGTTTGGTGCCAGTGGAAACTGATTTTGTTTAGAAAAATGTTCATGCAAAAAAAAGAGAATCAAAGGCACTCTACCTGATTTTTACCATCTTAAAAACATAACTTAAGGAATAACTTATTCTATGCATTCCGCGCATCCTAGTTATTCCACAAGATGAATTTATAAGCACTTTGAGACCAGATACATGACGGTTAAAACTGACAACAACTAGCATGGTAACGCACACTTCCTGATTATTCATCAAACAAAAAAACAAACACTTTCTAATTCGATGTACATGGCACGCAGCAGACATATTTTGACCTCAAGAACTGCTTATACAATCTATCTGTACTGGAGTAAGACACATTTTGCTCAAATACATGGGGGAAAAACCTATCAAGTTTGAACTTACAAGTGAACCCACAATTGTACAAGCCAGAGTTTTTCATAATTTCATAATTAAATAATTCCCTATACTGTAAAAGTGGGTGAAAACCAAATAGCAAAGCGAAAAGTTCCACATACATGAGACCAACTATTCCTCTTCTACAACAGAACAAAGCCATAGAATAAACCAGAAGAGGGTCAACATCTAAAACTCTCTCTACAGTCTCATGGGCCACAGTGGAGGGGAAAAAAGCACATATTTTCTAGTATAAGCCAAAGCATTATACACTTACAATTATATGATTCACAGCTAATGTATGCATACATATTAAAAGCAGCATTTCTTACCTTGAGTTGCAAAGACAGGTGGAGAGTCACATGGAAAAAAGAAAAGAAAACAACATTATTAAATAGAGTACAAGTAATAGGTTTATGCACAATGAAGGAGACAAAAACGGAACTTGAAATACTATACTATTATAATTAATGTCTTATATTTATATAGTGCTTTTAAAAGATACCACTTTATAATGCATGACTTGTTTTTGATGGGAAGATTACACCACTGTAGCCACATTTACCCTGGAGTAGACTGAAGTAAACAAGACTGTCTGTGCCATTGGACCTTCTCAGACCACTATTCACTTACCACATTCATACTTGGAAAAAAAAACATTGTTGTAGATACAGGAAATTTGTTTTATTGTCACATGATATCACCATATTAAACTGCTTGTTTTTAATTCAGAGGGAGGTGAGAAAGCTGATCCTCTGATTCTGTAATGTGTTTGGTTTGGTTTGGCTTTATTTAAAGGGCTCATATTACACTCATTTACACTCTGATCTATGTTATAATGTTGTTTCCTCATCACAAACATATCTGAAGTTGTGTTTTGTTTCATTCACACATGTTTAACACACAAACTCTGCATATTTAGGCTGAGTTTTTCTTTCAAACAGAAAACACTCTGTTCCACTTTGTGATGCCATGTGGTGATACAGGAAGTGCTCCACTGTGTATCAGACCTGGAGTTGCCAATCTCTGAACTAAAGGTAAAAGGAGCTGTTAACTTGAAAACTACCACTGACATGACATCACAAGGTGGAGCAGAGCATTTTGAGCTTTGGAGATGCAGACAGACTAATAATACAGGATTACTCAAACATGTGTGAATGAAACAAAACATAACTAGAGGGATGTTTTTGATGAGGTAACAACATTCTAAAATACCTTAAAGCTCACAAGAGTCAATTTTGTGTAATATGGGACCTTTAACATGCATTTCCCTTTGGGTATTTCAGTTGAATGCCATGTAGTGTATATATGGGCTGCAATTTTTAAGTTAGTAAAATAGCAGAGTTGTCAAAGTATTTAACATTAAAGGAAGTCTTCATTCAAAGTCCAAATATTACAGAAGATCATGTGACTAAACCCCATTCTTCTAAAAGTCCATGGGTAAGGTCCAATTAGCCCTGTCAGTATAGCAGTTAACAAGTCAAACTAAGTATGATCTTATGTGGACAGTACCCAAAATGGCGCCTGTAAACAAGACGCAGAACCCCATACACGAGGTAGACAACAGGCCAATTTAAAAACAACCCAAGCTTCATTTGCTGTTACTAAGCTGATCCACGTGGGTTACATAGGAGCACCTCTTGTATTAGTCTCCGGCTCGTGTATATGTCTTGTATGCAGCCGGGGCCTAATTGGGTTCAGTCTGCTGCCTCCACTTTAAAGCAACAGGCTGTCAGTGTCACATCCCGCTGCGCCATGGCAACCTTTGTTAGCAACCCTCTGTGCATCTGGCAACATTGGAAACAAATCATGCCCGCATGCTAGGGCTCATTGTGCGCCCCTTGAGTGTATGATGGGTCTTACGGGAGGGAGGGGTGACGGGGGGGCCGAGGTGATGGGGGTGGAGGGGCTAACGTGTGTCGCTAATTACGTGCTAGCTTGTGAACCAGCCAAGCGCTAAATAAGGAGGCATATGTGTCGACGCAGATCGGGAAGCAATCAGCGTGTTTACATGGGGAGCATATTGGGTTTGGACAGTGCTAGCAGGATGAAGAATTATGTTTGAGTTTATGTATAAGTAGGTCAATAAAAAGATTCTAATCGATATTAAAACTAGTATTGAAACTAGATACTCATTTGAGCAAATATCAATACTAAAACGTCACATTCACAGGGCAAAAATGAACCTTTCCTGAACAGCTTTAAAATGATTTTGAGCTGTATCAGAACAAGTATAAGAGCACATAGACTAGTATACTTTAATGTTGAAAATTAAAATTGAGTCAAATCAAATCGAGTTCAAAATCACAAAATTACAAATATAACAATACACTGCACTTATAGCTTATCTATAAGACTAAAAGTTGGCATGGGGTTATCCTGATTAGTAGTACTATTAGTTCATTTTAGTCAAATACTTTTGAGGTACATGGATTCATCTGCAATTCAAATATTTGCTGATATTAACTGACTGCAAATTTTTGTCCTCCTCTGGATAAGTTCTTGTTTAGAACCATTATAGCAATGAATCCAAAATGTTCGTTTTGCCTTCTCTTTTACTTATCGGATCGTTATAGTAATACTTGTAGTCCCAGTTTTAGTTTGGTTTTAGTCCTGTTTGGATCTGTTGGTTCTCCCATATATGTTTTTATAAATTATTTAATTATTGTAAAATTTGGAGTCAATCTAATCCAAATTACTGTGAAATGTGGGACCAGCCTTAATCTGCAAAACTAATTTACCTACGAATAAAGGAACCTAACCTAACCCTTGTGTTTTACTGATATTTTGCAGCGACATTACGCTGGGGTGTTCTACCTGCATCTCTATTGGCAGAATGTTCAGCAAACACTGCCAAGAAAGTTTAAGACTGTCTGAAAAGTAAACAACACATTTTCAGGCATGTGTAATCAATACGAGTGTTCATGTTTCTGTTTAGGAGTTAGATTTTCAACAAAAAGGTGAGAGTGACTAATTGAAAGACTGTCAGCTGATGCTAGCTATCTTGTGACTGTAATTTAATGTGTGAGAAACAGCACAAATCATCATGTTGTCAGATTGTGTTAAAACAAAGCTCAGATTAAAGTCTATCCTGAGTAACACAGCTTCATACAGAGTAGTGCTTACAGTTAGCATCACACACCAAAAGAATGTTGATGCGATCGGCTGCAGAGTATCAATATAATAGCAATTGTTTACAATTTTAGACCTGGTTTAACCCTAGTTAAGCCTTAGTATAGTCCTGTTTTAGTCCTGGTTTGGACCTGGTAGTACAGTGAAGGCAGTGAAGTATTTTCTTCTTTCACTGCACTAAAGCAACAATACTAGAGTTTACATCTAGAAATCATTCAAATACAGCGAGTACATGCTCGTATTCCTATTACTCCCTTATAGGAACACATCTCAGCCTATCATTACTACATGTACACAAGCAAGCCGCAGTACTCTGACATATAAACCCCATTATCCCCTGTGCTGGAGTGAAGGTACTGCATGTGAATGCGGGGGCCAATAAGCAGCACTATAAATGTAAAATGTGTCTGTTGGCTGTACGACGATGGGCTGGCCCCTGCTTGTTAGATAGATCGATTCTCCGTTTGAGCTTCGGCTTTACTGCCTACTTCTCCCCATTGATTGGCTAGACATGCGGCGAAATACATCATCCATTCTTCAGCGAACAGGCCCAGGGGGGAGGGATATGGTGGTGATGGGGCTGTGGGGAACAAAGGTGTTGCTATGGAAAGCACATAAATAAGCCTATGGGGAGATAACAGGAACAGAGAGAGGCCCGCTGGCGTACAAGGCTGTGATCAGAAGCTTTGTACCTGCTCTGGATCCCTGTGCACTGCCGGGCTCATTTGAATTGGCTCTGATTTGGGCTGCATAGGAAGTGGCAGCTAGAGTGGTGTTAAAGGGAAACTTTAAATGTATGGGATACATTTTTACACATGAACAACCTAGTAATCTCTTAACACTAATATTTCAAAGTCAATATTGATACTAAGGTCAAATTACAGCTCAGATCTGTGGAGAGGTCGGCTTTCTTACAACAATAATACATGGTTTTAATGTATTTTTGAGCAATACAAAATTTTTAACTGAATAAATGCAAAATAGGTTGGTTTAATGCCATACTATGGAACATAGTAATAATACAATAATATTTCCTTGTAGACACCTTGTAGGTGGTGGACCCCCTGCAAAAAGGTTATGTAGTGCATCTTTAAGACTTCTTAAGAAAGTAAGTTTAGTTTCTTATTCTATCATGTGTGTGGTCAAGTTCTGATAGATCAAGACCAGTTTAAAACTATTAAGGAAAGGTCTTTTTTTTTTTTTTTTTTTCTAAAGGTGGACTATGTAACTTCTAAGGTGGAGGGTCTGCTACTTAAATACTTTTGTGCATGGAAGGTTCATCAGTAGGGCATTAAACATATCTGTCTTGCGGTTATTCAATTACAGGTGTTTTATAACTCAACATTACCTTGAAAAACATGAATTCTTACCATGTTCAGGCTTGCTTCTCCATAGATCTGATCATTAACTTGTCCATTGTAACAACCAAGTTTATTTCCATATTGTGAAATAATTAAGGCAAAGCAGTAACATCTCCAAGGAGACAAGCATTTGACGAACCTCCACCAGAAAAGTTACATAGTGCACAGTATGAATGAATACCTATTCAAAATGAGTATCTAACTAGTATAGATTAGTATATGGGTATGAATTTTTGTAATAATTCTACAAAATACAATAGGCAATCAGTCCTCTGGTTAGAGATCCATCATAGATATCAATGTATTTCCTATCTAAGCTGCACCTCGGATTTCAAAATCATCGATAAAGGTGTACCACAAGGATCATCTCTTGGTCCTCTGCCGTTTTCAGTTTTCATTAACGACCTGCCTAAATTCTGTCTAATATCTAAAATTCACCTTTATGCTGAGTTTAATAATTTAATGATATCGCCCAAATTCAAAGAACACTACAGTCAGATTTTATTCTGTGGCTCACCAGTAACAAACTTGTACTTAATATGAAGAAATCATATCACCTGTTATTTAATTATAAAATAGTGTTGAAAGCACGTAATTAACTTTATTGACGGAACCCCAATGGTAAAAGTTTAAATATCTTGGCCTTGTTTTAAATTCTCAACTTAATTTCAACTCACAAATAGATTCAGTTATAAAGAAAGTTTCTAACCAGTTGTGGATATTATACTCAAACATTAACTGCTTTACTTTACCTGTCAGAAAAAGAACTGCCTCACAATTACTTTTACCAAGACTCGACTACGCAGACATAATTTATCAGAACACCTCAGCACCTAATCTTCTACTGTTTGATGCAATTTATAATAGTATATGTAGGTTTGTATTAACATGTCCCTATAGAACACACCACTGTCAAATGTATTCATCACTTAACTGGCTCTCTCTTACATCCAGAAGACAGTTACATTTTTTACAATTTGTGTTTAAATATTACTCAAAGTTCCCTCCTTGCTTAAAAGAGTTTCTGAACCAAATAAATGGAACAATTTGCCCTCCTCAATCCGATCAATTACATCGATCTGCCTGTTTAAGGCGGCAGTCTTCAGATACTTACAAACATCCTGTTCCTGTTTTTGATAAAAATACATTTTTGTTTTATGTACTTCTTTCTGATGTACATAGAGTTGCTTTTTCCTTCAATAATTTACAAATATAGGTGTGGGGATGATAAATTCAGAGAGATGTAGTATATCTTAGGATCCTGTAATGTATAGTGTGAATGTTGTCTGTGTGTTGTGTTTGTCTTTTGTTTTGATTCTTTCTTTCTTTTCTGTAAATGCTATTTTTGTTAATGTATTTAGGATTCCCTCGCAAACGAGATGTTACATCTCAAGGGGCTTCCCTTATAAATAAAATAAAATTAAATAATATTCCCTCCATTAGCAAGCTTTTTATACTATAAAGGATTAGCCATCAGTTAGAACTGGCAATCCCCCAAATTACTGAGACATACATGACAATATCGACCACCCTCCATAATACTGAATGGCACAGTGTATATGACGTGTAGCTGTTGTTCTTTAGCTCACAATGCTATCATTGAAAGGAAAGGTCAATGCCTTGCCCAAGGACACAACTACAGTACACAGAAAGCTGGTGATGCAACAATCGATCAACCTTTTGGTCAGTGGGCGTCCAGTTTCATGCAGGAAAGCAAGAGTCAGGCTAAGTGGAAGGTGAGACAGGTGACAAACAGCAAAAGGTATCACTGGACCAGTAAGAATAATATTAGTGGTACTTTTATCTATCTCATGCAGACTATCATCTGCAGACTATCATCTGCATGAGGTGTGATGATGCACTATATGAATATGATGTTAGAGATGGTTCGATATGAATTTTGTCAGATAATACCAATATTCACAAATTAATTTTTCAATTTTTAAAAGGTCCTATATTACGCAAAAGAGACTCTTGTGAACAAACATACCTGGAGCTGTGTTTTGTTTCATTCACACATGTTTAAACAACCCTGTATTATTAGTCTACAACACTAAACACAGTGGAGCCCTTTTTGTATTACCACATGACATTACAAGGTGAGAAGTTTGAGGAAAAAAAGCCTAAATATACAGGATTTTTATGTTAAACGTGTGAATAAAACAAAACACAACTTCAGACATGTTTGTCATGAGGAAACAACATTATAACACAGATCAATTCATTACACAATGTACTTATTTGGGATATACTATAATTAATATTTTTTATGACGACACAATGGCATATAGACACTGGGGAATCTTAGAAAACAAAAGTACATACTAAATATCAGGGAACTTTTCCATATCTGGCCGATACCAACATATGAATAAATCCTCCAATATCACCAATACACGTTTGCACAGATGTTAAAGGTCAGAATAGATTATGATAAACACTGTCTTGCCTTGAAAGATGCTGTAGAGGTGAACCAGCTTGTATTGATTTTAAAATATTCAATAGAGCAGCTAAACAAAGCTCATCATTTGCATATTCAATTAACTAGGTTGTGGTCACCTTGATAAACAGGGGACAGAAACACCACCAGCTCTATTTATTTAGTGTATGCTTCTAATGGATTTAAACCACAGCTGTTTGGCCAACAATCAACGCAATTATAAGACTTGCCTTGAGAAAAGCGAGATCAATTTGGCAATAGAACAAAATTATTCCTACCGCAGATTAGCAAAAAGCAATTTAAGTCATATTTTACAACCCCTACGACAAAGCAAATATAGGTTTAAACACTGTTCGCTTTCACATTTTGACACAATAACAAATAAGCGCGCACACACTCACACACTATATTCACACATAATATGATTGCATTAGCCTACTGATAAGTTAAAATACTTAAAATTAAACTAGGACTGTTTAAAAAGTAGGATTCTGGAAAGTCCACATTGTAAAAAAAAGACTTGAATAGCATTAACATTTGAGAGAAGACGGAAATATGAACTGACAAAATAATACAAGCATCCCAAGAATTCAGAATATGTTTGTAGAGGTCTATATTACAGGTGCAAGACCTTTCAACAAAAATACAGCATATCTTGTTTACAGATGTACGAATCAAGCATTTTCAGTTTCGATACGATAGCTTAAGTATCTGTTGATACCCAATATCAACCGATACCAGTGCAGAGACTGAAAACAACATTTATTTCCTTTAAATACAAACAAACTGATCCAAATGTGTTATGTGACTGTTTTATCTCTCAAGTAACTACAGAACAGCTTTGTAGAAATAAAAGCACAAATATTATGAGACTTTCTGGTCCGACTATGACCAGTAAACAGTCTTATTACATCCATTTATATGTCCAACCAGGATATCGACTGAACCGATATTTTGGAAGGCAATCACCGATCCAGCAATTAATAATTTAATAACTGCAGCCTTTGAGTTGATGATTCCACCAACTCAAATTGCAATTTTGATTTGATTATGATATACTGTGCCCACCTTACAACTAGTTTGCAAACTTATTTTGTATCAATCAAGCACTTAAAAAATCCAATTCAAGCTATAGCTTAAAGGTGCACTATGTAACTTTTTGGTTTAGGGTCCGTCACCTGCTTGTTTCTATGGATATGTAACTGCTCTGGCTAGAATGTTCCACAGTATGACATTAAACAGCTCTACCTTACATTTATTCAATTACAGGTGGTTTTATAGCTCAAAAATACCTAGAAAAACAGGTATTCCGACTGTGAGTGGGGTCTCTTCTCCACAGATCTGACCTGTAACTTGGTCTGGTTAGATAAAAAGGTTTCATATCATGCTGTGAAACATTCCAGACAAAGCAATAACATCTCCATGGAAAAAAGCATTTGACGAACCCTCCACCAGAGAAGTTACACAATGCGCCTTTAACCCAGCAAACAATAGTGAAAATTCCATAGTAGATGTGAACTACTACTTGGCAATTTTGAAAAAGGTCAAGATTTTGCAAGTCTACTGACCAGAGGCTATAAAAGCAAGCTCAAAGTATTACATAACAGTGTAAAAAAACATAAATGTCTCATAATTACATGTAGCTATGGACTTTTCTAAAAAGCATCCTTATTTTTGTATTTATTTCATAAGAATCACTTTTTAGGAAATCGATATCTTGTGCGGTCCTTTCAAAGACTGTAAGGAGTTTGTTCCTTTCAGATGCACAAAGTAACGGCGACTTGGATCGATGGGGTCTGATCACAACGTCCTGGGACCAATTTAGATTTGAGAAGCACAGACGCTCCTTAAACACAACATAACCTACGCAAGTCAAGTCAATGGAGAAAATGTATCCTGAAGAAAAGGGCAAAGTGGTCAACAATCAATGCTTAAAAATACGTCATCTCTTACTAAAAGATAATTATAATAATAAATAAATAAAATAAAAATAAATAAAACAGAAACATACAACAACACAGACATAAGGTGATTTTGTCGAGATCTGCATTCAAACTTGAAAATAATCTGAAAATCTAAAAAATATCTTGAATTCATTACATTGCAAAAGCATTAGTTAAAGCCGTACCATGCAAGTTTTTAGCCAAAAGATACACAAAAATAAAAGCATATGTTTTAATTATGGTTTTTTATGTTTTATTGCACACAAAAACTTGACAAATGCATCCTTGCTGTGAGCGGGCTTGCATCTCCACAAACCTCCACCTGCTTGTCGCCATGGAAATGTTATTGCTTCGGTAAAATGTTCCACCATATGGCATAACACATATCTATCTCTATGGATTATGGAGTTACAGGGTGTTGCTTTGAATTAATGTGATTTTAATTCATCTTGTTTGAGTATTCACTTATTAAATTTAGATAATGTAACTGGTTTCAAAATGTAAATATATACAGAATATATTTTTAAATGCACACTACATCCTTGAGTAGATGTGATGTTTTATTATTACAGTTCATTTTGATTTAAAACCACAACTGTGCAGCCCTAGTTACCTCCATACGTCCTTTGACCTAACCACTAAGCCATACGTATGTCGTATTATTAGTATGACAACAGTAGCATTCATCTTGACTTACAACTACCTCCAAAAACATCACCTCTATTTGCTTGTCCTGGTATTACAAAGAGCTCAACTGTGACCCCCCCGCTGCACATCTCCCCTTTAATATCTGGATCTGGTCTAGTCTGTGCCGCTCTCTGTGTTCAGCTGTCATCCCCATACTCCACAAACCACCTCCTCCTTCTCCTCCTGCTCCGTAAATGTGCAGTTAGAATATTTAAGTTTTAAAGCAGCCTTCACTTGGAACCTGTCAAACCTCTCTTCTTGACTTTGCCACTCAGCGTGAACTTCTGAGTGTAATTTTTCTGGCATAAAAGAATGGAGCTGTGTCATGATCAGTGCTCAGTTTCATTGTTAGCTGTGAGAAGTTGCGCATAAGCTACTTTTTTGAGCTTTCTATCATGTTATAACATTGTTCCCTTATCAAAAACATTTCTGCAATCTCCTTATTCTAACCCTCCTTACAGTTAGCCGTAAGATTCTGTGTAAAACTCAGCCCACAAGACTATATCATCCATGCTCCCAAATATACAAAAACATGCTACAAAACTGTACACAGCAACCTTATGATATGTAGTTTCATTAGTGGGATGCACGCTGACTGTAATGTAATACCGCTCTGAAGGGGGAGTAACTTAGCGCGTGGAACAAAGGCAGAGGAGACTCAAAAAGCATCAAAAACAAACTTCTAAAACATGTTAAGTTGTTTTTGGTGAACATAGCATTTTCAAAACAATAAAAGGTGACATAATGATCTCAATATGTCACATGATGGCGCTCTGAAGGGGGAGTGACTTAACGCAGGGAGTAAAGGGAAGGGAGACTCAGAGCATCAAAAACAAACTTCTAAAACATGTTGTTAAGTTGTTTTTGGTCAATATAGCATTTTCAAAACAATAAAAGTTAAGATGGTGAATATGTTACGTGTTAACAGTTAATACCCCATAGAAGCAAAACACCTACCTTTCTATCTACATGGAGACTAAACCAGACCAAGTTACAGGTCAGATCTGTGGAGAGGCGACCCCGCTCACAGCCAGAGCGCCTGTTTTTTTTAGCTATTTTTGAGCTATAAAACCACCTGTAATTGAACTAACAGTTACACAAAGCACCTTTAAGATTCAAGTCATTCAGATCAATCAATCAAAGGTCTTGAGCTCGTGCACGTTTTGTATTAATTTTATGGATTTTTCTAAATGCCATTTGACGACTTTGTGCCTGTATGTGGAGCTGTGATGCTAAACTAACTGTAAGGCTGTGTATTTAATCCAGTGTAACAGAACTGTGATTAAATAGACCAAAATGGCATTAGCTTGGAGCCTTTTATTGAAATGACTACAACTAATCATATGGCAGTAAATATCATCTTCTTACCAACTATGATTTGGAAATAATTTCAACTACTGAAATGCTCATAAACCAGATGCCCTACCTGACATAAACTATCCCACCTGCTTTAGAACAGAAACAGAGTGGATAGTTTAGTTTGCCTTTATATTGGCAAATTTGCATAGACAATGGTCACAGTAAAATGCACAACAAATAGGGATGTAACGATATCCAAATGCCTCGATACAATATTTTCCCAATATGCATCTCACGGTACGATATTTATTGTGATATTTTGTAGAGGCTAACAAAATTGTGAATTTGCTACTATAGACTTTTGACGATGCAATATCACAATAATTTGGTTACTGTTACATCCCTAACAACAAACACATGTTCTTATATCTGCTACATCTCTGATACCAAAATTGTTACACCACAAAATCATCATCTTGTCTCTGGATATAAATAGAAACTACACAACCGCCATATTGGAAGTACCCTTTTAGGATCCGAATCTAATCATTTTTCCAGCACAATATTAGTATTTGGTACATGCGTTAGACTTCCTGTCTAACTGACTCAAGTTGTATCACATAAATTAAAGTAGTGAATAAATTGTTGACATTTTTGTATTTACTGCAGTAGTTCCGACCTCACCTCCTCTCCCCTCACTACGCTGCACACTGCCGGATTTACTCTCAGATTCATAATTGGCCAAGGCCCGGCTGTATCGCTTCAGGAAACACAAATCCGAAAATATTCTGGTTTAAAGCAGAGTCTGGGCGTCCATGTTAACAGGAGTAAGAGTTTGTGCTGCTCACTTCACTGCTCCCTACAATGAATCCAGTGCTTAGCGGGTCTCAGGCTGCTGTTGGCGTCAGATCTCCATTTGGCTTGTAATGATGCTACTCTCCCATAGATATATATATATATATATATATATATATATATATATATATATATATATATATATATATATATATATATATATATATATATATATATATATATATATAGATATAGATATATATATATATATAGATAATCCTTTATTTGTCCCACAATGGGGAAATTGCAGTGTCACAACACAAGTTACAGAAACAGTAGGAAAATAAGAGCATGCATCAAAATCAAGATAAATAATAATAAGTATTTACAATCAACTAAAAAACACAACACTGTAAAGCTAAGCTAAAAGGCACAGGAACATTGCACAATAAGTGTTATTGATTCTGAGATGATTGTGTACATTGCAGTGATGGACAGTGGTGGGTAAATAAATAATAGCAGGTACAGTGACTTTAAATAATATTGCACATTGTTATTATTACTATGGAGATGACACATGACTAGCATTGATCATATATCATATATATATACACACTGTATTCAGGCTATATTTGTTATATTTAAAGGTCCTATATTACACACAATGGATGCTTGTGATCTTTAAGCCATGTTAGAATGTCATTACATCCTCAAAAACGTATATACCTGGAATTGTGTTTTCTTTCATTCACACATCTTTGAGTAACCATTTATTTTTTTTATTTATTATTAGTCTGTCTACATCTCCAAAGCTCTAAACGCTCTGTTCCACCTTGTGATGTCATGTAGTTGTAGTTTTCAAGTTAACAGCTTTTTACCTTTAGTTCAGTAGAGACTGACAATTCCAGGGCTGAAATTATCCAAATGATTCTAGTGAAATATGAACTTTGAACAGAATTCTATTAGAGATCGACCGATATGAGTTTTTTCATGGCGATGCCGATAGCGATATCGATTGTTTAGGATCCAGGGAAACCGATGGCCGATTTGGTAGGGCAGATTTTGGTAATTTTACCCAAATTATCTCATTTGAATTTAAACAAGAGCAAATATGGCCATGCTTTACTACAAACTGGATAAGAAAGCAGTGTAGTCACATTTTTGCAGTACCCTCTTTGGACTAAAGTGTTTGGATACAGCTATATGCATATACTCTTTATGCAAATGGAGGAAGATGGCTGGTCAAACAAAATATCGGTCTCTGCTGAAGTTTAAGGCCGACAGCGATACACTAAAAAGAGCAAATATTGGCCTGTTATATCGGTAAACTAATATATCGGTCTGTCTCAAAATTCTATTATTAAAACAGAAATCGTAAATCTAATCACAATCACAATTAAATATTTTTGTCCCAAATCGTTCAGCTCTATTTACCGAATTAACAGCAACATGATGCTGCTGAATCAACGCGATGCTGCTGAATCAACACGATGCTGCTGAATCAACGCGATGCTGCTGAATCAACACGATGCTGCTGAATCAACGCGATGCTGCTGAATCAACGCGATGCTGCTGAATCAACACACAGCAAACAACACCTGTGATAGTGCGTCTGCCCTTACCTCAGCCCAGCCTGTATAAGACTTATCCACTTTAAAAGGACAGGTTAGTGGAGTGAAACTGCTCACTTCATGCACCACTACAGACTCCACAGGGCCTACGGGGAAGTGCAATGGGCCCGCTCTGCCTCTGTGCTCCGAGCAACCACAAATCAATACAAGTGTGTGTGTGGGAAAATACACAACGTCCTTCATTTACTCAGACATACTTCACTTACAATACGGATGTCAAGACTGGTTTGGTTAAGTGATCATTTTGACCTGTTTTGAAACATACTTAAACGGCCATCACCCTCTTGTTTCTATGGATATATCATTGCTCTGCCTAGAATGTTCCACTGTTTGACATTAAACACCTCTACCTTATATTTATTCAATTACAGGTGGTTTTATAGCTCAAACATGCCTAAAAACAACTGTAACTTGGTCCGGTTTGGTCTCCATGAAGATAAGGTTTAATGCCATACTGTGAAACATTCCAGACAAAGCAATCACATCTCCATGGAGAACAGTATTTGACGGACCCTCCACCAGAAAAGTTACACAGTGCACCTTTAAGTCATTTCTGTTCATATTGTCTTGACATTTTGAACAGTATCTGAATGCCACATAAAATATCTGACAGACGTTAACTGTTTGTTAAAAGCTCTTTGTAATAATATGGCAATAAATAACTGAAGGAAATGACAAGTTGAAACTATAGCCACATCATTTGCAGTATAGAATTATGAATGGAGAGTCCATTTGCAAAGACCAATAACCCCATGGCACTATCTTAGTACTATTTTAGAGATTTTAAAGCAGACCTATTCTGCAAAATCAACTTTTCAGAGCTTTGAACCATGTTATAGTCGTTTCCTCTTCTCATTTACTCTCGCTGCGCTGTTTTTGGACTGATTTCTGCATGTTTGAAGTTTTGTGCATCTTTAGTTTCTGTTTTCGCAGCCACCAGCATACGGCTACTGCTCTGCACCAACTTCATTCTTCAGTTTTATTTTCTTAATCGATAATACAGGTAGGATTCAGCAGCATCATGTAGTCATTTTTTGGTACAAATGAAAAAATATCCGCTATTTGCTGGTGTGATCTGCAGCTATATAGCACTGTACTGCATAAACATGTATACACACATAAAATATAGATTGCTTTAGTAAGAATTTTACAGGAATAATTCAAACATGGTGAATATATAATATATACGATGATTCAACATTTACGAGCTATGAATAATATTTTGTGTTTGTAAGTGTATGCCGTCATAAATATGCAGTAGTATTTCATAACAGGATTTTCAGGAGATACTTGTGGGTATTTGAAATCTGAGCACCGCAAGTAGACAGAAAAATTCACTGGCACCTCAGCCTCATTTCTCACAATTTCTTTCTAGGTCAAATCTACTATTGCATACCACCAAGAGCGCTTCCATAACAGAAAGTGCACACGGATTTATTTGAATATATGGCGTCTCATTACTCTGCCCTATTTAAGCATCAAAAGCCTAAGCACTTACAAAAAACTACATGTCTTGAAGTGTTTAAATTCGTTCCCTCCTTTAACTTGTTTCAGATCTTTGGCGTTCAAATCTATTTTTACTGGCCCCATTTACAACCCAGTGTAATCCCCTTGAATGCCTCCGTCGAGATTTGGAGGTTCATTTGTTCATATGCAGAGTGGTTAAAATAGGTTTTTCTGTGGAATAATTTACAATCGTACATATGTGTGTCTGTACATGCTGTTTTATATTAAAGGTACATTGTGTAACTTTTCTAGTGAAGGGTCTGTCAAATGCTTTTCTCCGTGGAGATGTTATTGCTTTGTCTGGAATTTCACAGTATGGCATTAAACCTTTGTATCTTCATGGAGACCAAACTAGACCAAGTTACAGGTCAGATCTGTGGAGAGGCGACCCCGCTCACAGTCAGAATCCCTGTTTTTCTAGCTATTTTTGAGCTCTAAAACCACCTGTAATTGAATAAATGTAAAGTAGAGCTGTTTAATGTCACACTGTGGAACATTCCAGACAGACAATAAGGTTACATATTGCCCCTTTAAAGATACACGATGTAACTTTTCCGACAACCTGTGCGTTTCCATGGTGTTATAACTCTACACCTGGAATGTTCAATAGTCCATCCATCCATCCATCCATCCATCTTCTCCCGCTTAATCCGGCTGGGTCGCGGGGGCAGCACGCTGCCCATTACTCTGTGCACCAGACCCAGACCCCTATGAACCCCTCTGCAGGTGGTGAGCCCATAGGAGGGAGGAATTCCTTGACGGTCCTTGATTGTAAACTGTTCATAGGGGTGTTGCATGTTTTTGGTTGATGGGGGAAACCGGAGTATCCGGAGGAAACCCATCCAGACACGGGGAGGAAACATGCAAACTCCACACAGAAAGGCCCGGGCGACCCGGGGATCGAACCCGTAACCTTCTTGCTGTGAGGCATGAGTGTTGCCACTCAGCCACCGTGTTCAATAGTATAGCATTAAACTCATCTATCTCCATGGAGACTAGCAGGTGGCACCAACAAACTAAGTTATAGGTCAGATCTGTGGAGAGGCGACCCTGCTCAGAGTAAGAATACATGTATTTTTTAGGTATCAAAACATCTGTTATTGAATAAATGAACAAAACATCTGTTATTGAATAAATGCAAAAACTTTAATGCCATATTGCGGAACATTCCAGGCAAAGCAATAACCTTATAAATCTGTACAAAATGTATTGTTACACCACACTACATTGTGGTCAGAAGGCAAAATATGAAGTAGGAAAATAACTTAACATAAAAAAGAGGTAATAATAACAGTGCTAAACCGTATGTTATAGTTCAAAGTATGTCAAACTAAAACAACATCCACAGCAGGGTGACCAGAGCACTGACTTTTCGAACAATGACTTGGCAACATGAGGTCTACAACTCTGCAAATATATGGCGGTCTGCAGAACTCATTTTCATCAGTCCCCCACACGGTCTGGCCTTCTTCCTCATTCTAAAGACTTGGCCTGAGATGCAATGCAACCTCAAACAACCCCCTAGACCTCCTCGCACACTCATCCACACCACAGCCCAAAAGCCCCCCTTTAGTACAAATTACAAACTTGATTTCATTACAAGTGATAAGGCTGAGCACTCAATACCACAATGACAAAAACACCACTTTTAAAATCAGGCTGTATCCAATTCTTTTCATTTAATTAAGTCAAATTTGTTTTCAGTCACAGTATAATGTACGGCATTATACAGAGTCTGACAGCAAAACTGGGCTCTGGTCCCTCAAAGTTGAAAAATGCTTTTTGATACTGGTTCCTGGACGGTTCATTAGTCAGTGCCAGTATTGTTTTAATGTAAATGATCAGTATTAAATACTTTTCAGTCCTTGAATTACATCATAACTATGTTAATTCATAATTTAAAACATAGAACTTTGCTATACAATGTAGTTATCAGTCAAAATAAATGTGTATGCAAATGAACCAGAGCGCACTGCTGATCCTCATTGGACTGACAAGTTTCACTCTTGTTTTCTTCATATACCGCACTTTGCCTGAAAAAAATCCAGACTCATCGCTGTACCAGCGGCTGATATGGATCTGTATAACAAATACAGAGAGATATCCATCTGGATTTCCAGGCAAACACTTTATATCAAAGGCAATACTGCAAGCACATGCTCTTTGTTTACGCTTTTACTTTGCGATTACCTGGACGGAGGCGGATAATTATGGAGAAATTTACACGGAATTGTTTGGCTGCATCTATATGCAGATGTGCTCCTCCGTGTTGGTTTGTTGAGTTGAGTCGTTGAATTTGGTTCATATTATCTGTTTGGGTTCAGTTTTACGTGGCCTCTTCAGACTGTAACCGGATGTGGATTTATTATTAGACACAATAGTTTGAGACACTATAAAGGCCCCACACTGGAGACTTGATGTGTTTTCAGGTGGATGTTGCAATTCTGCACGCTGCAGCTCTTCTGTTTTAGCAGTAAGATGACACACTGCTTTGTTTGGACACATATAGGACTATGTTAAACGTGAGTGCTGTTTGTGCCATTCATTTGTGCAGAGCGCTGTCATGACACATGAGCACCTGCACTGTTGTTAAATAAATCAGTGCTGTGCATTTACTGGCTCACTGACGAGGGCATTTAAACCCCAGGAACCGAAAGTTGGCACCAAATGAGCGCTTTAATGTAATTTCCAACATAGAATAACAATAGTTTCTTTAATTTGATCACACTATTTCTGAAAAAGTTCAAGATACCATGTAACTACCAAGTGATGCGAGCACGTAACAATCACCCCCCTTTGGCGTGTGTCCAGAGAAGTCCAGTTGTGCAGAGAAATATTTCCTTGAGTTGTGATGGCCGGCCTGAGTAATACCACTCTGGGGGATTAGGAGCTTCACCTTGTCTGATGAAGCAGAGTTTGGACCACAGACAGGGCCGTACATTTGGCTCAAACTGAAACATGAAATGAATGACTTTTGTCTGAAGAGACTATAGGAAACAAAGTATACCATTTTGGATTTGTTTAAGTGAAGGGTAGTTCTAACTTAAGAAGCTGCTAATTAAGTGCACTTTAAGTTTTTTTTCTGTGACAAATGATTAACAAAATGAAGCATAAAAGTTACTTTTTCAACCCTCTACAGCAACAAATATCTCACCACTTTTGCAAAAAAAATTATAATAGAAAGCGAATTAGAGCCAGAGTTGATGGAGCCGAATCATACCCATGCTTACTTCCTATTTAGCTACCTGGCGGGCTAACTGTCCATCTATACATTGCATGGCTGAAACCAATGAATATACTAGGGATGCACCAATCCAATACTGGTATCAGATATCGGAAAATTTGTTGTATCGACTTCCAAATATTGGTTCAACCGAGTGTCATGTTTAAACTTTAATTTCTCTTATTTAAGTTGTTCAGATAGTTATTTTGAGAGATAACAGCCACATAACACACATAACACAGTGGAATCAGTTTTATTTTATTTTTGTTGTAAGGAAATAAATGCAGTTTTCAGTCTCTGAGCTGGTATTGGTTAAAAACAGGTACCGGCAGATACTTAAAGTCATAGTATCGGAAACTGATAAAGCTGGATCTGTGCATCACTAGAAGATACTGCGCCCATATAAGCACATTTTGGAAGGTGATTTCACTTGTTAAGGTCTTTCTGTTTGTATGCTGCAGATTTGTATCAAGTATGTAATAATAACAGCCTCCAAACTGAAAGCAGACTCTGGCTTTTTATGGTTTTCACATTTGGGCCCATTTATCCTCTCCACCAGCACATACCAAGGCTCTGCTTTCAATGACGCATTTCTGGGTTAACAAGCTACATCAACAAAACAATTCTACTTTTGTTAACTTCTACAGCAGCTTTTCACAGAGCAAGATCTCCACTGAGCCATTTCAAAAGAACAGCACTTCAAACGAACAGGTCTGTGCTCTGGTGGGACTGAGTCTAAACTTGGATGGATTTCAAAGAGATTCTGGCATTAATAACGAAGTCGCAATCCTGCTTTGTTTTTGAGCATATTGTCACAACAGACTACGCTTGGGCTGAATGATTAAACGAAATGTGAGTGGTTGCACAATTGGCAGATGGTAAGTTTCACTGATTAAGTTGAGTATGAAGTCTTATCCATAGAAATAATCTTAAATGGAAACAGGTAAGTCTGTAGTGTTTTACTTGAGTCATACTTGCTTGTCAGTACCCAATCCTGTCACATCTCAGAAGCCAAGCAAAGTTGGGTCTGGTTAGTACGTGGATGGGAGACCACTGGGAATACCAGATGCCACAGTGGGGGAGCAGTGGTCTTGTGTCCTTAGGCAAGACAAAGTTTGCCTCACATTACCAACATTGTCTTGTATGAATGTAGTGTGTGTGTGTGTGTTGGCGGTGGTCGTTCGAGCTGATAGCATTCAGCTCCAGTCAAATGAAGCTCACGAGGCTAGCAGTTATAAGGGTGAATTTGGAGCCAGGTCCATATTAGGAACAGGAGCTGATTTATGGACAAAATAGTGAAATAAAAACACCAAGATCATGTAGAGCGGGTTAATCTGGACATTTTAAGATCAAAATGACGAGACTCACGGCAGCAGTTACAGAGAGAGGGGTGACAATTATTCAGTGCAAAGTCAATGGGAGCTAGAGCTGATGGAGCTGGAAGCGCGTCCATGTTCACTTCCTATCTTTTGGCACGCTGGCCATGTCCATTTACAGTCTATGGTCTAGTGTAGAGGGGGTGAATAATGCACTGTAAAGCATCTTTGAATGTCCAAAAACTAAAATATCCAACTGCAATGTCTTAGTACTACTAGCATGGAGTATATTAACATATAAAACAATTAAAAAAGCAATTGAGAAAAACTGTAATATTGAATGAATAATAAACATTACAAGACCTAACGGAGGTGGGAAATGTTAATCTGTAGACAACATCTGTGACGTCACCTATAGCGTTCAGCGCCACTCATATGAATCTCATGATGCGAACGGTTACAGGAGCCAGGCTCATTATTATGAATAGGATTTTTTGACGGACAAAACAGTGAAATAAAAACACCAGGATCATGTAGAGCGGGTTAATCCGGACATTTTAAGACCAAATGACGAGGCGCACAGCAGCAGTTACAGAGAGAGGGGCCACAATATTCCAGTGTAAATCAACAGGAGCCAGAGTCAGTAGGAGCCGAAGAGCCACATGCAAACTTCCTATTTGGAATGCTATATCCATTTATATATACAGTCTATGCTCAGACCTATGCAAACTTAAATGCATATGATTCTTGTATTAGTATAACAGTTCATATTTCAGTCTTTGAAATGATAATACTTTTGAACTTGCACTGTGAACTGAATTTTGATGTTAACAAAAAAAAAAAAAAATCACAAACGGAATTACATTTTTTTTTTTCGCCAGAAAATATTGCAACTCTAAACCTCATGTGATGTGAACGCAGCTTAATCCATCACATGACCTGCTCAGCCAATCAGACGTAATCTGCGGTGATTGTCAGACACATTAAATACAGACTCTGCTCCTCCGTCACACGCGGGCCCCCTGCTGCTCAGATAATCTCAAAGCTCTGCTGCTAGCATTACACACTGGCTCCCAACTTTTTAATTGCCATGAGTACCCCCTAGCCCAGTCGCACTCTGCACAATATGAGAAGAAAAATGTGTGATTTTTGGTTACTGTTTAGTACAGTGTAAAAAATTGCGCAAAAAATACACCAGTGTTCCGCTGAGTTATGTCTTGTCAAGATGATTTGCTGAATAGAGTACACAAAAATGTCTCAAACTAAGAAATAGATAAGAAAATAATATCCAATTTCACCATAATTTTAAACCTGAAATCGTTGCAAGTACCACCCATAGACAGGATAAAGAAGTGGACTAAGGGAGTGTGTGTTATAGGAGCAAATATGGAGCCGTTATTATGAATAAGATTTTATTTACGGATAAAATAGCAAGCGTAGTTACAGCGAGAGCGGTGACAACTTTTCAATGTAAAGTCAAACACTGGTTTAACACAGGAGCATTAAAGGAGCGGTCAGAAAGAGCAAAGTCCAGTCCTGGGATAGTCCAGTCTGGTTTACTCAAAAGGAAGGAATGTGTGCGCTGATAGGGAACACTCAGGTGGAGCCAGATGACAGATAAGCAAATGTTATAAATGACTGAAAAAAGCTGGACTACAGTTTGTATGTGCAGACTAGTTTAAAAGTACGTTTCTCAATTCAAGATGCAAAAACATAGGGGTACGTCATGCTTCTCAGGGGATAATTGAAACATTTTAGTTTTATTTTTTCAAAAACAAATAAAAGATTAAAAATGTGTGTTATTTTCTGCAACTGAAAGAGAAAAAGCTGAATTATCTGGTAGCAATTATGGATTTTATTTATAGTTTTGTGTCACATTTTCTATAGCAGCCCATTTTATACTGCATTGTTACATATATATTTAATTATACTTTTTAAGAATAAGAATTAGTAGTAGCAGTAAAGTATTACATAGATAATGATGAATTTTATGAATGAAAGGCATAATTGTGGTGTACTGTATATAGACTTAGCCAAGCTGCATTGATTCACAAGGGAAATTCCGTGGACATCTTGGCGCACAAATTACAAGTATCGCATTTTAACACTAAATAGACCTGATAATATAAACAATTTTTGTGTGTATATGAAAAGAGTGAAAAGTAGTGGAAGCAGTAGCAGTCAGGTGACAGCCAGGAGGACAGTAGCTGCAGACTTGAGGAGGTAAACACTTGAAGTCTCTTGCACTGAGATATTTGCACAGTTGTGTAATCAGGAGCAAGTGTAGAAACTCAGTGCTAAAATATTCTTCGAACATTACAGATACAGCCTCTGTAGAAATGTGATCATGCCATTTTTTGGTAATCTGTTAGAATGTTGCTATTTTAGTCGAAGAAAGTGACAGAGAAAGGCTGGATGATGTGACCAAAAATGAATCATGTTTTGTACTCATATTGGTCCATCTCAATTTCTCAATTTTAAATCTTTTTTTTTTTATTATTATTATTTGTCATTTTATTGTTACTGTAGTCACTTTAATTAACAAGTCAAAGTCTGAACTCTGCTCCAAACTACATGCTTTAACTGACAGAGCACTGGCTGTACATATCTCCATTATAAGGTCTATATTACTCTATTTTCTGATCATTATAATGTTGTTTCCTCATCAAAAACCTACCTGGAGTTGTGTTTTGTTTCATTCACACATTTTTCACACACAAATCCTGCATATTTAGGCTAAGTTCTTCGGTCATTTGTGTTTTTACTCAAGCATTTTGATGGTTTCAGGCCTGGAATTGCTAATCTCTAAGGCACTAAAGGTAAAAGGAGCTGTTAACTTGAAAACTACTGCTTCATGGCATCACAAGGTGGATCAGAGCATTCCGAGTAGGGATGCACCGATACTGATACTGGTATCGAATATCAATGCCGACACTGAACATTTTGATGGATCGGGTATCGGTTCCATAGTTGGTCTTTAATTGGCTATAATAAGATGATTTTCAGGCTGATTTTGACCCAGAACATCTTATAATATTTCAACTTTTATTCACAAGTTCTTCTTCAGCAGTGATGTGGAGGAGAAATAACAGTTACATCTGTTACAATTAGATCTCCTGTGTAATAAATTAACTATGTTTTAGGAAAATAAGTGTAATTTTCCATTCTTTCACTGGTATCGGATAATCTCACTTAAAGCCAAAGTATCGATTTCGGTATCGGAACAGAAAAAAACTGGATTGGTGCATCCCTAATTTTGAGCTTTGGAGATGTAGACAGACTAATAACGCAGGTTACACAACTCCAGGTCTGTTTTTGAGGAGGTAACAACATTATAACTTACAAGAATCCATTTTGAGCAATACAAGACCTTTAAAAAGACTCAAGCTGATCATTAACAAGAACAAATTACCTTAATTCAAATTTGATTAATTGCTCACTCAGTCCAGCCCTATGTAATAAAAATGATTGCTTCTATATTATAATAGGCCAGGGACAGACTCGGGCTCATTCTATTAAACAGTATATGAAATCTAAACTTTGCACAAGCAACTGGTGTATTTTTATTGCCATAGACTTAATATAACTGTATACAGTATTTATTTAGCAACTTTCTGACGTTGGTATAGAACTGAACGATTTGGGAAAGTATGTAATTGCGACATTTTTTTTTTTTTTTTAATTAAAGGTGCACTATGCAACTTTGGTTGAGGGTCCGTCACCTGCTTGTTTCTATGGATATGTCACTGCTCAGCCTGGAATGTTCCACAGTATGACATTAAACAACTCTGCCTTACATTTAATTAACTATTGGTGTTTCTATTGCTCAAAAATACCTAGAAAAACAGGCATTTTGACTGTGACTGGCGTTGCCTCTCCATAGATCTGATCTTTAAATTGGTCTGGTTTTGTCTCCATGAAAATAGAAAGACTTAATACTATACTGTGAAACATTTCAGACAAAGCAATAATATCACCATGGAGAAAAGCATTTGACGGACCCTCCACCAGAAAAGTTACACAATGCACCTTTAAAGAACATGTTTGTACAGACCTAAACTACAGGGTTAGCAGTTTTTATGCAGAATAAGACGGGAGATTTTGTCGTTTGTGGAGGAAATTATGGTCCAAAAAACTGCAGCCTTTGTGTCCCTTCAAATTGCATTTTATTCTATTACAATTCACTTTGCAGCCCTAAACTTTCCAAATTTATAATCATTGCCATTTAACACAAAATACTGAAAAAAAACTCTGCTGCAAATGGGCTGGGCCATTACTCAAAACATCAAAATATCACGATCGAGTCTTTTAATTTTTTCCAATATTACCCGGCTCTTGTTCCAAACCACATTCTTTTAGACATCTTTATTCAAAAGCTGCTTCATTGACAATTAGAAATGACTCAGTTTTGATCTTGATTCATATTTGATTAAGTCTTCGCTCAGCCCAGCCCTAAGTAAAGAAAATGATTGCTTTTATGTTATATACCTGGAGTTGTGTTTTGTTTCATTCACACATATTTGAGTAACCCTTTATTATAACTCTGTCTACATCTTCAAAGCTCAAAATGCTCTGTTCCACCTTGTGATGTCATGAAGCGGTAGTTTTCATGTAAACAGCTCCTTTTACCGTTAGTTCAGAAGAGATCGGCAATTCCAGAGCTGAAAGTATCTAAATGATTCTGTATGGAGTTTAAATACACAATGGAGCACTTCCTGTATTACCATGTGACATCACAAGGTGGAACAGAGTGTTTTCTGTTTGAGAGAAGAACTGATCTGAGTTGTTAAACATGAATGAAACAAAACACAACTCTGGGTATGTTTGTGATGGGGGAAACTACAATATAACATAGATTTTCTTTTTTAAAATACCATAATATAGGTACTTTAACATAACTGCGTTGGGGAGCAGAGTTGGCTTTTATAAGTAAACAGGCCTGTAGTCACTAATATAATAAGGAAAACCTATTACTATAGAGCAGTGATTGGAACAGGCCAACTACCAGGCTACAATCATACAGTCTTTTACACAAGCTCGAGCTCAAATACATTGTACTTGAATAGAAACATGTAAGCGGTAACAAGGAGAAGGTCAAACACAGGAGCAATGCCATCAATAGTGGGAGGACAGAAAAGAAACATAAGGCGATATAGGTGAAATAGCAGCGCACATTTTTACAAGCTGTCATCAAAAGCCTCACCGCCACAAACTGATTTTCCAATTAGCTGTAAAGCTGACATGGACATTGCACATATCGACTGAGTGCATGAAAAAGCTGGAATTTTCTGATTGTGAAAAATAAAACACTAGATGATTAAATGCATTTGATTTATGTAACTTTTTTTTGGACACTTAAAGATGATTTACAGTGCTTTATTCCAATCCAATCCACTTTATTTCTATAGTATATTTTATAAACAAAGAATGTTTCCAATGTGCTGGACATAAAGAAATAAAAATTCTACAATTTAATTCAGTATATAAAAAACATAATAAACACAAGTGAGTAAAAACAAATAAATAAAACAGTAACATAGACCCAATAGATTCATTCACTCCACACTCGGGGATGGTGAGCTACTATTGTACCATCAGCCCCTCCAACCACCACACCCACACACACACACACACACACCAGTCATACTACACAGTGTGGGTTAAGTGTCAACCCACATTACAACACAGTTTTTCCCACTGTCCCACCTGGTATTCTGGTATTCCCAGTAGTCTCTCATCCAAGTACTAACCAGGCCCAGCCTCTCTTGACAACATCAGGCTTTGTACAGGAGGCTTGGAGCCAGACGCGTGTCAAAAGCAATAATACTTTTATTTTATTTTTTTAAATGATAAGGCACAAATTGCAGTGATATTGCGACTGTGGCCTCTGGCTCAACATTGCGTTAGAAATTTAAAAATTGATTCTAAGAAGTTTTTCAGCTTCGAACAAAACCAAAACATATGTGACAGTGTCCCTAGTTCAGTTTCACAAAGATCAATTAGATCACAATTAGCATCACGTTCCGGTTTGAACTTGGCTATCTTTACTTTGGACCAGTGCAGTCTGTGAACATCCTTAAATTGTTTCACTCAAATGAATATTATCTAAAACAGACTGCCAAACATCTTCAGAAAATTCTACATCCAGTTCCTCCTCACACTTTAACACGAGTCAGAGGCTCCATATTTGAGCCACAATAAAGTAGTTGAGGAGGACGTGAACAAAGCGTGAGTGGGCTTCTGTGTCATCCAAAACGCCTCTGAAAGTTCTCTCTGTAAATGTTTAAAGGGAATCGTGAGCGTGGCCTCTGTGCTCGGGGCTTGGATGTAACTGATCCTGCTGCTGCTGTTATATACACTGGTGTTGTACCACTCCATTACCACTTATATATAATACATTCTAGTTTTAACCACAAAATAATAAGAGTTTTCTCATCACTAAAACCCCAACTGTACGACAATACAGGATTTCTCAAACAAGCACGAATCTAAACACAACTCCTATAAAGAAAATGACGAGCAAACACTGTAACAACATGATTAAAAACCCCCGAACAGTTAAATTTGCACACTAAATCCCCTTTGTGTCCAATATACGTTGAATGGCATCATCACAAGAGCTCTCACAGGTGTAGCTCCCCTCCTTCACTCCTTATTATAACAAGCACACTCCCGTCCCTCCAGCTGATACATTCTTAGCCTCAGCCCTGTCTCCATACCTGCTCGTCCTGCTTGTTACCGCGGTATCTCACAGCACTATATGTCATCCTCCTTCAACTCCGCATCATTACAACTGTTCCTGAGGCCCTACCAAAGCCTTCACCCCTTCTCTGCCTCTGCTACACAAAACAATATTATTAAATAGCAAATTACATGCATATACATTCACATACTGCTCTAATTGTGCGTACAAATCCCTAAGGAAGGCTTTTCGCAGTTAAGATCAGTCACTGCTGATGGATGCTTAAAATAGCGCCTCTTGAAGTAGTGATCAAAACCATGTGAGGGGAAGAGGATGCGTTTTATTCTTGACAAGTAAGACGCTAAACAAAAACTGGCTAAAAGTGGGAGCTTAGAGGAGGAAATGAGATGACTGAACTTTTCAAAATGTGTGTATTCCAAAAAGATGTGAGCGATGGGTCCCAGGCAGATGCTTCTGTCTCGAGGAGGGAGAAGGGGCGATGCCGTAATTGGTCTCACTGCAATAAACCAAAGATGTGTTATGAAGGTATTGGTAATATTTGTGCACATTTGAATCTGCCTGACTTTTGGTTTGTTTCTGTGCTGGTTCTCACTACTTTAGCTTGAAGTTGTGTTATGTAATATTTCTGGAGGAGGTTTTGCTACTAGGCCTGTTATAATAACACATTTTGAACTCCGATGTATTGCTGAAGAAAATATAGATGATAAACGATAATATTGAAACTGATTAAAGACAATAATCCTAGAGCACATTTAAGCCACAAAAACTATTCTAAATCTACAATATTGTTAAAAGACCTAAACAAGCTCCTGTCCATCCTGGAGAATCCCCAGTACCGTCCAGAATTTCCTTCTGGATAACAAAGTATCTATCTTTCTACCTAAAAAAAACATGAGATGCAATAAATACACAGCAAAATGAAACACTTTCGTACTTAATTTCAGCTTGCATCTGTAATTGGTCATAGAAGTGATTCATTCAACCCTCTACAGCTCAAATCCAACCACAGAATAGAAACATAACAAAACCCACTAGTACAAAGAAAAAGCACTCACGATAAATACTGACCACCAAAAAATATCATTCCATCTGCCATATGCTGAACCACAGATTAGGCGGCACAGTCCTGGGTTCGATTCTGGGGCGGTGCGGGGCTTTTCTGTGTGGCGATTGCATATTCTCCCTGTGCCTGCATAGGTTTCCCCCATCACTAAAAACATGAAAAAGATTCTTCATCTCAGAAGAACTATCCTGGTTAAATAAAGGTCAGGAAATAAATGAATAAATATTGAACGATAAGTCAATATTGTAATTATCGAGACAAGCTTATGTCTCCAGGTACTTATGAAGCTACAATCTGGTAATTAAAACTGTAAACAAAGGAGATATTAATTAATGTAGTACTCCCTCATATAACTAAAATAATACATATAAATATATATAAAGGTGAATGAAAATATTAACTATTGGCTAATCTTTATGATAAAATTAAAAACACTGAACTGCTTTTAAGGGCAACAAGAGGTATGTAATAACAGCTACCATGGTGACAAGCAAGCAACGCCCCGTGGCAGGTCACAGGTCAGATCTATGGAGAGGCAAGTGAGGTAAGAATGCATGATTACTTTTTTTAAATACAAATAGCAGTTTTATAAACACCAGTAATAAAGCAAGATGGATTACTTTAATGCTATACTGTGGAATATTCCAGGCAAAGCAATGATAGGTCCACAGAGAAATGCAAATGGTGTTATATATGAACCTTTAAAGTCATGGGACAAAGAATATTAGTACTACCAAAATTACAAGATCATTTTCCATATTCTGAATTTACCAACTATTACATTCCAGTCTCTATTTTTAAACACACATACAGATATATTTTGTTGTTAAAGTTACACAACAGATCAAAACTACTACACTTTGCCATGTCAAACACCCAGGCCTTGGCTAACTTTGCTCAACTCCTTCTTAAGTTCGTACAGACTCCATGTTAAGACAGTTCTCAATGGGAGGCGCATGCAGCTTTAAACACTACATGGCCAGCCCACTGCGATCAAAGGAGGAGGACGTGAACAAAGCGTGAGTGGGCTTCTGTGTCATCCAAAACGCCTCTGAAAGTTCTCTCTGTAAATGTTTAAAGGGAATCGTGAGCGTGGCCTCTGTGCTCGGGGCTTGGATGTAACTGATCCTGCTGCTGCTGTTATATACACTGGTGTTGGAGTACTTTCATCCTCGATACTGTCTACAACTTTGTATGGTTTAGCGCGAGGTTTGACGCTTTTATTGTTCAGTGTCAAGTCTTGGGGGCTGAAATGCTTTTTGGGAGTTTGTGCAACTTTGTGACTTGTTTTTAAGGGCAACAAATGACAACTATAGAATTTATGAAACTACAGCAATCTGGTAATTAAAACTGGAAATACAGTAGATACTAATTAATGTAGTATACTGACTCAGGTAATTACAGTGATAGCAATGTCAGGGTAACGGTGAAAGAAAACTGCAACTAAAAAAAAAAAAATGAATTGCTTTTAAGGGCAACAAAGAGCGATGATTAAACCAATCTTTAATCATTGCAGATATCCATAAAAGTTATGTTAAATAATCACACTATATTAAGTATTTATTAAAAGAATGTCCAAAAAAAAATAGTATCTAGCAGGCTAACAATTTTGATTGAAAAAATAAAAAATAAATAGGGAAGCAGCAGGCTCATTTCAATTGATTGATAAATAGGTCTAAAGATGCATTTTGGAACTTTTCTGACAGTGAATGCCACTGTTTCCGTCAATGGAGATGATATTGTATGTTGTGTTATTGGATTAAACTATTAAATCTCAATGGAAACAAGCAGGTGACACAACCACACAGGTTTTGTCAGGTAAGAACATGTTTTTCAAGGTTAGCAGTAAAATAATAAACCTGTCATTGAATAAATGCAAGATAGATATGTATAATGTCAAAAAAGCAATTACATCTCCAATGAGTTACAGGTACAATGCACCTTTAAAAAAAAAATCACAAATAAATAAACAATTCAAAAAACACCTGCATTTCAAGTACACTTCACAGGTGATGACAAACATGGTGGTAGGTAAGGTGGCTCTTTTCTTCTATATCTGGAAAAACAGGCTCTCAGTGGAAGGAAACATTATATTATGTGTGCGCAGAAACCTCCCCGAAACCAACAAACAAGCACGGCTAGTTTTACACTGCCGACGTGGCACAGGATTCCAGAGTGGAGGACAATCACAATCACAATCACAGGGAGGGACGATTCTGCAGGACTAAAGAGGTGAACTGATGCTAAAGCATTTCAAGTGGCTCTGTACTCCGGCTCCATGTCAACCACAATGTGAATAAGAATGAGCTGTTAAAACCATGCTATAAAAACCACTGTCAGCACTGTGCAAGGTGAATGGTGAGGTTTTAAGACGGTAGTGACACTTTCAGCTTAAGTCTATCTGTAAAGGTTAAGCGTGTGGCAAGATCTAAACATGCACTGAAGCGAGAATGTTTGTTTGTATGTTCAGTTTGTAATATTAACAGAAAAGCATAAGAAAGCATGATAGAGTAAATAAGAAAAGTTCAAATGCACTTAAAATTGCAAAAGCACAAATGTGGACATGGCTTAATACAGATGTTCCAGCCTATTTCTTCTAGCAACCTCTATTTTACCAGTGGATACATTCATAAAATACAACATTAAATAAATAAAGTTGGTCATGATCACCTTTTTATGCAGCGCTTTTCTACCTTCAAGGCACTTAAAGCTCTTTACATCAAAAAACCACTCATCTATTCGCACACATTCATACACCAGTGTACGCAGACACCACCAACCTGTGACTGCTCAGCCAATGATGTTTATGTCGAGAGCGGGATTTGAACCACTAACCTTCTGATCAGTGGACAAACGCTCTACCAACTCTCAGTAATTATTATGACACACTTTATAGGATCAATTAAAATACCACTCCTTAATTAAAATTCACACAGTCTAGTTTGGATCCCCAGGTTGGAAATAACTAGCACAGTAAATTTTGTGCTTTAAAATATAAAAATCATTCTTGAAGTATCGTTAACGGTGCCCTATGTAACTTTTTGGTTGGGGGTCAGTCTCTTTCTTGTTTCTATGGATATGTCATTGCTCTGCCTGGAAGGTTCCACAGTACGACTTTAAACACCTCTACTTTACATTTATTTAATTCACAGGCGTTTTTATAGCTCAAAAATATGTAGAAAAACTTTATGATCACGGGAAGGTTTAATGCTATACTCTGAAACATTCCAGATAAAGCAATAAGCAAGCAATCTCCATGGAAAAAAAGCATTTGGTGGACCCTCCAACAGAAAAGTTCCACAATGCACCTTTAATGTCATTTGATTTCATTCATATTAGCTCAGAAACTCACGTTAAAACATTATTAACTTGCTCGCTATGGGTAATTTATATTATTTATTAGTGAAAGGAAGGGAGTTGCAATAAATACATTGTTTTTCAAACTCTTTCCACTAAAAACAACACAGTGACCAATTTGCAAACTGACTGAACACACCACGACTCAAATCCACACATGCAAAAAACGTCACAATTCAATCATTATTTTACATTTTTGTTTGAAGAATTTCAGCTACACAGACTCAACCATAATCTGCACATCACTTCGTCCTTTACACAGACTCCTCCAGACATGTCATTGTTTACATGCATTCCATTAGGGCCCGCACAATCAGATGACCCCATTCCCTTTTATACTGGAGAACAGCCTGCCCCACTTACACTGACTGCACACAAACTGGTCTTATCCACGGACAACAAGAAACGCTTTTATGTATGCACCCTGCCATCCTGCATCACCAAGTAGCCAATGATGGATAAAAGCATCTCCCAGTAATAGAAGACATAGGTTTGCATCATTAGCCATGGAACAGCAGGGGGAATCATAAAGACAAAACACAAGCTCACAATAGACTTATACAGCAGGATATTTAGTGTGACGATTTGTCTAAATGTTTTCTGAAAGCCCGCCGGGGTTAGGATGAGTTTCTATTTTTGGGGAATTACTGTAAAATTGTGAAATGGCTGCAAACTGTTTAATAGCGGATAGTTTTCATCTGGTTCACAGCTTGGCCGCTTGGTAATGTATTTTTGTCCTATACTGTAAATAGAGGATGATGATGGTGTTAGCATTATCATAGAAGGGTGCAGATAAAATGGGGCCATAAATCAGAGTGTGTAAACAGATTGAGCGAGTACACACAGTAGATGTACAAGACAAGTATCAACAAAGGACATCAGGGTTTAATGACTTACAAATACTTTTAATATACATACTAATTTAGAGGTGTATTTGTCTATTCGTTAATACAGGCAATTAGAGTGGCAAGGTCATTCTGTGCACTATGTAACTTTTCTCTTGCTGGTCTCCATGGAGAGGTTATGGCTTTGGAATGTTCAGAAGTATGGCATTAAACGTATCTTTATCCATGGACACAAGAAGATGGGGAGATACAGGTCAGATCTGTGGAGAGGCATGTCTGCTCACAGGAAAGAATGCATGTTTATCAAGGTATTTTATAGCAATAACATTTTATATGCAAAACAAACAAGTTTAATGTCATACTGTGGAACATTCCAGACAAACCAATATCTCCACAGAGCAAGCAGGTGGCACACCCCTCACCAGAAAAGTTACATAGCGCACCTTTACCTTCTCCTGAATAGCTGTAGCTCGGTTATAAAAATGTTCGTCCATGAATCTAGAAAGTCGGCAGTTTAACGCCAGCTTCCACCAGCACATAATGTCTGTATGTCCTTGGGCAAGACACTTAACCTCCCTGTTGGCTCCAGTAAACAAACACTGGTGAATGAAAGTGACTGAATTGTTGTAAGGCGCTTTGAGTCGCCAGCAGAAGTTATATATTAATAGATGTGACCATGATTTGCAACCTCCGAGTCCAGGCAGTATACCGTAACACTGTTCACATTTCTACAGTATAGTATGTGTCCTTAGCTTGTATAATGTACATTAAAGAGCACTATGTAACCTTTCTAGAGGAGAATTACGTGGAGAGTACAGTAGGTCCACAGTGGTCATTAAATAAATCTATCTCTCACTATGGAGACAAGCAGGTGATGCTGCCAAGGTACAGGTCAGATATGTGGAAAGGCTGATGCTTAAAATGCATAAGTATTATCTTTAGCAATACAAATACACATGCCGAATTGAATAACTGCAGTTAAATGCCATACTGTGGAACGTTCCAGACAAAGCCATAATATCTCCATGGAGGCACCTTGGCAGCTTGGTAGTATGCACGTCTCATTTTGATTGGCCAATGCTACATTCTCCAAATAGAATAAAACTCAGTGTATATTTGGTATTTCTGATCTCCTAATACACGTTTAGGTACATGTACAGAATCAGTTTTCTCAGAATCCTGTTGTAGGTCAGAGAATATCAGCTTATGGTCTGTTATTTTGGTACAAATCCTGGCTCTGGGTCAGTGTGCTCCGTGCCATTGCCCTCTCTTTCACCCGTGGGACTTTCACACACTAAGGAGGACTGCCCACATGAAACTTTATAGTGCAAAAGATCATCCCACTGTTTTGAAATGCACCCAAGCGTACACACCACTTGGCCTGTTAGCTGTTAGCGACCATTCGTACATGCTACTCTGCAGTTATTGCCAGCTGTTTTTGTGTAAACATGGACTTCCACAAGGATTTAGCCGCCAGAGGTATGGCCAAAATAGACCATACTGTATGAAAAGGGTTATGTAATCGTAGGGCTGTTCAATTATGTCAGAGATCTTAACCACATTTGTTTGGCTTATAATTGAAACCACAATTATGTCAAACAATCACTTCTTTGCAATCAGAATTAACCTGTAGAGAAATACAGATCCAGTAATATATAGATACCAATACTATAACACTATTGTTGTAAAAGCCAAAAGTGTCTCTGCTCCAAGTTTTGAGACAGAATAAGCACACTTATAATTCTAAACAGAAGGGAATTCATTGTATGTAACTCTTTTTGCCAAAAAATAGACGAAAATTATAACATGTATTTTTTATATATATTATGGATGTGTTTATTGCACTGAAAAACAGAAAAAAAACATGCGTCCTGACTGAGAGGGCTTGCTTCTCCACAAACCTGACTCCTATTTGGCCTGGAGAAGGGCCTCCTCTTATTGTTTCCATGGAAATATTGGGTTTGTTTGTTTTTTTTTGCTCCACAGCATGGACAGTATGGTATAAAACATGTCTATCTGCATGGAGAATGTTCTGAAGTATGTTTATAACTTTTCTATTTCCACGCAGATGACTTTCCACCTGCAGAAAGTTACAGGTTACATCATTATTAACCAAAACCAATTTATAGGTTTTGCATTTGTTTATAAACTCAAAATAATCTAATTCCATAAAGCACAGAGAACTTAAAAAAAAAAAAAAAAATCGCAATAAAATCTCTAATCTACAAATGCCACTTTTGGAATCGCCATCAGTCTGTCACAGAAACATAAACTTCCAGCCCTAAATGATATGGGATAAACAATGCTGACTTTACACATCGCTCAGAATACTTTAAAAGGTTATGGAGGATAATAGAAAGATCCAATCGCATTAGCAGGATTTCAACAGACAGCCCTTGTGATAAAGAATGATGGAGGCATAGAGTAAAAACACTATAATGGCGTTAGCTACTTTGCTGTGAGTAAGATGTGATTTTCTGCCACATTTGAAATTCTGGAGAGGCGTTTAAGTCGGCGGGAAATGTGCAACCTAAGCAGAACCACTTTGGATTAGCAAAAGAAGCATATCTCAGTAATGTAGTGAGTGACAATAACAGTTAAGGAAAATGAGACCATCTGCATACATCATAGGTACAGGATGTAACAATAACTGAAATATCGTGATCGTATCGACAAAGTTCTCATAATATATCGAATTATAAGCTTCTTTGCTTAACCTCCTAGAACCCAAACTCTTGTGCGGCATACTTTATTGATTTCTCTGATTGGGACCTGATGATGAGTGCAAAAACAAAGAATGAATCTTTTTACATGATGTAGTTTCTGAGAAAAATTATGTCCACATGTGAGGACGTTCACAATTGAATAATGATTTGCAAAAACTTTTATGATTTATTAAGAGCTGAACACAGCAACATTTTTCCTGAGTTTAAAAAAATGAAAAACAACAAAATGAAAAACAACAATTATGGCTCATTTGAAGTGCTGCTAACAGGTGCCGGAAAACATATGCCTTTAACAAAGTAAAAAAAAACAACATTCTGAACATTCTGAACTCTTAAAAATATTCTAAATTGAACATTTTTGCATTGTTGCTGTTCTAAACTGTCCACCTGTGCGTGAAAGGCTTTGTAACAGTGTAACAGTGTAACAATGTGTTGTACACTTATGTGGACGCCAGGTCGTAGGAGTTTATAGATGCATTGTGTAACTTTTCTGGTGGAGGTTTTGCCTAAATGTTTTTCTCCATGGAAATGTCATTTGTCTGTAATGTTTCACAGTACTGTATAGTATTTAAAACCTTTCCGTGGAGACCAAATCAGACCAAGTTACAACTCAGACCTGTGGAGAGGCAACTCCGCTCATAGTTAGATTTCCTGTTTTTAGATATATAAATAAAGATATTTTTGAGCTATAAAACCACCTGCAGAGCTGTAGGAGCCTGTTGGAAAATGAGCTCCTTTGTCCCTCTATAGACTGGTGCAGTGGGTGAGCAGGAGTGTCCATGATGGAGGGTCAATTAGGATCCGACGGTAAGAGCCAAGAAAGAATCTAAGTCAGTCTATCATCTATGGTCATTTGCAAACCCAAGCAGAAACTGTAGGGAGTTAATTGTATCTCATTTGGCTAATTTCCTAAAATAAAGTGTATGCCTAATGTGTTATACTATCTGTACCATCTATACTATGTGATTTTAATTACTATAGGATTACCAATTACTAATTACTTAATTTAATTACTATAGGCTTTTCTTTTTTACTCATGGCTGAAAGTCTTTTCTACTGATAATTATGCAAAGTGACAGAGCAGTGTTTACAGTTAGCTTTATAGCAGATTTTGTTCTTGTGTTGTTTTTGATGTGGAATGGGCCTAATTACAGATTAAAGGCAAATATTGATTTATGACTTCCCCATTTTTAAAAATTACAGGGGTTGCAGAATGTTAAAAACATCTCAAAAATGCAACTTATGCAAATTCTTTAAAACAAACCTTTGCACGGAATTGGGTTCATTTTACATTGCACTGGACTAACTGTTTTTATCCATTTATCTAGTCAGAAAAGGCCAAGAATCACACAATAGAATGAGACAATATTACTTAAGTATGAACACAATACTACTTAGGTATGAAAACAATCCAATGTGCTGTCTACATAAACATATACTGTATTGTAGACAACCCTACTAAAATGTCAAGTTCAATTTCAAGGAATGGACTCAATACAGATTTCAATCTTCCTTTAGACAACAGAATATAATTTTCAACATTAAATGGTAGTACTTTCCATGTGGTCTTATATCTGTGTAATCCCTCAGTGGTCCTGTAGGTTCCATAGTGGTCCATGGGCGTATACTAGTCTATGTGCTCTTATACTTCTGATACAGCTCAAGGTCATTCTAAAGCTGTTCAGGAAAGGTTCACTTCTGTCCTGTGAACATAAGTTTTTTAATATCAATATCGATTAGTATCTGATTTTCAATTCTTTTTCAACCCTACTTCGATTAAACATGACAGTCCTGTAGAATGTTATGATGCCGTCTGAAACCAAACATTACACATGAAAAGCCTGTTTTGGACACCGCCTCTGCTTTGTATGTTGTTGTGTTATAGGTCTGTGTGTGTGCGCCCCTGTGTCTGCCCTGTCCACATACAGAACATGTTAAACCAGTGTGCGCTTGGCTGTCATCCCCTCTGACAGCAGCAGCTGTCCAGTCCAGTCCAGTCAGAGCTCACCATAAAAGTACCGAAATCCTGCTTCAAACACAAATACTGGGCGTTTCATGTTAAAAGCTGAGCCAGTTCCCTCAGCTCAGAGCCAAGGTAAACAGTTTGGTTTGCTTTATCGGCCCACTATACAATTTATTTATCTTTTACAAAATGTTGTTTAAAGGGGAAAGAAAATGTGGCATTAATATACAGAATAATATACAGTTAAATTTACAGCAAAACTAACTCTGACATCAGCCTAGCATAACACAGGTTTCTCCAATTAAAATGACAAAAGAACAATTTTCTTATGAGGACAGTAAAGTATAATAACTTAAAGGTGTACGGTGTAACTTCATGATGGAGGGACTGCCACTTGTTATCATTTGCCTAGAATGCTTTCCAGTATGGGTTTAAACTCATCCATCTCCATAGTTACAAGCAGGTCAGATCTCTGGAGAAACAAGCCCACTCACGTAAAAATGCATGCGGTTCAAGATATTTTCAAGTAATAACGGCAGATGTAATAAAATTCATGAAAGACAGAAATGTTTATTTCATAGAGAAGATAGGCAGCTGCCCTCCTATTTGAAAGTTATATTACAGAATGTTTTAAAGCTGTGTTTGCCCTTGGAGATCTTTTTGAATGATCTTTATGGATTTTTTGTGTTGGTATAAAGTAGTATGTAGCAGTAGTATTATATAGTAGCAGTATGTAGTAGTGTGTAGAATCCCTCAGTCGTCCAGTATGTAGTAGTGGTATGTAGTATTAGTAGCATGTAGTATTAGAAGTATGTTGTATTAGTTGAATGTAGTATGTAGTAGTAGTAGTATGTAGTAGTAGTAGTAGAAGTAGTAGTAGTAGTAGTAGTAGTAGTATAAAGCAATCACAATGATTCACCATTTCCACTCCTCATTTTGATCCATGACTTGAAACAAACAGGTTGTGTGTCTGGACTACGGCAACACTAGTCGGACAAGATTCCTCCTTCTCACATTCCACAACCCGAGTGACATTAAAGACATAGCACACTCTCGCTCACACACACATAGACACACACACACACACACACACACACACATAAAGGTGATTTTGTTCCTTGACTGGAATTGTAATAGGCTTTGAGACCTCAGGCCACGCTACCTTGAAATCACTTTTCATTCCGCCGACACATAATAAATGACTGGCATACAAATGGGTGAAATATAATACAGTCTATAGCCAGGCTGGGCAGGAACAACAGAGAAGATAGCAGACAGTGACACAAAGATATGTAGCTTAACATTGAAATTTCCCCCTAGCAAGTACCTTTGATTCAGTGTGTCTCGTGCCAAATGGGCTAGGACATGCAAGTATCAAAAGAATAATCTAACTTCAAATAAATGACTACTCCCTAAATAAACATGTGGTAACTGCAGTACATTAATTATTTTCTTTTTGGCATTGCTTTTATTTTGAAATTGAGGAATCACTGCGTCACAGTTTGAGTAATTATTTTTAAATGTAATGTTATGTTATGGTAGAAATGTTGACTCGAAAGCAGAGTGGGTGACGCTGACAAAATTAAAGGGCCCATATTACGCTATTGTCTGTTTATGTTATAATGTTGTTTCCTCATCACAAACAGACTTGGAGTTGTGTTTTGTTTAATTTACACACGTTTAACACACAAACCCTGCATATTTAGGCTGAGTTCTTCTCTCAAACTGAAAACACTCTGTTCCACCTTGTGATGTCATGTCATACAGTACAAAAAGCACTCCTGTGTATTTTATAAACTCCATATACCTTCACTAGAATCATTTGGATAATTTCAGACCTGGAATTGCTCTGCTGAACAAAAGGTAAAAGGTAGTCATTGATTTTTTTTTTTTTAATTTAACAGATTACACAGTAAGTTTTATTTTTAAGCATGTCTTTTTACTGATTTTTTAATTTGCCATAGACCATATATTTAATGTTCTAATTTGGCATTCAAGTCGAAACAACTATTGCATTACTAAAATTTCTCAAAAGAGAACATGTTTTGTTGTTAATATTTGAATGTATATTAAATGGTCCTATATTTCACAAAATTGACTCTTGTGAGCTTTAAGCCATGTTAAAATGTTGTTACCTCCTCAAAAACATACCTAGATTGTGTTTTGTTTCGTTCACACATTTGAGTAATCCTTTATTATTAATCTACGTCTCAAACAAGCTCAAAATGCGCTGTTCCACCTTGTGATGTCATGAAGCAGCAGTTTAAGTTAACAGCTCCCTTTTGTTTACGACAAAATGTGAAAGGTGTCTGGAGTTTAAAACACAGTATAAAACTTCATGTATTACACCCATGAAATCACAAGGTGGAGTTTTCTGTTTTCAATTTGAGAGAAGTGCTCGGTCTAAATATGCAGGATTTGTGTGCTAAACATGTGTGAATGAAACAAAACACAACTCCAGATATGTTTGTGATGAGGAAACATTATAATATAGATTAGAAAATACCCCAATACTGGCTCTAAATGTTGATAAAGTAAGTGTGATTATAGCCAAGAGAACGGTTTCAACCTTTAACTTGTATGACTCCATAGTAGCCCAACTAGTTTCATTCCATCTATATATAGCCTCTACACTGTAAAAGGTTACTGTGCTTCCAGTAGGGATAATAGATAAAAATTCAGGTCATAGGGTCATAAAAATATAGCAACACAGCAAGTTATGTCGTACAATAAAAATCAATACCGACTCTAGAGCATCACAGCCCTGTTAAAGGTCAGGAAAAATTAAGTTGCACTATGTCACTTTTCTGAAGATGTTTTTGCTTTGCCTGGAATGTTCAAGAGTACGGGATTAAATTTATCTCAGTGGAGCAGGGTTGCCAAGTATCGAAAATCAGATACTAATCAATACTAAAACTAGTATCGAAACTAGATACAAAACAGTCACAGAATAGGAATGAGCCTTTCCTGAATGTCTTTAGAATGATCTTGAGCTGTATAAGAGCACATAGACTAGTATACACCCATGGACCACTATGGAACCTGCAGGACCACTGAGGGAGTACACAGATATAAGACCACATGGGAGTATATAGTATTTTTAAGAATCATCATGGTATCAGGATTGGTATCGAGTCTATTCTTTAGTATTGAAATCGAGAGAGTAATTTTACTATCATGACAACACTACAATGGAGACAAGCAGCTGATGCCACCGCCAAGTTACGGGTCAAGGCTGTGGAGAAGTGTACCCCACTCACAGAACACAGCAATTTTTCTAGCAAAAACACACATAACTGAATAAACGCAACATGGATAGTCAAGTTCCAGGCAATGCTATATCCACAGAGACAAACAGGTGGCAGATCCTTCACCAGAAAAGTCACATAAGTCACAGAAAAGTGTTAACTAGTGTTTATACAATTCTACATATCTTAAATGAAAAGATAAGGCACTGAAATGTTTTAAATGAATGCACAGTTAATTTTACACTTATTACAAACTGGCTGTGTTGACACTTTGGTAACCCATGACATAATATCTCATGCACTTCACATTCTCCTGGACTACAAGATCTTAAGACCGCATTAACACTTAAAGTCGATGAGAAATCCAACTGTCACCGAGTCTTGGCCGTGAACTGTGCAGAGGAAGACTCATCGTGAGAACAATGTTAAGAGGCTGTCAGTGCTAGCACCTGTTTGTAATGTTACCCTGAGAGCCACTGAGAGCAGGGCACACATCCAAAATAACTGCATTCCAATGACTGTGTGCTAATGTGTCAAATGAGATGTGGGAGAAATATAGACAAACATGTATAGTATGGCAATTGCTGATTTGGACATACAGATTAGATCTACGGAGAGGCGAGCTTGCTGGCAATTGTGATTAAATTATGTTTTATATTAGAGTTATGTTTTTTAGGGACGCACCAATACGATACTGATATTGGAAATCGGCACTGATATTCAAAATTTTGCTGGATCTTGGCTTCCAAATATCGGTTCAGTCGATATTGAACTTTTATTTATACAAAGTAGTAACTTGAGGAATAAATAACAGCTCCATTTGGATCAGTTTTGTCTTATATTATTTTTGTTTAAAGTAAATAAATGCTGTTTTCATTCTCTGCACTGCTATCGGTTAATATCGGGGATCGGCAGATAATTAAAGCTATAGTATCGGAATCGGTATCGGAGCTGAAAAAGTCGGATCAGTGTATCCCTAATGTTCTAAAGCATTTTAAATGAATTCAGGAGAATTAACAGAATGACTGAAAATCATGACTGAACTCATACTGATCATTCAAAACCGCAGTTTCCATTCAGTAACATTTAATCTTTCAGCGCTAAAGTGGGGAGTAAGAAATTGTCACAATAAGAAGGAAAAGGCAAGATACTTAATACCTTGATGTAGAAAATACATAGTAATTTCCAACACTATAAATAATTGCCAGTTGTTTCTTTCAAAATAACCGTCCACTACTTGACAAGACCAAGACCATTCAACCATTTATTTAATGGTACTAGGGTATATGGTACATGACTTTTATCTCGACTGATAGTTGTTCAAAACACTTAGTTTCAATATTATTTTTATTTGCATTTGGGTATTGACTTGAACCCTAAAAGGAACTACAAACATACTTCTTTTTATACAGTATGTCCAACACTCATAGATCCGATGACAGTGTAAAGCTGAAAATGTAAGGGTGCTTTACGGGGTCAAAAGGTCAAGAACTGCCACAACAACAACAACTGCACTTCTAACTAAATACAACTTGACCTCCAGCAGCTGAGTATATACTGTGTTAGTATTATCAATGGAGTCTACTGTTCAAAGCGGCAGGCTCCATAGGTCTGTGCTTACTGTGTGTGGTCAGGGCCTGAAATACTGGTTTTGGTGGATAGTCCAAAGATGACATCACCGCAGACATACTTTGAATAGTGAGTACAGACAGACATGTGATGTGGTAAGTCAGCAGAGAGCTCAGGGAAGCGCCGGGAAGCTGACAGCTGTCTGTGTAACTTGTTTTCAAAACCTGAACACTAAAAATCAAACGTTCGATTTGTACTCCTGGATGTCAGAACAGGTTTAATGCGAGAGTGCCACTGGCAACAAGAAATAAGGCAGGTCAGAGAGAGACATTTATTTAGTACTCAGGCCTGTCAAGTTAACATAATTTGCTACAGACAATATACGATAATATTGAAACTACTTTATGCCACTGATTAATATAATATATAATCCCAGTTCAACCTTTTTTAAATACAGTATCATTAAAAAGCATGAAATACAACAAATAAATAGCAGAATGAACCAGTAATTGTCCATGAAAGTGACTTATCCAACCCTCTACAGCTTAAATCACAACAAAAATGTACCCATTGTTTTGTTTAATAATGCTATTGTCATTTTTACAAAATGGGCTTTTGCATTTCAGTTTGAGAGAAAAAATAATAACAATTTATGCACATAAAAGGCATTTCCAAGCAGTTCACACATTGATTTCACAAAATAAGGGTGTGGTTAATCATCTTTATTAGTCAAATCATAACTATTGTGTATTTTAGATTTAGTTTTGGCCCTTGTTAACATTATAACTGCTAGGTAACTGTTATGGAATTGCCTCTATGTATGCCACATCTGCTGCCAGTGTCCAACCACAAAGTAAAATTATAAACTAAAAAAAATGTCAAGTTTTTTTGTAAAATCTTGAATATAATTATGTTAACTATGGTTTAGTCAAATGAGGAGTAACATATGCACTTAAAGCTTTTCATACTTTTGTCATAGTATCAATAATCGTGAAATATCATCAAATAATTTCTTCTCATATTAATAGCACTTAACATTTTAAACAGCAGCAACCCTACACACAACATACATTATTACCATTCAGCCTCCTCCACCCAGTATGATCCATGCACTGAGTGAGTGACCCCCTCCTCTAAACCAGGCCGGAGATGCACGGGCAGAATCTGGATGTGACAGGGACTTAACCAGAGGAGCGTGAACGCGATCAATAACCTGTTTGGAAATATAAGCAACAAAGTGGCTGAAATGAGACCCTAACACCCATGCATCACAATGAGCCCCTCACAAAGACAGACCACCACACTGCACATAAAGAAAAGGTGGCATAATCTAAATGGTCGCCTTTTATTTATAAAAACACTTTGAAGGGATTCATTTTAGTTAAAGTTCCTATATTAAAGTTCCTAAATTGACTCTTGTGAGCTTTAAGCCATGTTTTAATGTTGTTACCTCCTCAAAAACATACATGGAGTTGTGTTTTGTTTCATTCACACGTTTGAGTAATCCTGCATTATTAGTCTGTCTACATCTCCAAAGCTCAAAATGCTCCGTTCACCTTATGAATTCATGAAGAGGTTGTTAACAGCTTCATTTTACATTTAGTTCAGTAGAGATTGTTAATTCCAGGTCTGAAATTATCCAAATGATTCTCGTGAAGGTGGATGGAGTTTAAAAACAGAGTGTTTCAGTCTGAGAGAAGAATACAACCTAAACATGCAGGGTTTGTGTGTTAAACATCCATCCATTTTCTTCTGCTTATCCGAGGTCCGATACGGTCCGATACCGTTGTGGTGAAGAGGCAGCTGTGTGAATGAAACAAAACACAACTCCAGGTATGTTTGTGATGAGGAAACAACATTGTTTTCTAATCTATGTTATAGAGTAATATGAGCAGATATATTATGCTTGCATCTGCTATATAGTGTGAGTCTATGACACCCATGGATCAATATGTTATAATTTACACATTTTAATTTGCAATATTGATCTAAAATGACTTGAACAACAAAGAGTTGTCAGCCCCACCTATGGATAGCTATACATTACGGTAGCTGGCAGCTTTTTTTTTCATTTTTAGCAAAATGACTACGTGACGCTGACAAATCCTACGCATATCACAGTTTAAGAAAATAAAATTGGAGAATGAAGTACAGAGCAGTGAACGTATGCACAAATCACTCCGAATACCATTTCAGGTGAGTGGAATGAGGGGAAATAACTACAACATGGGTAAGAGCTCTAAAACGTCGATGAATACAAGACCTCGTGGTAATAAATGAAGTACTATTATTTTGTATATGAAAATTACATGTCATCACTAAAAAAAGCAGCATTTTTATCTTCGTTGTGGTATCATAATCAGTATCGAGTATTGAGTGAATTTCTTAGTATCGAAATGGAGTGAGAAATTTTAGTATCATGACAACACTATGTCCACACTATATTTGAATTAGACAGTTCAGTTTTATGGACCGTGGCTTGACACAAACAACATGGCGGCCCTCCCTGTCCAGCATCGGTTAAAAACCAGCTCACCTGTTTCATCCGAGTGCTTTTTATTTCCAGTGTGCGTCACGCTCATCTTTGTACATCAGTTGTCTAAACGTGATTAACCTGTAAACAACCTCCTCTTTGTTGCCACGGGTGATAAATCCAGCCTTGGGACAAAGAATCAAAGGTTTCACTCAAAGCAAAAATAAATGGAGGAGTTGGATTAAAGGATGAGGGAAGAGCAAACGAATAGAGCTCATTGTGGCTACAATCATTTGCACTTGTGAGGTGAGAGGCACGACTCAAGCTGTTCTAGCCCCGGCGACCGCAGCATCTCGAGGAGTTGAGGCGCTGAGGATGCACAAAATACTGCAACGCAAACAAACAAATAGATGTTCAAATTAGGGATGCACCGATACTAAAAACTGGCATTGAATATCGGTGCCAATCCAGGAAAACGTGCTGTATCGGATATCGGTTCCATGATATCAGTTCAGTCGATATCCAGGTTGGACTCTTTACTGACTGATGTTGGCTCGGAACGTCTCATGATGTTAAAACTTTAATTCATACAAAACTGTTCAGTAGTTACTTGCAGGATACATCAGATCAATTTTGTAATAAGTTCATTGTATTTAGAGAGAGAAAAATGACATTTTCAATATCTACACTGGTATCAATTAATATTGGATATCAGCAGATACTTAAAGCCATAGTATTGATATTGGTATCGGAACTGAAAAACCTGGATCGGTGCTTCCCTAGTCCAAGTAGGTTAAACTGTGCCCAGAATATGTTTTTGTTTAATTATCTTCCAGACTACTTTTATGCTCCTACGTCATATATTCTCAATTCTTGTTTTAAAGACGGGGTATTACACTTCTATGGCTATTGCAAAGAATCGTACCGCTAACCTTAAGAAGGCTTTGACATGGCAGAAACCTCAATTAAGTTGATTTTCAATAATAAGTCTTTTTAAAAGGTCCTATATTATGCACAATTGACTCCTGTGAGCTTTTAGCCGTGTTATAATGATGTTACCTTATCAAAAACCTACCTGGAGTCGTGTTTTGTTTCATTCACACATGTTTGAGTAATCCTGCGTTATCAGTCTGTCCACATCTCCAAACTCAAAATGCTCTGTTCCACCGTGTGATGTCATGAAGTAGTAGTTTTTAAGCTAACAGCTACCTTTGACCTTTTGTTAAATTGAGATGAACAATTCCAGGGCTGAAATCATTCAAATGATTCTAGTGAACATGACATCACAAGGTGGAACAGACTGTTTTCTCTTTGAGAGAAGAACTCAGCCTAAACATGCAGGGTTTGTGTGTTAAACATGTGTGAATGGAACAAAGCATAACTCTGGGTTTTGATGAGGAAACATTATAACAGAGATCCGAAAATAACGTAATGTGGGCCCTTTAAAGGTTTACAATGACGTTTCAAACAATAACACAAAATTTCCAACTTGTTTAACTTGGTAAACCATAGACTGGGTTCTGTCATATGGCTTTGATAATGGCGCACTATGCAACTTTTCTAGTGGGGTCCATTAGTTGCTTGTCTTCATTGAGTTGTACAGCTTGTATAGGATGTTCCGGAGTGTGACATTTAACATAATCTAGTATTTGTTTCTAAAACACGAAAGTACATCATCCCAATGAGAAGAGCTGCCAAGTCTGACCTATAACTTGGAGGCATCACCTGCTCATTCATGGAAATAGATCAGTGCAATGTCGTACAACAACAGCATCAGTACATGAGACATAGTTCAGTCTGATTAACCTTTAATTGACACTTTGCAGTGGCATCATGTTGGGGGGGGGGGGGGGTTCTACATGTATGTCGATATCGTGGAATTTTTAGCCGTTACTATGGAGACACAGTGCACATATTAGCAAATGAAACTCAAGAAAAAATGCAAAATTGATTTAAACCACACATTTTCAGGAGCCTGCGATCAACACAAGCGTCCGTGGTCCTTTTAAGTGTTTGATTTTCAACTAAAAGGTGAGGGTGACTAACTGAAAAACTGTCGGCTAATGTTACTTGTGACTAATTTTATGTGTGGGAGACTTTTTTAACAGCACAAACCATCTCACCTGTTGGAGTTCCATCTAAGTCAGTACTTTATGGTCAGACTGTGTTAAAACAAAGCTCAGATTAAAGTCAAACTTGAGTAACAGAGCTTCAGACAGAGCAGTGCCTACAGTTAGCATCACACCCCCAGGGAATGTTGATGACATCAGCTGAAATGTATTAATAAGAAAACAATTAATAATTACCCAGTAGAAATCGGAATAGCATGTTTGTTTGTTTGTTTGTTTTTTCCCCATTAGCAGCCCTGACAACGAAAGATATTGACACAATGCATTCTGTATTAGAGTTGCTGTCACAGGTATGCAGGTAAAATGGGAAGAATTTATTTTTTTCAAGGTTGAATGCCACAACTAAACAGCTAAGGAGGCTATAGTGACTCAGTATTGGCGTAAACCTATCAACAAAAGCACTGAGCCAAGACTGAACCACGAAACACAACTCAGACGATAAGGCGACTTCAACACGTATGATTGATTGGACGGACCTTACAGACGGACCATGGAACAAGAATTAGCTTTCACCTTAGCCACACGCTCCATCTTGGTCTTATCATTTCAGTCTGGCAAGTCTTCGATTGCTGTTCGGAAAAGATCCTTCAAAAATGAAAAAGTCTTCCACACTCCTAGTCAGTAAAAATTAATGACGGTTGCAGTTAAAAGAGTTAAATACAATGTGAGCTGTGAGCGGCTTCCTGGCTCCCCTTTACAAATCTATAAGTCACTGGGTTTATTTATGGCACAGTTAAATAAGATATTCATGTAGTAAAAGGTCCAATAAACCATGTCACTAGATGGAGCAATAAGGAAGGAGTTTTTCTAGTTTGAGGCATTATAAATGACTTTTTACAACATCTGAGTTAGTTGTTAATTGAAACGTCTTAAAACCTAAGTAGAAGGAAAATGGTATGACATTAAACTTTTCCATCTAGCATTTATTCGTTACAGGTGTTTCTGTTGCTCAAAAATACACTAATTCCTTCTGTAAATAGGGGCGACTCTCCAGAGATCTGAACTGTAATGCAGCGTATTGCTATAACTGGCTTGCCTCCCTTGTGATAGATAGGCTTAGTGTATACTAGGGATGTAACGATATCCACGATATTTTTGTGAGACTTTTGATGGTATGATATCAAACTATTTTGGTTATTGTTACATTCCTAGTGTATACTGTGGCACATTCTAGACAAAGCAATTGCATTCCCATGGAGACAAGCAGGTGGCGGACCCTCCACTAGAAATGTTACGCAGTTAACCCTAAGTATTTGTCATTTTACGGTGAATTTTTATACACTGGAGGGGCTCTACACAAGAGATATACTTGTCATTAAACTGTTTATTACATTAAATTAATAGGAATTCATCTGTGTTTATGCCACACTGGCCACAGGCAACAAATGCCAAGTGTAGCATGAGAATACTATTGTAGTAATTTACCATATTGTGCACAAACCGTCTGTATTTGTTCTTTTATGTTGTTTGTTTTGCACCCGTTTTCAATTCCACACTAGAATGATTTTGGAAATGCAATATTTCTGCTATATACAGTAGTTAAATAATAGGATTCTGTTGACATTTTAAAAACAGCAGTTGCATTAACATTTGAGAGAAAACTGAAATATAAACTCAATACATGAATTCTGCATTTCAGAACATTTGTCTAAACTACAGGGTTACACCTAATTAGAGAGGATGTTTTGCTGTTGTTTGGGTCGTTTACTTAGCTGCAGTCTTTGCTAATTGTGACCATTCGAACTGCAATTTCTATTTCAATGCGAGTACTCTTGGAACCTTTCACAGGTACAACACTTAAGTTAGAATAGATTTAAAGGCCCTGTACACTATTATCCCCTTTATTAGTGCAAAATTAGTCTCACTCTGGTCTCTAAAAGTTGTGAAAAGCTCTTATAAACTCACTGTGGATAATTAGGATGTTCAGAATGCATTAAGTAAGTGAATAACAACTTTGGACCACTGCGTACTGTTTTAAATGAACCAGCTCTATTTTTCATATTTTTAAGACGACATAACTCACTGTCAGTAGACCGATTAAAAACAGCATTGAATTACATTACAAACCCGAGCTCATCTTAAAACGTTTGCTGTGTGTCGTAATAGAAGAGCAAACTTAATCATTATTTTGCAATTAACATAAAAAAAGACCGTTCTGCTTTAGAGGGAATGGAGAAGGATGAGCCACTTTGCACATGAATTAATTTCTCATCACTATGCATGCACACACTCACTGTCTGTCAGGCTCTGCTCTATCTCATTTACACATGTTACAATGCCCAAGCAGCACGGGTCTGAAGAAGAACACAGAGAAGCACCAAACACACAACACTGCACCGACACTGTTAAAATGACAACGACAATAGTAGTCGTTTTACTGGTTGCTAGTGTCCTTAGGAAGTCTTGAACACATTTCTATTGCAATGTAGAGCTGCATGAAGTTGGGATGACAAATTTTTTCTGACAGCTATTGCGATTAGATTTGAGATGTGTGTAAAAAAAAGTAGGATTGTGTTCACAGTGCACATTGTAAACAACTCCAGGAACACTAAGACTGAAAAAGCAATACAAGAAATCTGTGTATTTCAGAACATGTTTGGGTCTGAACTACAAGCACTACAACATTTTTTTTCTACGAAGAGACAAAATGTAAAATGTAACATGCAATATTTTCCACATTTTAAATCGCAATATTCATCTTAAAGAACTTAATAAAAGAAAAATGTTTGCTGAATTCCACGTTCCCTAAAGGAGCTGACATCGCCGTAAGTAATCACAACAAAGAATCGACACATCTGATGGATAGCTGTAGATGATGCTAGGGAGCAGCAGATTTTTGTTTCATTCGTACCAAAATGACTACACAATGCTGCCGAATCCTTGGTAATATGGTGTCTTAAAAATAAGATTAAAGATGCAAGAATCACTCCAAATACAACTTCAGGTAAGTAAATTGTATGAGGAAACAACTATAACATGGTTAAAAGCTCGAAAAAGTCAATTTTGCATAATAGTTCTGCTTTAATCCATTATACCTCTACAACAGACATTTCCTATTGTGTGCACTGACCCCGGTCTCCTCCTCTAAACCTGTTCATCCCATCTTTCTGCCTCTTTAAATCCAATACAGCCTTCAAAAGAAAATCAGTTTGTGGTAAATTTCCCAGCTGCCTCTCTTCTCTCCTCTCTCTTCTCTGCACCACGGGGATCTTCCATACACAAGCAAGCCGGAAACCAAGTCCCCAAAATGGTTTTCTATGGGGGGACTGTGGTAGTGCATCTGGCAGAAGTAGTTTCAATTACTTATCATATCATCTTCTCCCTGTCTCACTCCTGCACCTGTCTATTGACTCATACTGGGCTCAGTTCTGCTTGTATTACACCATTTTGTGGGTCCAAGGCACGCAGCGCACAACAACAGCCTATTTCTTGGCTTTTCTGGCAATATTTGTTCACTTCACTTGAGAAAAAAAGAACTCTTATCGAGGAAATAAGAGCTTGTGTTAGGTCTTTGATGTGGAAAAGCACTATGAATGCTAACAACAAAAGTCAATTATTATAATTTGTATGTAAATCCCTATAGTTTAAACTGAGCTGCAGGACAGGTCAGAATTCTATGATAAAATTTGCTGTGTAACTCTCAGATTGCAGATTTGTTGACCTGGTTTATGGTTCATATCTCTGTAATTACTGGGCCTATCCACATGAAACAAAAACTGGCACAAAGTTCAAAGCTGTCTCTGCAGAAATAAACAAAAGTGATTTTTATTTTTTTTTTCACAAAGCTTTAGAAAATCGTTCCATTATTCAACCCCAAATACCTGACTGAATGTTGTCAGTTAAAAAGGACTTTAAGATTAATTAAAGCTGCACCCGGCATTACAGGCCCTCGCCAGCCCTTGTGACCACAGGGAAAATGCCACCATGAAGATCCCGCCTCTCGTCCCCGCCAACATCGCCCCTCTCCCTAAATCCCCATATTTAGTATATGTTGCTCCGTTCAATCCAGTGAGACCATTTCTGACATTTGCTCAATTTATTCACACAACATTAGTCTGTCAGATCTGTACCAGGATTGAAGTTTGAGGCTTAAAGGCCTGGTGAAGGTCTGTATGGGATGTACATCTTGTCACTTTAGGTTTTTACACTGTCTGTAGTTACTGTATCTGATTGTTGCAGATACAAGACTATTTAAATGACATGTAAACAGAACATGCTCTTGGATAGGTGTCTCCAGTGGGACCAGGTGCCTCATTGAACATGTTTGAACTTTTCTCCTAAAGTGGGCAAAATGTGATACTCAAGCTGTTATACCGTTCCTGCAGCACATTCACCAGTATGGCCAGCTTGTCCCTCTGCTCCCTGGTTTTTCTCAGCTCCTCAGTGCTCCTCCTTAGTTCCACTATGGAATATCACAGTCCTCTCTGAGCTGTCCCTCGTCATTGTTGCTTGGGGTTCTTTTCCTCTCAAAGGCCCTCATCTTCTCATACAACTGATGTTTCTCCTCTCGTTTTCTCTCCAGCTCGTCCTTCAGCATGTCTCGTTCATGGATTACACTGGACAGGGACTTCACCTTTCTGTCACTTTCTTTTTCTTCAGCTTCTAAACCCCTCCTCATTTTATTCAAATCTTCCACCCTAGCCTGCAGCATGGCTTCCTAACTTTTAATTTCAGTGTATTTCAGGTCCAGCTCATGTGTGAACTTCTGCAGCTCACACTCTTTGACAAAGATTTCTTTTTGCCTCTTTTGGTGCTGAATGTTCAGTTTTCTTTAGATCAATATCATAAGACACCTCTAGCTTCTCTTATTCATTTGTAAAGCTAGACAGAAGCTCTTCTTTCCCCTACAGATGTTTCTCCCTGATCTCAACTATCTCTTTCTGATGATCCATTCTCAGCTGCTCTATCCTTCTCTTCTGTTCCTGTTCTAATTCTTGATCGGTCACCTCCCTGTGGTACAAATTTGGCTCTGGTCCAGGCCTCCCTCTCCTCCATGTTTTGTCTGAGAGACTTCAGTTTTCTATCTTTGTTTTTCTGGAGTTTCTTTTTCTTCCGCTAACTCTTCTTCAAATTTAGCCTGTAGTTGTTCCAATTTTTGCCTATTCCTGGCTTTAAGTTTCTTTATATTTTTATCCTGCTGCTCTTGTAATTTAGTTTTGATGTCCTTAAGATCTTCATCAATTTCTTTCCTGATTTTCATCTCTTTTCTCTTCTACTCGGTTTGTAAGGTTTGACGGAGTTCTTCTAGTTTTTGGGTTTTTGAGTCTCTCTTAAGAATTTCTTCCTCCTCTCTCCTCTTTGCTAACAGGGACTGATGCAGAGTTTCCAGTCTCTCTTCATGCTCTGCCCTCAGACGCCTCTCCTCTGTCCTCTGTTTGTTTGTCTTTTCCTTGTTGTTTTTGGTACTGAAGGCCCTGGGAGTTATTGTCAGTTTGCAGCAGTGGCCCTCTCTTGTCGGCAGCGGTTTGTACGCCGTACTTATTATCTTCTGTAATGACATACTGTTAAGACGTTCCAGCAGAGGTGGCAGGTTTGAAAGCCTGGACTTTATGGGCATCAATTTCTTCTTCATGAAATTGTTGCTGTCCATAACTACAGATATGGTCACTTACAAAAGTTAAAGTTAGAGTAAGTTAGAATAAGTCTGCGTGGCGTTTGTTCAAGTAAGTTAGAGTAGTTGTAGAGTTGTTTAACAGCACAGATCGTCTTGCCTGTTGTAGTTCCAACTAAATCAGTGCTTTATGGTCAGATCTTAAAATAAAGCCCAGATTAAAGTCTAATAAATCCTCAGACAGAGCATGTCTACAGTTATCTTTACACCCCCAGGAACTGTTGATGATATTAACTGCAAATTATCAACAGAGGTTAAGCACCGACATTATTTTTCCCTCATTTTTCCCTTGGAAAGTAATGTTGTATGTTTATGACAAATGAAAATAATATCTAAAAATTAAACCTGCACCTGGCATTATAGGCCCTCGCCACCCCTTGCAATCGTGAAGATCCTGCCTCTCGTCCCTGCCTACATCTCCGCTTCCCCAAAATCAGCATATATTTGTGTCGCTCCATTCAGTCCAATGAGACCATCTCTGAAACTGTCACGCCTGCAGTCATGTGACTTTGTCCCATTGTGCCCCATCACAAGTAAGCCCCCTGTGATTTTTTTCACAAGCCAATTTCAAGACATTTTGTTAGATACCGCCTTGGTTTGCATGTCATTGCGTATCGGTTAATATTGGGTATCTATAATATCAGAATCGGTATCAAAACTGAAAAAGATCGGTGCATCCCTAAGATTAATATGACAAATCCCTACAGGTAAGGTTCAACGTGTGTGAACAGCAAATCTCCCATAGAGTTATATCGGCCCCTGCTCTCTGTCTGATGTGACATAACCAAATACTGTGTGAACGCAACCTATTGTAAATGTTATGAAAGTCAATAAAGTCACCTAAACTCATATGAGAGGAAGTAACCATATCGGATTATAATCAGATTAAACCAGGATCCAAAGCGCTTTGTCTTTGGTACAAACTAAAGCAGGCAGATTAAATGATATAATCTATTATTTGCACAAACAATGAAGGGCTTTCCACGAAGATCTTGATGAAACATGATAAAAATGTCCTACTTTTCATACATGCTCAAAGCTTGTTTACACTTTTGTAGCATCTTTAGTTTGCCCAAAAACATTTTAAGAAAGGCGCTGATTTTTTTCCATGTATGAAAAATCGGTCTTGCCCCAGTACAGGTATATTGTATAAGCAGCTCTTGAGAGCCTCTGTGTACTGTCTGCATCTAATTTTAACGTTTTATTGTCCGATAATCAGGAAGTGCAGTGTTAGCATGCAAGTTGCTTTCCAAGTCAGATTAGATTCATTGGGGAATAAAAGTGATAGTTTAATTTCATAATTGTTTTCGATTTATCTGACAATTATCTCAAAATTAAAATGCATTTTCAGACTGCAAAGAGCTGTTTCCATCTCTCCAAAATAAACACACTATTATTTTGCACAGTTGCAGCACAAAATGAGTCTACAAATTTAAACTCTGGCTCAGTATTCACACCTCCACTTGCCCCCACATAAACCTTGTATAAAATAAGATGTTTTTGTGAGTCTCTTGGCAGTTTAATAATGGCAATTGCTTAGGTAAGTGTTCTTATTTTGAGTGCGAGTCGTGCCTTTTCATCCCAAAATAGATAAGAATGTTCCATACGAGCAGTGCAGCTGCATAAGGCCTCATGATATAGTGCTTTGTATGTATGCAGGGTTTAAGAGCAGACCTAACTCTTATCCAACCTGGTATGTACAGGGGCTGGGTAGACTAGCTGGAAAGATCTCAATTACGTGTCAAACTGAGGAGAACAAGGCCAAAATAGCACTGATCTACGTTCAACTGGCAGACAAAACAAAAAATTCTGGGGCCTTATACCAGGTTGAGATATAGGACCTGCTTGTTGTCAGGCGAGACTGCTATCCACTGTGCCTCTATATTTGTAGAAGTCTAAACTATACATTTAAAGATGCACTAAGTAACTTTTCTGTTACCATGGAGATGTTATTGCCTTGTCTAGAATGTTCCACATCATGGTAATACGTTTTTTTTTACCTTTATTTAACCAGGAGATCGAACTGAAGTGTCATATTTTTCAAGAGACCTGGACAACACAAAATTCAAGCCTCAAAATATCACATCATAAAACCATTTGGATTTCTCAAGAAAAACATACACGTCTCAGTCACTACACTTTTTCAGTTTTCTTCTCAAGTGACACCATAGTTTTTAACAGAATAGAATTTAACATCTTTCTGTAAATGGTAAATGGTCACTTTTTATGTAGCGCTTTCCCACCTTCAAGACACTTCAGTCAGGCACAGAGGCACAGTGAAAAGTAACTGGGAGGAGCTTAGTCCAGTGTGATTCATTTGCTCTTTCAATAATTTGTTTTAAGAGATTATTTTTCCAGACCAGAGTTTCTTTATCATACCTGACCATTTACAATGCTCACTCGCAGTATTCCTCAGAAGATCTATGGAGAGGCAGCCTGTACTCACTGTAAAAATGCATGTTTTTCACTGTACTTTTGAGCAATAAAAACAATTCTAGTGAAATAAATGCAAGATTCCAGGCAGAGTGGCACAGTTGTCTCTCCTCACAGCTGGAAGATGCTATATATACACACACAGGAACCTTGTGGTTTTCCCATAATTCTATAATTCAATTTCCCTCATCAACCCCGATCATACACAGCTAGGACCTCCTGACCAAAATCCTGGCTCAAGATCTAAAGATGGGTCCCCAGACGCTGCACTGTGGTGCCTAGTGCTCCAAATAGAGGCTTCTGACTCATTGAAGTTTGGGTCAAATGCAGAGGACAAAATTCTTCTCTATTTTTGCAAACATGATGAGAAATAAACGTAATTCTTGAATTAGTTCTGCAATTAATATTTCAGTCTTTCGTCAAATGCTCTTAAACGGGAGATAGGCCTGTCACGATAACAAATTCTGACAATATTTTACTGAAGAAAATATAGACAATAAATGATAATGAAACTAAATTGTGGTTAGTACAATACGGTAATAAAATATGAGTTACAATAATTAAAAAGCACAGTTGAACCCTAAGTAATTAGTTTGTATTTAGTGATTTATTCAACCTTCTTCAGGTTAAATCTAACCATAGTACAATGAAATTCCTCACTAGTACAAAAGAAAAAGTACCCACCATAAATACTGACCCCCAAAAATTACTGCTCCATCTAACATATATTCAATAATAAGTCGATATAACTGAAGAAAAAATATATGTAAAGATTCAGTTAATGGCAAATCCAATCATTATTGCCGCTACGTTAATTAAAGGTTTTGTTTAATTCACACATGTCAGAGTAATCCTTTATTATTAGTTAATATTAGTTAATTTCCAAAGTTCAAAATGCTCTTTTTCACCTTGTGATGTCATGTAGTTGTAGTTTAAGTTAATAGCTACCTTTTATCTTTTGTTCAGTAGAGATTGTCAATTCCAGGTCTGAAATGATCCAAAAGATTCTAGTGAAGGTGTTTGGAGTTTAAAAACACAGTTTAGCACTTCCTGTATTACCACATGACATCACAAAGTGGAACAGTGTTTTTTTGTTTGAGAGAAGAACTCAGCTAAAAATGCAGGATTTGTGTGTTAAACATGTGTGAATGAAACAAAACACAACTCCAGGTGTGTTTGTGATGAGGAAACAACATTATAACACTGATCACAAAACGGCATAATATGGGCCCTGTTGACATGTGTCTAATGTGTCTAATACACATGTGTCTAATACACATGTGTCTAATATACATGTGTCTAATATACATGTGTCTAATACACATGTGTCTAATACACATGTGTCTAATACACATGTGTCTAATACACATGTGTCTAATATACATGTGTCTAATACACATGTGTCTAATACACATGTGTCTAATACACATGTGTCTAATACACATGTGTCTAATACACATGTGTCTAATACACATGTCAACAGACCCTAGACAACCTCTTACTGACTCACAGCACAGTGGGAGAATGTAGTGGTACTGTTGTTGCTGACATGACTTTGTGTGAGTGGAGGAAGGAGGGAGGAGGGAGGAGGGATGGTGAATCAGCACCACAGCACTTATCTGTGCCCGCTCACAAACACGTCTGTGCCAAGTCATGTTCGGGGCTCCAGGAATATGGCCTGCCAGCGCTGGAAAAGCTCCCGGTTTGTTGTTCGAGAACGTTATTACTGCACTGCAGTTTCTGGGAGATAGGGGAACGCTATTGTAGCCCAGCATCTGCTCTGACATTCACAGCTCTGATGACGAGAACTGGAGTCAAATGGGACACAGATGGTTCGTAGTAAAAACTGGGAGAATTATCTGTTTCAATTAAAAGGGTATTTTGTTGTGATTACTCGACTTCTGGTCAGGTTTCAAGTTCCCAAGGACACAAACTTTTAGAGTACGTTTGTGCTGGTACCATTATGGCTTTAGTTCATTAGGCCTTTAGTCGTTTAGTCGATTAATGGGTTGATGGGGTCTTAGTCCAGCGGCCCCTAACCTTTTTTCTTGTAAGGACCAGTAACAGACATATAATTCTTTCAGGGACCGGGTGGAGAAGGGCAGGGCCAGTAGTAAGAGCACAAAATGTGTATAACTCTTAACGATAAAAAGGTCTTAAAAATCATGTTTGTTTGGGTTAATTTGCACTATATTTTCAGAGTAAATATTATAGTAATTTAAAAAGGGCCCAGTCAACCAAAGTTTGTATTAGTCAACAACAGCAGAAAGGAGAAGTTAGTGAGTGGGTGAGTTAGTTGAAGATTTGGCATTTTTTGGTATTTATATGTAAAAGGGTAGCTTCAACAATTCACAAGTTGCATCTGTCTTTTTATGAATACATTGTTTCTACTACTTTATTCTGAATAAATAGTTGTTTTATAAACTCTTTTATATAAACTCTTGTGAGTGCACTTTGGGTCAGATACATAGAGATACGCAATAGTTCTGAGTCAACTAATCAATCAGCTGGACATGTCTTTAGTTAAGAACAGAGCTGCTACACCAAATATATCAATGATGGACACCAGTTTTATTCTGCTGATAACGGGTTCGTGTTTGCCAATGACAGCTTGTTGCATGGAAGGATAAAGGTTACACTGCAGAACACACTGGTGCCCTCAGAGATCAATTCCCAGCTCCAGTAACTCGCTCAATGTATTTTCTTCTATAACGTTCAATAAAGTCAACGGGCCTGTGGTAATAAAGAGCTGTGCCAAATATTCACACACTATATCAAACTTCATCAGCATTTCAACGACTGTGAGGAGAGACATCACCGTTTAACAATTACTCATGATTATTGACGACATGACCAAACAATAGTGATGCAAGGATCCAGCTCGATACTTTGACAATACCCGATATTAACCGATACCAGTGAAGGAACGGAAAATGGCACTTATTTCCTTAAAACACAATAAACTTATTACACAAGAGATACAACGGTGTTATGTAGCTGTTATCTATCCTTCACATCACTACTGAACAGCTTTGTATGAATAAAAGTTCAAACCTTATGAGACGTTCAAGGCCTCACTGAAATCCTTAATTCCTTTTATCCACATAGTCTGTAATGTATGTGACCAGCTTTATGAAATCAAACACAAAGAAAGATCAAAAATATATGCGAATTAAAACAGCCAGTTGAAAAAAAAAAACATACTTTTTTGGAATCTAGAATTAAAACAACTTAATTTTGCATCTAAAATTGAAACGATTCTGATTATTGAAGATTATAAATGTCAAAACGCATTGCCTCATGTGAAATAACAGACTTGACTTGGATCCTTGCATTTCATTTAATCCCATTCTAGCAAATCTTTTTTGGCTTATCCACTAAGAGCACATGTAGACCTCACGCAGTGCTCACCTTTCATGTTTATTTAATGTCTTTAATGCTTTTTACAAATTATTAAAGACAAAATCTATTTAATATGGAGGTTTTGTGTGCATGTAAAAGGCAGATATGCAGTGTTATGGTTGAATTTAGTATGAAAATGTGAATGATTTGAATGTGGTAGCTGTGTCTGTTCTGTATGGTGTAGTGAGGAGAGGGGTATGAGCTCTGCTAGCACAGGTGTAAATGTGCTCAGCTCCTCAGGGACCAGTACAAAGTGTTTTGGTATTCTGCTGCGGACCATCGAGCTGCTCTCACCTCCCAGGACACAACAGCAGAGAGAGAGAGGAGTGAGGGGGAGGAGAGAGGGAGAGAGAGAGAGAGAGAGAGATAGACTGAGACTAAGACAGAAAGAGAAGAGAGGGAGAGAAAGAGGGCAGAGGTAGGGCAGAGAGAGGAAGAGGGGGGCAGACAGGAGAGAGAGTGAGAAATAGACAGAGAGAGAAGAGAGAAGGAGGGGAGAGAGAGAGAGCCAGAGAGAGAAGGGGGCGGACAGGAAAGAAAGAGGCGAAAGTGAGAGATAACGATAGAGAGCGAGAGGGAAAGAGAGAGAGAGGTGGACAGGAGAGAAGGAGCTGAGAGGGAGAGAGAGGAGAGGGGGCGGACAGGAGAGAGGGAGAGGAGAAGGAGAGACAGAGATATAAACAGACAGAGAAGAGAGACTGGGGCTGACAGGAGGGCAGAGAGAGTATGACAGGGTTAGAGAATGAGGAGGGAGAGAGAACAGACAGGAGAGAGGGAGAGAAAGGGTAGAGAGAGGGAGCTTTTCTATGCAATAAAACGTCCAAAATGAAAATAATAATAATAAAAAAACATGATTATTATATATTTAAGGCTAAATAGTTACACAGTGGGGCTTTAATTATTGAACGATAAGTCAACATAGTATTTATTGTGAAAAGCCTATTTTGTCTATATAGTCTTTTTACTCATGGACTCGTATCTGAATTGACAACAGAAATCTGACATGCTCCCAGTTTAAGTTTATTTCATACTGAAAGTGAAACTATACCTGGGTCTTCACTCCAGAGAAGAAGTAGTGAGCATTGCCACAGTTCCCCTCAGCACTGGGACCATAAGATTCAGGGAGCTTTAATCCTACAGGCTGCTGGGGCCTGCTGACGTGAACTCTGGGCTTAAGGCTCTGCTCATGTGCTCATGGTAACACATAAAGGCAAGAGACAAGGGACGTTTCCATGGTGAGAAACAAGAGGCAGATCATCACATAACGTTTTGTATTGTTTTGTATTGTTTTACATTGAACACAAGTGTTTACATGGCTGGGGACACTTAAGATCTCAGTTGAGGGGCATTGTTGGAGAAGAAAACATTGCAACAGATGGATTCAGTACCATATACTAAATCATACATTGCAATATAGATTTTTTAGATCAATATGAGCCAGCTCAAGAAAATTACTCACTTTCTTGCTAGATAAAAAATCAAACACTGCACATTTGATCCAGTATAACTTTTATGCTCGTCTCCAAGGTGGTGCTTTGCCTGGAATGTTCCGTAGTATGGCTTTAAACGTAACCATCTTGCTTTTACTCAACTATAGGTGTCATTGTTGTGCTAATGTTTACACAGTGGACGTTTATGGGGGTTATTGGGTAGGGTTTTGCTCTTTTTTATTGCACTTTACATCAAAACTGTGCAGTGTGTGATGCTCTAAACCAAAAAATAAATAAATAAAATCGTGAATCTTTAATTGTACGCTTTTCTCCAAGGAAATAGAAACGTTTAATGCCATATTGTGGAACATTCCAGGCAAAACTTTAAACTTATATTATGCGAAATTGACTCTTGCAAGCTTTAAATGATGTTACAATATTTTTACCTCCTCAAAAACAGACCTGGAGTTGTGTTTTGTTTCATTCACGAATTCCGAATTTTGAATGTAACCACATGACAACATCTTTTTCCTTTTCCATTTCTCGGACTTTATAATAGAGAATCTCCACTGCATGTCAAGCACTGGCAGCCAATTTGCAAAGGGCACCGCATCTATTCAAAGGGCCTACGTCGATTGCTTTTTCATATCTTACTGTTTTTCAATGAGACTCCCTGCTGCATTTCTGTAGAGTCCGTTCACAAAGTCAAGACTTCAAAATATAGACAGAAAAGTAGTCGACTAATGGCCAAAATAACTCCACCGGACAGTTCAAGTGCAGAGCTAACACAGAGGAGAGGACACTACTTCAGACCAAAGCAAAAAACACTCTCTATAAGAGCCCCATTAGTGATGAGATGGAGTTTTCAGCTATAACATATTAAAATGTGGTGACTAAATGGGTGTATCGACAACTTTTTCAGGCATATAAATAATGTGAAGTGGGAAAAATCTGAGATACTGTACAAAAAAATAGGGGTGATAGAAATAGATGGAAAAATGCTCAATATGGCCTGATAATATGAAAAAAATGTAAACTGTCACACTGGTACAGATTTTAAAGGCGTCTCATGTAACTTTGCTGCATGGAGGAAGGTCCGCTACCCATTTCCATGGTGATTTTATTACTATGCCTGAAATAATCCACAGTAAGGCAATAACCTGCCTGTCTCCACAGAGGCAAATAGATGATGCCACCGGGCCAAGTTACAGGTCAGATCTGTGGAGAGACAACCTTACTTACAGTTAGGAAAGATGTTTTTTTCCCAGCTATTTTTGGGCAGTAAATTCCTCGAATAAACATAAAAGATAGATACGTTTAATGTCACAGTGTGGAACATTCCAAACAAAGCGATTACATGGACACAACAAGGTACACCTTTAATGAATGAAAATTTAAAAAGAAAATCACAGTACATTAATTAACATTAAATCAATTGCTTATTTATTCATGAAAATATGTTAAGATAGAGAACAATAGTGACACACTGGGTTCAGCATTCACCCACAAACCAGATGGCAGCTGGTTTAAATCGAATCTAACCGTTATTGTTATTGGAATGGTCTCCCATATAGCTTACGTCAGTCACTTAATTGCGACAGGAAGGGCATCTGACTTTAAACTGTCAAATAGAGAACAAGCAAAACATGAAAATATGTAAATAATGTGGCAGAGCAGGTTGAAACAAGGTTAGCATGTGTTTACAGCTTGAATGAGGGTCCCAAAGCCCACAGCTATAGAGTGATCAGAGTGCCTCTTTCTCTCATGTCAATCGCCCCCTCAAGGTGACTGCCTCCTGCCTCACTGCTCACACATGGAGCTGCATACAGAGTGGAGCTGGGCCCAGGCCAAGGCCCCACTCACAGTCCCTTCTGCTGGGCTGCTGTCCGGAGCGTGCCAGCCTCCGCACCACAAACCATGTAATCCAGTTTGCAACAAAGTCTACACATTCGCATTGTCAAAACCCTATGTTTACACCCTGCAGGGACTTTAAGAATCAATATACAGCAGAGGTGGGAGGGATGTATGAAATGTGTAATCTAGAGATTTTTTTTTGGAGAAAAACAAAATTATCAAATTGTAGTGCTACTTGTTTTAAGAGGAACATCACAATTTAACTATTTTTCACAAGTTTACCTTTTCATTCATATTGTATAGATCACCATTCCTCTAATCAATTATAAATGATAAAGTTAAACATTTAGGTTTATTTGAGCATATGTAGATTGAATTGCTCTTAGGCAAATTGACAGGTTCGGCAGGATCGGTGGAGTGCCTGCAGTGATGCGGTCACTGTATTGGACTAATGTGATGAAAGAGCCGAGTTGAAACTCAAAGCTCTCTATTTACCATTCAGTCTGCGTTCCTAACCTCACCTATGGTCATGAGCTTTGGGTAATGACTGAAAGGACAAGATGTTGAATACAAGCGGTCGAAATGAGGTAAAGAGCTCAGGCAGACAGAAGGAACTCGGAATAGAGCTGTTGTTCCTCCACATTGAGAGGAGCACCAATCCGATACTGGTATGGTATATTAGCGCTGATGCTGAAAAAAACTGCTGGATCAGATTTAGACTTACAAATATCGTTTCAGCCGATATCCTCGTTGGCATATAAATTCATGTAAAAATAAGACTATTTACTGGCTGAAATTTGCCCAGAAAGTTGTTTGTGAAGTTGTTCTGTTGTTACATAAATAACAGCTACATAACACATTTGGATCAGTTTGTCTTATTTTATTTTAGTTTAAAGTAAATAAAGGCTGTTTTCAGTCTCTGCACTAGTATCGGTTGATATTGGGGCTGGACAGATACTTAAAGCAATAGTTTTGAATTCAGTATCAGAACTGAAAAAGCTGGATTGGTGCATCCCTAGAGCCAGCTGGGGTGCCTGGGGGACTATCTCAGCTCGCCTGGGAACACATCAGGATCCTCCCAGATGAACAGAAGGAAGTGTGCATGCACAGGGGGGTCTGGGCATCCCTTTTTAGACTGCTGCCTCAGTGAGTTGAACCCAGATAAAGTAGAAGACGTCCACATAATTGCACTGCATCTGTATGAATTAACATGTTATAAAGCTGAAAGTGAGATTCAGAGGGACGGTAAAAAAGGTTAAAAGCAGAGATGGCACAGAGAGAAGTGGTGATCAAAACGGATTAAAAGAAGACAGATTAAGTGTGAATTATAGGAAATACTGAAGGTGGCAAAAAGCAGAGATGAGAGAAGTGGTGATAAATATGCCAAAAAATGTATTTGTGAATGTGCTGATAAGGCAGAAGAAGTAAGAGGAAATAAAGTAAAGACAAGCTGTGCTGCAGACTGTGAAAACACCAGTAACTTTTTAGCAGCGTTAGCGAGCGCAGCCAAACTCAAACATCCACAATAAAATGTAATACTTCAGTTAGAAACTCCTGGCTAGCTCTGGAAATGGGTGACTGCAGGTAGGGCTGGGCATTACAGGGTCTTTCATTATTCAATACAATATGGACTAATTAGATATTAGTCTTAATTCATAAAACCATGACATGAACAATCTTTCCTTTTCTATATATATATTCATAATTAGCACGAAGCAAGAGTTTTCTTTTTCAAAATAATACTGGTGCTGACAAAAATTACAAAACATAAACAAAGTACAGCAGTCTAGGATAACAGAACCAAATCAAAAATAAATTATACCTTGAAGGGCCTATATTACACTATTTTCTGATCTATGTTAAAATGTTGTTTCCTCATCAAAAACATACCTGGACTTGTGTTTTGTTTCATTCACACGTTTAACACACAAATCCTGCATATTCTTCTCGAAAACAGAAAACAGTTCCACCTTGTGATGTCATATGGTAATACAGGAAGTGCTCCACTGTGTTTTAAAACTCCACACACCTTCACTAGAATCATCTGGATCATTTCAGCCCTGAAATTGCAAATCTGTACTGAACAAAAAGGTAAAAGGTAGCAATTAACTTGAAAACTACCACTACATGACATCACAAAGTGGAACATTTTGAGCTTTGGAGATATAGACAGACTAATAAAGCAGGATTACTGAAACGTGTGAACAAAACAAAACACAACTCCAGGTATGTTTTTGATATCTTAAAGCTCACAAGAGTCAATTTCGCCCAATATAGGACTTTAAAACAATTGTGTGATGACAAACTACAGTTGGGTAATATGACAAAGCAGTTCTTTCCCTCATATTGATCAATCTCAATTTCCAGTTTTATTTTTGTTTGGATTTAAAAACAAATAAAAATCAATGTTCATTTCCTGAGCCTAAACAGTCAAATTTCTTCCTCCAAAGTCTGAACTCTGCTCCAAACCAAATGCTTTTACTAGATAATAGGCTGTACATGTCTTCATTAAAGACCCAGGCATATTGTTGACAAATAGAAATGCCTGAATTTTATCAATGAATGTTCTCATTTGCACAGTCCTATACAAAACCTTAAACCCATATCACGTTTAGGCCTGTCACAATAACACATTTTGAAGTTTGATATATTTCTCAAGTAAATAACCCAAGAGCAGATTTATACCACAACATCTATAAACTAAAAAAAAAAAACATAAATAAATAACATGAGCTGCAATAAATAAATAGCAGAATGAGACACTTTAGCACTTAATTTGCATCTGTAATAAGTTATAGTCAAGTTACATATTCAACCTTCGGAAAAAAATATAGTTCCATCTCTCATATACTGAACGATAAGTTGATGTAGTAATTATTGCGACAAGCCTAATCACATCAAGTATCTCTCCTGTATTTCTGCATATTTACACACATTCGTCTGTTTGGCCTGTGCAGAGAACAACTGTAGGTCCACATGTGCCAGTCGGCTAAACCTGATAGTGGCGTGGGGCAGCATCAATGATGGATGAAGCATGAATTAACCATGAGAGCGGGGACAGGGATCCAAACACAGGAGGCCTCAAGGGGACCCGTGGAGAACATGGTAAGCAGCCCGCGCACGTCAAACGGAGCATTGCTTACAATTGCAGCATGTTACGTAACACAAGGTCAAAGGCGTATTTCAAAAGGTCCATTGTTTAGTTCAGGCAAATACACATTTTGTTTAATCTTACCAAACAAGCTGCAAATGTCAAAGCCTGCCACAATAACACATTTTATACATGCAGTAAATACTGTATTTAAAACCAATGTATACAAGCCTGTCACAATAATTACTATAATCAACTTCCCGTTCAATATACGTTAGATGGAACAATATATTTTGGGGGTTCAGTATTTATTGTATTTTTCTTTGTACTACTGAGAAAGTTTTTGTTATTTTGCAGTGTTTGTTCTTCACAATTTGTTATCGTGACAGGCCTAATTGTAAATGACACGGATACTTTAGCCCTGTGATGTTTTTCAGTCTACATGGAATTATGAGGATTGAACATTCCAAGTAAAGCCATAGAGCATCTCCATAGACTAGCAGTAGGTGGCTAACCCTCCATCAGAAAAGTACATTGCATTAAATGCATTAATTATTCAACCCTCTATATTTCACATATATTTAGAGATTATTGGTTAAGTGAAAATAAATGTAGAGAATTCACATATTCAAAATGTGTAGACCTGTAGATCATACAGTATATTGGGACTGAAACTGGGACTACTACATTATCTTTTAATTCCTCATACATTTCATGTTTATGATTGACAGTTATGTGTGAGTATGCATCTCTCTGCTTCTACGTTGTTCTAATTGATCGGCAGGAGATAATTGTCGTGGTCACATTTTTATATATAGCGTTTTTCCACGTTCAAGGCACTCAAAGAGCTTTATAATAAGGCACTCACCCACAGGGTTAAGTGTCTTACCCGAGGACACAATGACACTATCCATCTGTGGGAGCTGGAATCGCACGTCAACCTGTGGGCCAGTAGATCCAGTAGCTCTAACCGCTCTCCCTATGATGTTTATGTTGAGAGTGGGATTCAAACCACCAACTTTCAGATCAGCGGACAAACACTACTGACTGACTTACTGTGGCCCCATTGAGCTGCTGACGCTCCTGTTCTGTGAACACGCTTTGTAGTCCTGCTTATCCAGACACATGTGTGGGGTTACTCTATCTGGATAAGAGAAACTTATCCAGGATAAGTTCAACCAGCTTCACAGTACAGGCCTCAGGACTATGAGGGCCAAACCAAGTCTACATCAGGACCAAACCAAGTCTACATCAGGACCAAACCAAGTCTACATCAGGACCAAACCAAGTCTACATCAGGACCAAACCAAGTCTACATCAGGACCAAACCAAGTCTACACCAGGACCAAACCAAGTCTACACCAGGACCAAACCAAGTCTACACCAGGACTAAACTGGGCTCAAACCAGGACTAGTGTAAACCCGCCCAAAAACCTCAGAGCATGAAAAAGATGTATAGATAAGCTCCTAAGTGATTACATTAGACTTGGCTTCCCTTTGATGCTATAGAGCAGTGGTGCCTATAAGCAGTGGAGCCAACATTAACAAATCCCTGCTAAGTGTGAGCAAAGTGCCCAACTCAGCACTGGCTCTATCAACTCCAGCTCACTGAAACCTCCACACGCATGCACCGCTCCTATCTGTACATCAGCACAAGAGCTTTGAATGTCAATGCGTTCTAACACATGCTGTTGATTAGAGCTGCTCCATAAAGAGTGAATAAGAGGCAACACACATACAAGGCAAATGTGATCAATAAGCTTTTAGTTAGTGCAGGCTTGAAAGAAACTACACTAGAATCAATGTGTCTGGAGTGTGCGTTGTATCTTGTGGCATTTTAAAGACATGCAAAATCAAAACTGCTACAGCTAAAATCCCACTAGATTAAGACTTTAAACTGGTCTGAAATTGTTCAAAGAGGGTCAATGAATTATAAATGAAACCTTAAGCCAGGACATATTAGGGTAGATTCACACGTGCACAATCACTACATCATCTTTGGGAATGAACTTGGACTGGACCCAGAACTAAACCTGGAATAAATCTGGAATAGAACCAAGTCGACATCAGGACTAAGTGATGCTCAAACCAGGACTAAACCAGGATAAATGCTGACACAAGTGGAGTAAAATAGGATGCAAACGTCACTAAAAATTCTCTCATGATAACAACTATATCCATTTATCTTTCAAAAAATTATCATAATCATAGTATTTTTTGAGGGTCAATATGTACACAACAATATTACACATTCTGAGTGCTTTCACTTCTGTACAGTCACCACATTCAAAAATTCTTAACTAGGACTCAAAGTGGGACCAGATGAGGACAAGTGTGAACTCAATCTTAGTAACACGGTTTAGTGGGATTAACCTGCTTTGGTATTATTGTTTATTGTGATTCAAAACGTCACTTTAAAAAGGTCTAAATTCAAAAGTGAAACAACAGATGACTAGATTACCATGAAGCAGTAGCCCACATGACATCTGCATCTCTGTGGCCCTGAGGAGAAAGAGGAGCTGACCAGACAGGCTGCTGCTGCTGCTAGACTCCCTTCTAACTTATTCATGATACAAGTAACACCTGTTCTAGAGACAGGCTCTTCAAGTTATTCTGCCAGTCCAGCTCATGCATATGTTGTGGCATGATGGAGGTGGAAAAGTGATGGAGAAACCAAGTCTGAACCAGGATTAAACCAAGTCTGAACCACCATGTCTATCCATCGGGTTCAGGAAGATAAATAATTAAGACTGTTCCCATTGCAATTAAACCATTTAAAACTAAATATTATATCTTTTGAATGGGAAAAAGTCCTCAAAATGTTGCGTATAATAGTAAGTCAAACCCCATGGATACCAGGTCTATACAGGGACTAAACCAGGACCAAGAACCAGGAAGATAACTTAAAGTAAAGCAGGAGTAAACTTGGACTAAATAAGGACTACACTGCACTCTGTTAGAATAATACTAGGACTAAACAAGAGCTCAACTACATCATTAGAAATGGGGTAAGGAGTCATCCTTCATGTTGAGGAATGAGTTATGTCTTGTACAAAATTACGTTTTTCTTCTGTCAGTTTCTGTCTGCCCTTTAATAGACCTACAAAGAACCATTAGAATGAAATTAAATTAGGCTAGGCTAAATAAAGCAAAAATAAAGTAGCAGAACACACACTACACAAGAGCAGAACGCATTAAATGGCTTCAAAAAATAAAATAAACAGGACTGGACAAAAATGTAGCCATCAAACCAGCAGTAAAGTTAAAGGGGTTAAAGCTTTAATCCAGGTCTAAACCAGATCTAAACTGTGCAACAGCACCGAACAAGATCATTCAAGTATTACTACGGGCGCATTAGGGGATGGACATGTCTTGTGTTTTGTTCACACCTGCTTTCACGGTCTTGAGTCGTATGGGCTCCCTGAAGTGCCGCACCACAGCCAGCGTGTCCCGGTTGGTCAGCCCGCTCACCGGAGTACCGTTCACCTCCAGGAGCACGTCCCCGGGGCTGGGAAACCGTCCGGCGTGGCAAACCATCGCCTCGGCCGCTACATGGCCGACGTACGGGAACTGGCCCAGCTCTGCGCCTCCTCGCACCTCCACCACGGTCATCAGCTCCCCCGATCCTCCCCAAGACACGGTGCATTCCTGGATCTTAGTAGACCAGTGTTTCTTTTTCTTTAGCGTTTTGGACATGCTTTAGCGCGTAAAAGTACTTCTCCTATGTAATCCAGTAGTCTCACCATAAAATCACAACTCCAAAATGCGTTAATCCTAATCAATATTGTTCCCAGTCTTCAGTGCATCTCCGGTCAGTGCTTGGGATGCGTGTCCGTGCGTAAGTGCTGCATTGAAACCCCAAAATGCCTCCACTGATGTTTAGACCGTCTGTATCCCACGGTCCAGTTCCAAGTAATGTGCGTAAACAAACAGTAGCAGCGTCTTGCTTCACTCTAGCGCTGCGTCGAGGCGCACGATCCCTTGGTAAAACAAGTTAGGAGGAAAAGAGCGCGAAAAGCCCACGTTGAAACTTTTGCGCGATCAGCTGTTGACTAACTGCGGTACGGATGACAGCTCGCCGTACCTCCAACGCTACTACCGAGGGAACTTTAGGCACCTGTCCTCTCTTTCCTCCTCCTTCTCAGTGACATCAGCAAGTCAGTCAACCCTTGGAAACGGGAAAACATAACCCGCTCCAATTACGCAACGCTTCGGAGTCCCTCTCGCTGCGCAGACTGCAGTGTTCACCTCGCCGCTAAAAATCGCGACGGGGATTTTCAACTCCAAATTACTCAGGAGCATGCAAGAGCCGTGATCCGATTAGGCTTCGCTCCAGAACTTTTTTCCAATCTTTTTCCGTGTTGCTCCCTCCATTGCAATTCCTTTCGTCCAATCGGAGGTCAGAGGATGCTCCCTAGGGTGTTCAAGCAGAGCCAATGGTCAATGAAGATGGGCGGGACATGCGTGGAGCTCTGGGAACCTCTGGGTTTTGTGTTTAACGAGGCGGGGCTTGTGGTGCCAGGACCCAAAATTCACGTGGGAAAAACTTACCTGGAACGAGTTTTAAATCATTTGTTTATATGTTTTAGACTCACTGCACAGGTGGTCCCAACTTTTACCCCAAATAGACTATGTGATAACTCTTCATGCCATGGCATTGTCCAGCGGCCCCACGCTTGTCATGCGTTGCCCAATCCTGCCCTCTTGTGGTGGCATTGTGGACACTACACTCAGTAGCTCAAATTGAATATCTTGGAGTGGTTGGTTTTATATCAAGTGCTGTTTATTTATTTATTTATTTATTTATTTATTTATTTATTTATTTATTTATTTATTTATTTATTTTATTTTATTTTATTTTATTTTATTTTATTTTATTTTATTTTATTTTTTTTATTTTTTTTTTTACGCACTTGATAAAATGTGGCAAAGAAGGACTGGGTTTAAATTTAGCTGATTTTCCGTCTTAACACAACATTATAGGACTACTATTTTATATTATATTTTATACACTGTCAAAAGTCTGGACACACCATCCCATTCAATGTTAGTTTTTTTTTTTGTCTTTATTTTTACTACTTTGTAGTTTCTACATTTTGTATACAAACAAAAGATATGGAATATATGAAGTAAGATATATGGAATTATGTAGCAAAGGGGGAAAAAGTTAAATAACTATGACTACTGACTATTCTAAAATTGCAATCTCTGCTTTAATTTGGTGCACTTGCGCTCTTTAAAGAACTGTCTGATTTTACCTATGAAAAAGTTGATAAAATTTGATAAAACTATCATAACGTTTACTTACTCACTAGATGTGCAAGTCATTTACAAAGCCTGAATTGTACTAAAAATAATCTGTAAAGTGCATCAGATTTAATATTGCTCAACCCTTCTACTCCACTGCCCTAGAGTTTGTTCCAGCTGCCCAAATCCAGAATAAACAGGTTAAAGCACTCTTCCATGCAACTTTCTCTGATGGAATGCTGTACTCTATTCCTACACCAATGAATAAAGAAACTATTGATGATACACTATTGATTTCCATCTCATTTGTCTCATATTAAACCAAACATGCACTCCTAGGCCTACGTTTGAATGCCAGTGTGAGGGCTGTACTTGCTCTTTACCTTAGAGGACATATGTTAATGATTGACTAAGGTCAGTGTCCTCATAGCCAAGAATGTGCAGCTTCTCGCCATTCTGAATGTTAAATCAGACCCAGCACATCCACGGAGTGACATTTCATTCATATTAAAAATGTTCTCATACTGGAAGAAGAGACATTTTGAGTGCCAGGTAGGAAAACCTGTTTTATCATTTTTATTGGCAAAAATGTTAATAAGATTTGAAGGCAGAATGACACTTGGGATTTGAGCATTGTTGACCTACATACCTACAGATTTTTTTCTGATGTTATAAGAGTATGCTTTTTGAAATGTTTTAAATTAGGCTAATCATTGTTTATATCTCAAATAATTGACCATTTTAAGTCCAAATTAGTTACTTACTACTCCATACACCTGGCCAATTGCATTGAATACAAGAAAATATATTAACACAAGTAATAACAAGATGGATAAATAATTAGATACACTTCTAATTAAAGGTTCTGTATTGTGCAAAATTGACTTTCGTGAGCTTTAAACCATGTTAGAATGTTGTTACCTCCTCAAAAACATGCTTGGACTTGTGTTTTCTTTCATTCACACACAAAAACACAACTCCGAGTATGTTTGTGATGAAGAAAACATTGGAACATAGATCATTATAACTGTAAATAAATAGATGAATCTTTTTTTTTTCTATTTTCAATTTCAGCTCGTTATTTTTTTACTGTGCAGAGTGCATTTGGACTTTGTTTAAAACGCATGTCCTTTTTTGTTATTCTATTTCAATTACAAATGATCTAGAGACATGACTTTTAATACTATGATTTTGTCATTTTTCTTTTAGCTGCTATGTGTAACAACGGCTTCTCTTCTATCTTCTGTTTGACTCATGCATTGGGACCAAAATACAAATTCTACTATAAGTTTTATTTTATTATTATTATTATTATTATTATTATTATTATTATTATTATTATTATTATTATTATTATTTTATCGTGTAAGACCACTGACATTAGGACAATTTACAAGTACAAGTTCTTCGTTTGAAAGGTGCATTGTGTAACTTCTGCTGGAGGGTCCACCAACTTTTTTTTTAGGTATTTTTGAGCAATAAAACCACCTGTAATTGAATAAATGTGATGTAGAGCTGTTTAATGTCATACTGTGGAACGTTCCAAGAAGAGCAATGACAACCAAAACGGTTACACAGTGCACCTTAATAAATGAGCATAAATTCACTTTGTTTGGTTAGAAAGTTACAATGGGGTCAATTTTTCTTGTATTAATGCAATTTTAAAGATGCACTGTGTAACGTTTCTGGTGGAGGAACGCTACTTCCTTGTCTCCATGGAGATGTCATTGCTTTGCCTTGAAGGTTCTACAATAAGGCATTAAATGTTGGTGTCTAGCTGGCATTTACTAGTCAAAAATACTTTGGAAAAACATGCTTTTTTTCTGCCAGTGGGGTCACCTCTTCAGAGATCTGAACTGCAACCTGTCCTGATTGCATTACCCGCTTGTCTCCATGGAGATAGATACATCTTATGCCATATTGTGGAACATTCAAGGCAAAGCAATACCATCTCCATAGAAACAAGCATATGACGTGCCCTCCACCAGAAAAGTTACTGCAACTTTACCACACACTCGTTTAACCATTCCTGTGACTGCTTTTACCACAATGCATCTGTCTGCTATATCATGTTGACAATAGCCATGCAGCTTATCTTTTTTTTTTAGTACACCTCACACACCCATTATGCAACCAGAGAATATTACAACCCCACTCCATGTATTCAAATGAAAAGACAAAGACAAATTGTACATAATCAATCATATCTATAGAGTGTATGCAGTTGACGTCACAGGTTTCCCCTGATCCACTTCCGGCGGTCCAGATCTCCGTAGGCCGCCATAGTAAACACACTGTCCAATTCTAAATTACGCGTCATAAAGTCACAAAATGCCCGAGAAATGTTGTGCCTATCAGTGTTCTCAGACAAGGGACAAAGATAAAAACATTCAGCTGTACAGGATTCCTGCTGAGTCTGATCCTGACCACAGAAGTAGGTGGATTGCTGCGATTAGACGAGCCCATCATAAAACTGCTGACAAGCCCTGGGAACCAACCAAACACTCCAGGCTTTGTAGCAGACACTTCATATCAGGTGTGGTTTGATTTTATCTTTACAATTTTACTAGTAGGTCAATCACATTGAGTGGTTTCACATTTGTAAGCAAGAAGACTTTATTACTATTAATACAGTGTAACTATCAGATGTTGCAGTGTTTTTGTATGTTTTTGCACATAGCTATCACTTTATTGGTCTTTATTCACAAAGTTTTAACATATCATTACCTCCGCCAAGGAGATTATGTTTTCGCCTGCGTCTGTCTGTTTGTTTGTTAGTTAGTTAGCTTGTTTGTTTGTTAGTTAGCAAGATAACTCAAAAAGTTATGGACGGATCTTGATGAAATTTTCAGGAAATGTTCCTAATGGTAAATCCAACAGATGATTAAATTTTGGTGATGATCCAGAAGAAATCCTGGATTCTGGATCACTTTGAAAAGTTCGTTAGCATTGCGTTAGGTCTGCGCTCTCTGAGTGCTTTTCTAGTGTATGTTTGTATTATTATATATTTATTTATTATTCATTTAATGGTTAATAATTAGCCATATGACAACTATAAATTTATACTCCCCGGTGAAGTGTGATGGGAAATTTATTAGATAGTTGTAAATATCTGGCCACTGAAGGTCTGGGACAGAATCTACCGCTGTTAGGGCTGTAAAAAGGACCTGGGGCACACTGTAGGGGTCCGATATGTTCAGATTAGCAAGCTTGTCCTCATATCTTTTCTTTGATTACTATCTAGGTGATTAGTTAAGTCAGTATGAGTAAAAGACGGCTTTTTGTTGTCACTAGAGCACTGGCGGTCAGTCATGATTAGACCGTCAATATGGCGGATTGACAACTTCCTATCACGTGACTGCATACGCTCTATAGATGCAAGTAACATCATTATATCAACTCAAACACCAATGCATATTCCCTAATTTGGCAAGCCACAATGAAGCAACATGTCTCTTTTAAACAGCCCAAGTAAACAGTAAATAGTTGTGCGTGCTTATTCCTACTGTGTTGTCTAGGCTAGAGATCCGAGCAGGCCTCCCAGAGTGCCTGCGTTCCTGGCTCAGTACGAGATCCCGGGAGCAGACTGCCATGTGTAAAGGGACACTGAATAGGAGGGACTGCCGCTCTCAGCCTGGGCTAGTCAAGTCTTATACAGGTACTATGGGCTGAAAGGGAATATATTATGTCAAATTGACCGTGAGCTTTTAACACTGTTACAATGGTTCTGCCTAATCATTAGCATTTTAAAAGTTGTATTTCACATGATTAATGGAGGATATGTATGACTGACCCTGCATTGTTCTGCATTTGAGCCTTGAGTGCCCCAAAAAATTTAATTCATAAATGATTTAGACCTGTTACCGTTATTGTTACTGCAACTTAGACAAGGGTATGCACCCAGTACAATTGGATTGTACAAGTAATGTCCATGAATGTTTTAGTAAATCACTTCTCTTGGGTGCTGATGATGTTACATGTTTGTGTGTAGATAGCTCACACAAACCAGACTCTGAGTGACTTTGTGGATTTGCTTTTGTTCCACTCCCGTGTGTGCAGACACCAGAATGTGGTGCAGACGCTGTTGTATCACACGTCTCATGTGCTCATGTACCTGATCCTGGAGCAGAGCAGCCCCGGAAACCTGCTGCACTTCCTCTGGACATTCAGAAATGTAAACACACACAGGACACCACATATATGTACTATAGGGTTGTTAGATACACCATTAACTCACTTGGTAGAGTGCTCGTCCTCTGAACCAAATGGCTGTAAAACAGCTTGTCACCACCAAGTGCACTAAATAAATTGTACATTTTGTTCACAGAACAATGTAACCCTGAGTGATCCATCGCAGAACTTCACAGAGGTCTATGTTTCCTTCAAAAAACAGTGTATTTGTCTCATTCGTTTTACAACAGTAAAGATACGGATTGTTTTTTCTGGTGTGGTTTTTTTTTTTTTTTTTTTTTTTTTTCTGAAAAAAGTGACCCTCAAGAGAGCTGACATAATAATGTGGCACACACTTGTGAGCAAAAAGCGTTGACCTTGTGCGGGCCTATGGGGTTCAAGGTCTTGGCTATGTTACCCGCTAAGTAGGTGTGCCTGGCCTGTCCATCCCGTTCCTCTATCTACTGTGAGTGTTGTGGGACGCGGTGCTTGTGCGACTGAGGGACTCGACCCGCTCTTTGGGCATTTTTGTCCGCGGGTCGGGGTGGCGCAGCCTTTACCGCCCGCACCTGTGCCACCGGATTGAGACAAAACGGACGAGTGCTATTTAAAGGCCTTCTGCTCTCCTTCGGCCACAGTCATGGTGCCACCGCCAGTTTTCCTTCCAAAACGCAGGGACAACGGAGACGCAACAAAGACATTTTCCCCAACTCCATTTGACTAAACAAAGGCGTTGGACTTTGTGTTTTTCACTTTAATCTCACCTTTTGTGCAATTTAGACAAGTTTTGGCTCTTGTAAACACTACGTTGTTGGTAACACTTATGGAATTGCCTCCGCTACCCACGTCCAAGCAGGAAGAAAGATTGTTAAAAAAAAAAAAAGGGCAACTATTTGATGCGCCACACTTTTCCCAGACGTCCTGCCGCAGCGGCTGAGCCACGGAGGAATGAGTGAGCGCAGCCACAATCTAAAGGTAAAACTTGTGTCGGTACTTTAAGTGACGTCTTTCTGTACGCGCTTGTAGCAGCAGCTGCTGTAACACGCGCTTTCCCTTTCTCTACATGAGACTTTTGCGATGCTTTTGAAGCAGCTCAAGTCTGCGCTAGAACAAAGTGTCAGGGCTGAAAAGCGGCACAGTGTATTCTGTGAAATGTGGAGGACGCGAGCAGATCACATAAGAGTCAGAATGGAATAAAACATAACTATTGTGCAATTTCCACATGTTCTGGCCCTGGTTAAGTATAGAAATAAATGTAATAATATGATGATATGAACTATGTTTTGGTGAGTAGTCTAAACCTGTCAAATGCACTTGAAATCTACTTAGACATACATGTGTGCGTGGTTTTCAATCCAAAATGACGCCTGAGAAACGGACATTTGACATAGCAGGACACACCATGACGTGGTCACTAAAATCACTGCATTGGCTCCCTGTGAGTTTCAGGATCAAATGATTTTAAAGTTCTTTTTTCTGTTTTTTAAATGTCTTAATGGTCTTGGGCCTTCTTATCTTTCAGAACTGCTTTTACCTTACAAACCCTCGCAGACCCTGCGCTCAGCAGCAGGCTCCTGGTTATTCCCAAAGTCAGGACACACACTCACGGAGAGGCGTCTTTCCAGCACTATGGCCCTCGTCTATGGAACAGTCTGCCGGAGGACCTCAGGGCCAAAGAGAACGTTCATGTTTTCAAGAGCAGCCTCAAGACCCACCTGTTTAGCTTGGCCTTTGATTGAAATTTTATACTTTTACTTGTTTTTATTATTCATATTTTATTTTATTTATTCTAGGCATATTATTAGCTTGAACTCATATTCCATTATCATTTTTAGGATTTCCAGTGTTTCCCCGCAGTGGGTTGACTGCGGCTGCCGGCGTCTGTCCTGTGGGCTCCTGGTGGAGGGGTGGTGCTTGGGCCTCTTCTCTCCCCTGGGCCCTGTGGCGGTTCCTGGTGGAGGTGGACGGCTCTCTGCTCCTGGTGTAGACGGCTCCTCTGGTGGTGCTTTCTCAACAGGTTCGCCTGTATTCAGCCTCACATTTTACTATGTGTAGTTTTATGTATTTTAGCATGTTAGTATGTGTGTGTGTGCGTGTGCGTGTGTATTTGTGTGTTACTGTTTGGGGGGTTTGGTTGTGTGGGGTCGGGCAGCTGTAGGGGCTGGTTGGGTGGGTGGAAGGAAATGTGGGGTTGTTTTTAATCACTGTAAAGCACTTTGTGTTACATTTTTTGTATGAAAAGCGCGTTATAAATAAAGTTTGATTGATTGATTGATGGTCCAAGTCAGTTAACAGTGGGCTGTAGGTAAGACAGAGTCAGTGATGCGCTGATCTTGTGTAGATGGTCGATTCTACAGTTGCCTATCACCTTAAACTAATACGTACTACACAAAATCATACATCGACAAGTATCCAAAGGTTCTCATGGTCTGCTTTAACATTTCAGCACTGAACCAAGGGATGTCCTCGGAGCACTGAGCCTATGAAGCGCCCCTTCTCCCTTTGTGCTCCTCCCCTCCTTTCCCAGACGAGGGAAACTTGAAGATGAGCGCACTCTGGTGACCATGATGTGGGACTGCTGCTGTATCTGGGCACTGGTGTCCTCAGGTGCGAGCCAACACGCATCATGCGCTGTTTCCTGGAAGGACACTTTTGGGCGCCTGTGTCAACTCACCGGGAATTGGAACTAATGTAACGTCTGTGTTTTATAGCGCACGCTGATGGAGCTCTTTTGGTCCATCCACCTGATGCAAAGCAACAGCAGTGGGACCAAGCCGAACAATCAAGACCTTAAAGCATTCTCATGGATGGACCTCCACTGGCACAAGTTTTGTGCTGGGATTGGGAGATTATTGCTGTGTAATTAGTACGTCTTAAATCTGCAAAGTGCTCATTAGGAGACAGTCAAACGCACATTTGAACCCTTGTGCCTTCTCCCGGTTCCTCAAACAAGTGGCGGCCATTGCTCAGGAGCGCTCCATCCTGGAGCCCTCTGTTCTCATGGAGGAGCCAGCACGTCTACAAATCCTACACAAATACACATGGCACCTGTAAAAACACTCCCTTGCAGCAAACAAAAACTGATAAAAGACTATTTGAGAAATATATATATATATATATAATAAAGAAATATAAAACAAACCATGCTTTTTTTAGTCTATGTGTTGGCAAAAAAGTGACACAGTCAATTAAAAAAATAAATGTATAGAATTGCTAGACATATCAAGTATCAAACCAAATTCAGAAGCTTACACTAATACCACGTTACTTTCCTGGAAATAAGCATTACAGACTTCAAAATACACTGCAAACTTTGTCTTTTTTTCTGAATCGAGTTGCATTTCAGTAACTACATGTTTTGTGTTCTTTCCACAGTTTTGCAATATAATCAAGACCCTTGGAGTGCCTACTCTTAAGCTGCTGAAGAGGAGCAAGTACACGGACAAGTACCTGATCTACAAAGACCGTCGCTGGTTATTCAGAGTGAGTAACCCATTTTCATTATTACTGTACTTTTGCATTAGTGTGTATTGGGTTATGAACTCACGTTATTTCCATTCAGTATCTCCTTATGTTCTGACGGAAAATGGCCCGTATTACACAAAATGGATTCTTGTGAGCTTTAAGTCATGTTATAATGTTGTTACCTCATCAAAACAACATAGATCAGAAAATGGCATAATATATAATATAAAAAAGAGCTTTGCCATTCACTGCTGTATACTGTTGAATGTTGTGGCGTGGTCTGCATAACCTCTCTTTTAACACTGACTTGAAGCTAACAAGCTAACATATCTGTCCTTCTGTCTGTAGAAATCCGGTAAGATTGCCCCCATCATCTCGTCGCTGGCTAAAGTCTACAGTGTAAGTACTAGTATGCTTTTAATGTCTTTACACAGCCACCATAAAAATACATCATATTTTAGGCATTTCAAACCCTTTAGAGGGACTAAAGGGTTTGAAATGCCTAAAATATGATGTATTTTTATGGTTTTTATGCTCCTCCTCCCCCTCACTCACCCCTCTAATCCTCCAGGTATTTAGTCCCAACTTTAAACATGAATTATACTTTACAGCTACTTGATTTTAATTTGACAAATAAGGGTATGGGCTGTTCATCCCTAACGTGTAGTCTCTCATTTGCAGTACATGCCGAAAAATGAAGCTGACCAGTGTGACTTTGAGTTCTTCCGGGATCTGGTGAAACTGATGCTCAAGCTTGACCCCGCAGACCGTGTCACTCCGGATGAACTCCTCAAACACCCTTTTGTCACAATGGATCATCTGCGAAAGTTCCGGAACCTCCATCCAGATTTGTGAGTACAGCCAGAAGCAAAACCAGGACTAGGGCAGGACTAGAGCAGGACTAGATCAAGTGTAGAGCAGGACTAGATCAAGTGTAGAGCAGGACTAGACCAAGTCCAGAGCAGGACTAGAGAAGGACTAAACTAGGACTATAGCAAGATCAGAGCTGAGCTAGACTAGGACCTGGCTAAACAAGGACCAAAACCAGGGCTAGAGCAAGATAAAACCAAGGCTACTAAGAGTAGACCAGGACTAGGCCAGAATTAAACCAAGACTAGACCAGGAAATAATACAACTAAACAAATTAATTTAACAACACAAGTCTGCATTTGATTGAAATGAAAGAATTTCCAATACCTTTAGTTACAGGTGAAAATGGTTTAACCCTGAATCTTTCTTCTAGTGTCTCGGAGTGTTTGAAGTTATCGTGTGCTGCTCTGGCGGATGAGGTGACAATCTACAGTCACTTAGATGATGACGAATGGGACAGCACATCTTCTGAGGAGCTCAGTGGACCTAAAATGTCTTCGGATCAGGGGCAAAGTGGAGCTCCTTCCCGAAAACGCAGATGGGAGGAGAAACAGGACACAATGTGAGTGACATTAAGCAAACCAGATTTAAAGATACACTCTGTAGCTTGTATGATGAGGGGTTCACCACTGTCTCCATGGAGATGTCATTGCTTTACCTTGACTCTTTGACAGTATGGCATTAAACATGTTTATGATACTGTGTATTACCATGGGTGGGGGCAGGGGAGTGCCATCAAAAATGAGGGCACAAAAAAATCTTGATTCCGGCGCTGTAGCCACAACACAGATCTGACATGTAACGTGGCCTGGTGTGGTCGCCTACTTGTCTCCATGGAAATGGATAAGTTAAATACTGAACTGTTAAATATTTCAGGCAAGACAATAACATCTCAATGGTGTGACTTTGTTTTGTTTGATTAGAACACACCTAGGTAATGAAAATTGTAAATTGTAATCAGAATTTTTAATCAATTATCCCTTTTCTAGGTACGGTAAGAGACTCTGTGAGGAGCAAGCCCCTGCTCCCGAGGGCCCCTCTTCCTGTCAGAAGTCGGCCCCTGCTCCAGAGGGCCCATCTCGCTCAGGGCAGTCTGTGGCTCGATCCATGGCCGTCAGACGTAAAAGACGTCATGAGACTGAGGCAGAGTCCAGTGGCCTCGATCTTGACGTACCGTGTTGTAAGAGACTTTGTGTGAGGGCAGCCTCCACTCCCAGGGGCCCCTCCCGCTGTGAGGAATCGGCCCGTGCTTCTGATGGGCCCTCAGTCATGAAACAGCCTCTGCTCCTAAAGTTCAACCAAAAGTCTCCACAGTGAGAAGGAAACGAGGCTACATGGAAATGACCCCTACACCGGAGGGCCCCTCCCACTGTGAAGAGCCAGCCCCTGCTCCTGAGGGCCCCTGCTACTCTGTGCTGCCTGTGGCTCAACCTAGAGTGAAAAGGATAAGACAGCATGAGACCAGGACTGAGTCCGGTAGTGACTCTGACAGTAGGTTTTTCATTACTTCTTTGTTAATTCATGATCAGTATTTGTTTGTGTAGAGTTTTTACATACAAAAGTGGCAACATTTCTTAAAGCTACTAAGCTAAGCTGTGACTCTGACAGTAGGTTTTTCACTACTACAACTACATTATCAATATTATTTATTTAGAAAATGTCACCTACATTCTCAAAAGTTAATATTATACACTGGTCATTGTAACGTCATCAGTTTCACCAAAGAGACGGTGTGTGAAGAACACTGTCATCAACCTGAGCTGCGACACTGATTGTAAATACTATTTGTAAATCATTTATGGCTTCTTTATTGTAACTAATTTAATCATGTTATAATGAAACTACTGCACATTGTATCAGGTTTGTGAAATTGTTGTACCCTGCTTTAGTACATTTGGGTACAGAACATGGGTTATGTAGGCTTATGGGTGGAGCATTGTACACACTCGTAGTACTAACCCTAAAGAGGATTTGAATTGTACTAACCCTAAAGAGGATTTGAATTGTACTAACCCTAAAGAGGATTTGAATTGTACTAACCCTAAAGAGGATTTGAATTGTAGTAACCCTAAAGAGGATTTGAATTGTACTAACCCTAAAGAGGATTTGAATTGTGCCCAGAAATAAAAAAAATAAAAAAGTTTTTTAGCATAATACCCCCACTTTAAACAACAGCTCTAAACAACCAACCTGAGGACTTTGGGTAGCATCAGAACTGTTGTAGAAGTACTTTCATATTTTGTCACATATGCTGACTGTGATATAATAATAGTGACTTTTTCTCCACAGACAGCCTCAGGTTGGTGACTGTAGAGTCTCTGCCCCAGACCCACAAAAGGACTCGTATCCAGTGCAAAAGGACTCCTCTCCATGTCAGTACGACTTCAGAGGAACCAGAGGAGATCTCCCAGACAGCTCCTCCACTAGACAGCAGTGGAGATAGCTGCGTAGCTGGACAGTACCTTCAGCATTAAAGAGAAGGGAAGAGTGGAGAGGGAGGAGGGGAGAGGGAGGATGCTGAAGAGGAGAGAAAAGAGGTGGTTTCTGGATGTATATAAGAACCAGTGTGATTGGTCTAACAGGTCTCCACACCTCAAACCTCAAAAGTAGCCATTGTTTTACTAAAATGATCTCCGGCTGGCCTCCAGCTCCTGACATCCTGCTCCTGACATCCTGCTCCTGACATCTGGCTCATGACACTGGGCTCTATATTTTTGAATAAAACGTGTTTAAAACGAGTTATAATTTACACAATTATATATGATGAAATATTGAAACTCTATCACATATTGAAAGTCTATCACACCAAAATATAAAGCTTAGATATGGAACTTTAAAAAAATCACTGACAGCCCTTGTCACCTTGAGTGATGTCAAATTTTGGGGGTCTGGCCTATGAACTACAAGTCTAATCATGATGAAATGGTCACAGTAATGCTAATGTGACAGTGACATTAACATTAACATGTGCACTGTGTGGGATGACCTTAAGCTAGTCAGCCTCATTAAGAGACATATGTTTAGATCAAAACAAGAAGACAGAAACTCTCCAGTGTAGCTTTAACACTATACTTATTACTAACAACACAGCCATGACTCAAGGTGCACATTTGTCCATACGCTTGAGGCTACGTGTGATTTGGTCCATTGTTACCTCCGCCAAGGAGGTTATGTTTTCGCCTGCGTCTGTCTGTTAGTTTGTTAGTTTGTTAGTTAGCAAGATAACTCAAAAAGTTATGGACGGATCTTGATGAAATTTTCAGGAAATGTTCTGAATGGTAAATCCAACAGATGATTAAATTTTGGTGATGATCCAGAAGAGATCCGTCCATAACTTTTTGAGTTATCTTGCTAAATAACAAACAGCCAAACTCAGGCGAAAACATAACGTCCTTGGCGGAGGTAAAATGTTTTCATATAAAGGTGGCTATGTTTATTATGTCATGCCTCAATATCACCAGTAGATGGCAGGATAACACTGGAAAAGCACTCAGAGAGCGCAGACCTCTGCCATGCAGCTAACGAAATTTTCAAAGTGATCCAGAATCCAGGATTTCTTCTGGATCATCACCAAAATTCATCTGTTGGATTTACCATTCGGAACATTTCCTGAAAATTTCATCAAGATCCATCCATAACTTTTTGAGTTATCTTGCTAACTAACAAACAAACAAACTAACAAACAAACAGACAGACTCAGGCGAAAACATAACCTCCTTGGCGGAGGTAATGATGATGAAATTGGATATTATTTTGAATCTACCATTTTCTTTCTGAATTTAATGTCTTAGAAATTTTGTGTTGAATAATTTGAGACATTTTTGGGTACTCTTTTCAGCAAATCATCTTGGCAAGACATAACTCAGCGGAACACTGGTGTATTTTTTGTGCAATTTTTTTTACACTGTACTAAACAGTAACCAAAAATCACACATTTTTCTTCTCATATTGTGCAGAGTGCGACTGGGCTAGGGGGTACTCATGGCAATTAAAAAGTTGGGAGCCAGTGTGTAATGCTAGCAGCAGAGCTTTGAGATTATCTGAGCAGCAGGGGGTAGTGATGGGTCATTTGAAGCCGAGGCACCGAGGCTTGTACCGAGTAAAAGGGGGCGTGTCAAGTGATCGATATCTATCAGAAATGAACATTAACCGCAATGAAGATCCATTGGTTTACTAACTTTCACCTGCTTTTTTATTTATAGACCATTTTGATTTTACTACCAGAATATGGCTATGTAACCTATGTATATTCTTGTATTAGTTTTTTTTCCACTGAATATGATGTACAGTCAGTTCAACATTCTCAAAAATTATATTTGTGTTAGTTAAGCAAATTGGGTCAGTCCATGTCAACTCAACAAATGCCTCCAGCAGCACCATCTCAGATGTTTACAAAACTCTCCTAAAATATGCATTTGGACCCTCTTGGCACTAAAATGCCATTAGTAGGTGGAGAACATCCATGTTTTCCTGACTAGAGCCCATATAAAGGGGTAGGGGCAGCTGATAAATTGAGTCACTCTGATTCTGGAGGGTAGTTTGGAGGGTTATAACTTTTGAACCAATATTCCCATAGCAATGAAACTAACAGAATGTACACAACTTTGGGTGGTGGTTGTGGTGCAAGAAATACAATTTAGAAGAACAAAATTTTTTTTCCCCCAGAGACTGCTGAAAATTGGAAAAATAATGAAAAAAATTACTTTCCGCCTGGCAATAAAATGTTCATACAAACTAGAAAATGAAGTAATTACAGCCAAATATGTTACAAATGTTCTCTAAAGGACCTGCTTAGGTTAAGTGGGTGATATTATTCCAAGTTTGAAATTTTATTTTCTGGCAGTGGTGAAGTTAAAAGCCTAGAATTTTAGATTTTGTCTCATTTTTGACCCCATTTTTGACAATGTGTGTCAAAGTATATCAAGAATATAATGCAACCACTGAATAAAACTACTTTTGGTCTACAAAATCCCTAAGTATCATAATGGTGTCTTTCTCCTAACATGCAGAAACAAAATCCTTAAAACACTAAAAATTACTGTCAGCTTTCAAAACAGATCTATCTGATGGATATCAAGCATGAAATTTGAAGGTATCTGAGCATTTTTTTCACTATAAGATAAGATAAAATAATCCTTTATTTGTCCCACAATGGGGAAATTGCAGTGTCACAACGCAAGTTACAGAAACAGTAGGAAAATAAGAGCATGCATCAAAATCAAGATAAATAATAATAAGTATTTACAATCAACTAAAAAACACAACACTGTAAGCTAAGCTAAAAGGCACAGGAACATTGCACAATAAGTGTTATTGATTCTGAGATGATTGTGTACATTGCAGTGATGGACAGTGGTGGGTAAATAAATAATAGCAGGTACAGTGACTTTAAATAATATTGCACATTGTTATTATTACTATGGAGATGACACATGGTTGCTATGGGAATGACACATGAACACATGGTTGCTATGGGAATGACACATGAACACTATAAACAAGAGAGTATGATTACAATAGTTAAACTACTAACACATTTGAAACTTTCAAAAGGTGCCTAGCTTGTTAGTTTGGGAACAAATGCCCCTTAAGCCCCGGAGCCACGTCAAGGCCAGCTAGAGTTCCAAGGTTTTTTTTTTGTTTTTTTTTCTCTCTTTACATGAACCCCAGTCAGGAAGAATTTGATGTTTACTTCCAACCAATGGTGCTTTAATGCCCAGGGGGTTCATATGCACCTGTCAGGAAAATTTTATAAAAATCTGAGATGGTGGTGCTGGAACTTTTTCCAATATCTGTTGATTTCACATGGACTGACCCAATTGCATGGAGAGGATAAGAAGAAGCAAGACACTGGGACAGTTTATAGTCGTGTTGATTGTCTGTCTGTCTTCTGCATCAAGTATTTATTTTGAGCACTATCCACATCAAACACACAAGAAGATTGGAGATTTGAGGATTTTTTTAAATTTGATAAATGCAACCACTGAGTGTGATGTTTCATTTACAACATGATTCCATTTGGTTTCTCTTTTTACATGTGTTACATTTTTTTGTCCACAAGATGGTGTAGTTGAACATATTGCATCACATGGCGAGGCGTTGACTCCTGTACCGGTACAAATGCCTGAAAGCCTCAGATGGTTCATGGGGCTTCATTTGGTCATCACTAGCAGGGGGCCCGCGTGTGACGGAGGAGCAGAGTCTGTATTTAATGTGTCTGACAATCACCGCAGATTACGTCTGATTGGCTGAGTAGGTCATGTGACGGATTAAGATGCGGTCACATCACATGACGTTTAGAGCTGCAATATTTTCCGGCCTGGAGCCCTTGAGCTCCGGGACAATCGGGGGACATCCCCAGACCACCTACCCAGAGACAGTGCACTGTCACTGGGATAGATCTGCCATTCGTGCATGAGAAATTTCGCGCTCGTTCACGCAGACGTGCACACGTACGCCGGCGACGCGACACCAGAAAGTAGAGAAAAGTTCAACTTTCGTCGCTGTCGCCTGGCACCACAACCAATCAGCGGCGGTTTATTTGATCGGCCAATGAGATGCGCGAATGCTCCACTGTCCCCACTGCAGACTGTAAACATGGAAGAGCAGCTCATATTAGCGGTGTCTGATTTTCCCGTCCCGTCGTTTTTTTCTTTTGTACAGTAAAGTCAGCAGTAATATTTCCATCAATTCAAGTAAAATCCTCTGACTCCTCATTATTTTCTGTCACTAAATGCTGTATGATACCGAAATTCCCTCCAATTTAATAGCCAATCAAATTTCTGGGAGATAAGCGATGCGCGCTGCAGAGCATGTCGCTGCCGCCCATCGCTGCCGTCTGTCGCGGCCCGTGTGTGGGGCTTCACCTCGGCGGCGACAAGTTTCGCTTTTCGCTGTCGTTTGTCGCCTCCCGTGTGTCGAGCCCATAACATCACCTCCATTCTGAGAGACTTCACCAGAACTTTTTTCTGATGCCGTCCCTCCAAAAAAAACCTAAAGATTTATGTCACATTTATGTCATCAAAGACATAAAGATGACATAAATCTTGTTTAGAAACTGATGACATAAATATGCCATCAGTTTCTGAGAGACTTCACCAGAACTTTTTTCTGATGCCGTCCCTCCAAAAAAAACCTAAAGATTTATGTCACCAAAGATGACATAAATCTATAGGTTTTTTCTGATGCCGTCCTCCAAAAAAAAACCTAAAGATTTATGTCACCAAAGATGACATAAATCTATAGGTTTTTTCTGATGCCGTCCCTCCAAAAAAAACCTAAAGATTTATGTCACCAAAGATGACATAAATCTATAAGATGCTGTCCCAAACTAGGTCACAAAATATGACGAAACTTTCCAGATGACCACTGCCGCTAGGGCGCAGCCACCTGCAATAAGCAGTCCCTTTGTCCAAGGATCGGGACTTGGATCCGAGTTGGGGTTGCGACTTCTATTAGGGTTAGGGATAATAACCCTTACACCGCCAATGACTTGAAACTCCATTTTGCTTCAGTTAACCTATTCCTAACCCTAACTTTCAGTAGCAGGGCGAAGCTACAATCTTTTGACATCTTTAAGCTTTGAAGTGACATCTATATGCTTTGATGTCAAAGCTTTGAAGTGACTGCTTTATGATGTCATTCATGTTATGATGTCATCCACTTTGATATGTTGCTATGACAACACTAGATGGGTTATTGGTAGTTTTCAGATTCTAGAATGTGATGATGTCATACTTCTAAATATGGGCGAAGGGCCAGATTTCTCTATTGATTATTACTGAATAAATCCAAGAATTCACTGTATTACATATTTTTGCATTTTAACGATTTAAATTTTCGCTGTATCATCTGTATTAATTAATATTGTCCTGTAGAATTCTAGAATCTGAAAACTACCAATAACCCATCTAGTGTTGTCATAGCAACATATCAAAGTGGATGACATCATAACATGAATGACATCATAAAGCAGTCACTTCAAAGCTTTGACATCAAAGCATATAGATGTCACTTCAAAGCTTAAAGATGTCAAAAGATTGTAGCCTCGCCCTGCTACTGAAAGTTAGGGTTAGGAATAGGTTAACTGAAAAAGTTAGTAAGATGGAGTATCGAATACTTTTACGTCTTACAGTGGGTATCCCTAACCCTAGCTTTAATTTTTTCCCTAACCGTAACCCTGACCCTAACCGTAACCCTGACCCAGGTCCAGGTCCTTGGACAAGACCACTATTGATCGCGGGTGGTTGTGCTGTTGCAGCTGTCGCAGCATGGAAAATTGCGTCATATTTTGTGACGTAATTTTTTACGTATTTGGACAGCATCAAAGAAACTGATGGCATATTTATGTCATCAGTTTCTAAACAAGATTCATGTCATCTTTATGTCTTTGATGACATAAATCTATAGTTTGTTTTTGGAGGGACGGCATCAGAAATAAGTTCTGGTGAAGTCTCTCAGAATGGAGGTGAGATGATTACAACTCTGTTGTCCAAGAAACAGGACAACAGAGTTGTAAATGACCGTTGTTGCAAGACCAAAGTTCACAAGTCGTTGCAACAACATCTCTACCTGGTGACAAACGAGAACGCTTGATGCAGAAGACAGACAGACAATCAACACGACTATAAACTGTCCCAATGTCTTGCTTCTTCTTATCCTCTCCATGCAATTGGGTCAGTCCATGTGAAATCAACAGATATTGGAAAAAGTTCCAGCACCACCATCTCAGATTTTTATAAAATTTTCCTGACAGGTGCATATGAACCCCCTGGGCATTAAAGCACCATTGGTTGGAAGTAAACATCAAATTCTTCCTGACTGGGGTTCATGTAAAGAGAGAAAAAAAACCAAAAAAAAACCTTGGAACTCTAGCTGGCCTTGACGTGGCTCCGGGGCTTAAGGGGCATTTGTTCCCAAACTAACAAGCTAGGCACCTTTTGAAAGTTTCAAATGTGTTAGTAGTTTAACTATTGTAATCATACTCTCTTGTTTATAGTGAAAAAAATGCTCAGATACCTTCAAATTTCATGCTTGATATCCATCAGATAGATCTGTTTTGAAAGCTGACAGTAATTTTTAGTGTTTTAAGGATTTTGTTTCTGCATGTTAGGAGAAAGACACCATTATGATACTTAGGGATTTTGTAGACCAAAAGTAGTTTTATTCAGTGGTTGCATTATATTCTTGATATACTTTGACACACATTGTCAAAAATGGGGTCAAAAATGAGACAAAATCTAAAATTCTAGGCTTTTAACTTCACCACTGCCAGAAAATAAAATTTCAAACTTGGAATAATATCACCCACTTAACCTAAGCAGGTCCTTTAGAGAACATTTGTAACATATTTGGCTGTAATTACTTCATTTTCTAGTTTGTATGAACATTTTATTGCCAGGCGGAAAGTAATTTTTTTCATTATTTTTCCAATTTTCAGCAGTCTCTGGGGGAAAAAAAATTTTGTTCTTCTAAATTGTATTTCTTGCACCACAACCACCACCCAAAGTTGTGTACATTCTGTTAGTTTCATTGCTATGGGAATATTGGTTCAAAAGTTATAACCCTCCAAACTACCCTCCAGAATCAGAGTGACTCAATTTATCAGCTGCCCCTACCCCTTTATATGGGCTCTAGTCAGGAAAACATGGATGTTCTCCACCTACTAATGGCATTTTAGTGCCAAGAGGGTCCAAATGCATATTTTAGGAGAGTTTTGTAAACATCTGAGATGGTGCTGCTGGAGGCATTTGTTGAGTTGACATGGACTGACCCAATTTGCTTAACTAACACAAATATAATTTTTGAGAATGTTGAACTGACTGTACATCATATTCAGTGAAAAAAAACTAATATAAGAATATATTAGTGTGTCATCTTGTTTTTCAAGATGGCTGCCCGGGTACAGACACACAGCAGGACATGTGGTGAATGTTTGCCTAAAAAGTCACCTAAAAAACAAACTGGACCTTGGATTGCGCTGTCAATGCACTTTGTTGTTTGGACAACTTTTTATCTCCTGTTAATATCAACCTGTCCAAGAAAAAGGGATATTTTAACCCTTAATCCAACCAAGTGTAGCCAGCACTTGTTGTTCACAAAGATATTGGACTATGGCCACGCCAGACCACCTTCAGGTGAGCAGGAGAAGACTGTTACAGGCAAAACACCACTTCTGGGTGTTTTTAATTTTTTGCTGATACTTCTTTTGGCTGGTGATGTTGAACTAAATCCCGGGCCAGAGCCAGCTGGGCCTACACCTCTGTCAGCTCAGCTAACACCACGGCTAGCTGGGCTCTCACCACTGCTAGCTGGGCCTCCACCACTGCTATTTGAGCTTCCACCACTGCTAGCTGGGCCTCCACCACTGCTATTTGAGCTTCCACCACTGCTAGCTGGGCCTCCACCATTGCTAGCTGGGCTTCCACCACGGCTAGCTGGGCTTCCACCACTGCTATTTGAGCTTCCACCACTGCTAGCTGGGCCTCCACCACTGCTATTTGAGCTTCCGCCACTGCTAGCTGGGCCTCCACCATTGCTAGCTGGGTTTCCACCACGGCTAGCTGGGCTTCCAAAACTGCTATTTGAGCTTCCACCACTGCTAGCTGGGCCTGCAACATTGCTAGCTGGGCTTCCACCACGGCTAGCTAGGCTTCCACCACTGCTATCTGAGCTTCCACCACCGCTAGCTGGGCCTCCACCACTGTTAGCTGGGCTTCCACCACTGCTAGCTGGGCTTCCACTACTGCTAGCTGGGCTTCCACCACTGCTAGCTGGGTTTCCACCACTGCTAGCTGGGTTTCCACCACTGCTAGCTGGGACCCCACCACTGCTAGCTGGGACCCCACCACTGCCAGCTGGGACCCCACCACTGCCAGCTGGGACCCCACCACTGCTAGCTGGGACCCCACTACTGCCAGCTGGGACCCCACTATTGCCAGCTGGGACTCCACCAGCGCCAGCTGGGACCCCACCATTGCCGCCTGGGAACCCACTACTGCCAGCTGGGACCCCACCACTGCCGGCTGGGACCCCACCACTGCCAGCTGGGACTCCACCACTGCCAGCTGGGACCCCACCACTGCCGCCTGGGACCCCACTATTGCCAGCTGGGACTCCACCACCGCCAGCTGGGACCGCACCACTGCCAGCTGGGACTCCACCACTGCCAGCTGGGACCCCACCATTGCCGCCTGGGAACCCACTACTGCCAGCTGGGACCCCACCACCGCCAGCTGGGACCCCACTACCGCCGCCTGGGCACTCGCCACCGCTGGCGGGTTCTGCTCCAAGTAACATCAATAAAGGATATAGGAAACAGCTGAATCCTGCCATACTAAAGCACAGGAAAAGGAATGTATTTCGGACAGTCAATAATTCAAAATTAATATGGGACCCAAAATCAAAGCCAAATGGCATCTTGTGTGGACATTTAAATATTCGTAGTTTTAAATCAAAAAGTGATGAAGTCCATCATCTTCTTACTAATTCTAATATTGATTTTCTTTGCCTTTCCGAAACGTGGCTTCATAAATTCTCCCCCACTGCAATGTTATCTGTACCTGGATATAAAATGTTTCGCAAAGACAGGCAAAATGCTAAGGGTGGGGGTGTAATGATTTATGCAAAGGAGTCCTTTAACTGTAATGAAATACAAATTAATTATGAAAATGATTTGGAATTTCTTAGCCTAAATGTAACTCTATCACAACAAATGTCCTTCACACTTGCTGTTATCTATAGACCTCCTTCCTCAAATGTGGATTTTTATGATAAGCTGGCCTCAGTAATGAAACAATTAAATTTTGCTAAAGAGGTCATAATCATGGGGGACCTTAACATAAATTGGGATGTTAATCAAGTCAGGAAAAATTTGAAAAAGATTATGGATGAAAAGGATATGACCCAGATTATCAGTGGCCCCACAAGACTCACAAATTCCACCAGCACTCAAATTGATCTAGCCTTTACTAACAGGCCTGAGAGAATTGTTAAATCATTCAACATCCTGACGGGGCTGTCTGATCATAATTTCATTATGGTAAATAGAAAGTTAAATAATAAGCGCTTTAAACCCTTGGCTGCTACAGAAATTTACAGAATACCAAAAAACCAACAACAAAATTTTAAAACTGAAATCGAACAGTTAGATTGGGATGAATTACTCCATGGAACGGATTTAGACAAAGACTGTCAGAACTTCATGAATAAAATAAAACAAATTATTGCAAAATTCATGAGGAAAGCTAAATTAAAATCTAAGAAGAACAATCTTCCCTGGCTAAATGATTCAATTCTAAAACTAATGAAAGATCGAGACCATGTCTTAAAGTTGGCTGTTAAAAATTCACAAATTGGTGTAATTAGACACCAATTTGTATCACTTAGAAACAAAGTGGTGAAAGAAATTAGAAAATCTAGAGCCAACTTTTTTATCACGGCATTAAATAGTGCCCGTGGAAATTCAAAAATGATCTGGAATCACATTAAAAAAATGACAGGTAATCATGATATGAATAAATATAAACCAAAAGAGATCATCTTTAATGGAATTAGCTTAACAACGCCCAAATTAATAGCAGAGGCCTTCAATAATTATTTTATTGATTCTGTTGATGAAATTTCAAAAAACTTTACCTCAGATTTGACAATAGAAAACCGAGCACTGTCTACAACACAATCCTTTGCCATTTCAAATATTAATGAAATGCAAGTCCTCAACATCATAAGGGCTCTAAGTTCCTCCAAAGCGACAGATGTTTTTGGAATGGACACATGCATGCTCAAGGATCTTGGCTCAGCGCTTGCCTCGCCAATTACCCTCATCATTAACTTTTCTATCTCTAATGGCAATTTTCCAAATGCCTGGAAATCTGCAGTTGTTACCCCAATTTTTAAATCTGGTAATGCAAGATGTTTGCAGAATTTTAGACCAATAAGTATTCTCCCAGCCGCTTCAAAAGTCCTTGAAAAATGGGTATCCAAGCAGATCATCCAACATCTAAATAATAGCTCCCCTTCTCTCCATCCAATGCAGTTTGGCTTTAGAGCAAAACATTCAACAGAGATGGCTACGTGCCTCTTTATTGAAAAAATAAGATCTTCTCTGGACAAGGGTGGTGTTGTAGGGGCAGTTTTCCTTGACCTTAAAAAAGCTTTTGATACAGTAAACCACGCCATTCTCTGTTCGCAGCTTTTACATTTCAACTTCTCTGTAACAACTGTGAACTGGATCCGGTCATATTTAAGTGGCCGCTCACAATCTGTATCAATTGAAAATTGCCAATCAGTGTTTCGTACAATTGCCACAGGGGTCCCGCAGGGATCAATTTTGGGTCCTATATTGTTTAGCCTGTATATAAATGATTTACCAACTGTCTGTCCGGAAGTTGAGTGCATCATGTATGCAGACGACACAGTTTTATTTGTGCATGGGCGCTCTAGAGACATTGTTGCAGCTAAGCTCACTAAAGCGATGAATGGAGTTGCATCCTGGTTGCATAAGCACTGCTTGCAGCTGAATGTTGCAAAAACTAGGGGTATGTTCTTTAGTAAAACCCCCAATGCATCTCCAGATCCTGAAATATTTGTTGCAGGAGAAAAGCTAGAGACTGTAACCCAGTATAAATATCTCGGCCTCTTGATTGATTCGCAACTCACTTTTAAAGTGCATGTTGATAAGCTGTGTAAAAAAGTTAAATTGAATCTCTCAAATTTCCGAATAATAAGGAATGATATGTCTACAGATGCAGCAAAAATGTTTTTACATACTATGATTTTTAGCCATTTTAATTATTGTATAACGAGCTGGTCACAAGCTACTTTAAGCACATTAAAACCCCTAGAGAGTCTGTACAAACAGTCCATCAAAATTTTAGATAAAAAACCAAGGCAATATCACCATTGTGGACTTTTAAGAAAGTATTGTTTTTTAAGTTGGACAGATCTCCCCAAATTTGCTAATTTGTGCCTCATTTACAAAGCCCTACATGATTTGGCCCCCGCTCCTCTGGCCGCTCTCATCACCCAAAGAAACATCTTAGGTCGTGTCACTCGAGGCTCAATGAGAGGTGACTGTGTAATCCCTCTGAGAAAGAGCAGCTTCAGTCAGGCGGCCTGGTCTGTGAGAGCTGCCAGAGAGTGGAACTGTGTACCCGACACCATTAAACAGTTATCCTCTTACAAAACATTTAATAAACATTTGCAGAAGTGGCTGGTGAACAAATTTACATGCACACACTAAAATCTGTCTATTTGGCCGCTCATATTTTTGTAAATATTGTATTATATTTTGTGTTAATGTTGTGTTTTTATTAACAATGTCTGTTTTTGACCTTTTTATTGCCATTTTAACATCATGGCCAGGGGACTACAGATGAAAAATAGCCTCTTTGGCTAATTCTGGCTGTTTTACTCATGTTTTATTCATGTGTTTTATGAAATTGCACTGTCCCCCTTGAAATAAACTAATCTAATATACATAGGTTACATAGCCATATTCTGGTAGTAAAATCAAAATGGTCTATAAATAAAAAAGCAGGTGAAAGTTAGTAAACCAATGGATCTTCATTGCGGTTAATGTTCATTTCTGATAGATATCGATCACTTGACACGCCCCCTTTTACTCGGTACAAGCCTCGGTGCCTCGGCTTCAAATGACCCATCACTACCCCCTGCTGCTCAGATAATCTCAAAGCTCTGCTGCTAGCATTACACACTGGCTCCCAACTTTTTAATTGCCATGAGTACCCCCTAGCCCAGTCGCACTCTGCACAATATGAGAAGAAAAATGTGTGATTTTTGGTTACTGTTTAGTACAGTGTAAAAAAAATTGCACAAAAAATACACCAGTGTTCCGCTGAGTTATGTCTTGCCAAGATGATTTGCTGAAAAGAGTACCCAAAAATGTCTCAAATTATTCAACACAAAATTTCTAAGACATTAAATTCAGAAAGAAAATGGTAGATTCAAAATAATATCCAATTTCATCATCATTACCTCCGCCAAGGAGGTTATGTTTTCGCCTGAGTCTGTCTGTTTGTTTGTTAGTTTGTTTGTTTGTTAGTTAGCAAGATAACTCAAAAAGTTATGGACGGATTTCTTCTGAATCATCACCAAAATTTAATCATCTGTTGGATTTACCATTCAGAACATTTCCTGAAAATTTCATCAAGATCCGTCCATAACTTTTTGAGTTATCTTGCTAACTAACAAACTAACAAACTAACAGACAGACGCAGGCGAAAACATAACCTCCTTGGCGGAGGTAACAATGGACCAAATCACACGTAGCCTCAAGCGTATGGACAAATGTGCACCTTGAGTCATGGCTGTGTTGTTAGTAATAAGTATAGTGTTAAAGCTACACTGGAGAGTTTCTGTCTTCTTGTTTTGATCTAAACATATGTCTCTTAATGAGGCTGACTAGCTTAAGGTCATCCCACACAGTGCACATGTTAATGTTAATGTCACTGTCACATTAGCATTACTGTGACCATTTCATCATGATTAGACTTGTAGTTCATAGGCCAGACCCCCAAAATTTGACATCACTCAAGGTGACAAGGGCTGTCAGTGATTTTTTTAAAGTTCCATAGCTAAGCTTTATATTTTGGTGTGATAGACTTTCAATATGTGATAGAGTTTCAATATTTCATCATATATAATTGTGTAAATTATAACTCGTTTTAAACACGTTTTATTCAAAAATATAGAGCCCAGTGTCATGAGCCAGATGTCAGGAGCAGGATGTCAGGAGCAGGATGTCAGGAGCTGGAGGCCAGCCGGAGATCATTTTAGTAAAACAATGGCTACTTTTGAGGTTTGAGGTGTGGAGACCTGTTAGACCAATCACACTGGTTCTTATATACATCCAGAAACCACCTCTTTTCTCTCCTCTTCAGCATCCTCCCTCTCCCCTCCTCCCTCTCCACTCTTCCCTTCTCTTTAATGCTGAAGGTACTGTCCAGCTACGCAGCTATCTCCACTGCTGTCTAGTGGAGGAGCTGTCTGGGAGATCTCCTCTGGTTCCTCTGAAGTCGTACTGACATGGAGAGGAGTCCTTTCGCACTGGATACGAGTCCTTTTGTGGGTCTGGGGCAGAGACTCTACAGTCACCAACCTGAGGCTGTCTGTGGAGAAAAAGTCACTATTATTATATCACAGTCAGCATATGTGACAAAATATGAAAGTACTTCTACAACAGTTCTGATGCTACCCAAAGTCCTCAGGTTGGTTGTTTAGAGCTGTTGTTTAAAGTGGGGGTATTATGCTAAAAAACTTTTTTTATTTTTTTTATTTCTGGGCACAATTCAAATCCTCTTTAGGGTTAGTACAATTCAAATCCTCTTTAGGGTTAGTACAATTCAAATCCTCTTTAGGGTTAGTACAATTCAAATCCTCTTTAGGGTTAGTACTACGAGTGTGTACAATGCTCCACCCATAAGCCTACATAACCCATGTTCTGTACCCAAATGTACTAAAGCAGGGTACAACAATTTCACAAACCTGATACAATGTGCAGTAGTTTCATTATAACATGATTAAATTAGTTACAATAAAGAAGCCATAAATGATTTACAAATAGTATTTACAATCAGTGTCGCAGCTCAGGTTGATGACAGTGTTCTTCACACACCGTCTCTTTGGTGAAACTGATGACGTTACAATGACCAGTGTATAATATTAACTTTTGAGAATGTAGGTGACATTTTCTAAATAAATAATATTGATAATGTAGTTGTAGTAGTGAAAAACCTACTGTCAGAGTCACAGCTTAGCTTAGTAGCTTTAAGAAATGTTGCCACTTTTGTATGTAAAAACTCTACACAAACAAATACTGATCATGAATTAACAAAGAAGTAATGAAAAACCTACTGTCAGAGTCACTACCGGACTCAGTCCTGGTCTCATGCTGTCTTATCCTTTTCACTCTAGGTTGAGCCACAGGCAGCACAGAGTAGCAGGGGCCCTCAGGAGCAGGGGCTGGCTCTTCACAGTGGGAGGGGCCCTCCGGTGTAGGGGTCATTTCCATGTAGCCTCGTTTCCTTCTCACTGTGGAGACTTTTGGTTGAACTTTAGGAGCAGAGGCTGTTTCATGACTGAGGGCCCATCAGAAGCACGGGCCGATTCCTCACAGCGGGAGGGGCCCCTGGGAGTGGAGGCTGCCCTCACACAAAGTCTCTTACAACACGGTACGTCAAGATCGAGGCCACTGGACTCTGCCTCAGTCTCATGACGTCTTTTACGTCTGACAGCCATGGATCGAGCCACAGACTGCCCTGAGCGAGATGGGCCCTCTGGAGCAGGGGCCGACTTCTGACAGGAGGAGGGGCCCTCGGGAGCAGGGGCTTGCTCCTCACAGAGTCTCTTACCGTACCTAGAAAAGGGATAATTGATTAAAAATTCTGATTACAATTTACAATTTTCATTACCTAGGTGTGTTCTAATCAAACAAAACAAAGTCACGCCATTGAGATGTTATTGTCTTGCCTGAAATATTTAACAGTTCAGTATTTAACTTATCCATTTCCATGGAGACAAGTAGGCGACCACACCAGGCCACGTTACATGTCAGATCTGTGTTGTGGCTACAGCGCCGGAATCAAGATTTTTTTGTGCCCTCATTTTTGATGGCACCCCCCTGCCCCCACCCATGGTAATACACAGTATCATAAACATGTTTAATGCCATACTGTCAAAGAGTCAAGGTAAAGCAATGACATCTCCATGGAGACAGTGGTGAACCCCTCATCATACAAGCTACAGAGTGTATCTTTAAATCTGGTTTGCTTAATGTCACTCACATTGTGTCCTGTTTCTCCTCCCATCTGCGTTTTCGGGAAGGAGCTCCACTTTGCCCCTGATCCGAAGACATTTTAGGTCCACTGAGCTCCTCAGAAGATGTGCTGTCCCATTCGTCATCATCTAAGTGACTGTAGATTGTCACCTCATCCGCCAGAGCAGCACACGATAACTTCACACACTCCGAGACACTAGAAGAAAGATTCAGGGTTAAACCATTTTCACCTGTAACTAAAGGTATTGGAAATTCTTTCATTTCAATTAAATGCAGACTTTTGTTGTTAAATTAATTTGTTTAGTTGTATTATTTCCTGGTCTAGTCTTGGTTTAGTTCTTGTTTAGTCTTGGTCTAGTCTTGTTTTAGTACTGGTTTAGTCTTGGTTTTGGTTCTAGTTTAGTCTTGGTCTAGTTCTGCTCTAGACCTGCTCTAGTTTTAGTCTAGTCCTTCTCTAGTCCTGCTCTGGACTTGGTCTAGTCCTGCTCTACACTTGATCTAGTCCTGCTCTAGTCCTGCCCTAGTCCTGGTTTTGCTTCTGGCTGTACTCACAAATCTGGATGGAGGTTCCGGAACTTTCGCAGATGATCCATTGTGACAAAAGGGTGTTTGAGGAGTTCATCCGGAGTGACACGGTCTGCGGGGTCAAGCTTGAGCATCAGTTTCACCAGATCCCGGAAGAACTCAAAGTCACACTGGTCAGCTTCATTTTTCGGCATGTACTGCAAATGAGAGACTACACGTTAGGGATGAACAGCCCATACCCTTATTTGTCAAATTAAAATCAAGTAGCTGTAAAGTATAATTCATGTTTAAAGTTGGGACTAAATACCTGGAGGATTAGAGGGGTGAGTGAGGGGGAGGAGGAGCATAAAAACCATAAAAATACATCATATTTTAGGCATTTCAAACCCTTTAGTCCCTTTAAAGGGTTTGAAATGCCTAAAATATGATGTATTTTTATGGTGGCTGTGTAAAGACATTAAAAGCATACTAGTACTTACACTGTAGACTTTAGCCAGCGACGAGATGATGGGGGCAATCTTACCGGATTTCTACAGACAGAAGGACAGATATGTTAGCTTGTTAGCTTCAAGTCAGTGTTAAAAGAGAGGTTATGCAGACCACGCCACAACATTCAACAGTATACAGCAGTGAATGGCAAAGCTCTTTTTTATATTATATATTATGCCATTTTCTGATCTATGTTGTTTTGATGAGGTAACAACATTATAACATGACTTAAAGCTCACAAGAATCCATTTTGTGTAATACGGGCCATTTTCCGTCAGAACATAAGGAGATACTGAATGGAAATAACGTGAGTTCATAACCCAATACACACTAATGCAAAAGTACAGTAATAATGAAAATGGGTTACTCACTCTGAATAACCAGCGACGGTCTTTGTAGATCAGGTACTTGTCCGTGTACTTGCTCCTCTTCAGCAGCTTAAGAGTAGGCACTCCAAGGGTCTTGATTATATTGCAAAACTGTGGAAAGAACACAAAACATGTAGTTACTGAAATGCAACTCGATTCAGAAAAAAAGACAAAGTTTGCAGTGTATTTTGAAGTCTGTAATGCTTATTTCCAGGAAAGTAACGTGGTATTAGTGTAAGCTTCTGAATTTGGTTTGATACTTGATATGTCTAGCAATTCTATACATTTATTTTTTTAATTGACTGTGTCACTTTTTTGCCAACACATAGACTAAAAAAAGCATGGTTTGTTTTATATTTCTTTATTATATATATATATATATATATTTCTCAAATAGTCTTTTATCAGTTTTTGTTTGCTGCAAGGGAGTGTTTTTACAGGTGCCATGTGTATTTGTGTAGGATTTGTAGACGTGCTGGCTCCTCCATGAGAACAGAGGGCTCCAGGATGGAGCGCTCCTGAGCAATGGCCGCCACTTGTTTGAGGAACCGGGAGAAGGCACAAGGGTTCAAATGTGCGTTTGACTGTCTCCTAATGAGCACTTTGCAGATTTAAGACGTACTAATTACACAGCAATAATCTCCCAATCCCAGCACAACACTTGTGCCAGTGGAGGTCCATCCATGAGAATGCTTTAAGGTCTTGATTGTTCGGCTTGGTCCCACTGCTGTTGCTTTGCATCAGGTGGATGGACCAAAAGAGCTCCATCAGTGTGCGCTATAAAACACAGACGTTACATTAGTTCCAATTCCCGGTGAGTTGACACAGGCGCCCAAAAGTGTCCTTCCAGGAAACAGCGCATGATGCGTGTTGGCTCGCACCTGAGGACACCAGTGCCCAGATACAGCAGCAGTCCCACATCATGGTCACCAGAGTGCGCTCATCTTCAAGTTTCCCTCGTCTGGGAAAGGAGGGGAGGAGCACAAAGGGAGAAGGGGCGCTTCATAGGCTCAGTGCTCCGAGGACATCCCTTGGTTCAGTGCTGAAATGTTAAAGCAGACCATGAGAACCTTTGGATACTTGTCGATGTATGATTTTGTGTAGTACGTATTAGTTTAAGGTGATAGGCAACTGTAGAATCGACCATCTACACAAGATCAGCGCATCACTGACTCTGTCTTACCTACAGCCCACTGTTAACTGACTTGGACCATCAATCAATCAATCAAACTTTATTTATAACGCGCTTTTCATACAAAAAATGTAACACAAAGTGCTTTACAGTGATTAAAAACAACCCCACATTTCCTTCCACCCACCCAACCAGCCCCTACAGCTGCCCGACCCCACACAACCAAACCCCCCAAACAGTAACACACAAATACACACGCACACGCACACACACACATACTAACATGCTAAAATACATAAAACTACACATAGTAAAATGTGAGGCTGAATACAGGCGAACCTGTTGAGAAAGCACCACCAGAGGAGCCGTCTACACCAGGAGCAGAGAGCCGTCCACCTCCACCAGGAACCGCCACAGGGCCCAGGGGAGAGAAGAGGCCCAAGCACCACCCCTCCACCAGGAGCCCACAGGACAGACGCCGGCAGCCGCAGTCAACCCACTGCGGGGAAACACTGGAAATCCTAAAAATGATAATGGAATATGAGTTCAAGCTAATAATATGCCTAGAATAAATAAAATAAAATATGAATAATAAAAACAAGTAAAAGTATAAAATTTCAATCAAAGGCCAAGCTAAACAGGTGGGTCTTGAGGCTGCTCTTGAAAACATGAACGTTCTCTTTGGCCCTGAGGTCCTCCGGCAGACTGTTCCATAGACGAGGGCCATAGTGCTGGAAAGACGCCTCTCCGTGAGTGTGTGTCCTGACTTTGGGAATAACCAGGAGCCTGCTGCTGAGCGCAGGGTCTGCGAGGGTTTGTAAGGTAAAAGCAGTTCTGAAAGATAAGAAGGCCCAAGACCATTAAGACATTTAAAAAACAGAAAAAAGAACTTTAAAATCATTTGATCCTGAAACTCACAGGGAGCCAATGCAGTGATTTTAGTGACCACGTCATGGTGTGTCCTGCTATGTCAAATGTCCGTTTCTCAGGCGTCATTTTGGATTGAAAACCACGCACACATGTATGTCTAAGTAGATTTCAAGTGCATTTGACAGGTTTAGACTACTCACCAAAACATAGTTCATATCATCATATTATTACATTTATTTCTATACTTAACCAGGGCCAGAACATGTGGAAATTGCACAATAGTTATGTTTTATTCCATTCTGACTCTTATGTGATCTGCTCACGTCCTCCACATTTCACAGAATACACTGTGCCGCTTTTCAGCCCTGACACTTTGTTCTAGCGCAGACTTGAGCTGCTTCAAAAGCATCGCAAAAGTCTCATGTAGAGAAAGGGAAAGCGCGTGTTACAGCAGCTGCTGCTACAAGCGCGTACAGAAAGACGTCACTTAAAGTACCGACACAAGTTTTACCTTTAGATTGTGGCTGCGCTCACTCATTCCTCCGTGGCTCAGCCGCTGCGGCAGGACGTCTGGGAAAAGTGTGGCGCATCAAATAGTTGCCCTTTTTTTTTTTTTAACAATCTTTCTTCCTGCTTGGACGTGGGTAGCGGAGGCAATTCCATAAGTGTTACCAACAACGTAGTGTTTACAAGAGCCAAAACTTGTCTAAATTGCACAAAAGGTGAGATTAAAGTGAAAAACACAAAGTCCAACGCCTTTGTTTAGTCAAATGGAGTTGGGGAAAATGTCTTTGTTGCGTCTCCGTTGTCCCTGCGTTTTGGAAGGAAAACTGGCGGTGGCACCATGACTGTGGCCGAAGGAGAGCAGAAGGCCTTTAAATAGCACTCGTCCGTTTTGTCTCAATCCGGTGGCACAGGTGCGGGCGGTAAAGGCTGCGCCACCCCGACCCGCGGACAAAAATGCCCAAAGAGCGGGTCGAGTCCCTCAGTCGCACAAGCACCGCGTCCCACAACACTCACAGTAGATAGAGGAACGGGATGGACAGGCCAGGCACACCTACTTAGCGGGTAACATAGCCAAGACCTTGAACCCCATAGGCCCGCACAAGTGTGTGCCACATTATTATGTCAGCTCTCTTGAGGGTCACTTTTTCAGAAAAAAAAAAAAAAAACACCAGAAAAAAACAATCCCTGTCGTATAAGACAAATATTTGTAGAATAGAATATTTGTGATTGTTTTTTGAAGGAAACACAGAAAGAAATGTACTGTGTGGCAGGCTGTTTTTGGAGCGATCTGCTCAGGTGTGGCAGGCTGCAGGTGAATCTGGTGAGCTCCTTTGACCTAAAGCACCGCTCGCGCTAACAGCTGGCGACCGAGGGAACAGCTGATCCGGTGCGCAGAGTCCACAACAGGCAGTATGCCACCAGAAAGGAGCGCAACGAGGGAGGAAATGGAGGAGATAAAAAAAACTCTGTTGATTTCTTAAACGGGGATGTGACCGCTGTCAGAGAGCAACAGAAGAAGCTGCTGGATTTACTGGGGGAGGTGAAAAGAGTGCGCCTCCAGAAGGCGTAAAAGGACCGGCGCATCTCGGAGTTAGAGCGGAGAGTGGACGATCTGGAGCAATATTCTCGCCTGAACGACGTGGTCATCACCGGCATAAAGATCAGGCCTCGCTCGTACGCGCGCGGTGGCCGCGGACAGCGAGGAGCCCAGTGAGCAGGAGACACGCTCGGTGGAGCAACAGGAGACATCCCACCTCCAAAGCAGAGGGACAGAGATGGACCTGGAGCACATCGAGGCCTGCCACCCACTGCCCACTAGGAATGGGAGACCAGCAGCCGTCATCATGCGCTTTGATAATCGCAAAAACAAGTTGGCACCACTGAAACAAGGACGCGAGTTGAGAGGAGCAGACGTTTACATAAATGAGCATCTGGCAAGGAAAAGTGCTGAAATCGCAAAAAAGACAAGATTGCTGAAAAAGGAACAGAAAATCCAACAGTCTTGGGTAACAAACTGTAAGATCTTCATTAAACTAAACGGGACACCTGAGGAAGCTGAAGTTTTGGTGGTGAGGAATAAAGAAGATCTTGACAAACACTGACAATGCTCCTCATGGTATTAAGGAAACTTTTGACTCTCTACACATCCCATGCACAATACACCAATTCTACAGACTGTCTTAAGGAAAAGGATTTTTTGGGGGGATCAAAACTGGTCAATATTTACATAAATGATATATTTACTGTATCTCAGTCACTAAAACTTATACTGTTTACAGATGACACCAGCATATTTGATAGTAGTCACAATTATAATGAACTCATAAGTTTTCTAAATTAGGAGCTAAACAAAATAAAAAAGTGGATGGATATTAATAAATTGTCATTAAACTTGAATCAGACCAAGGCAATGATGTTTGTCAATCACAAGATTAACACAGAGTTACCAATTCTGATTGACGGTGTCCAAATTGAAAATGTAAATGAAAATAAATTCCTGGGAGTTATAATAGACAGTAAATGATCATGGAAAGGCCACATTAGACATATAAAAACAGACATTTCCAAAAGTCTTGCTATAGTAAACAAAGTGAAGTATTACCTTGATCAAAATGCCCTTCGTACATTATACTGTTCATTGTTTCTCCCTTATTTCACATATTGTGTTGAAGTGTGGGGGAACACTTACCAATGTTCAGTTAATCCATTGATTATATTACAAAAACGAGTTTTGCGAATCATCCATAAAGTTGGATTTTTAGAACACACCCATAATCTTTTAATTCAGTCCAAACTCCTAACAATTCCTGACCTTGTAAAATATTATACACTGATAATATTATTTAAAGCATTCAACACTTTACGACCAAGTACTCTACAAAGCTTGTTCAAAATGAGAGAGAGAACTCATAATTTAAGAAGGTATGGAAATTTCAAATTGCCCAATGTTGGAACTACCTGTAAATGTTTCTGTGTGTCTATATGTGGTGTAAAACTCTGGAACAGTCTGGATACACATCTCTAGAAATGCCAAAATATCCATAAATTCAAGTTGTTATATAAACATATGGTCTGGTCACAGTATATAGAGAGTGGGTCTGAATATTAGAACAAACTGCCTTCTGTAGTGCAGGTTTATGCTGTTGTTTCCGCACCATTGCTGGTTTGTTCTGTCCATTACAATACTTGTATCTGCGTCTGTTTCCATTGTTGGTATCCTTAATTTCTTTACCATTGTTGGTTTCCTTTTGTGTTATTGCAGTATGATGATAGTTGTGTTACCAAGCTGTAACAGTGACTCATTGTCCTCATTGTAAATAGTTCATATGGTCTAATGTAAAAATGTCTGAAGAATGCAAAAGAAAGCTCATTATGTTAAATTAGAAGAGGGAGTGGGATTAAATAAGTTTTCTTCTTCCCACTCCTTTTTGGCCAAATGTTTTTTTTGTGTATGTGTTATTTCTGTTATGATTCACTTTTGTCATATGTATATGTAAAAGAATGTAAATTGCTTACTTGCCCAAAATAATAAATTGTTACTGGAGATCTTCTACCAGTCTGTGGAGGCCAGCGCCCTGGACTTCACTGTGGTTCTGCTGGGGGAGCAGCACCAGTAAAAGAGACATTGGGCGGATTGACAAACTGATCCGTAACGCGGGTTACGTGATCGGCTGTGAGCTGGAGACATTTGTCACAGTGAGGGACAGGAGGACACTGGACAAACTGCTCTGCATCATGGACACTCCTGCTCACCCACTGCACCAGACTATAGAGAGACAGATAATACTCCCTACAACTGTACAACAACTCACCCACTGCACCAGACTATAGAGGGACAGAGGAGCTCATTCTCCAACAGGCTCCTTCAGCTCCGCTCAAACAGTGAGGGATTCAGGACTACATTCATACCATACGCCATTCAGCTGTACAACAACTCACCCTTATGTAACAGATAATACTCCCTACAACTGTACAACAAGTTAATCTCAAGTAACAGATAACCTTATGTCCTGTCAATCAGCATATCATTGCACTGCCGTTATTGTCTGTTGTATATAGCTGTGACTATATAGTTTATTACTTTATTACTTATATTTCTATTTTATTTTGACTTGTACATATACATTTATTTTGATAATTATGTCTCATTTGACGCCTGTCTCTTGCTCTTTTTGCTTTACCATCTATATTTGTTACTCTCTGTTATTATATTATATTGTGATGAGTGAGCTACTGTATCCAAATAATTTCCCTTGTGGATCAATAAAGTTTGTCTAAGTAAAGTGTCAGTCAGTCCAGTAGATGGAGCCCTTGCTTTACCAGTTCAACTACATCCCCTGGAAGTGAAGCGCTGCTCTCAGAGCTTGCTAGATCTATGGAAAAAACGCACAATGGCTGTCACCATGAAAATTTTATTTAACACTTACAGTCCTCAGAGAGTGGAGCGAGGTACATGTTTGTTTGTCCACATTTGCTTATATATATATATATATATATATATATATATATATATATATATATATATATATATATATATATATATATATATAAAACAATTTTTGTCACAATTTATGTTAGTATATTTGATTTCACTTTTAAGTACTGGTGTTTTTTCTGTTTTTCTTTCCCGTGTAGCTTTCACGGTGCGATTTGATGTGATTTACACCAGTAAAATATTGGCACCAGTCGAAGCTCTCTGCGTCTTGATTGAATCTGAGGGACCGCTATATAAATAAATAAATAAATAAATTTTAAAAAAGGTGTTTGCACAGGTAAAGAGAAGTAGCCAGAATAACATAAGACAGCGTAACAGATGTAAGAATATGAAAATGTGTGAAATAAAAGTGAAGTGAAAAGAAGCCTTCCGTACAGTGGCCCCTGTGATTCTACAGATACAGGATTAAAGCCTCTGTCTCTATCGTCTGGTGCAGTGGGTGAGCGGGAATGTCCACGATGGAGAGCAGTTTGTCCAGTGACACTGGACATTGTAAAAGGAGCTGTTAAGGTGAAAATGAGGGTTTGATGGCATCACAAGGTGGAACAGAGCCTTTTTGAGGTTTGGAAGTGTAGGCCAACGAAAAATGCAGGATTACTCCAGCAGATGTGAGAATAAAAGAAAACACAGCTCCACGTCTGTTTTTGAGGCGATAACAGGATTGTAACATGGCTTAAAGCTCACAAGAATCACTGTGTGCAATATAGGAGCTTTAAATGTGCCCTGTGTATGTACTTTTCTGGTCAAGGGTCTGCCACCAGCCTGTCTCCGAGCCTGGAATACTCCGCAGTAAGACATCCAAATGATCAGTCTCCACGGAGACAAGCGGGTGATGCCACCGGGCCAAGTGACAAGTTACAAGAGTCTAATGTCATAGTGCGGAACATTCCAGGTAAAGACCGAACATATCTGAAGACAGGGGGTAACAAACCCCCCTCTACACACACACACACACACACACACACACGCACACGCACACGCACACGCACACACACACACACACACACACTAAAATGCCCAGAGTGCACATTTAAAAAAGAAATGCCGACACATGCAAACTTTTGACATTTCTCTCACTTTATCCATTAGACGTCATGTGACTGAGGCTGGCGTTTTCAAACGTAACCTGAACCTGAAGTTGAGAGAAAAGAAATGGATTTCTCAAATAGTCTTTTATCAGTTTTTGTTTGCTGCAAGGGAGTGTTTTTACAGGTGCCATGTGTATTTGTGTAGGATTTGTAGACGTGCTGGCTCCTCCATGAGAACAGAGGGCTCCAGGATGGAGCGCTCCTGAGCAATGGCCGCCACTTGTTTGAGGAACCGGGAGAAGGCACAAGGGTTCAAATGTGCGTTTGACTGTCTCCTAATGAGCACTTTGCAGATTTAAGACGTACTAATTACACAGCAATAATCTCCCAATCCCAGCACAAAACTTGTGCCAGTGGAGGTCCATCCATGAGAATGCTTTAAGGTCTTGATTGTTCGGCTTGGTCCCACTGCTGTTGCTTTGCATCAGGTGGATGGACCAAAAGAGCTCCATCAGCGTGCGCTATAAAACACAGACGTTACATTAGTTCCAATTCCCGGTGAGTTGACACAGGCGCCCAAAAGTGTCCTTCCAGGAAACAGCGCATGATGCGTGTTGGCTCGCACCTGAGGACACCAGTGCCCAGATACAGCAGCAGTCCCACATCATGGTCACCAGAGTGCGCTCATCTTCAAGTTTCCCTCGTCTGGGAAAGGAGGGGAGGAGCACAAAGGGAGAAGGGGCGCTTCATAGGCTCAGTGCTCCGAGGACATCCCTTGGTTCAGTGCTGAAATGTTAAAGCAGACCATGAGAACCTTTGGATACTTGTCGATGTATGATTTTGTGTAGTACGTATTAGTTTAAGGTGATAGGCAACTGTAGAATCGACCATCTACACAAGATCAGCGCATCACTGACTCTGTCTTACCTACAGCCCACTGTTGACTGACTTGGACCATCAATAAATCAATCAAACTTTATTTATAAAGCGCTTTTCATACAAAAAAATGTAACACAAAGTGCTTTACAGTTTAGCTGTTTTAACATGTACAGTATTTACTAGAGAGATCCCCCGAAATCTAAAACTGTATCCACTTTTATTAATATCAATTTGACAAAGGCAGCAGCAGCAGCTCATCCCATTTGAATCTTTAACACACTTAACAACTGCATAATGACTGTTATTGCGGTTTTCCAAGTATATACATTGGCTTGACAACAATTTGCCATTACACTTGTACTGCAGCCAATTTACATTTAAAAATGTAAATATACCTACGCCCACATAGTCAGCTGTAACCTGAATTTCGACGTCAGTAGCCCTACAATGTCCTTCATTGTAATCTGTTCGTATCGTAAACCATCTGCTAAATTGGATTTTTATGACAAACTAAAACTTCTTCTTAATCATTGTGATTTAAACAAAGAAATTATAATTATTGGAGATTTTAATGTAAACTGGAATGATAAGAAGGCTAGAAAGAACTTGAAACAAGTCACTGAACATTTTAATTTTAAACAGCTAATAGAACAACCTACACGAATAACTTCACGTTCAAAAACATTGATTGACTTGCTTTTTGTAAATAAACCTGAAAGAATTATCAAAACACTTAACTACGTGACCGGGTTGTCTGACCACAATGCCATCTTCTTCTCCAGAAAACTTACGAAAAAACATTTTAAAGATTTATATAGGCCAAATGTAAAAGTCTCATGCAAAACAATAATTCCCAAAAATTTACTACCAAATCTTGTGAGAGCTTTGCAAAGTACTGATTGGAACGAAATTGCTCAAAGTAAAGATGTTGAAAATAGCAGCTGTCTATTTCACAAGAAAATTAATGAAGTAATGTTAAATTTTACCAAAAGAGGGAACCATAACAAAAGCAAGAGAAATGTATTACCATGGATAAATGATGAATGCAAGAAATGGATGAGAGAAAGAGATGAGCAACTAAAAAAATATATCAAATCCCATCTCATCACAGACAGGTATAAATTTACCTCATTGAGAAATAAAGTTACTCAAATTATTCAAAAGGTCAAAGCAACATTTTTCATGAACATTATTTCTGAAGCAAACGGAAATTCCAAAAAGATCTGGCAAAATCTAAATAAACTAATTGGGAAGGACACAAAAGCAAAACAACAAGAAATTGAGCTAAAAATAAACAATATTACTGTGTCTGATCCAGATCTACTGACAAATGAATTTAATAACTATTTTCTCAACTCTGTTATGGAAATAAGTGAGTTATTTCCATCTCCTGATCTCCAAAATGATTAGTTCACTAAAAAATTCAAAAGCCAAAGACAAAGTAAATTGGATAAATATCCCTTTGTTGGTGCAGTGTTCCTTGATCTTAAAAAGGCTTTTGACACTGTTAGCCATGAAATACTTCTAACAAAATTAATAGACTTCAACTTCTCGCCGGAGGCAATTCAGTGGATTAAATCATATTTAACTTCAAGAAAACAATGTGTACAAATTGATTGTGTAAAATCATCAGTGTTGGATATCTCTGTCGGGGTTCCCCAAGGATCAATACTTGGTCCTCTGTTATTCTCACTGTACATAAATGACCTTCCCAAAACATGTAATAACGTGAATTTTCAAATGTTCGCAGATGACGCTGTGATTTATACTCAGGCAAGGAGCGTTAAAGAGGCAGCTTCCATTCTGACCTCAGCTATGGAACAAGTAAATGACTGGCTTTTTAAATCATGTTTGCTTCTAAATTCCCAAAAAACGGTCTGTTTGATGTTCTCAAAACAATCAAGACAGATAAAAAGCTCTGGAGTATTCTTGAGAGAAGAATTACAATTGGTCACAGAATTCAAGTATCTTGGTGTGACGCTTGATTCCACTTTGTCTTTCAAAAATCATATTAAAAAACTTGCCAATACTGTCAAATATAACCTTAACCATTTTAAACAAATCAGGTCTTTTATAACACTTGGTGCTGCTAGAATGTTTCTTCATTCAATGATTTTATCCCATATTGAATATTGCATCACAAGTTGGTCTCTCACCACTGTTACCAATTTGAAAATAATTGAATCACTGTTTAAAAAATCTCTTAAAGTTTTTGACCAAAAACCTAATTCATTTCATGTATGTAATATTTTAAATAAGATAAGAAAATTTTATAAACTTTAAGTATGTATGCTTTATTTACAAAGCGCTACATGGACTAGCCCCACCCCCCCATGTCTGTCTTTTTCAAACCTAAGACATCAAGTGGTCCGAAAACCAGGACCTCCTCCAGAGGAGACTGTGAGGTCCCCCACAGAAGAACCGCCTTTGGACAGAACAGTCTCTAAAATTCAGCATATTTACATTTGTTTTATACTTATGTTCATTAATGTGCATTGTCCCTATCAAATAAATAAATAAATAAATAAATAAATAAATAAATACATAAATAAATAAATAAAATAAATTATTGACATATTTCATTTTCTTTTTTTCAATATACTCAGCAACAGAGACAAACCCATGACGCAAGAGACTCTTGTACTTGACAGCGTTCTGTTCAAGAATGGGTGGATGAATGGATTCATTTTTGCATGGGACACCTAATGAGCTTTTTGTTGTTAATTGGGAGGTATTTAATTGTTCAAAAGCCACATAAATTTTTTTGCACTGGCAAATGTCCTTCCCGATAGGGTTGAAATGCAATGTAGTTTGCTCATGGCCAATAAATTGGACACCTTCAATGACCTCTTCACTGTTGGATTTGTCATTTCTGCATTTTTTGGATCTGTGGCTGCATTTCCTCTTTGGAGACCGTGCTTTAACTGTAGGTTCACTGGCATCTGTTGACCTTGTCCGCTTTCTAATGATCAAATTTGTACCTGCCTTGGTTACAACAACCGCGTTGATTTCAAATGATTTATCACTACTGTTAAATACATCAGTCAAATGACAAAAGTGAGAATGCAATTCACAAATAGACCTGAAATAACACACATTACTGCCATCTGCGTGTACAATGCCAGTTTTGCTACGAGAATGAGACTCAATGACAGCATACAAAGCTTTATCATGAAAGATGGCACACGTGATCTTACATAAAGTGAACAGACAAGTGTCATAATGTGACAATATTCTCTCTAAACCATTTTCCAAACTAACAAGAACCTCTTGATCAATGAACTCACCACTATCTAGACCACATATGTCAGAGTCAAGGCCCGCGGGCCACATCAGGCCCCCGAGAGGGTTTTCTATGGCCCCCGGGATGATATTGATTTATTATTAGAACCGGCCCGCAGGCCGCAGATGTTTTACACGCACCAATACTACATTTCCCACAATGCAACGGTGACGCACCGAGCGGGAGGCGGCTTCATTTCATTATTTATCAGCAGTCATTAGCATAACAGCAAAAGTTAACTTTCAGATACCCATACTCCCCCTTTTGACCCACACGCTCTTCCGGGTTTCCCTTGGTGGCCGCGCTGTCCTCAGCTCAGGTAAAATCGCAAGCTTAAGCTCCAGCGCACCTTACATTCATACTTACGCCATCACCTCTTCTTTTAGTGCCGCTGCTCGGCCGCAGCTCAGCGCCGTATCGGTCCCTCGCTCCGTAGTGCGCGCCCCATTCCAGGTAATGACGGGAATGCACGCCCGATACACCCATCAATTCACCCATGCCTAAATTCTTATACGTTTTTTCTTTAGTTGTTGCACAGTTTGCACCTCACTCCACTAAGTTTTGCTGTTCGCCGCTGTGTCTCCCAAACCGTGGCGACAGTGCGGCGTGTGACTGGCGACCCGTAAAAGGGGTCTGGCGTCGATCCGTGTTTGGACCACGTCTGCAGCAGTAATCGGTGCAGTTTTGCTTTTTACACAAGCCTGGGATTGCGTGCCATTTCCACTCATGGCTATGGATCTGTATTACAAATACAGAGAGATATCCTTCTGGATTTCCAGGCAATACTGATGGTGCCTTGAATAATACAGCTTCATTCATTTAATGTTCATGTTATGGGTATTTTTATATAAAGGAAATTTGTCTTTTGTGCCTGTTGAAAATTAAACATTACTGACAGAGCCATAAGAAAATATTGCTTTATTTATCCGATCATATTGTAATATATTTGTTAGGTTTTCAGTAGGTTCAATTTGGTTCACTAGACTATATGCGGTAATTTTAAAATTTTTCAATGAACATTCGATCAGTCCGGCCCTCGACTTGTAGCAAAATTTTTTATTTGGCCCTCCGTCCGTTTGACTTTGACACCCCTGATCTAGACCAACAATACCAGAAACACAGTCACCGTACTCAAAGTGAAATGTCTGCCCTTCAGTGTCCCACTCCTGCGGCAGATTTGACACGAGCATCATATTAGACCCTGGGCTAATCTTTTTGCTCTCTCTGCAGTGTACATACAACGCATCACCCAAAACCAGAACTCTATCCAGGTCCTGCTTCTGCCATGAAGACACAGGACACGCAACATGCTTTGCGAGACTCACTACTGGCGTGCATTGAAAACCGAGATACTTAAAGCGATCATTCCCCTGGTGAAATGATCCACTGATGTTCTGAGGCACAGACTTACCAGACTTGAGATGTGCAAAGCAACGTTTCATCTCACTCAAGTCAACACCAAAAGAAAACTCACAATCGGGCTTTTCTTCATCTGCAGAGCAACATATGCATGAATCACTTTTCTTGGTCCTCTTGGTCATCTTGGATGGAATGTGATGACTCTTCTCAGTCTATGAAAAAAATGCATTGGATATCTTATATCTAAAATGACTATGGATGAAAACCTGTGGCTTCAGTGATGGGTAAATATGATAAATTGAATATAACTTCTTTTTTCTATGTCGAATAATTTGCTGTGAAACTATTGTCACTGAATATCTTTAATACATATTTAATACATAGCTGCACCTAATCATTGTAAATACCGACCAGGTTCTTCACCAACACATGATCAGGGAGCCCATCCACATCGGCACTGGTGGGTGACGCTCCACCAGCTCCACCAGTCCGCCAACTCCTGGCTCCACCTACATCAGTAAATTTGTCAAACACATGGAAAAAATGTTTTATTGTGGTAATACATTTCAAACTTAACGATACCAACCTGATCCTCACCCAACATGTCTGCAGCACTGGTCGGTGACGTTTCAGGAGTCACGACCACTTCAGCCTCCCGCTGAAGAATAAAAATAAGAAAATTCATGTCGTCATTCATGTCATTTCAGTCTGAGGCTCTTTGATAATACAGTCAAAAGGTTTTCATGTTTTCTATCTGTTACTTTATTTATTACTTATTATTATGTATCATAATAGTTTGTGGGGAAACAAAGTTGACAAATGTGTACCACATCGGCTGTCCATGTATGACCAGAAAGGAAAATTATGACCACGCAGCAAATTCTTATTAAATATCATTATTTGTTTAACAACTGCATGTGCATTATTACATAAAAGGCACATACCTGGCCAGGCATCATAACAGCTTTGTGGCTGACAGGTGATACGTAAAATACTGTTTTACTTCCCACATATCAAAATTTAATTGCTTTGTAATCCCACCTTCTTTCCAGTAGGAAGACCAGCAGTGCGCTCCACAGAGCCGAGATCTTTCAGCAGAGCCCAGTCGGGGACAGCGAGTTGGAGAACATTGACTCCACCTATTAAAATGAGATTTTATCAAAATTATGAGATTAGGTAGTGTTTTTAAAATGCCTGACACTCAAAACAAACCTGTTCCTGCTGAACCAGCCGCCTCTTGGGAAACCCTGGGGAGTGCGCAGGGCTTCCAGGCTGGTCCTTAAGTAAGAGCAGTAATAAAATGTTAATGACATCAGTCTTAATAACAATTACTGACTAGGCTCACATTACAACTAGGTACAACTAGGTACTATTAACCTTTTCCCGTCCGACCAGCAGCCATTCAGAAGGGCGCAGCCGTGGCAAACCTGCTCTTGGTGAACCAGCCGACTCTTAGAATCCCCTGGAGAGTGCGGAGGGCTTCCAGTTTGGTTCTTCTGCAAGGGCAGTAATAAAACAATCTTCAAAACAATTCATGAGTAAACCTGAGGTTATGACTAGACACTAGCCTCACCTTCTTTCCCCGTCTGACCTCCGTCCATTCAGAAGGTGGTGGCCGTGGCCGAGGGGCAGGGCCGGTCATGACCAGCCTTGGCTTGACCTTCCTGGTTGGTGGGGAGGACACTGGAGCCTGTGGGGATGGACTGGGTATGGCCATCTCCAACTGTTGGAATGAGACAGTCCAAAGCAACTGAGCAAGGATGTCCATCCCACCATCAGTATCACTCAGATGGACCTGCAAATGATATAAAAGAAAAAAAAATATTTATAAATGATTATTTCCACTGCATATTAGATACTTGCATTTCAGAACATTACTTACCCCATATACATATATATATATATATATATATATATATATATATATATATATATATATATATATAGAGAGAGAGAGAGAGAGAGAGAGAGAGAGAGAGAGAGAGAGAGAGAGAGAGAGAGAGAGAGAGAGAGAGAGAGAGAGAGAGACAGACATAGAGACACACGTACTCATGTGTGCCACAACATGATGGTACTCCCGGGGTACTCCTGGCGCAGATGATTTTGTACATCCACCTCAACATTTAGACGAGGTGGAAAATCCAGGACACAGACCTCAAAACAACAATATTTTAGTTAAAATATTTTGTTAAATGTGAGTGTAAATGAGAGTGTAGAAAGCAATCAAATCCATTCCAAGGACTTGACCAGTCTAAACCAGCACTATAGTAGGATCTAACAAGGTTTAAAACCAGAGTTACAGCTTGATGAAACCAGTCCTAAACTAGTAGGCTATCTAATGAGAAGAAAGGGGAGAACGTGTACACCTGAACTTAATTCATTACTAGTCTAAGAATTGTAAATCTACACAACTTAACTGACTGAACTGTTTACTATTTATTTACTATTTATTTACTATTTACCCCAACACCTTCTTGTCAACACAGTACTGTTTTTAAAAGAGAGCATGGAGTAAACAAATTTGGAAATATGGTCCCTTTGGCCAGCGGCTGCAAGCGGTGGCAAGGTACGTCCGAAGTCGGCTGCAGCCTCAGTAATAGTCCTGCTGGCCGTCAGGTTGTTGGAGGGAGCAGTGACCACAACAAGAGAGGGAGTACGATCCACCTTTATGTTTGCGATCTTCCTCTCAAGCTCCGCGGCTGCAGCTCCCGGGGTGGAGCTGAAACCAAAGGTGAACTTCCCCTGTGATAGCTGAACAATGCCATCTATGAAGTGGCGCAGATGAGAGGCCCCAACAACTAGAACAAAGTGAAAAAAAAAAAAGATTTAAGAAAGTTAAGATTTGGTTAACTGCATTTTCAGTTAAAAGGACTTACCGTCTTGTAAAGGTCCTCAGGAGGGATGACCAGCTTGTGGCTCTTTCCAGTGAAAAGAGACTTTGGCCATTTACGCACTGGGTAGCGGTAGCCAGTGCCAAACCCTAGACAATTTGTAATATTGTAACTTATATATATATAAACTACAAAATCAGAAAGGTAGAGATTTATTGTACATACTTACAATACAGGCTGCTGCTGCTCCACCATCCTCTTCTTAGCTGCCCGGGAGCAACGGAACGACTTTCCACAAGGCATCTGAAGAAAGTTAAAATGAACAATTTAAATTGTAATACGGTAATGTAGTAGTCAGATACATTTTAAAGCTGGTGTACAGCTGATTTAAAGGAGGCGTTAAACCAAAGCTGTAACACTTCTAAAGCAGGACTATATCACTTCTAAAGCTCGATTAATCCAGATCCAAACCAAGACCAAACAAGGACTAAACTAGGGCTAATGCAGGATTAAACAGGTCTAAAATAGGACTAGGATTTTTTCAGGTCTAAACTGGCTAAAAAAAAAAAAAAAGTTTTTTATTATGTTTATTTTGTAATAATTTGGGTGCACTCACACTAGGACTAGATCCGTGCCCAAACACGGATTGCCCCTAAAGCGCGGTACGTTTGCCCGGTGTGAGCGAAATCGAACCGTGGGGTTCGGACTTTGGCCCGGTTAAAGGAAGTGGGCCAAAGCACGGCACGGTTGCTCATACATGCGTACACGCACAACTTTACTATGTGAGCCGTGTGCGTGTGCGTGTGTGTGTGTGTGTGTGTGTGTGTGTGTGTGTGTGTGTGTGGTGTGTGTGTGTGTGTGTGTGTATCTGTGTGTGGGGTCAGTCTGTGGAATGGGTTGGGAGAAAACCTGAAGCAGTGCCCAAATATTCACAGCTTCAAAAGAAATTATAAAGAGTTTTTGCTTTCGTGTTATAAGGTTGAGTGACAGTACTGGGTGATCCAAAAACAAAAAACAAAAAAAAAAAACCTTGGGTAAAAATGATATTAAGTATGCATAGTGTGTAATTTATTTTGCTATATGTGTTTGGTGTAAAGTGTTCCACTTTCTTCGGTCCCATTTTGGTGTAAAGTGTTCCACTTTACACCAAAATGGGACCGAAGAAAACGCCAGCAGTGGAAGAGGTGGAGGAAATTAGAAAGTCGCTGGACTTTCTAGCGAAGGATTTAACTGTTGTCAAGACACAACAAAAACAACTCCTCGAACTACTGGAGGAAATAAAGATTCTGCGGACCCAAAATGCAGAAAAGGGTAAACGTATTGCGGACCTGGAGAGGAGAGTGGAAGATCTAGAGCAATACTCTAGAATCAATGACGTGGTAATTACCAGGTTTAAGATCAAACCCAGGTCGTATGCCAGTGCAGTGACCGCTGACAGCGGGGGTGAGCCCGGGGAGCTGGAAGTAAGATCTGTGGAACAACAAGTGGCCGCCTTTCTCGAGTCCAGAGGGATCACAATGGATGTGGAAAACATCGAGGCATGCCACCCTCCCCAGGAGGAAGAACAACGACACGCCAGCTGTGATCATGAGGTTTGTGAACAGAAAAAATAAGATTGCTTTGTTAAAACAAGGAAGAAAATTAAAGGGCACCAATGTATTTTTGAATGATCATCTAACAAAAAGGAACATTGTCAGAAAAGCCAGGTACCCTGATAACATGACGACGTCATGCCAACGTTGGGCCAACGTATGTGTATACGTTGGGCCAACGTTGGCAGTTGACGTTGGGCCGATGTCATTTTGCTCATTGGCAAGTGGTTGGGCCAACGTCATCAAAAGACGGTTGGATAGACGTTGGCCCAACGTCTACCCAACTATTAATTAGGCTTTTTATATACTGTATATATTGTACTACTAAATTGCATACTTTATGGAAAGTAATCACAGCTGAACAGTGCATGTAGGTTTTGTTGCAGTATTGCAACATTTATTGATAATACTTGAATTCATGTACACACATATTATCAAAATATAATGTTCAAGGGTGGTTCTTAATTACAATGTACAAAAAATGTTACCAAAATATATTGCTGAAGGCTGATTTACAACAGAAAAAGTTAACTACATTTCAAATGCATTAAAATGCACTACAAGTTTCTGTGTACCTATATAAGTAGATGGAAATAAATGTAATGAGATCAACTTCTGAATGTAAAAATAAAATACTAACAACATGTCAAAACATACCTGAACAATCACACCCTAACTATGCATACACCGTGCGTGTGCCAGCACTGGATGGAATTACTAACAAAATAACAACCAAAATTACGAACCCAAATCTTAGACAATATATCTAAAGTGAATTTCAAATACAAGCCGATAAACCACGTGGGACAAAATCCAGTTGGAAAATGGATAATTAGTCAATATTCAGTGAGTAATCTAGCACTTTTCACGGGTGACGGCACATACTTGGAAACCGATGGGATGTAGTCAGGTGAAAGCGGGTTGTCACTCTTTTTACCTAGGACACAAAATAAGTAACGTTAAGTAAAGAAACCACTAAGATTACACTGAGAAAAAATATTCACTATTCAATGATACAGGCACTTTAAAATGTTGTGATGTCACATGAATGCAACCCATTAGCTAATACGTTGTTAGGTCTGGACATTAACCACCGTAGTGAGGTTTATATCGCCAACTAGACTGGGTTGGTAAATTAGGTTGAGGACGTTTCGGCTCGTCCGACTGAAATACAATCCACCCAGTTTAGTCGGTGATATTTATTGTCCAAAACAATAACTATCAGCACCATTTAAGATAATATTAAATGTATAATGTTTACGTGAAATTACCTGATATGAAATGGTCACTGCACAAGCGAAATCCATTAGGTGACGGGTTCCAACGCTCGGTTTTCTTCAGCGCGCTTCTTGCCCGTTTTATCGCAGAAATCCATTTTCCCCTCCGAGCTGGATCTTTGGGAATGCGATAAAAGGCTTTATCTTTAACTTGTCCTCGGTGGTTTGTACATCCAGGGGCACAGCATGAGTCTACCATCGTTGTAAGCTGGAAGTTTTGTAGGCTAGTTAGTTAGTTTGTTTACAATAATTCCTGCCAAGATGGCGCCCGGTGGTGCATGCTGGGATAGCGTGACGTCATCTCCCGGAGCTCTATTGAAACGAATTGTCATTACAAACGTCGGCTCGACGGTCGCGCCAACGTCGTTAACCTGTGTCAGATATGACGGAATACCGAAAAATCGCGAACTTCAAACAACGTCGGTTCGACGTTGCGTTGCGTCGTGTAGACGTCGGCTCGACGTCTAAGATTATACGTCGGCAACGCCGACGTCGGCAAGACGGATCAATGTTTTCAGGGTACCTGAGGAAGCAAAACAAAATCCAAAAAACCTGGGTTTTGAACTGCAAAATATTCATACAACTCAATGGATCACCAGAGGAGGCCAAGGTTTTGGTCATAAAAAGCATGGAGGAGCTGGATAAATTTGACTGAGCGAATTACTACTGGATCAACGAGGTAAACAGAAACCATACTCATACAATGACATCCATTCAAACTTCATCTACTTTAAGAAACATTTGTGACTTAGAGCTACAGCAAAGAATTATGGAAAATGAGCATCTGGATCTGAACTCATTTGAATATACTGAACATAAAGCGCAAGATCTGGAAGATGAGCTAGATCCTGACAATATGTTTTTTTCATCTATTAATACTAACTGTAATTATTATACCGAAGATGCCTACAATAATAGTGTTAATTCTGAAGGAAAATTGTCAATCATACATTTCAATATTAGGAGCATGTATACAAACTTCATTTCAATCAAAGAATATTTATTACAATTTAAACATCCATTCAGTGTTATAGCAATATCTGAAACATGGTTTAATGAGGACAAGGGTGTTAATTTTGAATTAGAAGGTTATGATCTCAATTATATCAATAGAACAAATAAACCAGGTAGGGGAGTTGATCTATATGTCCATAAAAATATTAAATTTAAAGTAATTGACAATATGACACTAACAATAAATAATGTACTTGAATGTATATCAATTGAAATTCACAATGAAAAAGGGAAAAATATTATCATAAGTTGTATATATAGGTCACCGGGTTCATGTGTGGAAATATTTATGGCCTGGATGGAAAAAATGTTTTCTGCAAAATATTATTTATCTGTGGAGATTACAACATAGATTTGATGAATCCAAATAAACATAAAATAACAGGAATTTGTGAATAGTATGTATAGTTTGAGCCTATACCCACCATTACTAAACCCAGTAGAATTACTACACACAGTGCCACTCTTATTGATAATATCTTCACAAACAATATTGAAAAGACCAAGAACAGTGGCCTAATGATTTGTGACGTCACAGACCATTTACCTGTTTTCCTACTGTATGACTATGTTAATATCAATAAAAAAAGTACCCCAAAAACACATATATAAACGGCTACTAACAGAAGAAGCAATTACTTCATTCAATCATGAGCTAATAATACAAGACTGGACTTCTGTGTACAGACAGAAGGATGTAAATATAGCCTACAATATATTCTTAGAAATATTTTGTTCATTATATGATTAAAAACTGTCCCATACACCAGTACAATAAAAAAAATAAATTTATAAAATGTCCCTGGATAACAAGGGGACTGCAAAATGCTTGTAAAAAGAAAAATGATGTATATAAACAATTCATTAGACTAAGAACACAAGAAGCTGAAAAAAAAAAATTGACTAGTATAATAAGAACAAGCAAGAAATCATACTTTGAAAAATTAATAGATAATAATAAAAATAATATCAAAGGGGTCTGAGGTATATTAAATAGAATAATTAAAGATGGCACAAAAAATAATTCATATCCAGACTATTTTATTGATAATTATAACATGCATAAAATAGTAAATAGTTTTAATAATTTTTTTGTTAATGTTGGTTGGAGTGTGGAAATAACTTATTGAATGATTCACTAATAGAAAGTAATCCAAAAACTATCTTTCTCTCTGACGTAAGTGAAGCTGAGATTAAAACAATTGTTAATAAATTCAAAAATAAAACATCTACAGATTGTAATGACGTAAATATGATATTAATAAAAAAGTAATAGACAGTATTTTAAAACCCTTCACTTATATATGTAACCTTTCATTTCAGACTGGTACATTTCCAAACAAAATGAAAACTGCCAAAGTAATACCGCTGTACAAAAACGGAGACGAGCACCTCTTCACCAACTATAGGCCTGTCTCTCTGCTGCCCCAATTTTCTAAAATTCTAGAAAAACTCTTTGATGAAAGATTAGAGAAATTTATAGAGAAATGTAACATAATAAATGGAAGTCAGTATGGTTTTAGATCAAAAATGTCATCAACAATGGCCATAATAGAGGCAGTGGAAGAAATTACGAACACTATAGATAAAAAGAAATATGCAATTGGAATATTTATTGATTTAAAGCTTTTGATACACTAAATCATTCAATATTACTCACTAAATTGGAAAGATATGGTATTAGGGGTGTGGCTTGGAGCTGGATTAAAAGTTATTTAACAGAGAGACAGCAGTTTGTGAAGATAGGCGAGTTTAAATCAAGATGTTTGGGAATTGTTTGTGGGGTTCCTCAAGGTTCGGTATTGGGTCCCAAGTTATTCAATCTCTATATAAATGATATATTCAATGTATTGAAATTGATATTATTTGCTGATGATACAAATATATTCTATTCTAGTGACAATTATAATAATCTTATAAATACAGTAAATTGTGAGTTAATTACACTAAAAGCATGGATGGATATGAACAAATTGTCTATTAACTTAAATAAAACTAAGGTAATTATGTTTGGTAATTATAAAGAAAATCTAGAATTATTAATAAATATAAATGGTATTGTACTAGAAAAAGTATCACAAATTTAATTTTTAGGAATAACTATTGACAGCAAATTAAGTTGGAAACTACACATCAGATACATTCAAAATAAAGTATCCAAAAGCATCTCAATAATTAATAAAGCAAAATATGTTCTGGGATATAAACCTCTGTATATATTGTTCATTAGTTATGCCATATCTACCTTATTGTATAGAAGTGTGGGGGAATAACTATAAAACCTTACATCCCCTCTTCAAACTCCAAAAACGTGCAATTAGAAACATGTATAACGTTGGATATTGTGATCACACAAATGGATTATTTCTGAAGTCTAAACTGTTGAAATTCTTTGACTTGGTTGATTTTTATACGGCACAACTCTTGTATAAAGCCAGTAAAAATATATTACCTGGTAATATCCAAAAGTTCTTCACAGAAAGAGAGGGGGGTTATAACCTGAGAGGATGTAGTAATTTTAAAGTACAAGTGGTGAGAACTACCAGGAAAAGCCTGTGTGTATCTGTGTGTGGAGTCAGACTTTGGAATGGCTAAGGGGACCCAGCTCAAGCAATGCTCAAACATCCATCAATTTAAAGCCAAATATAAAGAAAAGGTGATGCCACAATACAGGGCTGAGGAAGGGCTCTAAATGTCGCTTTGTTTTGTTTTTTGTTTTCTTTCATAAAATGTGGTTATAATGATGGTTTTATTGTAAACATATTATTATTCATATGATTAGTAGTATTATTATGATATTCTATCATGTTATTAATATAATTAATCTATGATGTTGGGATTGTTAGTAATAGCATTGGAATATTCTTTAACGTTATTGAAAATATTAATCTATAGTATATAATTATAAAATATATGAATGTATAACTATAATGATTGAATTAATGATGGCAACCATATGGTTTAATATAAAGAAATAAATTAGGGGTGGGAGTCAATAAATTTTTCTTCTTCCCACTCCTTTTCGAGCGGACTACATATTATATTATATGAACTGTATAACTGTATATATGTGTATGTATGTATTTGTGTGTTTATGTATATAGGTGTGTGTATGTATATATGTATATATAAGTATGTATATAAGTATGTGTATATATACATTTTTTTCATTTGCTCGAAATCAATCAATCAATCAATCAATATGTAAATATTTGTAAAGTTTTGTGATCAATGTACATAAGCAACCACATCAACCACACAATCATAATTTTAATTTTGAAACTATGTCATGAATATGGGTGGGTTAATATAAGTTCTTCTTCTTCCCACTCCTTTTCGAGAAATGTGCTTTTCTGTTGTTTACAACGTATATATAATATGTATATTTCTCTTTTGGCACAAACTTGAAATAAATATGAATCAATCAATCAATGGGAAAAAAAAACAATTGAAACTTTGAGTAAAACCTTAAATATAGTGTTTTTAACTGTTTTTAAGTAAAATGAGTAGTTCACTCATAGGCACTTTAAATGTTATGTACGTGATGATTCATGTCAAGTTTGGGAGCTACAAAAAGACAACTTGACGTGGGATTGAGCACTCAGTATGAGCCAGTATGAGGAAGTTGCGGTTCTGCCATTCCCTCCCCCTGCCACACACACCTTTACCTACACACACAGACCATAGCAGTGTGTGTCGCCAGTCCACTGTCTCCTTCACACACTATCGTCTCGTCCTCAGCCCACATGCAAATACAGCGTGCACATCACACATGTAAAATGAAACGAATGTCCCATGGTGCATTATGTGCATTAAGTGTAAGTGCAGATAATGATGCAGAAATGATAATAATGACAGGGCTATGTATTTGTCAGAGAAGCAGAGTTCACTTGTCTCTAAAGTTCCACACATCTGTCTCCTCTGCTGCAGTGTCTCCCCTTGAGCCCCTCCCTCTGTGCCCCATGTGTCAATCAAACTCACTTATTATGGCCTCATGTTTAGGTTCATCTCATTCAGGACTCACTTTGCGTTGTCCTTTTACAGGGAAATGGAGACGTGAGGTGAGATCTCGTGTGTTTTCACTCCAGGTGTGATCTGTAAGGAGGAAATGACGGAGAGTTTAAGCTGAATTTTTTTCTACATACGTGAAGTCTGGGTTTTCTCCTTTCCTTCTCTTTTAATCACAGTATCTGTGTACTACACAGTGGAGTAGAAGGGTGGGGTGTGGGAGGGTTTTCATTTTTGTTCTTGTTTTGTACAATATTAATGGCGCATTATGTAACTTTTTAATTGGGATGCTGTCACCTGCTGGTTACTGTGGATGTCATTGCTCTGCCTAAAATATTCCACAGGATGACATTAAACAGCTCTATTTTACATTTATTAAAACTCACTCTGGCTGTGAGAGGGGTCACCTCTCCATAGATCTGACCTGTAACTTGGTCTGGTTTGGTCTCCATGAAGATAGAAAGGTTTAATGCCATAGTGTGAAACGTTCCTGATAAAGCAAAAACATGTCCATAGAGATAAGCATTTGAAGGACCCTCCACCAGAAAAGATACACAACACATCTTAAAAAAATAAAAAAAAAAATAAATAAAAGATAAATAAATAAATAAATAAATAAATAAAAATAATAATAATAATAATAATAATAATAAACACACTAATCAGAAACTAAAAATCATCTTGGAATAAAAGCTAAGCCAAAACATCATGTGTCTTTCAAATAATTACTTTAACTTCAGCAGGGGAGTAAGGTAGGCTCGTCATTTGTTTATTTAAAACTGGGTCACATGGCTGTATAGTATTTCCCCCATAGACTATATTTGCTTTTACAATCGAGTCTATGGGGGAAAAACTAAATATAGGCTATTAATTTACAAGAATACAGTACCAAATTTGACAGCTGCGTCTTTTCTGCATGTAGTAGTAAAGTATTGTTTTCTGGAGGCAAAAACATACCAGTGGAGCAGCAGCTCTACTCTAAGGCTGCGTCTCAATTCTACCCCTTAGCCCTCTGTCTTAGCCCTACCCCTCTGTTGTGCGCGTTCACGAGAGACAGAGGGGTATCCCAATACTCTTTTCTGTAAGTGCGAGGGCTAAGGGGAAGGGCTGTTCTACCCCTCTGCGCAAAGCGTTTTCAGATGCACCCTTTGCGCAAAGGGGATAGGCGTGGCTTAACGCAAGTCGGAGCAAAAACCAACACGGAAATCGGGAAGTGTCGAGCAATCGGGAAGAAATTGGACAAATGTGAGTATTTGCACTCAAGAACCTCATAAAAAGTTGTATAAAACTAGTAACTTTTGAAAAGTTGTAGGTATACTCATGGCGCCTGCATTTACGCTTTCTGACATATACGGCTTATCGTAACATGCCCGGTTAGAACTATACGCTTGTTACGGTAGAATGTGTAAAGTATTACGAACATGCATGGCCTAAAAGAACTATATACGCATATATGTTAGACTAGAATGTGTCAAATATATCGCTGTATTTCGCCTCGTAACTCGTCTCATGCGTGTTTAGAACTATACACATGTTACGGTAGAATGTGTAAAGTATTACGAACATGCATCGCCTAAAATATTATTGTTTCGTTTCGCCTTGTAAATTATCCCCTATTTAATGACATGTTATTAATCACATTTGTATTTCTTGTAGGAGGCTGGACTTGTTGGAGTTGTGTCAGCCCAACAAGCTTCAAAAAAGTGGGAGAATTTGAAAATAAAATATAAGGTATATTACATTCTATAATATTTGTAGGTACCAGAACAACTATATATGTTTATGACTATGTATTAATTTTGTTTTCTTTTTTGTGTGTACCAGGCATCCTCTACAACTCCGTCCACCTCTGCAGCATTTTAATTTTGTGTTACAGTTGATTAAAATTTGATTTACATATGTTGTACAGAGTATAGTAATTAAAAAAAAAATAAAAAATTAAAAAAACATTTGACTTTTTGCAAAGTTCATTTAAAACAAACTCAAAAGGAGCACAATACTTCAAAACTTTAAAAATAATGTCATATTGTTGCGACTGCAAAGGGGTGTCCCATTTCTAAGGGTTTAAAACACACCCCTTTGCCTTACCCCTCTGTTTAAAGACAGAGGGGTAGGGCTAAGGAGTAGGGCTAAGACAAAGACAGAGGGCTAAGGGGGAGAATTGGGATTGGGCCCAAGTCTACTTTTAGATTAAACTGGATTTAAACCAAAGACCAAGTAACAAAAAGTAACAAGTGTGAATGCATCCTTGCTTGTGTGTGTGTGTGTGTATATATATATGTATATATATATATATATATATATATATATATATATATATATATATATATATATATATAAATTGCTCATTTGCATTTGTAAAAGTAATTTCTTAATGGAAGAGAGTCAGTTTCATTCACAATTCAGTCAAATACTATATAAATCTGTAGAGAAAAAAAATGCTGTAACTTTTGGAGTTGAGTGTGACCTTCAAAACAGGAATCAATATAGATTTTAAGCTATATTACTATGGCGACACATGCAAAACATTTCCTCGAACCACATAATCTCTCTTAACATTAGCCACTGCTACACGGACCCCAGAAAACTCCAACCGTAAAATACATCCTGCAGTATCAACAAAACATTCCGCTGTGAACCTGCATTCTTTTACCGTGTCTTTACCATTTCTTTTTTTATACGACCCACAGACACGAGCAAAGATTTACCTCAGTGTCCTAAATAGTGGACACACTGGAGAGGGGGATAAAAGCCAGCTCCATTGTCAGAGAGTATGACCCGGGACCCAGCCTCATCCACTTTACAGCCTCTCAGTCTTTTCAGGAAAAACCAGAATGGCTGCTGGTGCACATGGCTGAATACATAAACAGGGGAATCCCAGATTGTTTATGGTTGCAATATAGATTTTATACAGCTCCCCGGAAAAAGGGAATTACACCCTAAATTACAAAGATGTCCGCCTGAGTTGTCAGATGGAAAAGTTATGTGTTTGATAGCGTGCAGTGTGGTAGTATGGGCGAGAGGGAGAAGCAGAGGAGCAGAGGAGTCTAGAATGGGGCCTAATGGAGATGGTTGACCTAAACTACGCAGAGTCAGCTCAAAACAAAGTTACTCAAAGCCCCTGATAGAAACAATTGAGCAGATGTGGCTGTAAAAGCAAAAGAAGTGAAGGGAAACAAGCGTGCTTTATGTGGAGCGTGCAGGCGGCGGTGGCTATCGAGGTGTGTCTGTTTTATAGCGAACAGTTGTCAAGCTAAGAAAGAAAACAGAAAATAAACAAACCAGACTCCCAACTGTAGCCACAATAGATAACAAGGAAATAAGAAATGAAAGAAATACAGACAATATGAAGTAGAGGAACGATATTTGCCCCTTTTAGCGTATCAGCAATCGGTCATAAATCTCCAGCGGAAGCCGATATTTTGTTTGGCTCAACCAGCAGCCTAAACATGCATGAAAAAAATATATATATATATAAAAGTCCAAAGAGGGTACTGCAAAATACGGCTACACGGGACTCTACACAGTAAAAGAAGGTTGTGGGTGAGTTTGTACTACATTTTTCTTCAATAATTTGGGAAAAAATAACCTAAATCAGCTCTACATATTAGCAAAAGTCATCGGACATACAGTAGGTTCCTCGGATTCTAAACATTCTTGACATGACTTATCTGAGAGATGTCCGTCTGGTCCAGAAGATTGATGGTGTACATATAGTAGAAACATCTGGACCAAACATACAGCAGCTCATCCAGCCCAAAACCGGACATGTCATCAGCAAGATTAAAAAATTAAAAAAGGAAATCTCTATAATTTAACAGTATTTTTTCCTTGCATTTGATTTTATTTAAGTATATTTGTATTTTTTCCTCTTGCATAATTCCTTTTTGCATATCACCCTATAAATCGTATGTATTGTTTGTATAATTTTGACATCCCTAGTTAGCCCCTGCCTTGGGATCTGTATATTTGATTATGTTGAAAAATAAATAAAACAAGGAAAGGTGGTTTAATCTCAGAAGTGTATGCTGAAAAATCACCTAAAACTGATTTAAAGAGCCTGTACCTGCGTTTCATTTCTTCCACTTTAAATAAATGGCTTTTATATTATGCAGTGTATTGTAAATACAGATAACTGAGAAAAACAAAAAAGAATGTTATTGCTCTGCCTGGAATGTTCCACAGTGTGACATTAAACAGCTCTACCTTACATTTATTCAGTTACAGGTGGTTTTATAGCTCAAAAATACCTACAAAAACAGGCATAATGACTGTGAGCGGGGTCGTCTCTCCACAGAGCTGACCCGTAACTTTTTCTGGTTTAGTCTCCATGAAGATAGAAAGGTTTAAAGCCATACTGTGAAACATTCGAGACAAAGCAGTAACATCTCCATGGAAAAAAGCATTTGATGGACCCTCCACCAGAAAAGTTACACATTTTACAACTTTGCATTTTACAAACCGATTTGTTGGGTAATAATGTCACTCACTTTCATCCAATTAGGAACAAGAATCATGGGAAACAGGAGCCTAACACTACCCCAGCTGTTTCCGTGTCCTGGTGCTTTATCTAAGGGGTACAAAGGACTAAGTGACAGGGCTACAGTTCACACATGTTTATATTTGTTTACATAGCAACTAGAACCAAAATGGCGGCTGGTGTGGTGCAAAAACTAATGGGGCATACCAGTTTGTTGTGTTACTGGCACCTTGTTGGCATGATACAACATGAGATAAAAAAAAAAAAAGTCAAGTTGACCTCAAAAGCAGATCATTCTTTCTTTGACCCAATCAAAACCAATTTCAAAGATTTACTCAAAAAAATAGTGATTTAAACTTCACAGAACGTCAAATTGGCACATTTTTATCTTTTATACCAATATTAGATAATTCATTTTATGTTACAGACTAAACCCAGACCTAAACCAGGACTAAAGTACAACTAAATCCCACTAGTATTTAGTTTTCCATCTTCATCAGACAATACAGGGATGATGTGTGTAGAATCCCTCAGTCGTCCAGGTAGAATCCATGGCAAAAAGAGAAATTTAATTTGTCAACTGGACAGAGTTTATTTGGTCGAATACGTTTCGCAGTTCATCCAAGCTGCTTCCTCAGTTCTGGTCAGATGCTGGCGGACACTGGTTTATATCTGATATAAACAGGGATGAGTTTTTATACTTCTGAAATTTCAATGCCTCTTCTACCTCTGCTAGACTCACTTTCAGAGCACTATAGAGTCTCCTAACCTTTTGAAAGTGGAGTTTGACACTGCTTGTGCTTCTCTCCTCTCTCTGTCCTGTCTCTCTCTCTCTTCTCTGCACAGGGCCCTGCACTCGGCTCTGGAGACTGGAGCCAGGCCAGTGGAGAATGTCATTGAGTAAATGGGACGAGGCTGGTATGATAAATCTGCCTGTGTCTGCGGATCACAGCCTTTACACTGTGCCATACCGGATTAGGCCATTTTCTGAGGAGAACAATAGGATGCATACTAAAAAGCAAAAAAAGCAAACTCAGAAGGGCTCATACTTTGTCTTTCTTAGTAATTTATATTGAGAGGATAGAGGGGTCTGTCCAGTTTTTAATTTCCCCAACATAACTCAGCTGCTCCACTATAATATTGTTGGGCAGTGAAATGTAGTTAAGAAATTACGGTTGTAATTACAAATGCACTATATGTCACTTGTCAGGTTTTGTAGCCTGCTACTTGCTAGTCTCCATGGAGATAGTATTGCTTTGTCTGAATGTTCCAGAGTATGCCATTAAACATATCTAGTTTGCATTGATTCAGTCTGACCAGTAACTTGGCCATGGAAATAGATACGTTTAAAAAGTTACATAGTGCTCCTTTAAAGGTGCACTATGTAACTTTTTGGTTGTGGGTCGGTCACCTGTTTGTTTCTATGGATATATTATTGCTTTGCCTGGAATGTTTCACAGTATGACATTAAACAGCTCCACCTTACATTTATTCAATTACAGGTGATTTTACTGCTCAAAAATACCTAGAAAAAATTGCATTCTGACTAAGCGGGGTCACCTCTCCACAGATCTGACCTGTAACTTGGTCTGGTTTAGTCTCCATGAAGATAGAAAGGTTTAATGCCGTACTGTGAAACATTCCAGACAAAGCAATAACATCTCCATGGAGAAAAGTATCTGACGGACCCTCCACCAGATGTTACTACTAAAATAAACGTCTGTCTGTAAAAAGGTGTGCATTGAGTAACTGTCCGCCTCTTTAAAACAGTTTGTCAGTGTGCAATCAAAAATAATTGAAAAGCTGTTATTGCCAAAGGGAAAATCCTCATTGAAAAACTCATCATTTCATGGTCAATAGAAAGCCTGTGATAATGGAGCAATGTTAACATCCCAAAGATCTGTTAGCATATTCTGCACTAAATCCCTTTTGGAACACATTGGCCAAGCCTGTCTGTGCACGCTCTAATTATAATTTCACACTTATTAGATGAAGTTGTAACTAGCAGAGTGTCCAAGAAATTCTGCAAGAACCGTCAGAATGTAGCTCAATAAAAAAAGGAAAAGAAAAATGTTGCGAAGAGTGGTATTATTTGATATTCACACGCACACCGAAAATCTTTCACCATGATTCGTAAAGTTGTCATATTCTTTAACTTATCATGTAAAAAATGATTTAAGTAACCTGGATTCTTTCTGACCTTTAACACCTTTTTATTTGTTATCAAGGACAATATAGTAAACTAAAGGATTAATCAAGCTTGTCTCTATGGAGATGTTAGATGTTTTTAGTGTGTTTACATGCACAACTGAAATCCGATTCTCAAAAGACTGGTGCATGTGTTTCCAGTGTTTTAGAGTGACTGTGATATTTGGATGTATTTATAAAGGAGCAGTATGTAAACTTTTCTATAATGCTCCAAAATATGTCATGTGATTTTTCTATTACAATAGTGTAGTGACATTTTGCAAAATGTATTTTATTTTATTGTTTAATATTTTGCATGTCTTTATATTGTATTGCTATTAATGTGAATGTTTTAGATTGTGTTGTTTTCAATGTGAACCATGTGAAGTGTTCTAAAGGGCTCTAGAAATAAAGTTTGATTGATTGATTATTATTATTATTTAAGTGTGTATTACTCTTATTTGTTAAAATTGGTATTTGGTTTCTGTTTTGAAGCTGTAATGTGCTAAAAACTATATGGTCATTCATCACACCTTTAAAGCTGACTAAGCTCAAATATGGAGCACTTGAAGGTAGCCTACACCTTCATTTATTTTGATACAATAGTTTTTCATTTGAATGAGGAATTCCCATGCAGTTTAGATGAGGTCCTTTGTGTAGACTGGTTTTAAAGTGATCTTCTAAAATTCTGATGGAGAGCCACAACCATGGTGAACAGGTGGACGGTGTGGTCCAAAGCATCCTCGGCAGAAGAACCACAACAACAACCCTCTACCCACCAATGGCAACAAAGCATAAAAACAACCCAAATGAACTCGAATTATCAAAGAGCAGCTCTGTTTTAATTTGGGTTTTATTTTATTTTATTGCATTTTTTACACCTATAAATTCTCCTTTAATTTTGGCAAGTCGTTCCAATCTCTCATCTTCTGACCAACCGTGTACATGTGAGTGTTCTCCTATAATCATGTTAGTGTTACATGTGAGTGTTCTCCTATAATCATGTTAGTGTTACATGTGAGTGTTCTCCTATAATCATGTTAGCGTTACATGTGAGTGTTCTATAATCATGTTAGTGTTACATGTGAGTGTTCTCCTATAATCATGTTAGTGTTACATGTGAGTGTTCTCCTATAATCATGTTAGTGTACATGTGAGTGTTCTCCTATAATCATGTTAGCGTTACATGTGAGTGTTCTCCTATAATCATGTTAGCGTTACATGTGAGTGTTCTCCTATAATCATGTTAGTTACATGTGAGTGTTCTCCTATAATCATGTTAGCGTTACATGTGAGTGTTCTCCTATAATCATGTTAGTTACATGTGAGTGTTCTCCTATAATCATGTTAGTGTTACATGTGAGTGTTCTCCTATAATCATGTTAGTGTTACATGTGAGTGTTCTCCTATAATCATGTTAGCGTTACATGTGAGTGTTCTCCTATAATCATGTTAGAGTTACATGTGAGTGTTCTCCTATAATCATGTTAGCGTTACATGTGAGTGTTCTCCTATAATCATGTTAGCGTTACATGTGAGTGTTCTCCTATAATCATGTTAGCGTTACATGTGAGTGTTCTCCTATAATCATGTTAGCGGTACATGTGAGTGTTCTCCTATAATCATGTTAGCGTTACATGTGAGTGTTCTCCTATAATCATGTTAGTTACATGTGAGTGTTCTCCTATAATCATGTTAGCGTTACATGTGAGTGTTCTCCTATAATCATGTTAGCGTTACATGTGAGTGTTCTCCTATAATCATGTTAGCGTTACATGTGAGTGTTCTCCTATAATCATGTTAGCGTTACATGTGAGTGTTCTCCTACACTGGTGCACTGTCACGGTGCTACACTTTCCTTTTCTTATCTTAAAGCAAAAAATACTGGTACTTAACATTTCACCCAAAATTATATTTGCATTTATTTGCAGATATGTTTAATTTTTAGATCAGTTCAAGCTGGGGTGGAGGATCTCAAGTAACGGATAACCTAATCAGCATATTATTGCACTGTCATTCTTGTCTCTTGTATATAGCTGTGATTTTATAGTTTATTTTATAGTTAATTACTTATTTTTCTATTTTATTTTGACTTACATTTATTTTTATAATTATGTCTCATTTGACACCTGTCTCTTGCTACCTTTCTTGCTTTACCATCTATTTTTGTTACTCTCTGTTATTATATTATTTTGTGATGTTTGAGTTACTGTATCCAAATAATTTCCCTTGTGGATCAATAAAGTTTGTCTAAGTCTAAGTCTAAGTTTAAGGAAGATAATGTTGGCAAGGTAAAATTCTTTATTGTAGACTTTCAGTTTGCATTTGAATACAGAACTATCAGATATCATATCATATATACAGTATCATATCAGACTGATATGACGATACTTGTGACTGTATTAACTGGTACTGGATCGAAATAAAAATGGCTGGTATCACCATCCACTAATTTGGGGAACATTTCTGCTAGAAAATGGGTAATAACATTTTATTTTCACATGTAATTAAAGTGGTGTTTAAAGGTCCCATAGGTCTTATATTATACAAAATTGACTCTTTTAGCCATGTTAGAATGTTGTTAGCTCACCAAAAACATACCTGGAGTCACACATGTCTGAGTAACCCTGCATTATTGGGCTGTCTAGAACATCTCCAAAGTTCAGAATGCTTTGTTCCACCTTGTGATGTCATGTAGTGCTAGTTTTCAAGTTAACAGCTACCATTTACCTTTAATTAAGTCACAACAGAGCATTTTGAACTTTGGAGACCAATGATAAAGGGTTACTCAAATATGTGTGAATGAAACAAAACACAAGTCCATGTTTTTGATCAGGTAACAACATCATGACATGGCGTAAAGCAGGCGTAAAGTGTTTTTGTGTAATATAGGACCTTTACAGCATAACCTGGTAAAAGCATGACTGATATTACAGTGATAAAATGGGGTCTTTATAATTTCTAGCTCTTTATCTTATCAATGTGGAACCAAACAGTCTTTAAAATAAACAACATAATGGAACAAGATTAAAACAACATCATTTTTGGATTCATACATTTGTACCATCACATTGTGCTGTTTTTACTCTTGCTATTTTTGTTAGCAATTATAAATAAAATGTTTCTGTCAGAAAATCAGCAAAGATCAGCAGGAGGTGTACAAGATGGATCTGGTGCAGTTGAGGCCAGTACAACTCTGAATCTTGCCATGATTGTCAATATGAGTGAAACTGTTATGATCTAAATAATATAAAATCAGCACAGCATAGTTCACACAGCAAGATTTAAAGAGGGGATTATTATGCAAAATCAATTTTTCGAGCCTTCTACCATGTTACATCATTGTTCCCTCATCAGAAACATGCCTGAAGTGGTTTTAGATGTCATCCATGCATGTTTGCAGATTTTAGCTGTCATACAATCATACAAAACTATACAACAACTTCACAAACCTGATGCGACGTGCAGTAGTTTCATTAGTGGGATACAAGCTGACTGTGTTGTGATAGCGCTCTGAAGGGGGTGTGACTTAGTGCGAAGGGGAGACTCAGAGCGCCAGAAACGAAAGCAAAATTTATAAAACGTGTGAATACATTATTTTTTGAGAATTATAGCATTTTCAAAACAATGAAAGGTAACATGTTGATTTAAATATGCGTAATATGTTTTTAAATCTATTTTTTTAAATCAAACTAATAAATATAATATGCCATTTTTACAGTTTAATTTTAATTCCACACAAAAATCCTACATCACACCAAATGGATTAATGAAATAAATGAAATTTTCAAGATTGCATGGTTTACAGTTCTCATTATACATATTTTAGCATATAAATATTACATAACACTCTAAATTATTAAATTAAAATGACAAACAAATGGATGTATGGACATGAAAAAAATACATGAATAAAAATAAAGTAATAAGATATTTTTCACATTATAAAAACATAGTCTTACATTAAGGTAAATAATTATACACATACATACAACAATAAACATCATATTATTTTTAACATAATATTATATAGATTCAAGAAAATGAACTAAACATACACAGAAATAGCATAATAAAGGAATAGGGATTATGTAATCATATTTCGCATACATTAAAATTTGGAACCTGATGATGTCACAGATCAGCCCCGTTACCAGGACAACCCAACTTGAGGTTCTAGACTTTTGCCCAGACGTCAGCTCAGTTAGACAGACTTCTGCGAGCAGCTGCACGTTTTCTCGAGCACTTCCTACAGTTTTCACTCAATCTTTCCCAAAGTTTGACCGAAACTGCATTTTGACCTGCTCTACAACATGGTATGATCGTTTTTGCAGGAAATTTTTTGAAATTTTGCTGGGGCACGTTGGTTGAGTGGAAGGCATACACTAGATTTGGTCCAAAGAAAGTGTGTTTTTGTAAAAAGTACATTAGCTACAACAAATTTAAAGATATTTCCAGATTTATTACGTATTTGTTCATAAATATAAGCAAAAATTTCATAGATTTAAAAATGATTAATGAAAAGACGCTCATTTTACTCAAGAGGGTATACGTGCATATTGATTAAACAGGCTTTTCTTCCGATTTTAAGTAGTAAATAGGTATTATCTTTTATTTTTCACATATTTTAATTTGGTACTTTGACTTCTTTAAGGAAACTAAGTTTAAAACAGTTAATTACTCAGAAACATCTGTACAGTACTAAACGTGGGGTGTGGGTGGATAGCATTGCACCATACTACCTTGTACAACACTGGAACACATTTATTTGTCTTGTTTTTTCACTGCTTTATTGATAGCAGTAAAAATATAGTCTACTTTCAGTCTACTTTGTCCCAACTACTCGTACTATTGGTCGCCTCCTTCATGCTTTAAGTGAGTGGCAGGTGAATTCAACCAATCACAGACAAGTGTCAACTCCCAGTAGAAAAGAGTTTTACTTCCTTCTCTAGGCAATGTAAAGCTATTAGGTCCACATTCACACTGGTCCTGTTCTAGTCCTGGTTTAGTCCTGATGTAGCCTTGGCTTGGTCCTGTTCTAGTCCTGGTTTAATCCTGATGTAGCCTTGGCTTGGTCCTGTTCTAGTCCTGGTTTATTCCTGATGTAGCCTTGACTTGGTCCTGTTCTAGTCCTGGTTTAGTCCTGATGTAGCCTTGACTTGGTCCTGTTCTAGTCCTGGTTTAGTCCTGATGTAGCCTTGACTTGGTCCTGTTCTAGTCCTGGTTTAGTCCTGATGTAGCCTTGACTTGGTCCTGTTCTAGTCCTGGTTTAGTCCTGATGTAGCCTTGACTTGGTCTTGTTCTAGTCCTGGTTTAGTCCTGATGTAGCCTTGACTTGGTCCTGTTCTAGTCCTGGTTTAGTCCTGATGTAGCCTTGGCTTGGTCCTGTTCTAGTCCTGTTCTAGTCCTGATGTAGCCTTGACTTGGTCTTGTTCTAGTCCTGGTTTAGTCCTGATGTAGCCTTGACTTGGTCCTGTTCTAGTCCTGGTTTAGTCCTGATGTAGCCTTGACTTGGTCCTGTTCTAGTCCTGGTTTAGTCCTGATGTAGCCTTGACTTGGTCCTGCTCTAGTCTTGGTTTAGTCCTGATGTAGACTTGGTTTAGTCCTGTTCTAATCCTGATGTAGTTGAGTAAAAAAAAAAATTCACATAGCCATTAAAATCAAAGAAATTAAAAATGTGTAAATGAGAATCCAGTTTTTGCTGTGGAGAAATGCCTCTATGATAAAAGTGCACAACTGATAGAGCACTTAACAGGACGTCAGTGGCCATGTTAAGTCATTAAATTCACAATTAACAAAATGTGGCATGATAATCTATTTATGTTTGCATTCAACATATTTCACAATTTCAAATAAAATTTAATTAAACCTTTCCTCTCACAGGTTAAGCCTTCCGATATGGTTGCCGTGGGCGACATCATCGTCTCCAGATCAAACCATTATGAGGTGGAGAAGATCCTGGGCTCCGGAGCCTTTGGGGTGGTCTCCTTGTGCCACAAGCGCTCCACAAACCAGAAAGTGGCGCTGAAAATGGTCCGTGAGGACCCAACAGAGGAGGTACTACAGAATATCTAAGCATAAAGACTCTTAGTGTCAGTGTTAGTCCTAGTTTGGTCTTGGTGCATCATATGAGTCTTTAAACTGACCAGTTTAATTACAATAGAAATAGAGTAAAGGATTTAGGCTATTAAATAAGTATCTTTCTAAATAACCATTTGTTCATCATGAAATAACTTTTGTTCATTTTAAGGCTAAGTGTAGTAATTTGTTATAGTCATTTTGTTGTAGTTAATTAATGGAGTAAGCACCAGCTCCAATATGTTGCATTTTCACTACTCCTGAAGCAACACTGAACATCTATACAGCTGTAAAAGTGTCAAATATAGTGACTGTTATTGAGTCCACGTGATATTGTTGAAGTGTGTGTGACCCTGTGGTACCTCCCCTTTCACAGACTGCCATGCTCCAGACCCTGATGGATCACGGAGGTGTCAGCCACAACATCGTGGAGTGGTTTGGCTCCTTTGAATTCAAGGGCCACTATGTACACGAGTTTGAGGTCCTGGACATGCATCTGCTGACCTATATCAAGAACAGGGGCAAGCTCCAAATCAGAGAGATCCGACCAATCGTGCACCAGGTCAGACTTTTCACACACTGCATTTACTTTTTGTAGCTTTCTACCATGTTATAATGCTGTTCCCTCATCACAAACATGCCTGAAGAAGCTTTAGATGTTTGAGTAATCTAGCAGTCTTTCCTGGGTCCTATTCGAACCCTCCTTATGGTTAGCAGTACAATCCTGTCCAATTTTCATCCCACAAACCGAGGTTACCCATTCTCCAGCATAGCAATTTTCCATACAAAAAGCCTGATACAAGAAGCAGTAGTAGCTTCATTAGGGGAATGCACAGCTATTTTGTTGTGATAGTGCTCTGAAAAGGGAGTGACTTTTCAGAAGAGCGAAGGAAGGGGAGACTCAGACCGTTAAAAACAAAACAGAAACTTATTAAACATTTCATAAGTTGCTATAGCATTTTCAAACAAAAAGGTAGCATGGCGATCTAAATATGTGATAGCAGTTATAACCCATAGAAGTGCAATACCTCATCTTTAAATACGTACTTTTGCTTTTTGAATATTGGGGTGTGCAGCTTTAAATGGCATTCAAATAAACTAGACTTTTTATTACTCAGGAATGACTTAATATTTCTATAATACAAGTGTTTTATTGTTGTAAATATGAGACTGTAAAAAGTAGAAGTGTGTATAACTGTATTTGTAAGTTGATCTACTGACCAGACCTCTTCACTTGCAGATGGGCACCGCTCTCTCCTTCCTTAAGAGACAAGGCATTGTGCACAGAGACCTGAAGCGCGATAACATAATGATGGTGGACACAGTCTCCAAACCTCTGAAGATCAAGCTGATCGACTTTGGCCTGGCTAAGCACGTGTCCCAGATCCAGCCGGGATCCCAAGCGCAGACGCGCGGGCATAGGTACACACTACACTGTTATTAATGTACTACATAACCTATTGTATTGATACTTTGCTGGGGGAGTTCTACTTGTATGTGTATGGAGGATGTTCAGTAGTTTCCATGGTGACACAATGCACACATTAGCAATAACTACCAAAAAAGTTTTAAAATTGAAAAACTGTTGGTTACTGCTAGCTATCTTATAATGTAACGTTATTTAACACTAAAAATCAGCTCACCTGTTGTAGTTCAGACTAACTCAGTTCTTTCGATAGATCGATCTATATAGATAGATACTTTATTGATCTCAAAGGAAATTAAAAGAAATAATTTAAAAAAATAAAAAATAAAAAAAAGGATGGCCAGATTGTGTTAAAACACAGCTCAGATTAGAGTCTAACTTCAGACAGTGCAGTGCTTACATTGGCATCACACCCCCAGGCAAAGTATCAGTAAAGGGTAGGTCTAGTTCAAGCTTCAGGTTACACCTTTTCGGTCTTCCTGCATGCTAAATATGACTGCGGAATAATGTCATAATGTAGATGTGACCGAAATAAACAAATCAGTCACTGTTATGATGGAACAGAGCAGGGACAGACAGGAACTGGCCTCAGTCTAACACTGTCCTCTTCTGATTTCGTCCATGTTGTCTGCAGAGCTCCAGAGGTGTTCCTGGGCGCTCCATATAATGAAGCCATAGATATGTGGTCCGTGGGCTGTATCGTCATGGAGCTGTTCATTGGACGTTTGCTGTTCCACGGAGATGATACCTATGAGACGGTAAGACCAGTATTTATATATTTATTTATATTTAGGTAGACCCCCATTATTATTAGGGATGCACCTATCCGATACTGATATTGGATACTGACACCGATTTGCAGCATCCAAATATCTATTTCAGACAATATCCTGATTGGACATATCATTTGATGTGATAAGACTATATACTGCTCATAGATGGCCCAGAAAGTCTCATAATGTTTAAATTTGTATTTATACAAAGCTGTTCTGTAGTTACTTCAGGGATAAATAACAGTTACATAATGCTTCTGGATCAGTTTTTTCTTTTATTTTTGTTTAAAGGAAATAAATGCTTTTTTTTTCCGTCACTGCACTAGTACTGGCTGATATGGGGGTATGGGCAGACACTTTAAGCTATAGTATCGAAATCTGTATCACAACTGAAAAAGCTGGATCGATACATCCCTAATATTATCTATAGACATATAAAAGAAAGTATGATGGAAAGCAACACTATGTAACTTTCTAACTTCCTGTCACCTCCATGATTCCATGAAATAGAAAGTTAAAACCAAACACAGATATGTTTTGTGCCATACTGTGGAAGATTATAGCCAAAGGAAAATTTCATTACTTCAAAAACATCCTAAATATAAAACAAACCATGCTTTTTTTAGTCTATGTGTTGGCAAAAAAGTGACACAGTCAATTAAAAAAAATGTCTCAAATAAATGTATAGAATTGCTAGACATATCAAGTATCAAACCAAATTCAGAAGCTTACACTAATACCACGTTACTTTCCTGGAAATAAGCATTACAGACTTCAAAATACACTGCAAACTTTGTCTTTTTTTCTGAATCGAGTTGCATTTCAGTAACTACATGTTTTGTGTTCTTTCCACAGTTCTGCAATATAATCAAGACCCTTGGAGTGCCTACTCTTAAGCTGCTGAAGAGGAGCAAGTACACGGACAAGTACCTGATCTACAAAGACCGTCGCTGGTTATTCAGAGTGAGTAACCCATTTTCATTATTACTGTACTTTTGCATTAGTGTGTATTGGGTTATGAACTCACGTTATTTCCATTCAGTATCTCCTTATGTTCTGACGGAAAATGGCCCTTATTACACAAAATGGATTCTTGTGAGCTTTAAGTCATGTTATAATGTTGTTACCTCATCAAAACAACATAGATCAGAAAATGGCATAATATATAATATAAAAAAGAGCTTTGCCATTCACTGCTGTATACTGTTGAATGTTGTGGCGTGGTCTGCATAACCTCTCTTTTAACACTGACTTGAAGCTAACAAGCTAACATATCTGTCCTTCTGTCTGTAGAAATCCGGTAAGATTGCCCCCATCATCTCGTCGCTGGCTAAAGTCTACAGTGTAAGTACTAGTATGCTTTTAATGTCTTTACACAGCCACCATAAAAATACATCATATTTTAGGCATTTCAAACCCTTTAGAGGGACTAAAGGGTTTGAAATGCCTAAAATATGATGTATTTTTATGGTTTTTATGCTCCTCCTCCCCCTCACTCACCCCTCTAATCCTCCAGGTATTTAGTCCCAACTTTAAACATGAATTATACTTTACAGCTACTTGATTTTAATTTGACAAATAAGGGTATGGGCTGTTCATCCCTAACGTGTAGTCTCTCATTTGCAGTACATGCCGAAAAATGAAGCTGACCAGTGTGACTTTGAGTTCTTCCGGGATCTGGTGAAACTGATGCTCAAGCTTGACCCCGCAGACCGTGTCACTCCGGATGAACTCCTCAAACACCCTTTTGTCACAATGGATCATCTGCGAAAGTTCCGGAACCTCCATCCAGATTTGTGAGTACAGCCAGAAGCAAAACCAGGACTAGGGCAGGACTAGAGCAGGACTAGATCAAGTGTAGAGCAGGACTAGACCAAGTCCAGAGCAGGACTAGAGAAGGACTAGACTAAAACTAGAGCAGGTCTAGAGCAGAACTAGACCAAGACTAAACTAGAACCAAAACCAAGACTAAACCAGTACTAAAACAAGACTAGACCAAGACTAAACAAGAACTAAACCAAGACTAGACCAGGAAATAATACAACTAAACAAATTAATTTAACAACAAAAGTCTGCATTTGATTGAAATGAAAGAATTTCCAATACCTTTAGTTACAGGTGAAAATGGTTTAACCCTGAATCTTTCTTCTAGTGTCTCGGAGTGTTTGAAGTTATCGTGTGCTGCTCTGGCGGATGAGGTGACAATCTACAGTCACTTAGATGATGACGAATGGGACAGCACATCTTCTGAGGAGCTCAGTGGACCTAAAATGTCTTCGGATCAGGGGCAAAGTGGAGCTCCTTCCCGAAAACGCAGATGGGAGGAGAAACAGGACACAATGTGAGTGACATTAAGCAAACCAGATTTAAAGATACACTCTGTAGCTTGTATGATGAGGGGTTCACCACTGTCTCCATGGAGATGTCATTGCTTTACCTTGACTCTTTGACAGTATGGCATTAAACATGTTTATGATACTGTGTATTACCATGGGTGGGGGCAGGGGAGTGCCATCAAAAATGAGGGCACAAAAAAATCTTGATTCCGGCACTGTAGCCACAACACAGATCTGACATGTAACGTGGCCTGGTGTGGTCGCCTACTTGTCTCCATGGAAATGGATAAGTTAAATACTGAACTGTTAAATATTTCAGGCAAGACAATAACATCTCAATGGTGTGACTTTGTTTTGTTTGATTAGAACACACCTAGGTAATGAAAATTGTAAATTGTAATCAGAATTTTTAATCAATTATCCCTTTTCTAGGTACGGTAAGAGACTCTGTGAGGAGCAAGCCCCTGCTCCCGAGGGCCCCTCCTCCTGTCAGAAGTCGGCCCCTGCTCTCGAGGGCCCCTCTTCCTGTCAGAAGTCGGCCCCTGCTCCAGAGGGCCCATCTCGCTCAGGGCAGTCTGTGGCTCGATCCATGGCTGTCAAACGTAAAAGACGTCATGAGACTGAAGCAGAGTCCAGTGACCTCGATCTTGACGTACCGTGTTGTAGGAGACTTTGTGTGAGGGCAGCCTCCACTCCCAGGGGCCCCTCCCGCTGTGAGGAATCGGCCCGTGCTTCTGATGGGCCCTCAGTCATGAAACAGCCTCTGCTCCTAAAGTTCAACCAAAAGTCTCCACAGTGAGAAGGAAACGAGGCTACATGGAAATGACCCCTACACCGGAGGGCCCCTCCCACTGTGAAGAGCCAGCCCCTGCTCCTGAGGGCCCCTGCTACTCTGTGCTGCCTGTGGCTCAACCTAGAGTGAAAAGGATAAGACAGCATGAGACCAGGACTGAGTCCGGTAGTGACTCTGACAGTAGGTTTTTCATTACTTCTTTGTTAATTCATGATCAGTATTTGTTTGTGTAGAGTTTTTACATACAAAAGTGGCAACATTTCTTAAAGCTACTAAGCTAAGCTGTGACTCTGACAGTAGGTTTTTCACTACTACAACTACATTATCAATATTATTTATTTAGAAAATGTCACCTACATTCTCAAAAGTTAATATTATACACTGGTCATTGTAACGTCATCAGTTTCACCAAAGAGACGGTGTGTGAAGAACACTGTCATCAACCTGAGCTGCGACACTGATTGTAAATACTATTTGTAAATCATTTATGGCTTCTTTATTGTAACTAATTTAATCATGTTATAATGAAACTACTGCACATTGTATCAGGTTTGTGAAATTGTTGTACCCTGCTTTAGTACATTTGGGTACAGAACATGGGTTATGTAGGCTTATGGGTGGAGCATTGTACACACTCGTAGTACTAACCATAAAGAGGATTTGAATTGTACTAACCCTAAAGAGGATTTGAATTGTACTAACCCTAAAGAGGATTTGAATTGTACTAACCCTAAAGAGGATTTGAATTGTGCCCAGAAATAAAAAAAATAAAAAAAAAAGTTTTTTAGCATAATACCCCCACTTTAAACAACAGCTCTAAACAACCAACCTGAGGACTTTGGGTAGCATCAGAACTGTTGTAGAAGTACTTTCATATTTTGTCACATATGCTGACTGTGATATAATAATAGTGACTTTTTCTCCACAGACAGCCTCAGGTTGGTGACTGTAGAGTCTCTGCCCCAGACCCACAAAAGGACTCGTATCCAGTGCGAAAGGACTCCTCTCCATGTCAGTACGACTTCAGAGGAACCAGAGGAGATCTCCCAGACAGCTCCTCCACTAGACAGCAGTGGAGATAGCTGCGTAGCTGGACAGTACCTTCAGCATTAAAGAGAAGGGAAGAGTGGAGAGGGAGGAGGGGAGAGGGAGGATGCTGAAGAGGAGAGAAAAGAGGTGGTTTCTGGATGTATATAAGAACCAGTGTGATTGGTCTAACAGGTCTCCACACCTCAAACCTCAAAAGTAGCCATTGTTTTACTAAAATGATCTCCGGCTGGCCTCCAGCTCCTGACATCCTGCTCCTGACATCCTGCTCCTGACATCTGGCTCATGACACTGGGCTCTATATTTTTGAATAAAACGTGTTTAAAACGAGTTATAATTTACACAATTATATATGATGAAATATTGAAACTCTATCACATATTGAAAGTCTATCACACCAAAATATAAAGCTTAGATATGGAACTTTTAAAATATCACTGACAGCCCTTGTCACCTTGAGTGATGTCAAATTTTGGGGGTCTGGCCTATGAACTACAAGTCTAATAATGATGAAATGGTCACAGTAATGCTAATGTGACAGTGACATTAACATTAACATGTGCACTGTGTGGGATGACCTTAAGCTAGTCAGCCTCATTAAGAGACATATGTTTAGATCAAAACAAGAAGACAGAAACTCTCCAGTGTAGCTTTAACACTATACTTATTACTAACAACACAGCCATGACTCAAGGTGCACATTTGTCCATACGCTTGAGGCTACGTGTGATTTGGTCCATTGTTACCTCCGCCAAGGAGGTTATGTTTTCGCCTGCGTCTGTCTGTTAGTTTGTTAGTTTGTTAGTTAGCAAGATAACTCAAAAAGTTATGGACGGATCTTGATGAAATTTTCAGGAAATGTTCTGAATGGTAAATCCAACAGATGATTAAATTTTGGTGATGATCCAGAAGAAATCCGTCCATAACTTTTTGAGTTATCTTGCTAACTAACAAACAAACAAACTAACAAACAAACAGACAGACTCAGGCGAAAACATAACCTCCTTGGCGGAGGTAATGATGATGAAATTGGATATTATTTTGAATCTACCATTTTCTTTCTGAATTTAATGTCTTAGAAATTTTGTGTTGAATAATTTGAGACATTTTTGGGTACTCTTTTCAGCAAATCATCTTGGCAAGACATAACTCAGCGGAACACTGGTGTATTTTTTGTGCAATTTTTTTTACACTGTACTAAACAGTAACCAAAAATCACACATTTTTCTTCTCATATTGTGCAGAGTGCGACTGGGCTAGGGGGTACTCATGGCAATTAAAAAGTTGGGAGCCAGTGTGTAATGCTAGCAGCAGAGCTTTGAGATTATCTGAGCAGCAGGGGGTAGTGATGGGTCATTTGAAGCCGAGGCACCGAGGCTTGTACCGAGTAAAAGGGGGCGTGTCAAGTGATCGATATCTATCAGAAATGAACATTAACCGCAATGAAGATCCATTGGTTTACTAACTTTCACCTGCTTTTTTATTTATAGACCATTTTGATTTTACTACCAGAATATGGCTATGTAACCTATGTATATTCTTATATTAGTTTTTTTTCCACTGAATATGATGTACAGTCAGTTCAACATTCTCAAAAATTATATTTGTGTTAGTTAAGCAAATTGGGTCAGTCCATGTCAACTCAACAAATGCCTCCAGCAGCACCATCTCAGATGTTTACAAAACTCTCCTAAAATATGCATTTGGACCCTCTTGGCACTAAAATGCCATTAGTAGGTGGAGAACATCCATGTTTTCCTGACTAGAGCCCATATAAAGGGGTAGGGGCAGCTGATAAATTGAGTCACTCTGATTCTGGAGGGTAGTTTGGAGGGTTATAACTTTTGAACCAATATTCCCATAGCAATGAAACTAACAGAATGTACACAACTTTGGGTGGTGGTTGTGGTGCAAGAAATACAATTTAGAAGAACAAAATTTTTTTTCCCCCAGAGACTGCTGAAAATTGGAAAAATAATGAAAAAAATTACTTTCCGCCTGGCAATAAAATGTTCATACAAACTAGAAAATGAAGTAATTACAGCCAAATATGTTACAAATGTTCTCTAAAGGACCTGCTTAGGTTAAGTGGGTGATATTATTCCAAGTTTGAAATTTTATTTTCTGGCAGTAGTGAAGTTAAAAGCCTAGAATTTTAGATTTTGTCTCATTTTTGACCCCATTTTTGACAATGTGTGTCAAAGTATATCAAGAATATAATGCAACCACTGAATAAAACTACTTTTGGTCTACAAAATCCCTAAATATCATAATGGTGTCTTTCTCCTAACATGCAGAAACAAAATCCTTAAAACACTAAAAATTACTGTCAGCTTTCAAAACAGATCTATCTGATGGATATCAAGCATGAAATTTGAAGGTATCTGAGCATTTTTTTCACTATAAACAAGAGAGTATGATTACAATAGTTAAACTACTAACACATTTGAAACTTTCAAAAGGTGCCTAGCTTGTTAGTTTGGGAACAAATGCCCCTTAAGCCCCGGAGCCACGTCAAGGCCAGCTAGAGTTCCAAGGTTTTTTTTTGGTTTTTTTTCTCTCTTTACATGAACCCCAGTCAGGAAGAATTTGATGTTTACTTCCAACCAATGGTGCTTTAATGCCCAGGGGGTTCATATGCACCTGTCAGGAAAATTTTATAAAAATCTGAGATGGTGGTGCTGGAACTTTTTCCAATATCTGTTGATTTCACATGGACTGACCCAATTGCATGGAGAGGATAAGAAGAAGCAAGACACTGGGACAGTTTATAGTCGTGTTGATTGTCTGTCTGTCTTCTGCATCAAGCGTTCTCGTTTGTCACCAGGTAGAGATGTTGTTGCAACGACTTGTGAACTTTGGTCTTGCAACAACGGTCATTTACAACTCTGTTGTCCTGTTTCTTGGACAACAGAGTTGTAATCATCTCACCTCCATTCTGAGAGACTTCACCAGAACTTATTTCTGATGCCGTCCCTCCAAAAACAAACTATAGATTTATGTCATCAAAGACATAAAGATGACATGAATCTTGTTTAGAAACTGATGACATAAATATGCCATCAGTTTCTTTGATGCTGTCCAAATACGTAAAAAATTATGTCACAAAATATGACGCAATTTTCCATGCTGCGACAGCTGCAACAGCACAACCACCCGCGATCAATAGTGGTCTTGTCCAAGGACCTGGACCTGGGTCAGGGTTACGGTTAGGGTCAGGGTTACGGTTAGGGAAAAAATTAAAGCTAGGGTTAGGGATACCCACTGTAAGACGTAAAAGTATTCGATACTCCATCTTACTAACTTTTTCAGTTAACCTATTCCTAACCCTAACTTTCAGTAGCAGGGCGAGGCTACAATCTTTTGACATCTTTAAGCTTTGAAGTGACATCTATATGCTTTGATGTCAAAGCTTTGAAGTGACTGCTTTATGATGTCATTCATGTTATGATGTCATCCACTTTGATATGTTGCTATGACAACACTAGATGGGTTATTGGTAGTTTTCAGATTCTAGAATTCTACAGGACAATATTAATTAATACAGATGATACAGCGAAAATTTAAATCGTTAAAATGCAAAAATATGTAATACAGTGAATTCTTGGATTTATTCAGTAATAATCAATAGAGAAATCTGGCCCTTCGCCCATATTTAGAAGTATGACATCATCACATTCTAGAATCTGAAAACTACCAATAACCCATCTAGTGTTGTCATAGCAACATATCAAAGTGGATGACATCATAACATGAATGACATCATAAAGCAGTCACTTCAAAGCTTTGACATCAAAGCATATAGATGTCACTTCAAAGCTTAAAGATGTCAAAAGATTGTAGCTTCGCCCTGCTACTGAAAGTTAGGGTTAGGAATAGGTTAACTGAAGCAAAATGGAGTTTCAAGTCATTGGCGGTGTAAGGGTTATTATCCCTAACCCTAATAGAAGTCGCAACCCCAACTCGGATCCAAGTCCCGATCCTTGGACAAAGGGACTGCTTATTGCAGGTGGCTGCGCCCTAGCGGCAGTGGTCATCTGGAAAGTTTCGTCATATTTTGTGACCTAGTTTGGGACAGCATCTTATAGATTTATGTCATCTTTGGTGACATAAATCTTTAGGTTTTTTTTGGAGGGACGGCATCAGAAAAAACCTATAGATTTATGTCATCTTTGGTGACATAAATCTTTAGGTTTTTTTTTGGAGGACGGCATCAGAAAAAACCTATAGATTTATGTCATCTTTGGTGACATAAATCTTTAGGTTTTTTTTGGAGGGACGGCATCAGAAAAAAGTTCTGGTGAAGTCTCTCAGAAACTGATGGCATATTTATGTCATCAGTTTCTAAACAAGATTTATGTCATCTTTATGTCTTTGATGACATAAATGTGACATAAATCTTTAGGTTTTTTTTGGAGGGACGGCATCAGAAAAAAGTTCTGGTGAAGTCTCTCAGAATGGAGGTGATGTTATGGGCTCGACACACGGGAGGCGACAAACGACAGCGAAAAGCGAAACTTGTCGCCGCCGAGGTGAAGCCCCACACACGGGCCGCGACAGACGGCAGCGATGGGCGGCAGCGACATGCTCTGCAGCGCGCATCGCTTATCTCCCAGAAATTTGATTGGCTATTAAATTGGAGGGAATTTCGGTATCATACAGCATTTAGTGACAGAAAATAATGAGGAGTCAGAGGATTTTACTTGAATTGATGGAAATATTACTGCTGACTTTACTGTACAAAAGAAAAAAACGACGGGACGGGAAAATCAGACACCGCTAATATGAGCTGCTCTTCCATGTTTACAGTCTGCAGTGGGGACAGTGGAGCATTCGCGCATCTCATTGGCCGATCAAATAAACCGCCGCTGATTGGTTGTGGTGCCAGGCGACAGCGACGAAAGTTGAACTTTTCTCTACTTTCTGGTGTCGCGTCGCCGGCGTACGTGTGCACGTCTGCGTGAACGAGCGCGAAATTTCTCATGCACGAATGGCAGATCTATCCCAGTGACAGTGCACTGTCTCTGGGTAGGTGGTCTGGGGATGTCCCCCGATTGTCCCGGAGCTCAAGGGCTCCAGGCCGGAAAATATTGCAGCTCTAAACGTCATGTGATGTGACCGCATCTTAATCCGTCACATGACCTACTCAGCCAATCAGACGTAATCTGCGGTGATTGTCAGACACATTAAATACAGACTCTGCTCCTCCGTCACACGCGGGCCCCCTGCTAGTGATGACCAAATGAAGCCCCATGAACCATCTGAGGCTTTCAGGCATTTGTACCGGTACAGGAGTCAACGCCTCGCCATGTGATGCAATATGTTCAACTACACCATCTTGTGGACAAAAAAATGTAACACATGTAAAAAGAGAAACCAAATGGAATCATGTTGTAAATGAAACATCACACTCAGTGGTTGCATTTATCAAATTTAAAAAAATCCTCAAATCTCCAATCTTCTTGTGTGTTTGATGTGGATAGTGCTCAAAATAAATACTTGATGCAGAAGACAGACAGACAATCAACACGACTATAAACTGTCCCAGTGTCTTGCTTCTTCTTATCCTCTCCATGCAATTGGGTCAGTCCATGTGAAATCAACAGATATTGGAAAAAGTTCCAGCACCACCATCTCAGATTTTTATAAAATTTTCCTGACAGGTGCATATGAACCCCCTGGGCATTAAAGCACCATTGGTTGGAAGTAAACATCAAATTCTTCCTGACTGGGGTTCATGTAAAGAGAGAAAAAAAACCAAAAAAAAACCTTGGAACTCTAGCTGGCCTTGACGTGGCTCCGGGGCTTAAGGGGCATTTGTTCCCAAACTAACAAGCTAGGCACCTTTTGAAAGTTTCAAATGTGTTAGTAGTTTAACTATTGTAATCATACTCTCTTGTTTATAGTGTTCATGTGTCATTCCCATAGCAACCATGTGTTCATGTGTCATTCCCATAGCAACCATGTGTCATCTCCATAGTAATAATAACAATGTGCAATATTATTTAAAGTCACTGTACCTGCTATTATTTATTTACCCACCACTGTCCATCACTGCAATGTACACAATCATCTCAGAATCAATAACACTTATTGTGCAATGTTCCTGTGCCTTTTAGCTTAGCTTACAGTGTTGTGTTTTTTAGTTGATTGTAAATACTTATTATTATTTATCTTGATTTTGATGCATGCTCTTATTTTCCTACTGTTTCTGTAACTTGCGTTGTGACACTGCAATTTCCCCATTGTGGGACAAATAAAGGATTATTTTATCTTATCTTATAGTGAAAAAAATGCTCAGATACCTTCAAATTTCATGCTTGATATCCATCAGATAGATCTGTTTTGAAAGCTGACAGTAATTTTTAGTGTTTTAAGGATTTTGTTTCTGCATGTTAGGAGAAAGACACCATTATGATACTTAGGGATTTTGTAGACCAAAAGTAGTTTTATTCAGTGGTTGCATTATATTCTTGATATACTTTGACACACATTGTCAAAAATGGGGTCAAAAATGAGACAAAATCTAAAATTCTAGGCTTTTAACTTCACCACTGCCAGAAAATAAAATTTCAAACTTGGAATAATATCACCCACTTAACCTAAGCAGGTCCTTTAGAGAACATTTGTAACATATTTGGCTGTAATTACTTCATTTTCTAGTTTGTATGAACATTTTATTGCCAGGCGGAAAGTAATTTTTTTCATTATTTTTCCAATTTTCAGCAGTCTCTGGGGGAAAAAAAATTTTGTTCTTCTAAATTGTATTTCTTGCACCACAACCACCACCCAAAGTTGTGTACATTCTGTTAGTTTCATTGCTATGGGAATATTGGTTCAAAAGTTATAACCCTCCAAACTACCCTCCAGAATCAGAGTGACTCAATTTATCAGCTGCCCCTACCCCTTTATATGGGCTCTAGTCAGGAAAACATGGATGTTCTCCACCTACTAATGGCATTTTAGTGCCAAGAGGGTCCAAATGCATATTTTAGGAGAGTTTTGTAAACATCTGAGATGGTGCTGCTGGAGGCATTTGTTGAGTTGACATGGACTGACCCAATTTGCTTAACTAACACAAATATAATTTTTGAGAATGTTGAACTGACTGTACATCATATTCAGTGGAAAAAAAACTAATACAAGAATATACATAGGTTACATAGCCATATTCTGGTAGTAAAATCAAAATGGTCTATAAATAAAAAAGCAGGTGAAAGTTAGTAAACCAATGGATCTTCATTGCGGTTAATGTTCATTTCTGATAGATATCGATCACTTGACACGCCCCCTTTTACTCGGTACAAGCCTCGGTGCCTCGGCTTCAAATGACCCATCACTACCCCCTGCTGCTCAGATAATCTCAAAGCTCTGCTGCTAGCATTACACACTGGCTCCCAACTTTTTAATTGCCATGAGTACCCCCTAGCCCAGTCGCACTCTGCACAATATGAGAAGAAAAATGTGTGATTTTTGGTTACTGTTTAGTACAGTGTAAAAAAAATTGCACAAAAAATACACCAGTGTTCCGCTGAGTTATGTCTTGCCAAGATGATTTGCTGAAAAGAGTACCCAAAAATGTCTCAAATTATTCAACACAAAATTTCTAAGACATTAAATTCAGAAAGAAAATGGTAGATTCAAAATAATATCCAATTTCATCATCATTACCTCCGCCAAGGAGGTTATGTTTTCGCCTGAGTCTGTCTGTTTGTTTGTTAGTTTGTTTGTTTGTTAGTTAGCAAGATAACTCAAAAAGTTATGGACGGATTTCTTCTGGATCATCACCAAAATTTAATCATCTGTTGGATTTACCATTCAGAACATTTCCTGAAAATTTCATCAAGATCCGTCCATAACTTTTTGAGTTATCTTGCTAACTAACAAACTAACAAACTAACAGACAGACGCAGGCGAAAACATAACCTCCTTGGCGGAGGTAACAATGGACCAAATCACACGTAGCCTCAAGCGTATGGACAAATGTGCACCTTGAGTCATGGCTGTGTTGTTAGTAATAAGTATAGTGTTAAAGCTACACTGGAGAGTTTCTGTCTTCTTGTTTTGATCTAAACATATGTCTCTTAATGAGGCTGACTAGCTTAAGGTCATCCCACACAGTGCACATGTTAATGTTAATGTCACTGTCACATTAGCATTACTGTGACCATTTCATCATGATTAGACTTGTAGTTCATAGGCCAGACCCCCAAAATTTGACATCACTCAAGGTGACAAGGGCTGTCAGTGATTTTTTAAAAGTTCCATATCTAAGCTTTATATTTTGGTGTGATAGACTTTCAATATGTGATAGAGTTTCAATATTTCATCATATATAATTGTGTAAATTATAACTCGTTTTAAACACGTTTTATTCAAAAATATAGAGCCCAGTGTCATGAGCCAGATGTCAGGAGCAGGATGTCAGGAGCAGGATGTCAGGAGCTGGAGGCCAGCCGGAGATCATTTTAGTAAAACAATGGCTACTTTTGAGGTTTGAGGTGTGGAGACCTGTTAGACCAATCACACTGGTTCTTATATACATCCAGAAACCACCTCTTTTCTCTCCTCTTCAGCATCCTCCCTCTCCCCTCCTCCCTCTCCACTCTTCCCTTCTCTTTAATGCTGAAGGTACTGTCCAGCTACGCAGCTATCTCCACTGCTGTCTAGTGGAGGAGCTGTCTGGGAGATCTCCTCTGGTTCCTCTGAAGTCGTACTGACATGGAGAGGAGTCCTTTCGCACTGGATACGAGTCCTTTTGTGGGTCTGGGGCAGAGACTCTACAGTCACCAACCTGAGGCTGTCTGTGGAGAAAAAGTCACTATTATTATATCACAGTCAGCATATGTGACAAAATATGAAAGTACTTCTACAACAGTTCTGATGCTACCCAAAGTCCTCAGGTTGGTTGTTTAGAGCTGTTGTTTAAAGTGGGGGTATTATGCTAAAAAACTTTTTTTATTTTTTTTATTTCTGGGCACAATTCAAATCCTCTTTAGGGTTAGTACAATTCAAATCCTCTTTAGGGTTAGTACAATTCAAATCCTCTTTAGGGTTAGTACAATTCAAATCCTCTTTAGGGTTAGTACTACGAGTGTGTACAATGCTCCACCCATAAGCCTACATAACCCATGTTCTGTACCCAAATGTACTAAAGCAGGGTACAACAATTTCACAAACCTGATACAATGTGCAGTAGTTTCATTATAACATGATTAAATTAGTTACAATAAAGAAGCCATAAATGATTTACAAATAGTATTTACAATCAGTGTCGCAGCTCAGGTTGATGACAGTGTTCTTCACACACCGTCTCTTTGGTGAAACTGATGACGTTACAATGACCAGTGTATAATATTAACTTTTGAGAATGTAGGTGACATTTTCTAAATAAATAATATTGATAATGTAGTTGTAGTAGTGAAAAACCTACTGTCAGAGTCACAGCTTAGCTTAGTAGCTTTAAGAAATGTTGCCACTTTTGTATGTAAAAACTCTACACAAACAAATACTGATCATGAATTAACAAAGAAGTAATGAAAAACCTACTGTCAGAGTCACTACCGGACTCAGTCCTGGTCTCATGCTGTCTTATCCTTTTCACTCTAGGTTGAGCCACAGGCAGCACAGAGTAGCAGGGGCCCTCAGGAGCAGGGGCTGGCTCTTCACAGTGGGAGGGGCCCTCCGGTGTAGGGGTCATTTCCATGTAGCCTCGTTTCCTTCTCACTGTGGAGACTTTTGGTTGAACTTTAGGAGCAGAGGCTGTTTCATGACTGAGGGCCCATCAGAAGCACGGGCCGATTCCTCACAGCGGGAGGGGCCCCTGGGAGTGGAGGCTGCCCTCACACAAAGTCTCTTACAACACGGTACGTCAAGATCGAGGCCACTGGACTCTGCCTCAGTCTCATGACGTCTTTTACGTCTGACGGCCATGGATCGAGCCACAGACTGCCCTGAGCGAGATGGGCCCTCTGGAGCAGGGGCCGACTTCTGACAGGAAGAGGGGCCCTCGGGAGCAGGGGCTTGCTCCTCACAGAGTCTCTTACCGTACCTAGAAAAGGGATAATTGATTAAAAATTCTGATTACAATTTACAATTTTCATTACCTAGGTGTGTTCTAATCAAACAAAACAAAGTCACACCATTGAGATGTTATTGTCTTGCCTGAAATATTTAACAGTTCAGTATTTAACTTATCCATTTCCATGGAGACAAGTAGGCGACCACACCAGGCCACGTTACATGTCAGATCTGTGTTGTGGCTACAGCGCCGGAATCAAGATTTTTTTGTGCCCTCATTTTTGATGGCACTCCCCTGCCCCCACCCATGGTAATACACAGTATCATAAACATGTTTAATGCCATACTGTCAAAGAGTCAAGGTAAAGCAATGACATCTCCATGGAGACAGTGGTGAACCCCTCATCATACAAGCTACAGAGTGTATCTTTAAATCTGGTTTGCTTAATGTCACTCACATTGTGTCCTGTTTCTCCTCCCATCTGCGTTTTCGGGAAGGAGCTCCACTTTGCCCCTGATCCGAAGACATTTTAGGTCCACTGAGCTCCTCAGAAGATGTGCTGTCCCATTCGTCATCATCTAAGTGACTGTAGATTGTCACCTCATCCGCCAGAGCAGCACACGATAACTTCAAACACTCCGAGACACTAGAAGAAAGATTCAGGGTTAAACCATTTTCACCTGTAACTAAAGGTATTGGAAATTCTTTCATTTCAATCAAATGCAGACTTTTGTTGTTAAATTAATTTGTTTAGTTGTATTATTTCCTGGTCTAGTCTTGGTTTAGTTCTTGTTTAGTCTTGGTCTAGTCTTGTTTTAGTACTGGTTTAGTCTTGGTTTTGGTTCTAGTTTAGTCTTGGTCTAGTTCTGCTCTAGACCTGCTCTAGTTTTAGTCTAGTCCTTCTCTAGTCCTGCTCTGGACTTGGTCTAGTCCTGCTCTACACTTGATCTAGTCCTGCTCTAGTCCTGCCCTAGTCCTGGTTTTGCTTCTGGCTGTACTCACAAATCTGGATGGAGGTTCCGGAACTTTCGCAGATGATCCATTGTGACAAAAGGGTGTTTGAGGAGTTCATCCGGAGTGACACGGTCTGCGGGGTCAAGCTTGAGCATCAGTTTCACCAGATCCCGGAAGAACTTAAAGTCACACTGGTCAGCTTCATTTTTCGGCATGTACTGCAAATGAGAGACTACACGTTAGGGATGAACAGCCCATACCCTTATTTGTCAAATTAAAATCAAGTAGCTGTAAAGTATAATTCATGTTTAAAGTTGGGACTAAATACCTGGAGGATTAGAGGGGTGAGTGAGGGGGAGGAGGAGCATAAAAACCATAAAAATACATCATATTTTAGGCATTTCAAACCCTTTAGTCCCTCTAAAGGGTTTGAAATGCCTAAAATATGATGTATTTTTATGGTGGCTGTGTAAAGACATTAAAAGCATACTAGTACTTACACTGTAGACTTTAGCCAGCGACGAGATGATGGGGGCAATCTTACCGGATTTCTACAGACAGAAGGACAGATATGTTAGCTTGTTAGCTTCAAGTCAGTGTTAAAAGAGAGGTTATGCAGACCACGCCACAACATTCAACAGTATACAGCAGTGAATGGCAAAGCTGTGTTCTTTGCAAATCTGTGTTATAATGTTGTTACCTCATAACATGACTTAAAGCTCACAAGAATCCATTTTGTGTAATAAGGGCCATTTTCCGTCAGAACATAAGGAGATACTGAATGGAAATAACGTGAGTTCATAACCCAATACACACTAATGCAAAAGTACAGTAATAATGAAAATGGGTTACTCACTCTGAATAACCAGCGACGGTCTTTGTAGATCAGATACTTGTCCGTGTACTTGCTCCTCTTCAGCAGCTTAAGAGTAGGCACTCCAAGGGTCTTGATTATATTGCAGAACTGTGGAAAGAACACAAAACATGTAGTTACTGAAATGCAACTCGATTCAGAAAAAAAGACAAAGTTTGCAGTGTATTTTGAAGTCTGTAATGCTTATTTCCAGGAAAGTAACGTGGTATTAGTGTAAGCTTCTGAATTTGGTTTGATACTTGATATGTCTAGCAATTCTATACATTTATTTGAGACATTTTTTTTAATTGACTGTGTCACTTTTTTGCCAACACATAGACTAAAAAAAGCATGGTTTGTTTTATATTTAGGATGTTTTTGAAGTAATGAAATTTTCCTTTGGCTATAATCTTCCACAGTATGGCACAAAACATATCTGTGTTTGGTTTTAACTTTCTATTTCATGGAATCATGGAGGTGACAGGAAGTTAGAAAGTTACATAGTGTTGCTTTCCATCATACTTTCTTTTATATGTCTATAGATAATATTAGGGATGTATCGATCCAGCTTTTTCAGTTGTGATACAGATTTCGATACTATAGCTTAAAGTGTCTGCCCATACCCCCATATCAGCCAGTACTAGTGCAGTGACGGAAAAAAAAAGCATTTATTTCCTTTAAACAAAAATAAAAGAAAAAACTGATCCAGAAGCATTATGTAACTGTTATTTATCCCTGAAGTAACTACAGAACAGCTTTGTATAAATACAAATTTAAACATTATGAGACTTTCTGGGCCATCTATGAGCAGTATATAGTCTTATCACATCAAATGATATGTCCAATCAGGATATTGTCTGAAATAGATATTTGGATGCTGCAAATCGGTGTCAGTATCCAATACCAGTATCGGATAGGTGCATCCCTAATAATAATGGGGGTCTACCTAAATATAAATAAATATATAAATACTGGTCTTACCGTCTCATAGGTATCATCTCCGTGGAACAGCAAACGTCCAATGAACAGCTCCATGACGATACAGCCCACGGACCACATATCTATGGCTTCATTATATGGAGCGCCCAGGAACACCTCTGGAGCTCTGCAGACAACATGGACGAAATCAGAAGAGGACAGTGTTAGACTGAGGCCAGTTCCTGTCTGTCCCTGCTCTGTTCCATCATAACAGTGACTGATTTGTTTATTTCGGTCACATCTACATTATGACATTATTCCGCAGTCATATTTAGCATGCAGGAAGACCGAAAAGGTGTAACCTGAAGCTTGAACTAGACCTACCCTTTACTGATACTTTGCCTGGGGGTGTGATGCCAATGTAAGCACTGCACTGTCTGAAGTTAGACTCTAATCTGAGCTGTGTTTTAACACAATCTGGCCATCCTTTTTTTTATTTTTTATTTTTTTAAATTATTTCTTTTAATTTCCTTTGAGATCAATAAAGTATCTATCTATATAGATCGATCTATCGAAAGAACTGAGTTAGTCTGAACTACAACAGGTGAGCTGATTTTTAGTGTTAAATAACGTTACATTATAAGATAGCTAGCAGTAACCAACAGTTTTTCAATTTTAAAACTTTTTTGGTAGTTATTGCTAATGTGTGCATTGTGTCACCATGGAAACTACTGAACATCCTCCATACACATACAAGTAGAACTCCCCCAGCAAAGTATCAATACAATAGGTTATGTAGTACATTAATAACAGTGTAGTGTGTACCTATGCCCGCGCGTCTGCGCTTGGGATCCCGGCTGGATCTGGGACACGTGCTTAGCCAGGCCAAAGTCGATCAGCTTGATCTTCAGAGGTTTGGAGACTGTGTCCACCATCATTATGTTATCGCGCTTCAGGTCTCTGTGCACAATGCCTTGTCTCTTAAGGAAGGAGAGAGCGGTGCCCATCTGCAAGTGAAGAGGTCTGGTCAGTAGATCAACTTACAAATACAGTTATACACACTTCTACTTTTTACAGTCTCATATTTACAACAATAAAACACTTGTATTATAGAAATATTAAGTCATTCCTGAGTAATAAAAAGTCTAGTTTATTTGAATGCCATTTAAAGCTGCACACCCCAATATTCAAAAAGCAAAAGTACGTATTTAAAGATGAGGTATTGCACTTCTATGGGTTATAACTGCTATCACATATTTAGATCGCCATGCTACCTTTTTGTTTGAAAATGCTATAGCAACTTATGAAATGTTTAATAAGTTTCTGTTTTGTTTTTAACGGTCTGAGTCTCCCCTTCCTTCGCTCTTCTGAAAAGTCACTCCCTTTTCAGAGCACTATCACAACAAAATAGCTGTGCATTCCCCTAATGAAGCTACTACTGCTTCTTGTATCAGGCTTTTTGTATGGAAAATTGCTATGCTGGAGAATGGGTAACCTCGGTTTGTGGGATGAAAATTGGACAGGATTGTACTGCTAACCATAAGGAGGGTTCGAATAGGACCCAGGAAAGACTGCTAGATTACTCAAACATCTAAAGCTTCTTCAGGCATGTTTGTGATGAGGGAACAGCATTATAACATGGTAGAAAGCTACAAAAAGTAAATGCAGTGTGTGAAAAGTCTGACCTGGTGCACGATTGGTCGGATCTCTCTGATTTGGAGCTTGCCCCTGTTCTTGATATAGGTCAGCAGATGCATGTCCAGGACCTCAAACTCGTGTACATAGTGGCCCTTGAATTCAAAGGAGCCAAACCACTCCACGATGTTGTGGCTGACACCTCCGTGATCCATCAGGGTCTGGAGCATGGCAGTCTGTGAAAGGGGAGGTACCACAGGGTCACACACACTTCAACAATATCACGTGGACTCAATAACAGTCACTATATTTGACACTTTTACAGCTGTATAGATGTTCAGTGTTGCTTCAGGAGTAGTGAAAATGCAACATATTGGAGCTGGTGCTTACTCCATTAATTAACTACAACAAAATGACTATAACAAATTACTACACTTAGCCTTAAAATGAACAAAAGTTATTTCATGATGAACAAATGGTTATTTAGAAAGATACTTATTTAATAGCCTAAATCCTTTACTCTATTTCTATTGTAATTAAACTGGTCAGTTTAAAGACTCATATGATGCACCAAGACCAAACTAGGACTAACACTGACACTAAGAGTCTTTATGCTTAGATATTCTGTAGTACCTCCTCTGTTGGGTCCTCACGGACCATTTTCAGCGCCACTTTCTGGTTTGTGGAGCGCTTGTGGCACAAGGAGACCACCCCAAAGGCTCCGGAGCCCAGGATCTTCTCCACCTCATAATGGTTTGATCTGGAGACGATGATGTCGCCCACGGCAACCATATCGGAAGGCTTAACCTGTGAGAGGAAAGGTTTAATTAAATTTTATTTGAAATTGTGAAATATGTTGAATGCAAACATAAATAGATTATCATGCCACATTTTGTTAATTGTGAATTTAATGACTTAACATGGCCACTGACGTCCTGTTAAGTGCTCTATCAGTTGTGCACTTTTATCATAGAGGCATTTCTCCACAGCAAAAACTGGATTCTCATTTACACATTTTTAATTTCTTTGATTTTAATGGCTATGTGAATTTTTTTTTTTACTCAACTACATCAGGATTAGAACAGGACTAAACCAAGTCTACATCAGGACTAAACCAAGACTAGAGCAGGACCAAGTCAAGGCTACATCAGGACTAAACCAGGACTAGAACAGGACCAAGTCAAGGCTACATCAGGACTAAACCAGGACTAGAACAGGACCAAGTCAAGGCTACATCAGGACTAAACCAGGACTAGAACAAGACCAAGTCAAGGCTACATCAGGACTAGAACAGGACTAGAACAGGACCAAGCCAAGGCTACATCAGGACTAAACCAGGACTAGAACAGGACCAAGTCAAGGCTACATCAGGACTAAACCAGGACTAGAACAAGACCAAGTCAAGGCTACATCAGGACTAAACCAGGACTAGAACAGGACCAAGTCAAGGCTACATCAGGACTAAACCAGGACTAGAACAGGACCAAGTCAAGGCTACATCAGGACTAAACCAGGACTAGAACAGGACCAAGTCAAGGCTACATCAGGACTAAACCAGGACTAGAACAGGACCAAGTCAAGGCTACATCAGGAATAAACCAGGACTAGAACAGGACCAAGCCAAGGCTACATCAGGATTAAACCAGGACTAGAACAGGACCAAGCCAAGGCTACATCAGGACTAAACCAGGACTAGAACAGGACCAGTGTGAATGTGGACCTAATAGCTTTACATTGCCTAGAGAAGGAAGTAAAACTCTTTTCTACTGGGAGTTGACACTTGTCTGTGATTGGTTGAATTCACCTGCCACTCACTTAAAGCATGAAGGAGGCGACCAATAGTACGAGTAGTTGGGACAAAGTAGACTGAAAGTAGACTATATTTTTACTGCTATCAATAAAGCAGTGAAAAAACAAGACAAATAAATGTGTTCCAGTGTTGTACAAGGTAGTATGGTGCAATGCTATCCACCCACACCCCACGTTTAGTACTGTACAGATGTTTCTGAGTAATTAACTGTTTTAAACTTAGTTTCCTTAAAGAAGTCAAAGTACCAAATTAAAATATGTGAAAAATAAAAGATAATACCTATTTACTACTTAAAATCGGAAGAAAAGCCTGTTTAATCAATATGCACGTATACCCTCTTGAGTAAAATGAGCGTCTTTTCATTAATCATTTTTAAATCTATGAAATTTTTGCTTATATTTATGAACAAATACGTAATAAATCTGGAAATATCTTTAAATTTGTTGTAGCTAATGTACTTTTTACAAAAACACACTTTCTTTGGACCAAATCTAGTGTATGCCTTCCACTCAACCAACGTGCCCCAGCAAAATTTCAAAAAATTTCCTGCAAAAACGATCATACCATGTTGTAGAGCAGGTCAAAATGCAGTTTCGGTCAAACTTTGGGAAAGATTGAGTGAAAACTGTAGGAAGTGCTCGAGAAAACGTGCAGCTGCTCGCAGAAGTCTGTCTAACTGAGCTGACGTCTGGGCAAAAGTCTAGAACCTCAAGTTGGGTTGTCCTGGTAACGGGGCTGATCTGTGACATCATCAGGTTCCAAATTTTAATGTATGCGAAATATGATTACATAATCCCTATTCCTTTATTATGCTATTTCTGTGTATGTTTAGTTCATTTTCTTGAATCTATATAATATTATGTTAAAAATAATATGATGTTTATTGTTGTATGTATGTGTATAATTATTTACCTTAATGTAAGACTATGTTTTTATAATGTGAAAAATATCTTATTACTTTATTTTTATTCATGTATTTTTTTCATGTCCATACATCCATTTGTTTGTCATTTTAATTTAATAATTTAGAGTGTTATGTAATATTTATATGCTAAAATATGTATAATGAGAACTGTAAACCATGCAATCTTGAAAATTTCATTTATTTCATTAATCCATTTGGTGTGATGTAGGATTTTTGTGTGGAATTAAAATTAAACTGTAAAAATGGCATATTATATTTATTAGTTTGATTTAAAAAAATAGATTTAAAAACATATTACGCATATTTAAATCAACATGTTACCTTTCATTGTTTTGAAAATGCTATAATTCTCAAAAAATAATGTATTCACACGTTTTATAAATTTTGCTTTCGTTTCTGGCGCTCTGAGTCTCCCCTTCGCACTAAGTCACACCCCCTTCAGAGCGCTATCACAACACAGTCAGCTTGTATCCCACTAATGAAACTACTGCACGTCGCATCAGGTTTGTGAAGTTGTTGTATAGTTTTGTATGATTGTATGACAGCTAAAATCTGCAAACATGCATGGATGACATCTAAAACCACTTCAGGCATGTTTCTGATGAGGGAACAATGATGTAACATGGTAGAAGGCTCGAAAAATTGATTTTGCATAATAATCCCCTCTTTAAATCTTGCTGTGTGAACTATGCTGTGCTGATTTTATATTATTTAGATCATAACAGTTTCACTCATATTGACAATCATGGCAAGATTCAGAGTTGTACTGGCCTCAACTGCACCAGATCCATCTTGTACACCTCCTGCTGATCTTTGCTGATTTTCTGACAGAAACATTTTATTTATAATTGCTAACAAAAATAGCAAGAGTAAAAACAGCACAATGTGATGGTACAAATGTATGAATCCAAAAATGATGTTGTTTTAATCTTGTTCCATTATGTTGTTTATTTTAAAGACTGTTTGGTTCCACATTGATAAGATAAAGAGCTAGAAATTATAAAGACCCCATTTTATCACTGTAATATCAGTCATGCTTTTACCAGGTTATGCTGTAAAGGTCCTATATTACACAAAAACACTTTACGCCTGCTTTACGCCATGTCATGATGTTGTTACCTGATCAAAAACATGGACTTGTGTTTTGTTTCATTCACACATATTTGAGTAACCCTTTATCATTGGTCTCCAAAGTTCAAAATGCTCTGTTGTGACTTAATTAAAGGTAAATGGTAGCTGTTAACTTGAAAACTAGCACTACATGACATCACAAGGTGGAACAAAGCATTCTGAACTTTGGAGATGTTCTAGACAGCCCAATAATGCAGGGTTACTCAGACATGTGTGACTCCAGGTATGTTTTTGGTGAGCTAACAACATTCTAACATGGCTAAAAGAGTCAATTTTGTATAATATAAGACCTATGGGACCTTTAAACACCACTTTAATTACATGTGAAAATAAAATGTTATTACCCATTTTCTAGCAGAAATGTTCCCCAAATTAGTGGATGGTGATACCAGCCATTTTTATTTCGATCCAGTACCAGTTAATACAGTCACAAGTATCGTCATATCAGTCTGATATGATACTGTATATATGATATGATATCTGATAGTTCTGTATTCAAATGCAAACTGAAAGTCTACAATAAAGAATTTTACCTTGCCAACATTATCTTCCTTAAACTTAGACTTAGACTTAGACAAACTTTATTGATCCACAAGGGAAATTATTTGGATACAGTAACTCAAACATCACAAAATAATATAATAACAGAGAGTAACAAAAATAGATGGTAAAGCAAGAAAGGTAGCAAGAGACAGGTGTCAAATGAGACATAATTATAAAAATAAATGTAAGTCAAAATAAAATAGAAAAATAAGTAATTAACTATAAAATAAACTATAAAATCACAGCTATATACAAGAGACAAGAATGACAGTGCAATAATATGCTGATTAGGTTATCCGTTACTTGAGATCCTCCACCCCAGCTTGAACTGATCTAAAAATTAAACATATCTGCAAATAAATGCAAATATAATTTTGGGTGAAATGTTAAGTACCAGTATTTTTTGCTTTAAGATAAGAAAAGGAAAGTGTAGCACCGTGACAGTGCACCAGTGTAGGAGAACACTCACATGTAACGCTAACATGATTATAGGAGAACACTCACATGTAACGCTAACATGATTATAGGAGAACACTCACATGTAACGCTAACATGATTATAGGAGAACACTCACATGTAACGCTAACATGATTATAGGAGAACACTCACATGTAACTAACATGATTATAGGAGAACACTCACATGTAACGCTAACATGATTATAGGAGAACACTCACATGTACCGCTAACATGATTATAGGAGAACACTCACATGTAACGCTAACATGATTATAGGAGAACACTCACATGTAACGCTAACATGATTATAGGAGAACACTCACATGTAACGCTAACATGATTATAGGAGAACACTCACATGTAACTCTAACATGATTATAGGAGAACACTCACATGTAACGCTAACATGATTATAGGAGAACACTCACATGTAACACTAACATGATTATAGGAGAACACTCACATGTAACACTAACATGATTATAGGAGAACACTCACATGTAACTAACATGATTATAGGAGAACACTCACATGTAACGCTAACATGATTATAGGAGAACACTCACATGTAACTAACATGATTATAGGAGAACACTCACATGTAACGCTAACATGATTATAGGAGAACACTCACATGTAACGCTAACATGATTATAGGAGAACACTCACATGTACACTAACATGATTATAGGAGAACACTCACATGTAACACTAACATGATTATAGGAGAACACTCACATGTAACACTAACATGATTATAGAACACTCACATGTAACGCTAACATGATTATAGGAGAACACTCACATGTAACACTAACATGATTATAGGAGAACACTCACATGTAACACTAACATGATTATAGGAGAACACTCACATGTACACGGTTGGTCAGAAGATGAGAGATTGGAACGACTTGCCAAAATTAAAGGAGAATTTATAGGTGTAAAAAATGCAATAAAATAAAATAAAACCCAAATTAAAACAGAGCTGCTCTTTGATAATTCGAGTTCATTTGGGTTGTTTTTATGCTTTGTTGCCATTGGTGGGTAGAGGGTTGTTGTTGTGGTTCTTCTGCCGAGGATGCTTTGGACCACACCGTCCACCTGTTCACCATGGTTGTGGCTCTCCATCAGAATTTTAGAAGATCACTTTAAAACCAGTCTACACAAAGGACCTCATCTAAACTGCATGGGAATTCCTCATTCAAATGAAAAACTATTGTATCAAAATAAATGAAGGTGTAGGCTACCTTCAAGTGCTCCATATTTGAGCTTAGTCAGCTTTAAAGGTGTGATGAATGACCATATAGTTTTTAGCACATTACAGCTTCAAAACAGAAACCAAATACCAATTTTAACAAATAAGAGTAATACACACTTAAATAATAATAATAATCAATCAATCAAACTTTATTTCTAGAGCCCTTTAGAACACTTCACATGGTTCACATTGAAAACAACACAATCTAAAACATTCACATTAATAGCAATACAATATAAAGACATGCAAAATATTAAACAATAAAATAAAATACATTTTGCAAAATGTCACTACACTATTGTAATAGAAAAATCACATGACATATTTTGGAGCATTATAGAAAAGTTTACATACTGCTCCTTTATAAATACATCCAAATATCACAGTCACTCTAAAACACTGGAAACACATGCACCAGTCTTTTGAGAATCGGATTTCAGTTGTGCATGTAAACACACTAAAAACATCTAACATCTCCATAGAGACAAGCTTGATTAATCCTTTAGTTTACTATATTGTCCTTGATAACAAATAAAAAGGTGTTAAAGGTCAGAAAGAATCCAGGTTACTTAAATCATTTTTTACATGATAAGTTAAAGAATATGACAACTTTACGAATCATGGTGAAAGATTTTCGGTGTGCGTGTGAATATCAAATAATACCACTCTTCGCAACATTTTTCTTTTCCTTTTTTTATTGAGCTACATTCTGACGGTTCTTGCAGAATTTCTTGGACACTCTGCTAGTTACAACTTCATCTAATAAGTGTGAAATTATAATTAGAGCGTGCACAGACAGGCTTGGCCAATGTGTTCCAAAAGGGATTTAGTGCAGAATATGCTAACAGATCTTTGGGATGTTAACATTGCTCCATTATCACAGGCTTTCTATTGACCATGAAATGATGAGTTTTTCAATGAGGATTTTCCCTTTGGCAATAACAGCTTTTCAATTATTTTTGATTGCACACTGACAAACTGTTTTAAAGAGGCGGACAGTTACTCAATGCACACCTTTTTACAGACAGACGTTTATTTTAGTAGTAACATCTGGTGGAGGGTCCGTCAGATACTTTTCTCCATGGAGATGTTATTGCTTTGTCTGGAATGTTTCACAGTACGGCATTAAACCTTTCTATCTTCATGGAGACTAAACCAGACCAAGTTACAGGTCAGATCTGTGGAGAGGTGACCCCGCTTAGTCAGAATGCAATTTTTTCTAGGTATTTTTGAGCAGTAAAATCACCTGTAATTGAATAAATGTAAGGTGGAGCTGTTTAATGTCATACTGTGAAACATTCCAGGCAAAGCAATAATATATCCATAGAAACAAACAGGTGACCGACCCACAACCAAAAAGTTACATAGTGCACCTTTAAAGGAGCACTATGTAACTTTTTAAACGTATCTATTTCCATGGCCAAGTTACTGGTCAGACTGAATCAATGCAAACTAGATATGTTTAATGGCATACTCTGGAACATTCAGACAAAGCAATACTATCTCCATGGAGACTAGCAAGTAGCAGGCTACAAAACCTGACAAGTGACATATAGTGCATTTATAATTACAACCGTAATTTCTTAACTACATTTCACTGCCCAACAATATTATAGTGGAGCAGCTGAGTTATGTTGGGGAAATTAAAAACTGGACAGACCCCTCTATCCTCTCAATATAAATTACTAAGAAAGACAAAGTATGAGCCCTTCTGAGTTTGCTTTTTTTGCTTTTTAGTATGCATCCTATTGTTCTCCTCAGAAAATGGCCTAATCCAGTATGGCACAGTGTAAAGGCTGTGATCCGCAGACACAGGCAGATTTATCATACCAGCCTCGTCCCATTTACTCAATGACATTCTCCACTGGCCTGGCTCCAGTCTCCAGAGCCGAGTGCAGGGCCCTGTGCAGAGAAGAGAGAGAGAGACAGGACAGAGAGAGGAGAGAAGCACAAGCAGTGTCAAACTCCACTTTCAAAAGGTTAGGAGACTCTATAGTGCTCTGAAAGTGAGTCTAGCAGAGGTAGAAGAGGCATTGAAATTTCAGAAGTATAAAAACTCATCCCTGTTTATATCAGATATAAACCAGTGTCCGCCAGCATCTGACCAGAACTGAGGAAGCAGCTTGGATGAACTGCGAAACGTATTCGACCAAATAAACTCTGTCCAGTTGACAAATTAAATTTCTCTTTTTGCCATGGATTCTACCTGGACGACTGAGGGATTCTACACACATCATCCCTGTATTGTCTGATGAAGATGGAAAACTAAATACTAGTGGGATTTAGTTGTACTTTAGTCCTGGTTTAGGTCTGGGTTTAGTCTGTAACATAAAATGAATTATCTAATATTGGTATAAAAGATAAAAATGTGCCAATTTGACGTTCTGTGAAGTTTAAATCACTATTTTTTTGAGTAAATCTTTGAAATTGGTTTTGATTGGGTCAAAGAAAGAATGATCTGCTTTTGAGGTCAACTTGACTTTTTTTTTTTTTTATCTCATGTTGTATCATGCCAACAAGGTGCCAGTAACACAACAAACTGGTATGCCCCATTAGTTTTTGCACCACACCAGCCGCCATTTTGGTTCTAGTTGCTATGTAAACAAATATAAACATGTGTGAACTGTAGCCCTGTCACTTAGTCCTTTGTACCCCTTAGATAAAGCACCAGGACACGGAAACAGCTGGGGTAGTGTTAGGCTCCTGTTTCCCATGATTCTTGTTCCTAATTGGATGAAAGTGAGTGACATTATTACCCAACAAATCGGTTTGTAAAATGCAAAGTTGTAAAATGTGTAACTTTTCTGGTGGAGGGTCCATCAAATGCTTTTTTCCATGGAGATGTTACTGCTTTGTCTCGAATGTTTCACAGTATGGCTTTAAACCTTTCTATCTTCATGGAGACTAAACCAGAAAAAGTTACGGGTCAGCTCTGTGGAGAGACGACCCCGCTCACAGTCATTATGCCTGTTTTTGTAGGTATTTTTGAGCTATAAAACCACCTGTAACTGAATAAATGTAAGGTAGAGCTGTTTAATGTCACACTGTGGAACATTCCAGGCAGAGCAATAACATTCTTTTTTGTTTTTCTCAGTTATCTGTATTTACAATACACTGCATAATATAAAAGCCATTTATTTAAAGTGGAAGAAATGAAACGCAGGTACAGGCTCTTTAAATCAGTTTTAGGTGATTTTTCAGCATACACTTCTGAGATTAAACCACCTTTCCTTGTTTTATTTATTTTTCAACATAATCAAATATACAGATCCCAAGGCAGGGGCTAACTAGGGATGTCAAAATTATACAAACAATACATACGATTTATAGGGTGATATGCAAAAAGGAATTATGCAAGAGGAAAAAATACAAATATACTTAAATAAAATCAAATGCAAGGAAAAAATACTGTTAAATTATAGAGATTTCCTTTTTTAATTTTTTAATCTTGCTGATGACATGTCCGGTTTTGGGCTGGATGAGCTGCTGTATGTTTGGTCCAGATGTTTCTACTATATGTACACCATCAATCTTCTGGACCAGACGGACATCTCTCAGATAAGTCATGTCAAGAATGTTTAGAATCCGAGGAACCTACTGTATGTCCGATGACTTTTGCTAATATGTAGAGCTGATTTAGGTTATTTTTTCCCAAATTATTGAAGAAAAATGTAGTACAAACTCACCCACAACCTTCTTTTACTGTGTAGAGTCCCGTGTAGCCGTATTTTGCAGTACCCTCTTTGGACTTTTATATATATATATTTTTTTTTCATGCATGTTTAGGCTGCTGGTTGAGCCAAACAAAATATCGGCTTCCGCTGGAGATTTATGACCGATTGCTGATACGCTAAAAGGGGCAAATATCGTTCCTCTACTTCATATTGTCTGTATTTCTTTCATTTCTTATTTCCTTGTTATCTATTGTGGCTACAGTTGGGAGTCTGGTTTGTTTATTTTCTGTTTTCTTTCTTAGCTTGACAACTGTTCGCTATAAAACAGACACACCTCGATAGCCACCGCCGCCTGCACGCTCCACATAAAGCACGCTTGTTTCCCTTCACTTCTTTTGCTTTTACAGCCACATCTGCTCAATTGTTTCTATCAGGGGCTTTGAGTAACTTTGTTTTGAGCTGACTCTGCGTAGTTTAGGTCAACCATCTCCATTAGGCCCCATTCTAGACTCCTCTGCTCCTCTGCTTCTCCCTCTCGCCCATACTACCACACTGCACGCTATCAAACACATAACTTTTCCATCTGACAACTCAGGCGGACATCTTTGTAATTTAGGGTGTAATTCCCTTTTTCCGGGGAGCTGTATAAAATCTATATTGCAACCATAAACAATCTGGGATTCCCCTGTTTATGTATTCAGCCATGTGCACCAGCAGCCATTCTGGTTTTTCCTGAAAAGACTGAGAGGCTGTAAAGTGGATGAGGCTGGGTCCCGGGTCATACTCTCTGACAATGGAGCTGGCTTTTATCCCCCTCTCCAGTGTGTCCACTATTTAGGACACTGAGGTAAATCTTTGCTCGTGTCTGTGGGTCGTATAAAAAAAGAAATGGTAAAGACACGGTAAAAGAATGCAGGTTCACAGCGGAATGTTTTGTTGATACTGCAGGATGTATTTTACGGTTGGAGTTTTCTGGGGTCCGTGTAGCAGTGGCTAATGTTAAGAGAGATTATGTGGTTCGAGGAAATGTTTTGCATGTGTCGCCATAGTAATATAGCTTAAAATCTATATTGATTCCTGTTTTGAAGGTCACACTCAACTCCAAAAGTTACAGCATTTTTTTTCTCTACAGATTTATATAGTATTTGACTGAATTGTGAATGAAACTGACTCTCTTCCATTAAGAAATTACTTTTACAAATGCAAATGAGCAATTTATATATATATATATATATATATATATATATATATATATATATATATATATATATATATATATATATATATACATATATATATACACACACACACACACAAGCAAGGATGCATTCACACTTGTTACTTTTTGTTACTTGGTCTTTGGTTTAAATCCAGTTTAATCTAAAAGTAGACTTGGGCCCAATCCCAATTCTCCCCCTTAGCCCTCTGTCTTTGTCTTAGCCCTACTCCTTAGCCCTACCCCTCTGTCTTTAAACAGAGGGGTAAGGCAAAGGGGTGTGTTTTAAACCCTTAGAAATGGGACACCCCTTTGCAGTCGCAACAATATGACATTATTTTTAAAGTTTTGAAGTATTGTGCTCCTTTTGAGTTTGTTTTAAATGAACTTTGCAAAAAGTCAAATGTTTTTTTAATTTTTTATTTTTTTTTTAATTACTATACTCTGTACAACATATGTAAATCAAATTTTAATCAACTGTAACACAAAATTAAAATGCTGCAGAGGTGGACGGAGTTGTAGAGGATGCCTGGTACACACAAAAAAGAAAACAAAATTAATACATAGTCATAAACATATATAGTTGTTCTGGTACCTACAAATATTATAGAATGTAATATACCTTATATTTTATTTTCAAATTCTCCCACTTTTTTGAAGCTTGTTGGGCTGACACAACTCCAACAAGTCCAGCCTCCTACAAGAAATACAAATGTGATTAATAACATGTCATTAAATAGGGGATAATTTACAAGGCGAAACGAAACAATAATATTTTAGGCGATGCATGTTCGTAATACTTTACACATTCTACCGTAACATGTGTATAGTTCTAAACACGCATGAGACGAGTTACGAGGCGAAATACAGCGATATATTTGACACATTCTAGTCTAACATATATGCGTATATAGTTCTTTTAGGCCATGCATGTTCGTAATACTTTACACATTCTACCGTAACAAGCGTATAGTTCTAACCGGGCATGTTACGATAAGCCGTATATGTCAGAAAGCGTAAATGCAGGCGCCATGAGTATACCTACAACTTTTCAAAAGTTACTAGTTTTATACAACTTTTTATGAGGTTCTTGAGTGCAAATACTCACATTTGTCCAATTTCTTCCCGATTGCTCGACACTTCCCGATTTCCGTGTTGGTTTTTGCTCCGACTTGCGTTAAGCCACGCCTATCCCCTTTGCGCAAAGGGTGCATCTGAAAACGCTTTGCGCAGAGGGGTAGAACAGCCCTTCCCCTTAGCCCTCGCACTTACAGAAAAGAGTATTGGGATACCCCTCTGTCTCTCGTGAACGCGCACAACAGAGGGGTAGGGCTAAGACAGAGGGCTAAGGGGTAGAATTGAGACGCAGCCTTAGAGTAGAGCTGCTGCTCCACTGGTATGTTTTTGCCTCCAGAAAACAATACTTTACTACTACATGCAGAAAAGACGCAGCTGTCAAATTTGGTACTGTATTCTTGTAAATTAATAGCCTATATTTAGTTTTTCCCCCATAGACTCGATTGTAAAAGCAAATATAGTCTATGGGGGAAATACTATACAGCCATGTGACCCAGTTTTAAATAAACAAATGACGAGCCTACCTTACTCCCCTGCTGAAGTTAAAGTAATTATTTGAAAGACACATGATGTTTTGGCTTAGCTTTTATTCCAAGATGATTTTTAGTTTCTGATTAGTGTGTTTATTATTATTATTATTATTATTATTATTTTTATTTATTTATTTATTTATTTATTTATCTTTTATTTATTTATTTTTTTATTTTTTTAAGATGTGTTGTGTATCTTTTCTGGTGGAGGGTCCTTCAAATGCTTATCTCTATGGACATGTTTTTGCTTTATCAGGAACGTTTCACACTATGGCATTAAACCTTTCTATCTTCATGGAGACCAAACCAGACCAAGTTACAGGTCAGATCTATGGAGAGGTGACCCCTCTCACAGCCAGAGTGAGTTTTAATAAATGTAAAATAGAGCTGTTTAATGTCATCCTGTGGAATATTTTAGGCAGAGCAATGACATCCACAGTAACCAGCAGGTGACAGCATCCCAATTAAAAAGTTACATAATGCGCCATTAATATTGTACAAAACAAGAACAAAAATGAAAACCCTCCCACACCCCACCCTTCTACTCCACTGTGTAGTACACAGATACTGTGATTAAAAGAGAAGGAAAGGAGAAAACCCAGACTTCACGTATGTAGAAAAAAATTCAGCTTAAACTCTCTGTCATTTCCTCCTTACAGATCACACCTGGAGTGAAAACACACGAGATCTCACCTCACGTCTCCATTTCCCTGTAAAAGGACAACGCAAAGTGAGTCCTGAATGAGATGAACCTAAACATGAGGCCATAATAAGTGAGTTTGATTGACACATGGGGCACAGAGGGAGGGGCTCAAGGGGAGACACTGCAGCAGAGGAGACAGATGTGTGGAACTTTAGAGACAAGTGAACTCTGCTTCTCTGACAAATACATAGCCCTGTCATTATTATCATTTCTGCATCATTATCTGCACTTACACTTAATGCACATAATGCACCATGGGACATTCGTTTCATTTTACATGTGTGATGTGCACGCTGTATTTGCATGTGGGCTGAGGACGAGACGATAGTGTGTGAAGGAGACAGTGGACTGGCGACACACACTGCTATGGTCTGTGTGTGTAGGTAAAGGTGTGTGTGGCAGGGGGAGGGAATGGCAGAACCGCAACTTCCTCATACTGGCTCATACTGAGTGCTCAATCCCACGTCAAGTTGTCTTTTTGTAGCTCCCAAACTTGACATGAATCATCACGTACATAACATTTAAAGTGCCTATGAGTGAACTACTCATTTTACTTAAAAACAGTTAAAAACACTATATTTAAGGTTTTACTCAAAGTTTCAATTGTTTTTTTTTCCCATTGATTGATTGATTCATATTTATTTCAAGTTTGTGCCAAAAGAGAAATATACATATTATATATACGTTGTAAACAACAGAAAAGCACATTTCTCGAAAAGGAGTGGGAAGAAGAAGAACTTATATTAACCCACCCATATTCATGACATAGTTTCAAAATTAAAATTATGATTGTGTGGTTGATGTGGTTGCTTATGTACATTGATCACAAAACTTTACAAATATTTACATATTGATTGATTGATTGATTGATTTCGAGCAAATGAAAAAAATGTATATATACACATACTTATATACATACTTATATATACATATATACATACACACACCTATATACATAAACACACAAATACATACATACACATATATACAGTTATACAGTTCATATAATATAATATGTAGTCCGCTCGAAAAGGAGTGGGAAGAAGAAAAATTTATTGACTCCCACCCCTAATTTATTTCTTTATATTAAACCATATGGTTGCCATCATTAATTCAATCATTATAGTTATACATTCATATATTTTATAATTATATACTATAGATTAATATTTTCAATAACGTTAAAGAATATTCCAATGCTATTACTAACAATCCCAACATCATAGATTAATTATATTAATAACATGATAGAATATCATAATAATACTACTAATCATATGAATAATAATATGTTTACAATAAAACCATCATTATAACCACATTTTATGAAAGAAAACAAAAAACAAAACAAAGCGACATTTAGAGCCCTTCCTCAGCCCTGTATTGTGGCATCACCTTTTCTTTATATTTGGCTTTAAATTGATGGATGTTTGAGCATTGCTTGAGCTGGGTCCCCTTAGCCATTCCAAAGTCTGACTCCACACACAGATACACACAGGCTTTTCCTGGTAGTTCTCACCACTTGTACTTTAAAATTACTACATCCTCTCAGGTTATAACCCCCCTCTCTTTCTGTGAAGAACTTTTGGATATTACCAGGTAATATATTTTTACTGGCTTTATACAAGAGTTGTGCCGTATAAAAATCAACCAAGTCAAAGAATTTCAACAGTTTAGACTTCAGAAATAATCCATTTGTGTGATCACAATATCCAACGTTATACATGTTTCTAATTGCACGTTTTTGGAGTTTGAAGAGGGGATGTAAGGTTTTATAGTTATTCCCCCACACTTCTATACAATAAGGTAGATATGGCATAACTAATGAACAATATATACAGAGGTTTATATCCCAGAACATATTTTGCTTTATTAATTATTGAGATGCTTTTGGATACTTTATTTTGAATGTATCTGATGTGTAGTTTCCAACTTAATTTGCTGTCAATAGTTATTCCTAAAAATTAAATTTGTGATACTTTTTCTAGTACAATACCATTTATATTTATTAATAATTCTAGATTTTCTTTATAATTACCAAACATAATTACCTTAGTTTTATTTAAGTTAATAGACAATTTGTTCATATCCATCCATGCTTTTAGTGTAATTAACTCACAATTTACTGTATTTATAAGATTATTATAATTGTCACTAGAATAGAATATATTTGTATCATCAGCAAATAATATCAATTTCAATACATTGAATATATCATTTATATAGAGATTGAATAACTTGGGACCCAATACCGAACCTTGAGGAACCCCACAAACAATTCCCAAACATCTTGATTTAAACTCGCCTATCTTCACAAACTGCTGTCTCTCTGTTAAATAACTTTTAATCCAGCTCCAAGCCACACCCCTAATACCATATCTTTCCAATTTAGTGAGTAATATTGAATGATTTAGTGTATCAAAAGCTTTAAATCAATAAATATTCCAATTGCATATTTCTTTTTATCTATAGTGTTCGTAATTTCTTCCACTGCCTCTATTATGGCCATTGTTGATGACATTTTTGATCTAAAACCATACTGACTTCCATTTATTATGTTACATTTCTCTATAAATTTCTCTAATCTTTCATCAAAGAGTTTTTCTAGAATTTTAGAAAATTGGGGCAGCAGAGAGACAGGCCTATAGTTGGTGAAGAGGTGCTCGTCTCCGTTTTTGTACAGCGGTATTACTTTGGCAGTTTTCATTTTGTTTGGAAATGTACCAGTCTGAAATGAAAGGTTACATATATAAGTGAAGGGTTTTAAAATACTGTCTATTACTTTTTTATTAATATCATATTTACGTCATTACAATCTGTAGATGTTTTATTTTTGAATTTATTAACAATTGTTTTAATCTCAGCTTCACTTACGTCAGAGAGAAAGATAGTTTTTGGATTACTTTCTATTAGTGAATCATTCAATAAGTTATTTCCACACTCCAACCAACATTAACAAAAAAATTATTAAAACTATTTACTATTTTATGCATGTTATAATTATCAATAAAATAGTCTGGATATGAATTATTTTTTGTGCCATCTTTAATTATTCTATTTAATATACCTCAGACCCCTTTGATATTATTTTTATTATTATCTATTAATTTTTCAAAGTATGATTTCTTGCTTGTTCTTATTATACTAGTCAATTTTTTTTTTTCAGCTTCTTGTGTTCTTAGTCTAATGAATTGTTTATATACATCATTTTTCTTTTTACAAGCATTTTGCAGTCCCCTTGTTATCCAGGGACATTTTATAAATTTATTTTTTTTATTGTACTGGTGTATGGGACAGTTTTTAATCATATAATGAACAAAATATTTCTAAGAATATATTGTAGGCTATATTTACATCCTTCTGTCTGTACACAGAAGTCCAGTCTTGTATTATTAGCTCATGATTGAATGAAGTAATTGCTTCTTCTGTTAGTAGCCGTTTATATATGTGTTTTTGGGGTACTTTTTTTATTGATATTAACATAGTCATACAGTAGGAAAACAGGTAAATGGTCTGTGACGTCACAAATCATTAGGCCACTGTTCTTGGTCTTTTCAATATTGTTTGTGAAGATATTATCAATAAGAGTGGCACTGTGTGTAGTAATTCTACTGGGTTTAGTAATGGTGGGTATAGGCTCAAACTATACATACTATTCACAAATTCCTGTTATTTTATGTTTATTTGGATTCATCAAATCTATGTTGTAATCTCCACAGATAAATAATATTTTGCAGAAAACATTTTTTCCATCCAGGCCATAAATATTTCCACACATGAACCCGGTGACCTATATATACAACTTATGATAATATTTTTCCCTTTTTCATTGTGAATTTCAATTGATATACATTCAAGTACATTATTTATTGTTAGTGTCATATTGTCAATTACTTTAAATTTAATATTTTTATGGACATATAGATCAACTCCCCTACCTGGTTTATTTGTTCTATTGATATAATTGAGATCATAACCTTCTAATTCAAAATTAACACCCTTGTCCTCATTAAACCATGTTTCAGATATTGCTATAACACTGAATGGATGTTTAAATTGTAATAAATATTCTTTGATTGAAATGAAGTTTGTATACATGCTCCTAATATTGAAATGTATGATTGACAATTTTCCTTCAGAATTAACACTATTATTGTAGGCATCTTCGGTATAATAATTACAGTTAGTATTAATAGATGAAAAAAACATATTGTCAGGATCTAGCTCATCTTCCAGATCTTGCGCTTTATGTTCAGTATATTCAAATGAGTTCAGATCCAGATGCTCATTTTCCATAATTCTTTGCTGTAGCTCTAAGTCACAAATGTTTCTTAAAGTAGATGAAGTTTGAATGGATGTCATTGTATGAGTATGGTTTCTGTTTACCTCGTTGATCCAGTAGTAATTCGCTCAGTCAAATTTATCCAGCTCCTCCATGCTTTTTATGACCAAAACCTTGGCCTCCTCTGGTGATCCATTGAGTTGTATGAATATTTTGCAGTTCAAAACCCAGGTTTTTTGGATTTTGTTTTGCTTCCTCAGGTACCTGGCTTTTCTGACAATGTTCCTTTTTGTTAGATGATCATTCAAAAATACATTGGTGCCCTTTAATTTTCTTCCTTGTTTTAACAAAGCAATCTTATTTTTTCTGTTCACAAACCTCATGATCACAGCTGGCGTGTCGTTGTTCTTCCTCCTGGGGAGGGTGGCATGCCTCGATGTTTTCCACATCCATTGTGATCCCTCTGGACTCGAGAAAGGCGGCCACTTGTTGTTCCACAGATCTTACTTCCAGCTCCCCGGGCTCACCCCCGCTGTCAGCGGTCACTGCACTGGCATACGACCTGGGTTTGATCTTAAACCTGGTAATTACCACGTCATTGATTCTAGAGTATTGCTCTAGATCTTCCACTCTCCTCTCCAGGTCCGCAATACGTTTACCCTTTTCTGCATTTTGGGTCCGCAGAATCTTTATTTCCTCCAGTAGTTCGAGGAGTTGTTTTTGTTGTGTCTTGACAACAGTTAAATCCTTCGCTAGAAAGTCCAGCGACTTTCTAATTTCCTCCACCTCTTCCACTGCTGGCGTTTTCTTCGGTCCCATTTTGGTGTAAAGTGGAACACTTTACACCAAAATGGGACCGAAGAAAGTGGAACACTTTACACCAAACACATATAGCAAAATAAATTACACACTATGCATACTTAATATCATTTTTACCCAAGGTTTTTTTTTTTTGTTTTTTGTTTTTGGATCACCCAGTACTGTCACTCAACCTTATAACACGAAAGCAAAAACTCTTTATAATTTCTTTTGAAGCTGTGAATATTTGGGCACTGCTTCAGGTTTTCTCCCAACCCATTCCACAGACTGACCCCACACACAGATACACACACACACACACACACACCACACACACACACACACACACACACACACACACACACACACACACACACGCACACGCACACGGCTCACATAGTAAAGTTGTGCGTGTACGCATGTATGAGCAACCGTGCCGTGCTTTGGCCCACTTCCTTTAACCGGGCCAAAGTCCGAACCCCACGGTTCGATTTCGCTCACACCGGGCAAACGTACCGCGCTTTAGGGGCAATCCGTGTTTGGGCACGGATCTAGTCCTAGTGTGAGTGCACCCAAATTATTACAAAATAAACATAATAAAAAACTTTTTTTTTTTTTTTAGCCAGTTTAGACCTGAAAAAATCCTAGTCCTATTTTAGACCTGTTTAATCCTGCATTAGCCCTAGTTTAGTCCTTGTTTGGTCTTGGTTTGGATCTGGATTAATCGAGCTTTAGAAGTGATATAGTCCTGCTTTAGAAGTGTTACAGCTTTGGTTTAACGCCTCCTTTAAATCAGCTGTACACCAGCTTTAAAATGTATCTGACTACTACATTACCGTATTACAATTTAAATTGTTCATTTTAACTTTCTTCAGATGCCTTGTGGAAAGTCGTTCCGTTGCTCCCGGGCAGCTAAGAAGAGGATGGTGGAGCAGCAGCAGCCTGTATTGTAAGTATGTACAATAAATCTCTACCTTTCTGATTTTGTAGTTTATATATATATAAGTTACAATATTACAAATTGTCTAGGGTTTGGCACTGGCTACCGCTACCCAGTGCGTAAATGGCCAAAGTCTCTTTTCACTGGAAAGAGCCACAAGCTGGTCATCCCTCCTGAGGACCTTTACAAGACGGTAAGTCCTTTTAACTGAAAATGCAGTTAACCAAATCTTAACTTTCTTAAATCTTTTTTTTTTTTCACTTTGTTCTAGTTGTTGGGGCCTCTCATCTGCGCCACTTCATAGATGGCATTGTTCAGCTATCACAGGGGAAGTTCACCTTTGGTTTCAGCTCTACCCCGGGAGCTGCAGCCGCGGAGCTTGAGAGGAAGATCGCAAACATAAAGGTGGATCGTACTCCCTCTCTTGTTGTGGTCACTGCTCCCTCCAACAACCTGACGGCCAGCAGGACTATTACTGAGGCTGCAGCCGACTTCGGACGTACCTTGCCACCGCTTGCAGCCGCTGGCCAAAGGGACCATATTTCCAAATTTGTTTACTCCATGCTCTCTTTTAAAAACAGTACTGTGTTGACAAGAAGGTGTTGGGGTAAATAGTAAATAAATAGTAAATAAATAGTAAACAGTTCAGTCAGTTAAGTTGTGTAGATTTACAATTCTTAGACTAGTAATGAATTAAGTTCAGGTGTACACGTTCTCCCCTTTCTTCTCATTAGATAGCCTACTAGTTTAGGACTGGTTTCATCAAGCTGTAACTCTGGTTTTAAACCTTGTTAGATCCTACTATAGTGCTGGTTTAGACTGGTCAAGTCCTTGGAATGGATTTGATTGCTTTCTACACTCTCATTTACACTCACATTTAACAAAATATTTTAACTAAAATATTGTTGTTTTGAGGTCTGTGTCCTGGATTTTCCACCTCGTCTAAATGTTGAGGTGGATGTACAAAATCATCTGCGCCAGGAGTACCCCGGGAGTACCATCATGTTGTGGCACACATGAGTACGTGTGTCTCTATGTCTGTCTCTCTCTCTCTCTCTCTCTCTCTATATATATATATATATATATATATATATATATATATATATATATATATATGTATATGGGGTAAGTAATGTTCTGAAATGCAAGTATCTAATATGCAGTGGAAATAATCATTTATAAATATTTTTTTTTCTTTTATATCATTTGCAGGTCCATCTGAGTGATACTGATGGTGGGATGGACATCCTTGCTCAGTTGCTTTGGACTGTCTCATTCCAACAGTTGGAGATGGCCATACCCAGTCCATCCCCACAGGCTCCAGTGTCCTCCCCACCAACCAGGAAGGTCAAGCCAAGGCTGGTCATGACCGGCCCTGCCCCTCGGCCACGGCCACCACCTTCTGAATGGACGGAGGTCAGACGGGGAAAGAAGGTGAGGCTAGTGTCTAGTCATAACCTCAGGTTTACTCATGAATTGTTTTGAAGATTGTTTTATTACTGCCCTTGCAGAAGAACCAAACTGGAAGCCCTCCGCACTCTCCAGGGGATTCTAAGAGTCGGCTGGTTCACCAAGAGCAGGTTTGCCACGGCTGCGCCCTTCTGAATGGCTGCTGGTCGGACGGGAAAAGGTTAATAGTACCTAGTTGTACCTAGTTGTAATGTGAGCCTAGTCAGTAATTGTTATTAAGACTGATGTCATTAACATTTTATTACTGCTCTTACTTAAGGACCAGCCTGGAAGCCCTGCGCACTCCCCAGGGTTTCCCAAGAGGCGGCTGGTTCAGCAGGAACAGGTTTGTTTTGAGTGTCAGGCATTTTAAAAACACTACCTAATCTCATAATTTTGATAAAATCTCATTTTAATAGGTGGAGTCAATGTTCTCCAACTCGCTGTCCCCGACTGGGCTCTGCTGAAAGATCTCAGCTCTGTGGAGTGCACTGCTGGTCTTCCTACTGGAAAGAAGGTGGGATTACAAAGCAATTAAATTTTGATATGTGGGAAGTAAAACAGTATTTTACGTATCACCTGTCAGCCACAAAGCTGTTATGATGCCTGGCCAGGTATGTGCCTTTTATGTAATAATGCACATGCAGTTGTTAAACAAATAATGATATTTAATAAGAATTTGCTGCGTGGTCATAATTTTCCTTTCTGGTCATACATGGACAGCCGATGTGGTACACATTTGTCAACTTTGTTTCCCCACAAACTATTATGATACATAATAATAAGTAATAAATAAAGTAACAGATAGAAAACATGAAAACCTTTTGACTGTATTATCAAAGAGCCTCAGACTGAAATGACATGAATGACGACATGAATTTTCTTATTTTTATTCTTCAGCGGGAGGCTGAAGTGGTCGTGACTCCTGAAACGTCACCGACCAGTGCTGCAGACATGTTGGGTGAGGATCAGGTTGGTATCGTTAAGTTTGAAATGTATTACCACAATAAAACATTTTTTCCATGTGTTTGACAAATTTACTGATGTAGGTGGAGCCAGGAGTTGGCGGACTGGTGGAGCTGGTGGAGCGTCACCCACCAGTGCCGATGTGGATGGGCTCCCTGATCATGTGTTGGTGAAGAACCTGGTCGGTATTTACAATGATTAGGTGCAGCTATGTATTAAATATGTATTAAAGATATTCAGTGACAATAGTTTCACAGCAAATTATTCGACATAGAAAAAAGAAGTTATATTCAATTTATCATATTTACCCATCACTGAAGCCACAGGTTTTCATCCATAGTCATTTTAGATATAAGATATCCAATGCATTTTTTTCATAGACTGAGAAGAGTCATCACATTCCATCCAAGATGACCAAGAGGACCAAGAAAAGTGATTCATGCATATGTTGCTCTGCAGATGAAGAAAAGCCCGATTGTGAGTTTTCTTTTGGTGTTGACTTGAGTGAGATGAAACGTTGCTTTGCACATCTCAAGTCTGGTAAGTCTGTGCCTCAGAACATCAGTGGATCATTTCACCAGGGGAATGATCGCTTTAAGTATCTCGGTTTTCAATGCACGCCAGTAGTGAGTCTCGCAAAGCATGTTGCGTGTCCTGTGTCTTCATGGCAGAAGCAGGACCTGGATAGAGTTCTGGTTTTGGGTGATGCGTTGTATGTACACTGCAGAGAGAGCAAAAAGATTAGCCCAGGGTCTAATATGATGCTCGTGTCAAATCTGCCGCAGGAGTGGGACACTGAAGGGCAGACATTTCACTTTGAGTACGGTGACTGTGTTTCTGGTATTGTTGGTCTAGATCAGGGGTGTCAAAGTCAAACGGACGGAGGGCCAAATAAAAAATTTTGCTACAAGTCGAGGGCCGGACTGATCGAATGTTCATTGAAAAATTTTAAAATTACCGCATATAGTCTAGTGAACCAAATTGAACCTACTGAAAACCTAACAAATATATTACAATATGATCGGATAAATAAAGCAATATTTTCTTATGGCTCTGTCAGTAATGTTTAATTTTCAACAGGCACAAAAGACAAATTTCCTTTATATAAAAATACCCATAACATGAACATTAAATGAATGAAGCTGTATTATTCAAGGCACCATCAGTATTGCCTGGAAATCCAGAAGGATATCTCTCTGTATTTGTAATACAGATCCATAGCCATGAGTGGAAATGGCACGCAATCCCAGGCTTGTGTAAAAAGCAAAACTGCACCGATTACTGCTGCAGACGTGGTCCAAACACGGATCGACGCCAGACCCCTTTTACGGGTCGCCAGTCACACGCCGCACTGTCGCCACGGTTTGGGAGACACAGCGGCGAACAGCAAAACTTAGTGGAGTGAGGTGCAAACTGTGCAACAACTAAAGAAAAAACGTATAAGAATTTAGGCATGGGTGAATTGATGGGTGTATCGGGCGTGCATTCCCGTCATTACCTGGAATGGGGCGCGCACTACGGAGCGAGGGACCGATACGGCGCTGAGCTGCGGCCGAGCAGCGGCACTAAAAGAAGAGGTGATGGCGTAAGTATGAATGTAAGGTGCGCTGGAGCTTAAGCTTGCGATTTTACCTGAGCTGAGGACAGCGCGGCCACCAAGGGAAACCCGGAAGAGCGTGTGGGTCAAAAGGGGGAGTATGGGTATCTGAAAGTTAACTTTTGCTGTTATGCTAATGACTGCTGATAAATAATGAAATGAAGCCGCCTCCCGCTCGGTGCGTCACCGTTGCATTGTGGGAAATGTAGTATTGGTGCGTGTAAAACATCTGCGGCCTGCGGGCCGGTTCTAATAATAAATCAATATCATCCCGGGGGCCATAGAAAACCCTCTCGGGGGCCTGATGTGGCCCGCGGGCCTTGACTCTGACATATGTGGTCTAGATAGTGGTGAGTTCATTGATCAAGAGGTTCTTGTTAGTTTGGAAAATGGTTTAGAGAGAATATTGTCACATTATGACACTTGTCTGTTCACTTTATGTAAGATCACGTGTGCCATCTTTCATGATAAAGCTTTGTATGCTGTCATTGAGTCTCATTCTCGTAGCAAAACTGGCATTGTACACGCAGATGGCAGTAATGTGTGTTATTTCAGGTCTATTTGTGAATTGCATTCTCACTTTTGTCATTTGACTGATGTATTTAACAGTAGTGATAAATCATTTGAAATCAACGCGGTTGTTGTAACCAAGGCAGGTACAAATTTGATCATTAGAAAGCGGACAAGGTCAACAGATGCCAGTGAACCTACAGTTAAAGCACGGTCTCCAAAGAGGAAATGCAGCCACAGATCCAAAAAATGCAGAAATGACAAATCCAACAGTGAAGAGGTCATTGAAGGTGTCCAATTTATTGGCCATGAGCAAACTACATTGCATTTCAACCCTATCGGGAAGGACATTTGCCAGTGCAAAAAAATTTATGTGGCTTTTGAACAATTAAATACCTCCCAATTAACAACAAAAAGCTCATTAGGTGTCCCATGCAAAAATGAATCCATTCATCCACCCATTCTTGAACAGAACGCTGTCAAGTACAAGAGTCTCTTGCGTCATGGGTTTGTCTCTGTTGCTGAGTATATTGAAAAAAAGAAAATGAAATATGTCAATAATTTATTTTATTTATTTATTTATGTATTTATTTATTTATTTATTTATTTATTTATTTATTTATTTGATAGGGACAATGCACATTAATGAACATAAGTATAAAACAAATGTAAATATGCTGAATTTTAGAGACTGTTCTGTCCAAAGGCGGTTCTTCTGTGGGGGACCTCACAGTCTCCTCTGGAGGAGGTCCTGGTTTTCGGACCACTTGATGTCTTAGGTTTGAAAAAGACAGACATGGGGGGGTGGGGCTAGTCCATGTAGCGCTTTGTAAATAAAGCATACATACTTAAAGTTTATAAAATTTTCTTATCTTATTTAAAATATTACATACATGAAATGAATTAGGTTTTTGGTCAAAAACTTTAAGAGATTTTTTAAACAGTGATTCAATTATTTTCAAATTGGTAACAGTGGTGAGAGACCAACTTGTGATGCAATATTCAATATGGGATAAAATCATTGAATGAAGAAACATTCTAGCAGCACCAAGTGTTATAAAAGACCTGATTTGTTTAAAATGGTTAAGGTTATATTTGACAGTATTGGCAAGTTTTTTAATATGATTTTTGAAAGACAAAGTGGAATCAAGCGTCACACCAAGATACTTGAATTCTGTGACCAATTGTAATTCTTCTCTCAAGAATACTCCAGAGCTTTTTATCTGTCTTGATTGTTTTGAGAACATCAAACAGACCGTTTTTTGGGAATTTAGAAGCAAACATGATTTAAAAAGCCAGTCATTTACTTGTTCCATAGCTGAGGTCAGAATGGAAGCTGCCTCTTTAACGCTCCTTGCCTGAGTATAAATCACAGCGTCATCTGCGAACATTTGAAAATTCACGTTATTACATGTTTTGGGAAGGTCATTTATGTACAGTGAGAATAACAGAGGACCAAGTATTGATCCTTGGGGAACCCCGACAGAGATATCCAACACTGATGATTTTACACAATCAATTTGTACACATTGTTTTCTTGAAGTTAAATATGATTTAATCCACTGAATTGCCTCCGGCGAGAAGTTGAAGTCTATTAATTTTGTTAGAAGTATTTCATGGCTAACAGTGTCAAAAGCCTTTTTAAGATCAAGGAACACTGCACCAACAAAGGGATATTTATCCAATTTACTTTGTCTTTGGCTTTTGAATTTTTTAGTGAACTAATCATTTTGGAGATCAGGAGATGGAAATAACTCACTTATTTCCATAACAGAGTTGAGAAAATAGTTATTAAATTCATTTGTCAGTAGATCTGGATCAGACACAGTAATATTGTTTATTTTTAGCTCAATTTCTTGTTGTTTTGCTTTTGTGTCCTTCCCAATTAGTTTATTTAGATTTTGCCAGATCTTTTTGGAATTTCCGTTTGCTTCAGAAATAATGTTCATGAAAAATGTTGCTTTGACCTTTTGAATAATTTGAGTAACTTTATTTCTCAATGAGGTAAATTTATACCTGTCTGTGATGAGATGGGATTTGATATATTTTTTTAGTTGCTCATCTCTTTCTCTCATCCATTTCTTGCATTCATCATTTATCCATGGTAATACATTTCTCTTGCTTTTGTTATGGTTCCCTCTTTTGGTAAAATTTAACATTACTTCATTAATTTTCTTGTGAAATAGACAGCTGCTATTTTCAACATCTTTACTTTGAGCAATTTCGTTCCAATCAGTACTTTGCAAAGCTCTCACAAGATTTGGTAGTAAATTTTTGGGAATTATTGTTTTGCATGAGACTTTTACATTTGGCCTATATAAATCTTTAAAATGTTTTTTCGTAAGTTTTCTGGAGAAGAAGATGGCATTGTGGTCAGACAACCCGGTCACGTAGTTAAGTGTTTTGATAATTCTTTCAGGTTTATTTACAAAAAGCAAGTCAATCAATGTTTTTGAACGTGAAGTTATTCGTGTAGGTTGTTCTATTAGCTGTTTAAAATTAAAATGTTCAGTGACTTGTTTCAAGTTCTTTCTAGCCTTCTTATCATTCCAGTTTACATTAAAATCTCCAATAATTATAATTTCTTTGTTTAAATCACAATGATTAAGAAGAAGTTTTAGTTTGTCATAAAAATCCAATTTAGCAGATGGTTTACGATACGAACAGATTACAATGAAGGACATTGTAGGGCTACTGACGTCGAAATTCAGGTTACAGCTGACTATGTGGGCGTAGGTATATTTACATTTTTAAATGTAAATTGGCTGCAGTACAAGTGTAATGGCAAATTGTTGTCAAGCCAATGTATATACTTGGAAAACCGCAATAACAGTCATTATGCAGTTGTTAAGTGTGTTAAAGATTCAAATGGGATAAGCTGCTGCTGCTGCCTTTGTCAAATTGATATTAATAAAAGTGGATACAGTTTTAGATTTCGGGGGATCTCTCTAGTAAATACTGTACATGTTAAAACAGCTAAACTGTAAAGCACTTTGTGTTACATTTTTTTGTATGAAAAGCGCTTTATAAATAAAGTTTGATTGATTTATTGATGGTCCAAGTCAGTCAACAGTGGGCTGTAGGTAAGACAGAGTCAGTGATGCGCTGATCTTGTGTAGATGGTCGATTCTACAGTTGCCTATCACCTTAAACTAATACGTACTACACAAAATCATACATCGACAAGTATCCAAAGGTTCTCATGGTCTGCTTTAACATTTCAGCACTGAACCAAGGGATGTCCTCGGAGCACTGAGCCTATGAAGCGCCCCTTCTCCCTTTGTGCTCCTCCCCTCCTTTCCCAGACGAGGGAAACTTGAAGATGAGCGCACTCTGGTGACCATGATGTGGGACTGCTGCTGTATCTGGGCACTGGTGTCCTCAGGTGCGAGCCAACACGCATCATGCGCTGTTTCCTGGAAGGACACTTTTGGGCGCCTGTGTCAACTCACCGGGAATTGGAACTAATGTAACGTCTGTGTTTTATAGCGCACGCTGATGGAGCTCTTTTGGTCCATCCACCTGATGCAAAGCAACAGCAGTGGGACCAAGCCGAACAATCAAGACCTTAAAGCATTCTCATGGATGGACCTCCACTGGCACAAGTTTTGTGCTGGGATTGGGAGATTATTGCTGTGTAATTAGTACGTCTTAAATCTGCAAAGTGCTCATTAGGAGACAGTCAAACGCACATTTGAACCCTTGTGCCTTCTCCCGGTTCCTCAAACAAGTGGCGGCCATTGCTCAGGAGCGCTCCATCCTGCCCTCTGTTCTCATGGAGGAGCCAGCACGTCTACAAATCCTACACAAATACACATGGCACCTGTAAAAACACTCCCTTGCAGCAAACAAAAACTGATAAAAGACTATTTGAGAAATCCATTTCTTTTCTCTCAACTTCAGGTTCAGGTTACGTTTGAAAACGCCAGCCTCAGTCACATGACGTCTAATGGATAAAGTGAGAGAAATGTCAAAAGTTTGCATGTGTCGGCATTTCTTTTTTAAATGTGCACTCTGGGCATTTTAGTGTGTGTGTGTGTGTGTGTGTGTGCGTGTGCGTGTGCGTGTGCGCGTGTGTGTGTGCGTGTGCGTGTGTGTGTGTGTGTGTGTGTGTGTGTGTGTGTGTGTGTGTGTGTGTGTGTGTAGAGGGGGGTTTGTTACCCCCTGTCTTCAGATATGTTCGGTCTTTACCTGGAATGTTCCGCACTATGACATTAGACTCTTGTAACTTGTCACTTGGCCCGGTGGCATCACCCGCTTGTCTCCGTGGAGACTGATCATTTGGATGTCTTACTGCGGAGTATTCCAGGCTCGGAGACAGGCTGGTGGCAGACCCTTGACCAGAAAAGTACATACACAGGGCACATTTAAAGCTCCTATATTGCACACAGTGATTCTTGTGAGCTTTAAGCCATGTTACAATCCTGTTATCGCCTCAAAAACAGACGTGGAGCTGTGTTTTCTTTTATTCTCACATCTGCTGGAGTAATCCTGCATTTTTCGTTGGCCTACACTTCCAAACCTCAAAAAGGCTCTGTTCCACCTTGTGATGCCATCAAACCCTCATTTTCACCTTAACAGCTCCTTTTACAATGTCCAGTGTCACTGGACAAACTGCTCTCCATCGTGGACATTCCCGCTCACCCACTGCACCAGACGATAGAGACAGAGGCTTTAATCCTGTATCTGTAGAATCACAGGGGCCACTGTACGGAAGGCTTCTTTTCACTTCACTTTTATTTCACACATTTTCATATTCTTACATCTGTTACGCTGTCTTATGTTATTCTGGCTACTTCTCTTTACCTGTGCAAACACCTTTTTTAAAATTTATTTATTTATTTATTTATATAGCGGTCCCTCAGATTCAATCAAGACGCAGAGAGCTTCGACTGGTGCCAATATTTTACTGGTGTAAATCACATCAAATCGCACCGTGAAAGCTACACGGGAAAGAAAAACAGAAAAAACACCAGTACTTAAAAGTGAAATCAAATATACTAACATAAATTGTGACAAAAATTGTTTTATATATATATATATATATATATATATATATATATATATATATATATATATATATATATATATGAGCAAATGTGGACAAACAAACATGTACCTCGCTCCACTCTCTGAGGACTGTAAGTGTTAAATAAAATTTTCATGGTGACAGCCATTGTGCGTTTTTTCCATAGATCTAGCAAGCTCTGAGAGCAGCGCTTCACTTCCAGGGGATGTAGTTGAACTGGTAAAGCAAGGGCTCCATCTACTGGACTGACTGACACTTTACTTAGACAAACTTTATTGATCCACAAGGGAAATTATTTGGATACAGTAGCTCACTCATCACAATATAATATAATAACAGAGAGTAACAAATATAGATGGTAAAGCAAAAAGAGCAAGAGACAGGCGTCAAATGAGACATAATTATCAAAATAAATGTATATGTACAAGTCAAAATAAAATAGAAATATAAGTAATAAAGTAATAAACTATATAGTCACAGCTATATACAACAGACAAGAACGGCAGTGCAATGATATGCTGATTGACAGGACATAAGGTTATCTGTTACTTGAGATTAACTTGTTGTACAGTTGTAGGGAGTATTATCTGTTACATAAGGGTGAGTTGTTGTACAACTGTATGGAGTATGGTATGAATGTAGTCCTGAATCCCTCACTGTTTGAGCGGAGCTGAAGGAGCCTGTCCCTCTATAGTCTGGTGCAGTGGGTGAGTTATTGTACAGTTGTAGGGAGTATTATCTCCTCTGTCCCTCTATAGTCTGGTGCAGTGGGTTAGTTGTTGTACAGTTGTAGGGAGTATTATCTCCTCTGTCCCTCTATAGTCTGGTGCAGTGGGTGAGCAGGAGTGTCCATGATGCAGAGCAGTTTGTCCAGTGTCCTCCTGTCCCTCACTGTGACAAATGTCTCCAGCTCACAGCCGATCACGTAACCCGCGTTACGGATCAGTTTGTCAATCCGCCCAATGTCTCTTTTACTGGTGCTGCTCCCCCAGCAGAACCACAGTGAAGTCCAGGGCGCTGGCCTCCACAGACTGGTAGAAGATCTCCAGTAACAATTTATTATTTTGGGCAAGTAAGCAATTTACATTCTTTTACATATACATATGACAAAAGTGAATCATAACAGAAATAACACATACACAAAAAAAACATTTGGCCAAAAAGGAGTGGGAAGAAGAAAACTTATTTAATCCCACTCCCTCTTCTAATTTAACATAATGAGCTTTCTTTTGCATTCTTCAGACATTTTTACATTAGACCATATGAACTATTTACAATGAGGACAATGAGTCACTGTTACAGCTTGGTAACACAACTATCATCATACTGCAATAACACAAAAGGAAACCAACAATGGTAAAGAAATTAAGGATACCAACAATGGAAACAGACGCAGATACAAGTATTGTAATGGACAGAACAAACCAGCAATGGTGCGGAAACAACAAACATAAACCTGCACTACAGAAGGCAGTTTGTTCTAATATTCAGACCCACTCTCTATATACTGTGACCAGACCATATGTTTATATAACAACTTGAATTTATGGATATTTTGGCATTTCTAGAGATGTGTATCCAGACTGTTCCAGAGTTTTACACCACATATAGACACACAGAAACATTTACAGGTAGTTCCAACATTGGGCAATTTGAAATTTCCATACCTTCTTAAATTATGAGTTCTCTCTCTCATTTTGAACAAGCTTTGTAGAGTACTTGGTCGTAAAGTGTTGAATGCTTTAAATAATATTATCAGTGTATAATATTTTACAAGGTCAGGAATTGTTAGGAGTTTGGACTGAATTAAAAGATTATGGGTGTGTTCTAAAAATCCAACTTTATGGATGATTCGCAAAACTCGTTTTTGTAATATAATCAATGGATTAACTGAACATTGGTAAGTGTTCCCCCACACTTCAACACAATATGTGAAATAAGGGAGAAACAATGAACAGTATAATGTACGAAGGGCATTTTGATCAAGGTAATACTTCACTTTGTTTACTATAGCAAGACTTTTGGAAATGTCTGTTTTTATATGTCTAATGTGGCCTTTCCATGATCATTTACTGTCTATTATAACTCCCAGGAATTTATTTTCATTTACATTTTCAATTTGGACACCGTCAATCAGAATTGGTAACTCTGTGTTAATCTTGTGATTGACAAACATCATTGCCTTGGTCTGATTCAAGTTTAATGACAATTTATTAATATCCATCCACTTTTTTATTTTGTTTAGCTCCTAATTTAGAAAACTTATGAGTTCATTATAATTGTGACTACTATCAAATATGCTGGTGTCATCTGTAAACAGTATAAGTTTTAGTGACTGAGATACAGTAAATATATCATTTATGTAAATATTGAACAGTTTTGATCCCCCCAAAAAATCCTTTTCCTTAAGACAGTCTGTAGAATTGGTGTATTGTGCATGGGATGTGTAGAGAGTCAAAAGTTTCCTTAATACCATGAGGAGCATTGTCAGTGTTTGTCAAGATCTTCTTTATTCCTCACCACCAAAACTTCAGCTTCCTCAGGTGTCCCGTTTAGTTTAATGGAGATCTTACAGTTTGTTACCCAAGACTGTTGGATTTTCTGTTCCTTTTTCAGCAATCTTGTCTTTTTTGCGATTTCAGCACTTTTCCTTGCCAGATGCTCATTTATGTAAACGTCTGCTCCTCTCAACTCGCGTCCTTGTTTCAGTGGTGCCAACTTGTTTTTGCGATTATCAAAGCGCATGATGACGGCTGCTGGTCTCCCATTCCTAGTGGGCAGTGGGTGGCAGGCCTCGATGTGCTCCAGGTCCATCTCTGTCCCTCTGCTTTGGAGGTGGGATGTCTCCTGTTGCTCCACCGAGCGTGTCTCCTGCTCACTGGGCTCCTCGCTGTCCGCGGCCACCGCGCGCGTACGAGCGAGGCCTGATCTTTATGCCGGTGATGACCACGTCGTTCAGGCGAGAATATTGCTCCAGATCGTCCACTCTCCGCTCTAACTCCGAGATGCGCCGGTCCTTTTACGCCTTCTGGAGGCGCACACTTTTCACCTCCCCCAGTAAATCCAGCAGCTTCTTCTGTTGCTCTCTGACAGCGGTCACATCCCCGTTTAAGAAATCAACAGAGTTTTTTTTATCTCCTCCATTTCCTCCCTCGTTGCGCTCCTTTCTGGTGGCATACTGCCTGTTGTGGACTCTGCGCACCGGATCAGCTGTTCCCTCGGTCGCCAGCTGTTAGCGCGAGCGGTGCTTTAGGTCAAAGGAGCTCACCAGATTCACCTGCAGCCTGCCACACCTGAGCAGATCGCTCCAAAAACAGCCTGCCACACAGTACATTTCTTTCTGTGTTTCCTTCAAAAAACAATCACAAATATTCTATTCTACAAATATTTGTCTTATACGACAGGGATTGTTTTTTTCTGGTGTTTTTTTTTTTTTTTTCTGAAAAAGTGACCCTCAAGAGAGCTGACATAATAATGTGGCACACACTTGTGCGGGCCTATGGGGTTCAAGGTCTTGGCTATGTTACCCGCTAAGTAGGTGTGCCTGGCCTGTCCATCCCGTTCCTCTATCTACTGTGAGTGTTGTGGGACGCGGTGCTTGTGCGACTGAGGGACTCGACCCGCTCTTTGGGCATTTTTGTCCGCGGGTCGGGGTGGCGCAGCCTTTACCGCCCGCACCTGTGCCACCGGATTGAGACAAAACGGACGAGTGCTATTTAAAGGCCTTCTGCTCTCCTTCGGCCACAGTCATGGTGCCACCGCCAGTTTTCCTTCCAAAACGCAGGGACAACGGAGACGCAACAAAGACATTTTCCCCAACTCCATTTGACTAAACAAAGGCGTTGGACTTTGTGTTTTTCACTTTAATCTCACCTTTTGTGCAATTTAGACAAGTTTTGGCTCTTGTAAACACTACGTTGTTGGTAACACTTATGGAATTGCCTCCGCTACCCACGTCCAAGCAGGAAGAAAGATTGTTAAAAAAAAAAAAAGGGCAACTATTTGATGCGCCACACTTTTCCCAGACGTCCTGCCGCAGCGGCTGAGCCACGGAGGAATGAGTGAGCGCAGCCACAATCTAAAGGTAAAACTTGTGTCGGTACTTTAAGTGACGTCTTTCTGTACGCGCTTGTAGCAGCAGCTGCTGTAACACGCGCTTTCCCTTTCTCTACATGAGACTTTTGCGATGCTTTTGAAGCAGCTCAAGTCTGCGCTAGAAAAAAAGTGTCAGGGCTGAAAAGCGGCACAGTGTATTCTGTGAAATGTGGAGGACGTGAGCAGATCACATAAGAGTCAGAATGGAATAAAACATAACTATTGTGCAATTTCCACATGTTCTGGCCCTGGTTAAGTATAGAAATAAATGTAATAATATGATGATATGAACTATGTTTTGGTGAGTAGTCTAAACCTGTCAAATGCACTTGAAATCTACTTAGACATACATGTGTGCGTGGTTTTCAATCCAAAATGACGCCTGAGAAACGGACATTTGACATAGCAGGACACACCATGACGTGGTCACTAAAATCACTGCATTGGCTCCCTGTGAGTTTCAGGATCAAATGATTTTAAAGTTCTTTTTTCTGTTTTTTAAATGTCTTAATGGTCTTGGGCCTTCTTATCTTTCAGAACTGCTTTTACCTTACAAACCCTCGCAGACCCTGCGCTCAGCAGCAGGCTCCTGGTTATTCCCAAAGTCAGGACACACACTCACGGAGAGGCGTCTTTCCAGCACTATGGCCCTCGTCTATGGAACAGTCTGCCGGAGGACCTCAGGGCCAAAGAGAACGTTCATGTTTTCAAGAGCAGCCTCAAGACCCACCTGTTTAGCTTGGCCTTTGATTGAAATTTTATACTTTTACTTGTTTTTATTATTCATATTTTATTTTATTTATTCTAGGCATATTATTAGCTTGAACTCATATTCCATTATCATTTTTAGGATTTCCAGTGTTTCCCCGCAGTGGGTTGACTGCGGCTGCCGGCGTCTGTCCTGTGGGCTCCTGGTGGAGGGGTGGTGCTTGGGCCTCTTCTCTCCCCTGGGCCCTGTGGCGGTTCCTGGTGGAGGTGGACGGCTCTCTGCTCCTGGTGTAGACGGCTCCTCTGGTGGTGCTTTCTCAACAGGTTCGCCTGTATTCAGCCTCACATTTTACTATGTGTAGTTTTATGTATTTTAGCATGTTAGTATGTGTGTGTGTGCGTGTGCGTGTGTATTTGTGTGTTACTGTTTGGGGGGTTTGGTTGTGTGGGGTCGGGCAGCTGTAGGGGCTGGTTGGGTGGGTGGAAGGAAATGTGGGGTTGTTTTTAATCACTGTAAAGCACTTTGTGTTACATTTTTTGTATGAAAAGCGCGTTATAAATAAAGTTTGATTGATTGATTGATGGTCCAAGTCAGTTAACAGTGGGCTGTAGGTAAGACAGAGTCAGTGATGCGCTGATCTTGTGTAGATGGTCGATTCTACAGTTGCCTATCACCTTAAACTAATACGTACTACACAAAATCATACATCGACAAGTATCCAAAGGTTCTCATGGTCTGCTTTAACATTTCAGCACTGAACCAAGGGATGTCCTCGGAGCACTGAGCCTATGAAGCGCCCCTTCTCCCTTTGTGCTCCTCCCCTCCTTTCCCAGACGAGGGAAACTTGAAGATGAGCGCACTCTGGTGACCATGATGTGGGACTGCTGCTGTATCTGGGCACTGGTGTCCTCAGGTGCGAGCCAACACGCATCATGCGCTGTTTCCTGGAAGGACACTTTTGGGCGCCTGTGTCAACTCACCGGGAATTGGAACTAATGTAACGTCTGTGTTTTATAGCGCACGCTGATGGAGCTCTTTTGGTCCATCCACCTGATGCAAAGCAACAGCAGTGGGACCAAGCCGAACAATCAAGACCTTAAAGCATTCTCATGGATGGACCTCCACTGGCACAAGTGTTGTGCTGGGATTGGGAGATTATTGCTGTGTAATTAGTACGTCTTAAATCTGCAAAGTGCTCATTAGGAGACAGTCAAACGCACATTTGAACCCTTGTGCCTTCTCCCGGTTCCTCAAACAAGTGGCGGCCATTGCTCAGGAGCGCTCCATCCTGCCCTCTGTTCTCATGGAGGAGCCAGCACGTCTACAAATCCTACACAAATACACATGGCACCTGTAAAAACACTCCCTTGCAGCAAACAAAAACTGATAAAAGACTATTTGAGAAATATATATATATATATATATAATAAAGAAATATAAAACAAACCATGCTTTTTTTAGTCTATGTGTTGGCAAAAAAGTGACACAGTCAATTAAAAAAATAAATGTATAGAATTGCTAGACATATCAAGTATCAAACCAAATTCAGAAGCTTACACTAATACCACGTTACTTTCCTGGAAATAAGCATTACAGACTTCAAAATACACTGCAAACTTTGTCTTTTTTTCTGAATCGAGTTGCATTTCAGTAACTACATGTTTTGTGTTCTTTCCACAGTTTTGCAATATAATCAAGACCCTTGGAGTGCCTACTCTTAAGCTGCTGAAGAGGAGCAAGTACACGGACAAGTACCTGATCTACAAAGACCGTCGCTGGTTATTCAGAGTGAGTAACCCATTTTCATTATTACTGTACTTTTGCATTAGTGTGTATTGGGTTATGAACTCACGTTATTTCCATTCAGTATCTCCTTATGTTCTGACGGAAAATGGCCCGTATTACACAAAATGGATTCTTGTGAGCTTTAAGTCATGTTATAATGTTGTTACCTCATCAAAACAACATAGATCAGAAAATGGCATAATATATAATATAAAAAAGAGCTTTGCCATTCACTGCTGTATACTGTTGAATGTTGTGGCGTGGTCTGCATAACCTCTCTTTTAACACTGACTTGAAGCTAACAAGCTAACATATCTGTCCTTCTGTCTGTAGAAATCCGGTAAGATTGCCCCCATCATCTCGTCGCTGGCTAAAGTCTACAGTGTAAGTACTAGTATGCTTTTAATGTCTTTACACAGCCACCATAAAAATACATCATATTTTAGGCATTTCAAACCCTTTAAAGGGACTAAAGGGTTTGAAATGCCTAAAATATGATGTATTTTTATGGTTTTTATGCTCCTCCTCCCCCTCACTCACCCCTCTAATCCTCCAGGTATTTAGTCCCAACTTTAAACATGAATTATACTTTACAGCTACTTGATTTTAATTTGACAAATAAGAGTATGGGCTGTTCATCCCTAACGTGTAGTCTCTCATTTGCAGTACATGCCGAAAAATGAAGCTGACCAGTGTGACTTTGAGTTCTTCCGGGATCTGGTGAAACTGATGCTCAAGCTTGACCCCGCAGACCGTGTCACTCCGGATGAACTCCTCAAACACCCTTTTGTCACAATGGATCATCTGCGAAAGTTCCGGAACCTCCATCCAGATTTGTGAGTACAGCCAGAAGCAAAACCAGGACTAGGGCAGGACTAGAGCAGGACTAGATCAAGTGTAGAGCAGGACTAGACCAAGTCCAGAGCAGGACTAGAGAAGGACTAGACTAAAACTAGAGCAGGTCTAGAGCAGAACTAGACCAAGACTAAACTAGAACCAAAACCAAGACTAAACCAGTACTAAAACAAGACTAGACCAAGACTAAACAAGAACTAAACCAAGACTAGACCAGGAAATAATACAACTAAACAAATTAATTTAACAACAAAAGTCTGCATTTAATTGAAATGAAAGAATTTCCAATACCTTTAGTTACAGGTGAAAATGGTTTAACCCTGAATCTTTCTTCTAGTGTCTCGGAGTGTGTGAAGTTATCGTGTGCTGCTCTGGCGGATGAGGTGACAATCTACAGTCACTTAGATGATGACGAATGGGACAGCACATCTTCTGAGGAGCTCAGTGGACCTAAAATGTCTTCGGATCAGGGGCAAAGTGGAGCTCCTTCCCGAAAACGCAGATGGGAGGAGAAACAGGACACAATGTGAGTGACATTAAGCAAACCAGATTTAAAGATACACTCTGTAGCTTGTATGATGAGGGGTTCACCACTGTCTCCATGGAGATGTCATTGCTTTACCTTGACTCTTTGACAGTATGGCATTAAACATGTTTATGATACTGTGTATTACCATGGGTGGGGGCAGGGGAGTGCCATCAAAAATGAGGGCACAAAAAAATCTTGATTCCGGCGCTGTAGCCACAACACAGATCTGACATGTAACGTGGCCTGGTGTGGTCGCCTACTTGTCTCCATGGAAATGGATAAGTTAAATACTGAACTGTTAAATATTTCAGGCAAGACAATAACATCTCAATGGCGTGACTTTGTTTTGTTTGATTAGAACACACCTAGGTAATGAAAATTGTAAATTGTAATCAGAATTTTTAATCAATTATCCCTTTTCTAGGTACGGTAAGAGACTCTGTGAGGAGCAAGCCCCTGCTCCCGAGGGCCCCTCCTCCTGTCAGAAGTCGGCCCCTGCTCTCGAGGGCCCCTCTTCCTGTCAGAAGTCGGCCCCTGCTCCAGAGGGCCCATCTCGCTCAGGGCAGTCTGTGGCTCGATCCATGGCGGTCAAACGTAAAAGACGTCATGAGACTGAGGCAGAGTCCAGTGACCTCGATCTTGACGTACACTGTTGTAAGAGACTCTGTGAGGAGCCAGCCCCTGCTCCCGAGGGCCCCTCCTCCTGTCAGAAGTCGGCCCCTGCTCCAGAGGGCCCATCTCGCTCAGGGCAGTCTGTGGCTCGATCCATGGCTGTCAAACGTAAAAGACGTCATGAGACTGAAGCAGAGTCCAGTGACCTCGATCTTGACGTACCGTGTTGTAGGAGACTTTGTGTGAGGGCAGCCTCCACTCCCAGGGGCCCCTCCCGCTGTGAGGAATCGGCCCGTGCTTCTGATGGGCCCTCAGTCATGAAACAGCCTCTGCTCCTAAAGTTCAACCAAAAGTCTCCACAGTGAGAAGGAAACGAGGCTACATGGAAATGACCCCTACACCGGAGGGCCCCTCCCACTGTGAAGAGCCAGCCCCTGCTCCTGAGGGCCCCTGCTACTCTGTGCTGCCTGTGGCTCAACCTAGAGTGAAAAGGATAAGACAGCATGAGACCAGGACTGAGTCCGGTAGTGACTCTGACAGTAGGTTTTTCATTACTTCTTTGTTAATTCATGATCAGTATTTGTTTGTGTAGAGTTTTTACATACAAAAGTGGCAACATTTCTTAAAGCTACTAAGCTAAGCTGTGACTCTGACAGTAGGTTTTTCACTACTACAACTACATTATCAATATTATTTATTTAGAAAATGTCACCTACATTCTCAAAAGTTAATATTATACACTGGTCATTGTAACGTCATCAGTTTCACCAAAGAGACGGTGTGTGAAGAACACTGTCATCAACCTGAGCTGCGACACTGATTGTAAATACTATTTGTAAATCATTTATGGCTTCTTTATTGTAACTAATTTAATCATGTTATAATGAAACTACTGCACATTGTATCAGGTTTGTGAAATTGTTGTACCCTGCTTTAGTACATTTGGGTACAGAACATGGGTTATGTAGGCTTATGGGTGGAGCATTGTACACACTCGTAGTACTAACCCTAAAGAGGATTTGAATTGTACTAACCCTAAAGAGGATTTGAATTGTACTAACCCTAAAGAGGATTTGAATTGTACTAACCCTAAAGAGGATTTGAATTGTGCCCAGAAATAAAAAAAATAAAAAAAGTTTTTTAGCATAATACCCCCACTTTAAACAACAGCTCTAAACAACCAACCTGAGGACTTTGGGTAGCATCAGAACTGTTGTAGAAGTACTTTCATATTTTGTCACATATGCTGACTGTGATATAATAATAGTGACTTTTTCTCCACAGACAGCCTCAGGTTGGTGACTGTAGAGTCTCTGCCCCAGACCCACAAAAGGACTCGTATCCAGTGCAAAAGGACTCCTCTCCATGTCAGTACGACTTCAGAGGAACCAGAGGAGATCTCCCAGACAGCTCCTCCACTAGACAGCAGTGGAGATAGCTGCGTAGCTGGACAGTACCTTCAGCATTAAAGAGAAGGGAAGAGTGGAGAGGGAGGAGGGGAGAGGGAGGATGCTGAAGAGGAGAGAAAAGAGGTGGTTTCTGGATGTATATAAGAACCAGTGTGATTGGTCTAACAGGTCTCCACACCTCAAACCTCAAAAGTAGCCATTGTTTTACTAAAATGATCTCCGGCTGGCCTCCAGCTCCTGACATCCTGCTCCTGACATCCTGCTCCTGACATCTGGCTCATGACACTGGGCTCTATATTTTTGAATAAAACGTGTTTAAAACGAGTTATAATTTACACAATTATATATGATGAAATATTGAAACTCTATCACATATTGAAAGTCTATCACACCAAAATATAAAGCTTAGCTATGGAACTTTAAAAAAATCACTGACAGCCCTTGTCACCTTGAGTGATGTCAAATTTTGGGGGTCTGGCCTATGAACTACAAGTCTAATCATGATGAAATGGTCACAGTAATGCTAATGTGACAGTGACATTAACATTAACATGTGCACTGTGTGGGATGACCTTAAGCTAGTCAGCCTCATTAAGAGACATATGTTTAGATCAAAACAAGAAGACAGAAACTCTCCAGTGTAGCTTTAACACTATACTTATTACTAACAACACAGCCATGACTCAAGGTGCACATTTGTCCATACGCTTGAGGCTACGTGTGATTTGGTCCATTGTTACCTCCGCCAAGGAGGTTATGTTTTCGCCTGCGTCTGTCTGTTAGTTTGTTAGTTTGTTAGTTAGCAAGATAACTCAAAAAGTTATGGACGGATCTTGATGAAATTTTCAGGAAATGTTCTGAATGGTAAATCCAACAGATGATTAAATTTTGGTGATGATTCAGAAGAAATCCGTCCATAACTTTTTGAGTTATCTTGCTAACTAACAAACAAACAAACTAACAAACAAACAGACAGACTCAGGCGAAAACATAACCTCCTTGGCGGAGGTAATGATGATGAAATTGGATATTATTTTGAATCTACCATTTTCTTTCTGAATTTAATGTCTTAGAAATTTTGTGTTGAATAATTTGAGACATTTTTGGGTACTCTTTTCAGCAAATCATCTTGGCAAGACATAACTCAGCGGAACACTGGTGTATTTTTTGTGCAATTTTTTTTACACTGTACTAAACAGTAACCAAAAATCACACATTTTTCTTCTCATATTGTGCAGAGTGCGACTGGGCTAGGGGGTACTCATGGCAATTAAAAAGTTGGGAGCCAGTGTGTAATGCTAGCAGCAGAGCTTTGAGATTATCTGAGCAGCAGGGGGTAGTGATGGGTCATTTGAAGCCGAGGCACCGAGGCTTGTACCGAGTAAAAGGGGGCGTGTCAAGTGATCGATATCTATCAGAAATGAACATTAACCGCAATGAAGATCCATTGGTTTACTAACTTTCACCTGCTTTTTTATTTATAGACCATTTTGATTTTACTACCAGAATATGGCTATGTAACCTATGTATATTAGATTAGTTTATTTCAAGGGGGACAGTGCAATTTCATAAAACACATGAATAAAACATGAGTAAAACAGCCAGAATTAGCCAAAGAGGCTATTTTTCATCTGTAGTCCCCTGGCCATGATGTTAAAATGGCAATAAAAAGGTCAAAAACAGACATTGTTAATAAAAACACAACATTAACACAAAATATAATACAATATTTACAAAAATATGAGCGGCCAAATAGACAGATTTTAGTGTGTGCATGTAAATTTGTTCACCAGCCACTTCTGCAAATGTTTATTAAATGTTTTGTAAGAGGATAACTGTTTAATGGTGTCGGGTACACAGTTCCACTCTCTGGCAGCTCTCACAGACCAGGCCGCCTGACTGAAGCTGCTCTTTCTCAGAGGGATTACACAGTCACCTCTCATTGAGCCTCGAGTGACACGACCTAAGATGTTTCTTTGGGTGATGAGAGCGGCCAGAGGAGCGGGGGCCAAATCATGTAGGGCTTTGTAAATGAGGCACAAATTAGCAAATTTGGGGAGATCTGTCCAACTTAAAAAACAATACTTTCTTAAAAGTCCACAATGGTGATATTGCCTTGGTTTTTTATCTAAAATTTTGATGGACTGTTTGTACAGACTCTCTAGGGGTTTTAATGTGCTTAAAGTAGCTTGTGACCAGCTCGTTATACAATAATTAAAATGGCTAAAAATCATAGTATGTAAAAACATTTTTGCTGCATCTGTAGACATATCATTCCTTATTATTCGGAAATTTGAGAGATTCAATTTAACTTTTTTACACAGCTTATCAACATGCACTTTAAAAGTGAGTTGCGAATCAATCAAGAGGCCGAGATATTTATACTGGGTTACAGTCTCTAGCTTTTCTCCTGCAACAAATATTTCAGGATCTGGAGATGCATTGGGGGTTTTACTAAAGAACATACCCCTAGTTTTTGCAACATTCAGCTGCAAGCAGTGCTTATGCAACCAGGATGCAACTCCATTCATCGCTTTAGTGAGCTTAGCTGCAACAATGTCTCTAGAGCGCCCATGCACAAATAAAACTGTGTCGTCTGCATACATGATGCACTCAACTTCCGGACAGACAGTTGGTAAATCATTTATATACAGGCTAAACAATATAGGACCCAAAATTGATCCCTGCGGGACCCCTGTGGCAATTGTACGAAACACTGATTGGCAATTTTCAATTGATACAGATTGTGAGCGGCCACTTAAATATGACCGGATCCAGTTCACAGTTGTTACAGAGAAGTTGAAATGTAAAAGCTGCGAACAGAGAATGGCGTGGTTTACTGTATCAAAAGCTTTTTTAAGGTCAAGGAAAACTGCCCCTACAACACCACCCTTGTCCAGAGAAGATCTTATTTTTTCAATAAAGAGGCACGTAGCCATCTCTGTTGAATGTTTTGCTCTAAAGCCAAACTGCATTGGATGGAGAGAAGGGGAGCTATTATTTAGATGTTGGATGATCTGCTTGGATACCCATTTTTCAAGGACTTTTGAAGCGGCTGGGAGAATACTTATTGGTCTAAAATTCTGCAAACATCTTGCATTACCAGATTTAAAAATTGGGGTAACAACTGCAGATTTCCAGGCATTTGGAAAATTGCCATTAGAGATAGAAAAGTTAATGATGAGGGTAATTGGCGAGGCAAGCGCTGAGCCAAGATCCTTGAGCATGCATGTGTCCATTCCAAAAACATCTGTCGCTTTGGAGGAACTTAGAGCCCTTATGATGTTGAGGACTTGCATTTCATTAATATTTGAAATGGCAAAGGATTGTGTTGTAGACAGTGCTCGGTTTTCTATTGTCAAATCTGAGGTAAAGTTTTTTGAAATTTCATCAACAGAATCAATAAAATAATTATTGAAGGCCTCTGCTATTAATTTGGGCGTTGTTAAGCTAATTCCATTAAAGATGATCTCTTTTGGTTTATATTTATTCATATCATGATTACCTGTCATTTTTTTTATGTGATTCCAGATCATTTTTGAATTTCCACGGGCACTATTTAATGCCGTGATAAAAAAGTTGGCTCTAGATTTTCTAATTTCTTTCACCACTTTGTTTCTAAGTGATACAAATTGGTGTCTAATTACACCAATTTGTGAATTTTTAACAGCCAACTTTAAGACATGGTCTCGATCTTTCATTAGTTTTAGAATTGAATCATTTAGCCAGGGAAGATTGTTCTTCTTAGATTTTAATTTAGCTTTCCTCATGAATTTTGCAATAATTTGTTTTATTTTATTCATGAAGTTCTGACAGTCTTTGTCTAAATCCGTTCCATGGAGTAATTCATCCCAATCTAACTGTTCGATTTCAGTTTTAAAATTTTGTTGTTGGTTTTTTGGTATTCTGTAAATTTCTGTAGCAGCCAAGGGTTTAAAGCGCTTATTATTTAACTTTCTATTTACCATAATGAAATTATGATCAGACAGCCCCGTCAGGATGTTGAATGATTTAACAATTCTCTCAGGCCTGTTAGTAAAGGCTAGATCAATTTGAGTGCTGGTGGAATTTGTGAGTCTTGTGGGGCCACTGATAATCTGGGTCATATCCTTTTCATCCATAATCTTTTTCAAATTTTTCCTGACTTGATTAACATCCCAATTTATGTTAAGGTCCCCCATGATTATGACCTCTTTAGCAAAATTTAATTGTTTCATTACTGAGGCCAGCTTATCATAAAAATCCACATTTGAGGAAGGAGGTCTATAGATAACAGCAAGTGTGAAGGACATTTGTTGTGATAGAGTTACATTTAGGCTAAGAAATTCCAAATCATTTTCATAATTAATTTGTATTTCATTACAGTTAAAGGACTCCTTTGCATAAATCATTACACCCCCACCCTTAGCATTTTGCCTGTCTTTGCGAAACATTTTATATCCAGGTACAGATAACATTGCAGTGGGGGAGAATTTATGAAGCCACGTTTCGGAAAGGCAAAGAAAATCAATATTAGAATTAGTAAGAAGATGATGGACTTCATCACTTTTTGATTTAAAACTACGAATATTTAAATGTCCACACAAGATGCCATTTGGCTTTGATTTTGGGTCCCATATTAATTTTGAATTATTGACTGTCCGAAATACATTCCTTTTCCTGTGCTTTAGTATGGCAGGATTCAGCTGTTTCCTATATCCTTTATTGATGTTACTTGGAGCAGAACCCGCCAGCGGTGGCGAGTGCCCAGGCGGCGGTAGTGGGGTCCCAGCTGGCGGTGGTGGGGTCCCAGCTGGCAGTAGTGGGTTCCCAGGCGGCAATGGTGGGGTCCCAGCTGGCAGTGGTGGAGTCCCAGCTGGCAGTGGTGCGGTCCCAGCTGGCGGTGGTGGAGTCCCAGCTGGCAATAGTGGGGTCCCAGGCGGCAGTGGTGGGGTCCCAGCTGGCAGTGGTGGAGTCCCAGCTGGCAGTGGTGGGGTCCCAGCCGGCAGTGGTGGGGTCCCAGCTGGCAGTAGTGGGTTCCCAGGCGGCAATGGTGGGGTCCCAGCTGGCGCTGGTGGAGTCCCAGCTGGCAATAGTGGGGTCCCAGCTGGCAGTAGTGGGGTCCCAGCTAGCAGTGGTGGGGTCCCAGCTGGCAGTGGTGGGGTCCCAGCTGGCAGTGGTGGGGTCCCAGCTAGCAGTGGTGGGGTCCCAGCTAGCAGTGGTGGAAACCCAGCTAGCAGTGGTGGAAACCCAGCTAGCAGTGGTGGAAGCCCAGCTAGCAGTAGTGGAAGCCCAGCTAGCAGTGGTGGAAGCCCAGCTAACAGTGGTGGAGGCCCAGCTAGCGGTGGTGGAAGCTCAGATAGCAGTGGTGGAAGCCTAGCTAGCCGTGGTGGAAGCCCAGCTAGCAATGTTGCAGGCCCAGCTAGCAGTGGTGGAAGCTCAAATAGCAGTTTTGGAAGCCCAGCTAGCCGTGGTGGAAACCCAGCTAGCAATGGTGGAGGCCCAGCTAGCAGTGGCGGAAGCTCAAATAGCAGTGGTGGAGGCCCAGCTAGCAGTGGTGGAAGCTCAAATAGCAGTGGTGGAAGCCCAGCTAGCCGTGGTGGAAGCCCAGCTAGCAATGGTGGAGGCCCAGCTAGCAGTGGTGGAAGCTCAAATAGCAGTGGTGGAGGCCCAGCTAGCAGTGGTGGAAGCTCAAATAGCAGTGGTGGAGGCCCAGCTAGCAGTGGTGAGAGCCCAGCTAGCCGTGGTGTTAGCTGAGCTGACAGAGGTGTAGGCCCAGCTGGCTCTGGCCCGGGATTTAGTTCAACATCACCAGCCAAAAGAAGTATCAGCAAAAAATTAAAAACACCCAGAAGTGGTGTTTTGCCTGTAACAGTCTTCTCCTGCTCACCTGAAGGTGGTCTGGCGTGGCCATAGTCCAATATCTTTGTGAACAACAAGTGCTGGCTACACTTGGTTGGATTAAGGGTTAAAATATCCCTTTTTCTTGGACAGGTTGATATTAACAGGAGATAAAAAGTTGTCCAAACAACAAAGTGCATTGACAGCGCAATCCAAGGTCCAGTTTGTTTTTTAGGTGACTTTTTAGGCAAACATTCACCACATGTCCTGCTGTGTGTCTGTACCCGGGCAGCCATCTTGAAAAACAAGATGACACACTAATATATTCTTATATTAGTTTTTTTTCACTGAATATGATGTACAGTCAGTTCAACATTCTCAAAAATTATATTTGTGTTAGTTAAGCAAATTGGGTCAGTCCATGTCAACTCAACAAATGCCTCCAGCAGCACCATCTCAGATGTTTACAAAACTCTCCTAAAATATGCATTTGGACCCTCTTGGCACTAAAATGCCATTAGTAGGTGGAGAACATCCATGTTTTCCTGACTAGAGCCCATATAAAGGGGTAGGGGCAGCTGATAAATTGAGTCACTCTGATTCTGGAGGGTAGTTTGGAGGGTTATAACTTTTGAACCAATATTCCCATAGCAATGAAACTAACAGAATGTACACAACTTTGGGTGGTGGTTGTGGTGCAAGAAATACAATTTAGAAGAACAAAATTTTTTTTCCCCCAGAGACTGCTGAAAATTGGAAAAATAATGAAAAAAATTACTTTCCGCCTGGCAATAAAATGTTCATACAAACTAGAAAATGAAGTAATTACAGCCAAATATGTTACAAATGTTCTCTAAAGGACCTGCTTAGGTTAAGTGGGTGATATTATTCCAAGTTTGAAATTTTATTTTCTGGCAGTGGTGAAGTTAAAAGCCTAGAATTTTAGATTTTGTCTCATTTTTGACCCCATTTTTGACAATGTGTGTCAAAGTATATCAAGAATATAATGCAACCACTGAATAAAACTACTTTTGGTCTACAAAATCCCTAAGTATCATAATGGTGTCTTTCTCCTAACATGCAGAAACAAAATCCTTAAAACACTAAAAATTACTGTCAGCTTTCAAAACAGATCTATCTGATGGATATCAAGCATGAAATTTGAAGGTATCTGAGCATTTTTTTCACTATAAACAAGAGAGTATGATTACAATAGTTAAACTACTAACACATTTGAAACTTTCAAAAGGTGCCTAGCTTGTTAGTTTGGGAACAAATGCCCCTTAAGCCCCGGAGCCACGTCAAGGCCAGCTAGAGTTCCAAGGTTTTTTTTTGGTTTTTTTTCTCTCTTTACATGAACCCCAGTCAGGAAGAATTTGATGTTTACTTCCAACCAATGGTGCTTTAATGCCCAGGGGGTTCATATGCACCTGTCAGGAAAATTTTATAAAAATCTGAGATGGTGGTGCTGGAACTTTTTCCAATATCTGTTGATTTCACATGGACTGACCCAATTGCATGGAGAGGATAAGAAGAAGCAAGACATTGGGACAGTTTATAGTCGTGTTGATTGTCTGTCTGTCTTCTGCATCAAGCGTTCTCGTTTGTCACCAGGTAGAGATGTTGTTGCAACGACTTGTGAACTTTGGTCTTGCAACAACGGTCATTTACAACTCTGTTGTCCTGTTTCTTGGACAACAGAGTTGTAATCATCTCACCTCCATTCTGAGAGACTTCACCAGAACTTATTTCTGATGCCGTCCCTCCAAAAACAAACTATAGATTTATGTCATCAAAGACATAAAGATGACATGAATCTTGTTTAGAAACTGATGACATAAATATGCCATCAGTTTCTTTGATGCTGTCCAAATACGTAAAAAATTACGTCACAAAATATGACGCAATTTTCCATGCTGCGACAGCTGCAACAGCACAACCACCCGCGATCAATAGTGGTCTTGTCCAAGGACCTGGACCTGGGTCAGGGTTACGGTTAGGGTCAGGGTTACGGTTAGGGAAAAAATTAAAGCTAGGGTTAGGGATACCCACTGTAAGACGTAAAAGTATTCGATACTCCATCTTACTAACTTTTTCAGTTAACCTATTCCTAACCCTAACTTTCAGTAGCAGGGCGAGGCTACAATCTTTTGACATCTTTAAGCTTTGAAGTGACATCTATATGCTTTGATGTCAAAACTTTGAAGTGACTGCTTTATGATGTCATTCATGTTATGATGTCATCCACTTTGATATGTTGCTATGACAACACTAGATGGGTTATTGGTAGTTTTCAGATTCTAGAATTCTACAGGACAATATTAATTAATACAGATGATACAGCGAAAATTTAAATCGTTAAAATGCAAAAATATGTAATACAGTGAATTCTTGGATTTATTCAGTAATAATCAATAGAGAAATCTGGCCCTTCGCCCATATTTAGAAGTATGACATCATCACATTCTAGAATCTGAAAACTACCAATAACCCATCTAGTGTTGTCATAGCAACATATCAAAGTGGATGACATCATAACATGAATGACATCATAAAGCAGTCACTTCAAAGCTTTGACATCAAAGCATATAGATGTCACTTCAAAGCTTAAAGATGTCAAAAGATTGTAGCTTCGCCCTGCTACTGAAAGTTAGGGTTAGGAATAGGTTAACTGAAGCAAAATGGAGTTTCAAGTCATTGGCGGTGTAAGGGTTATTATCCCTAACCCTAATAGAAGTCGCAACCCCAACTCGGATCCAAGTCCCGATCCTTGGACAAAGGGACTGCTTATTGCAGGTGGCTGCGCCCTAGCGGCAGTGGTCATCTGGAAAGTTTCGTCATATTTTGTGACCTAGTTTGGGACAGCATCTTATAGATTTATGTCATCTTTGGTGACATAAATCTTTAGGTTTTTTTTGGAGGGACGGCATCAGAAAAAACCTATAGATTTATGTCATCTTTGGTGACATAAATCTTTAGGTTTTTTTTTGGAGGACGGCATCAGAAAAAACCTATAGATTTATGTCATCTTTGGTGACATAAATCTTTAGGTTTTTTTTGGAGGGACGGCATCAGAAAAAAGTTCTGGTGAAGTCTCTCAGAAACTGATGGCATATTTATGTCATCAGTTTCTAAACAAGATTTATGTCATCTTTATGTCTTTGATGACATAAATGTAACATAAATCTTTAGGTTTTTTTTGGAGGGACGGCATCAGAAAAAAGTTCTGGTGAAGTCTCTCAGAATGGAGGTGATGTTATGGGCTCGACACACGGGAGGCGACAAACGACAGCGAAAAGCGAAACTTGTCGCCGCCGAGGTGAAGCCCCACACACGGGCCGCGACAGACGGCAGCGATGGGCGGCAGCGACACGCTCTGCAGCGCGCATCGCTTATCTCCCAGAAATTTGATTGGCTATTAAATTGGAGGGAATTTCGGTATCATACAGCATTTAGTGACAGAAAATAATGAGGAGTCAGAGGATTTTACTTGAATTGATGGAAATATTACTGCTGACTTTACTGTACAAAAGAAAAAAACGACGGGACGGGAAAATCAGACACCGCTAATATGAGCTGCTCTTCCATGTTTACAGTCTGCAGTGGGGACAGTGGAGCATTCGCGCATCTCATTGGCCGATCAAATAAACCGCCGCTGATTGGTTGTGGTGCCAGGCGACAGCGACGAAAGTTGAACTTTTCTCTACTTTCTGGTGTCGCGTCGCCGGCGTACGTGTGCACGTCTGCGTGAACGAGCGCGAAATTTCTCATGCACGAATGGCAGATCTATCCCAGTGACAGTGCACTGTCTCTGGGTAGGTGGTCTGGGGATGTCCCCCGATTGTCCCGGAGCTCAAGGGCTCCAGGCCGGAAAATATTGCAGCTCTAAACGTCATGTGATGTGACCGCATCTTAATCCGTCACATGACCTACTCAGCCAATCAGACGTAATCTGCGGTGATTGTCAGACACATTAAATACAGACTCTGCTCCTCCGTCACACGCGGGCCCCCTGCTAGTGATGACCAAATGAAGCCCCATGAACCATCTGAGGCTTTCAGGCATTTGTACCGGTACAGGAGTCAACGCCTCGCCATGTGATGCAATATGTTCAACTACACCATCTTGTGGACAAAAAAATGTAACACATGTAAAAAGAGAAACCAAATGGAATCATGTTGTAAATGAAACATCACACTCAGTGGTTGCATTTATCAAATTTAAAAAAATCCTCAAATCTCCAATCTTCTTGTGTGTTTGATGTGGATAGTGCTCAAAATAAATACTTGATGCAGAAGACAGACAGACAATCAACACGACTATAAACTGTCCCAGTGTCTTGCTTCTTCTTATCCTCTCCATGCAATTGGGTCAGTCCATGTGAAATCAACAGATATTGGAAAAAGTTCCAGCACCACCATCTCAGATTTTTATAAAATTTTCCTGACAGGTGCATATGAACCCCCTGGGCATTAAAGCACCATTGGTTGGAAGTAAACATCAAATTCTTCCTGACTGGGGTTCATGTAAAGAGAGAAAAAAAACCAAAAAAAAACCTTGGAACTCTAGCTGGCCTTGACGTGGCTCCGGGGCTTAAGGGGCATTTGTTCCCAAACTAACAAGCTAGGCACCTTTTGAAAGTTTCAAATGTGTTAGTAGTTTAACTATTGTAATCATACTCTCTTGTTTATAGTGTTCATGTGTCATTCCCATAGCAACCATGTGTTCATGTGTCATTCCCATAGCAACCATGTGTCATCTCCATAGTAATAATAACAATGTGCAATATTATTTAAAGTCACTGTACCTGCTATTATTTATTTACCCACCACTGTCCATCACTGCAATGTACACAATCATCTCAGAATCAATAACACTTATTGTGCAATGTTCCTGTGCCTTTTAGCTTAGCTTACAGTGTTGTGTTTTTTAGTTGATTGTAAATACTTATTATTATTTATCTTGATTTTGATGCATGCTCTTATTTTCCTACTGTTTCTGTAACTTGCGTTGTGACACTGCAATTTCCCCATTGTGGGACAAATAAAGGATTATTTTATCTTATCTTATAGTGAAAAAAATGCTCAGATACCTTCAAATTTCATGCTTGATATCCATCAGATAGATCTGTTTTGAAAGCTGACAGTAATTTTTAGTGTTTTAAGGATTTTGTTTCTGCATGTTAGGAGAAAGACACCATTATGATACTTAGGGATTTTGTAGACCAAAAGTAGTTTTATTCAGTGGTTGCATTATATTCTTGATATACTTTGACACACATTGTCAAAAATGGGGTCAAAAATGAGACAAAATCTAAAATTCTAGGCTTTTAACTTCACCACTGCCAGAAAATAAAATTTCAAACTTGGAATAATATCACCCACTTAACCTAAGCAGGTCCTTTAGAGAACATTTGTAACATATTTGGCTGTAATTACTTCATTTTCTAGTTTGTATGAACATTTTATTGCCAGGCGGAAAGTAATTTTTTTCATTATTTTTCCAATTTTCAGCAGTCTCTGGGGGAAAAAAAATTTTGTTCTTCTAAATTGTATTTCTTGCACCACAACCACCACCCAAAGTTGTGTACATTCTGTTAGTTTCATTGCTATGGGAATATTGGTTCAAAAGTTATAACCCTCCAAACTACCCTCCAGAATCAGAGTGACTCAATTTATCAGCTGCCCCTACCCCTTTATATGGGCTCTAGTCAGGAAAACATGGATGTTCTCCACCTACTAATGGCATTTTAGTGCCAAGAGGGTCCAAATGCATATTTTAGGAGAGTTTTGTAAACATCTGAGATGGTGCTGCTGGAGGCATTTGTTGAGTTGACATGGACTGACCCAATTTGCTTAACTAACACAAATATAATTTTTGAGAATGTTGAACTGACTGTACATCATATTCAGTGGAAAAAAAACTAATACAAGAATATACATAGGTTACATAGCCATATTCTGGTAGTAAAATCAAAATGGTCTATAAATAAAAAAGCAGGTGAAAGTTAGTAAACCAATGGATCTTCATTGCGGTTAATGTTCATTTCTGATAGATATCGATCACTTGACACGCCCCCTTTTACTCGGTACAAGCCTCGGTGCCTCGGCTTCAAATGACCCATCACTACCCCCTGCTGCTCAGATAATCTCAAAGCTCTGCTGCTAGCATTACACACTGGCTCCCAACTTTTTAATTGCCATGAGTACCCCCTAGCCCAGTCGCACTCTGCACAATATGAGAAGAAAAATGTGTGATTTTTGGTTACTGTTTAGTACAGTGTAAAAAAAATTGCACAAAAAATACACCAGTGTTCCGCTGAGTTATGTCTTGCCAAGATGATTTGCTGAAAAGAGTACCCAAAAATGTCTCAAATTATTCAACACAAAATTTCTAAGACATTAAATTCAGAAAGAAAATGGTAGATTCAAAATAATATCCAATTTCATCATCATTACCTCCGCCAAGGAGGTTATGTTTTCGCCTGAGTCTGTCTGTTTGTTTGTTAGTTTGTTTGTTTGTTAGTTAGCAAGATAACTCAAAAAGTTATGGATGGATCTTGATGAAATTTTCAGGAAATGTTCCGAATGGTAAATCCAACAGATGAATTTTGGTGATGATCCAGAAGAAATCCTGGATTCTGGATCACTTTGAAAATTTCGTTAGCTGCATGGCAGAGGTCTGCGCTCTCTGAGTGCTTTTCCAGTGTTATCCTGCCATCTACTGGTGATATTGAGGCATGACATAATAAACATAGCCACCTTTATATGAAAACATTTTACCTCCGCCAAGGACGTTATGTTTTCGCCTGAGTTTGGCTGTTTGTTAGTTAGCAAGATAACTCAAAAAGTTATGGACGGATCTCTTCTGGATCATCACCAAAATTTAATCATCTGTTGGATTTACCATTCAGAACATTTCCTGAAAATTTCATCAAGATCCGTCCATAACTTTTTGAGTTATCTTGCTAACTAACAAACTAACAAACTAACAGACAGACGCAGGCGAAAACATAACCTCCTTGGCGGAGGTAACAATGGACCAAATCACACGTAGCCTCAAGCGTATGGACAAATGTGCACCTTGAGTCATGGCTGTGTTGTTAGTAATAAGTATAGTGTTAAAGCTACACTGGAGAGTTTCTGTCTTCTTGTTTTGATCTAAACATATGTCTCTTAATGAGGCTGACTAGCTTAAGGTCATCCCACACAGTGCACATGTTAATGTTAATGTCACTGTCACATTAGCATTACTGTGACCATTTCATCATGATTAGACTTGTAGTTCATAGGCCAGACCCCCAAAATTTGACATCACTCAAGGTGACAAGGGCTGTCAGTGATTTTTTTAAAGTTCCATAGCTAAGCTTTATATTTTGGTGTGATAGACTTTCAATATGTGATAGAGTTTCAATATTTCATCATATATAATTGTGTAAATTATAACTCGTTTTAAACACGTTTTATTCAAAAATATAGAGCCCAGTGTCATGAGCCAGATGTCAGGAGCAGGATGTCAGGAGCAGGATGTCAGGAGCTGGAGGCCAGCCGGAGATCATTTTAGTAAAACAATGGCTACTTTTGAGGTTTGAGGTGTGGAGACCTGTTAGACCAATCACACTGGTTCTTATATACATCCAGAAACCACCTCTTTTCTCTCCTCTTCAGCATCCTCCCTCTCCCCTCCTCCCTCTCCACTCTTCCCTTCTCTTTAATGCTGAAGGTACTGTCCAGCTACGCAGCTATCTCCACTGCTGTCTAGTGGAGGAGCTGTCTGGGAGATCTCCTCTGGTTCCTCTGAAGTCGTACTGACATGGAGAGGAGTCCTTTTGCACTGGATACGAGTCCTTTTGTGGGTCTGGGGCAGAGACTCTACAGTCACCAACCTGAGGCTGTCTGTGGAGAAAAAGTCACTATTATTATATCACAGTCAGCATATGTGACAAAATATGAAAGTACTTCTACAACAGTTCTGATGCTACCCAAAGTCCTCAGGTTGGTTGTTTAGAGCTGTTGTTTAAAGTGGGGGTATTATGCTAAAAAACTTTTTTATTTTTTTTATTTCTGGGCACAATTCAAATCCTCTTTAGGGTTAGTACAATTCAAATCCTCTTTAGGGTTACTACAATTCAAATCCTCTTTAGGGTTAGTACAATTCAAATCCTCTTTAGGGTTAGTACAATTCAAATCCTCTTTAGGGTTAGTACAATTCAAATCCTCTTTAGGGTTAGTACTACGAGTGTGTACAATGCTCCACCCATAAGCCTACATAACCCATGTTCTGTACCCAAATGTACTAAAGCAGGGTACAACAATTTCACAAACCTGATACAATGTGCAGTAGTTTCATTATAACATGATTAAATTAGTTACAATAAAGAAGCCATAAATGATTTACAAATAGTATTTACAATCAGTGTCGCAGCTCAGGTTGATGACAGTGTTCTTCACACACCGTCTCTTTGGTGAAACTGATGACGTTACAATGACCAGTGTATAATATTAACTTTTGAGAATGTAGGTGACATTTTCTAAATAAATAATATTGATAATGTAGTTGTAGTAGTGAAAAACCTACTGTCAGAGTCACAGCTTAGCTTAGTAGCTTTAAGAAATGTTGCCACTTTTGTATGTAAAAACTCTACACAAACAAATACTGATCATGAATTAACAAAGAAGTAATGAAAAACCTACTGTCAGAGTCACTACCGGACTCAGTCCTGGTCTCATGCTGTCTTATCCTTTTCACTCTAGGTTGAGCCACAGGCAGCACAGAGTAGCAGGGGCCCTCAGGAGCAGGGGCTGGCTCTTCACAGTGGGAGGGGCCCTCCGGTGTAGGGGTCATTTCCATGTAGCCTCGTTTCCTTCTCACTGTGGAGACTTTTGGTTGAACTTTAGGAGCAGAGGCTGTTTCATGACTGAGGGCCCATCAGAAGCACGGGCCGATTCCTCACAGCGGGAGGGGCCCCTGGGAGTGGAGGCTGCCCTCACACAAAGTCTCCTACAACACGGTACGTCAAGATCGAGGTCACTGGACTCTGCTTCAGTCTCATGACGTCTTTTACGTTTGACAGCCATGGATCGAGCCACAGACTGCCCTGAGCGAGATGGGCCCTCTGGAGCAGGGGCCGACTTCTGACAGGAGGAGGGGCCCTCGGGAGCAGGGGCTGGCTCCTCACAGAGTCTCTTACAACAGTGTACGTCAAGATCGAGGTCACTGGACTCTGCCTCAGTCTCATGACGTCTTTTACGTTTGACCGCCATGGATCGAGCCACAGACTGCCCTGAGCGAGATGGGCCCTCTGGAGCAGGGGCCGACTTCTGACAGGAAGAGGGGCCCTCGAGAGCAGGGGCCGACTTCTGACAGGAGGAGGGGCCCTCGGGAGCAGGGGCTTGCTCCTCACAGAGTCTCTTACCGTACCTAGAAAAGGGATAATTGATTAAAAATTCTGATTACAATTTACAATTTTCATTACCTAGGTGTGTTCTAATCAAACAAAACAAAGTCACGCCATTGAGATGTTATTGTCTTGCCTGAAATATTTAACAGTTCAGTATTTAACTTATCCATTTCCATGGAGACAAGTAGGCGACCACACCAGGCCACGTTACATGTCAGATCTGTGTTGTGGCTACAGTGCCGGAATCAAGATTTTTTTGTGCCCTCATTTTTGATGGCACTCCCCTGCCCCCACCCATGGTAATACACAGTATCATAAACATGTTTAATGCCATACTGTCAAAGAGTCAAGGTAAAGCAATGACATCTCCATGGAGACAGTGGTGAACCCCTCATCATACAAGCTACAGAGTGTATCTTTAAATCTGGTTTGCTTAATGTCACTCACATTGTGTCCTGTTTCTCCTCCCATCTGCGTTTTCGGGAAGGAGCTCCACTTTGCCCCTGATCCGAAGACATTTTAGGTCCACTGAGCTCCTCAGAAGATGTGCTGTCCCATTCGTCATCATCTAAGTGACTGTAGATTGTCACCTCATCCGCCAGAGCAGCACACGATAACTTCAAACACTCCGAGACACTAGAAGAAAGATTCAGGGTTAAACCATTTTCACCTGTAACTAAAGGTATTGGAAATTCTTTCATTTCAATCAAATGCAGACTTTTGTTGTTAAATTAATTTGTTTAGTTGTATTATTTCCTGGTCTAGTCTTGGTTTAGTTCTTGTTTAGTCTTGGTCTAGTCTTGTTTTAGTACTGGTTTAGTCTTGGTTTTGGTTCTAGTTTAGTCTTGGTCTAGTTCTGCTCTAGACCTGCTCTAGTTTTAGTCTAGTCCTTCTCTAGTCCTGCTCTGGACTTGGTCTAGTCCTGCTCTACACTTGATCTAGTCCTGCTCTAGTCCTGCCCTAGTCCTGGTTTTGCTTCTGGCTGTACTCACAAATCTGGATGGAGGTTCCGGAACTTTCGCAGATGATCCATTGTGACAAAAGGGTGTTTGAGGAGTTCATCCGGAGTGACACGGTCTGCGGGGTCAAGCTTGAGCATCAGTTTCACCAGATCCCGGAAGAACTTAAAGTCACACTGGTCAGCTTCATTTTTCGGCATGTACTGCAAATGAGAGACTACACGTTAGGGATGAACAGCCCATACCCTTATTTGTCAAATTAAAATCAAGTAGCTGTAAAGTATAATTCATGTTTAAAGTTGGGACTAAATACCTGGAGGATTAGAGGGGTGAGTGAGGGGGAGGAGGAGCATAAAAACCATAAAAATACATCATATTTTAGGCATTTCAAACCCTTTAGTCCCTCTAAAGGGTTTGAAATGCCTAAAATATGATGTATTTTTATGGTGGCTGTGTAAAGACATTAAAAGCATACTAGTACTTACACTGTAGACTTTAGCCAGCGACGAGATGATGGGGGCAATCTTACCGGATTTCTACAGACAGAAGGACAGATATGTTAGCTTGTTAGCTTCAAGTCAGTGTTAAAAGAGAGGTTATGCAGACCACGCCACAACATTCAACAGTATACAGCAGTGAATGGCAAAGCTCTTTTTTATATTATATATTATGCCATTTTCTGATCTATGTTGTTTTGATGAGGTAACAACATTATAACATGACTTAAAGCTCACAAGAATCCATTTTGTGTAATAAGGGCCATTTTCCGTCAGAACATAAGGAGATACTGAATGGAAATAACGTGAGTTCATAACCCAATACACACTAATGCAAAAGTACAGTAATAATGAAAATGGGTTACTCACTCTGAATAACCAGCGACGGTCTTTGTAGATCAGGTACTTGTCCGTGTACTTGCTCCTCTTCAGCAGCTTAAGAGTAGGCACTCCAAGGGTCTTGATTATATTGCAAAACTGTGGAAAGAACACAAAACATGTAGTTACTGAAATGCAACTCGATTCAGAAAAAAAGACAAAGTTTGCAGTGTATTTTGAAGTCTGTAATGCTTATTTCCAGGAAAGTAACGTGGTATTAGTGTAAGCTTCTGAATTTGGTTTGATACTTGATATGTCTAGCAATTCTATACATTTATTTGAGACATTTTTTTTAATTGACTGTGTCACTTTTTTGCCAACACATAGACTAAAAAAAGCATGGTTTGTTTTATATTTAGGATGTTTTTGAAGTAATGAAATTTTCCTTTGGCTATAATCTTCCACAGTATGGCACAAAACATATCTGTGTTTGGTTTTAACTTTCTATTTCATGGAATCATGGAGGTGACAGGAAGTTAGAAAGTTACATAGTGTTGCTTTCCATCATACTTTCTTTTATATGTCTATAGATAATATTAGGGATGTATCGATCCAGCTTTTTCAGTTGTGATACAGATTTCGATACTATAGCTTAAAGTGTCTGCCCATACCCCCATATCAGCCAGTACTAGTGCAGTGACGGAAAAAAAAAGCATTTATTTCCTTTAAACAAAAATAAAAGAAAAAACTGATCCAGAAGCATTATGTAACTGTTATTTATCCCTGAAGTAACTACAGAACAGCTTTGTATAAATACAAATTTAAACATTATGAGACTTTCTGGGCCATCTATGAGCAGTATATAGTCTTATCACATCAAATGATATGTCCAATCAGGATATTGTCTGAAATAGATATTTGGATGCTGCAAATCGGTGTCAGTATCCAATACCAGTATCGGATAGGTGCATCCCTAATAATAATGGGGGTCTACCTAAATATAAATAAATATATAAATACTGGTCTTACCGTCTCATAGGTATCATCTCCGTGGAACAGCAAACGTCCAATGAACAGCTCCATGACGATACAGCCCACGGACCACATATCTATGGCTTCATTATATGGAGCGCCCAGGAACACCTCTGGAGCTCTGCAGACAACATGGACGAAATCAGAAGAGGACAGTGTTAGACTGAGGCCAGTTCCTGTCTGTCCCTGCTCTGTTCCATCATAACAGTGACTGATTTGTTTATTTCGGTCACATCTACATTATGACATTATTCCGCAGTCATATTTAGCATGCAGGAAGACCGAAAAGGTGTAACCTGAAGCTTGAACTAGACCTACCCTTTACTGATACTTTGCCTGGGGGTGTGATGCCAATGTAAGCACTGCACTGTCTGAAGTTAGACTCTAATCTGAGCTGTGTTTTAACACAATCTGGCCATCCTTTTTTTTATTTTTTATTTTTTTAAATTATTTCTTTTAATTTCCTTTGAGATCAATAAAGTATCTATCTATATAGATCGATCTATCGAAAGAACTGAGTTAGTCTGAACTACAACAGGTGAGCTGATTTTTAGTGTTAAATAACGTTACATTATAAGATAGCTAGCAGTAACCAACAGTTTTTCAATTTTAAAACTTTTTTGGTAGTTATTGCTAATGTGTGCATTGTGTCACCATGGAAACTACTGACAAGTAGAACTCCCCCAGCAAAGTATCAATACAATAGGTTATGTAGTACATTAATAACAGTGTAGTGTGTACCTATGCCCGCGCGTCTGCGCTTGGGATCCCGGCTGGATCTGGGACACGTGCTTAGCCAGGCCAAAGTCGATCAGCTTGATCTTCAGAGGTTTGGAGACTGTGTCCACCATCATTATGTTATCGCGCTTCAGGTCTCTGTGCACAATGCCTTGTCTCTTAAGGAAGGAGAGAGCGGTGCCCATCTGCAAGTGAAGAGGTCTGGTCAGTAGATCAACTTACAAATACAGTTATACACACTTCTACTTTTTACAGTCTCATATTTACAACAATAAAACACTTGTATTATAGAAATATTAAGTCATTCCTGAGTAATAAAAAGTCTAGTTTATTTGAATGCCATTTAAAGCTGCACACCCCAATATTCAAAAAGCAAAAGTACGTATTTAAAGATGAGGTATTCTTCTATGGGTTATAACTGCTATCACATATTTAGATCGCCATGCTACCTTTTTGTTTGAAAATGCTATAGCAACTTATGAAATGTTTAATAAGTTTCTGTTTTGTTTTTAACGGTCTGAGTCTCCCCTTCCTTCGCTCTTCTGAAAAGTCACTCCCTTTTCAGAGCACTATCACAACAAAATAGCTGTGCATTCCCCTAATGAAGCTACTACTGCTTCTTGTATCAGGCTTTTTGTATGGAAAATTGCTATGCTGGAGAATGGGTAACCTCGGTTTGTGGGATGAAAATTGGACAGGATTGTACTGCTAACCATAAGGAGGGTTCGAATAGGACCCAGGAAAGACTGCTAGATTACTCAAACATCTAAAGCTTCTTCAGGCATGTTTGTGATGAGGGAACAGCATTATAACATGGTAGAAAGCTACAAAAAGTAAATGCAGTGTGTGAAAAGTCTGACCTGGTGCACGATTGGTCGGATCTCTCTGATTTGGAGCTTGCCCCTGTTCTTGATATAGGTCAGCAGATGCATGTCCAGGACCTCAAACTCGTGTACATAGTGGCCCTTGAATTCAAAGGAGCCAAACCACTCCACGATGTTGTGGCTGACACCTCCGTGATCCATCAGGGTCTGGAGCATGGCAGTCTGTGAAAGGGGAGGTACCACAGGGTCACACACACTTCAACAATATCACGTGGACTCAATAACAGTCACTATATTTGACACTTTTACAGCTGTATAGATGTTCAGTGTTGCTTCAGGAGTAGTGAAAATGCAACATATTGGAGCTGGTGCTTACTCCATTAATTAACTACAACAAAATGACTATAACAAATTACTACACTTAGCCTTAAAATGAACAAAAGTTATTTCATGATGAACAAATGGTTATTTAGAAAGATACTTATTTAATAGCCTAAATCCTTTACTCTATTTCTATTGTAATTAAACTGGTCAGTTTAAAGACTCATATGATGCACCAAGACCAAACTAGGACTAACACTGACACTAAGAGTCTTTATGCTTAGATATTCTGTAGTACCTCCTCTGTTGGGTCCTCACGGACCATTTTCAGCGCCACTTTCTGGTTTGTGGAGCGCTTGTGGCACAAGGAGACCACCCCAAAGGCTCCGGAGCCCAGGATCTTCTCCACCTCATAATGGTTTGATCTGGAGACGATGATGTCGCCCACGGCAACCATATCGGAAGGCTTAACCTGTGAGAGGAAAGGTTTAATTAAATTTTATTTGAAATTGTGAAATATGTTGAATGCAAACATAAATAGATTATCATGCCACATTTTGTTAATTGTGAATTTAATGACTTAACATGGCCACTGACGTCCTGTTAAGTGCTCTATCAGTTGTGCACTTTTATCATAGAGGCATTTCTCCACAGCAAAAACTGGATTCTCATTTACACATTTTTAATTTCTTTGATTTTAATGGCTATGTGAATTTTTTTTTTTACTCAACTACATCAGGATTAGAACAGGACTAAACCAAGTCTACATCAGGACTAAACCAAGACTAGAGCAGGACCAAGTCAAGGCTACATCAGGACTAAACCAGGACTAGAACAGGACCAAGTCAAGGCTACATCAGGACTAAACCAGGACTAGAACAGGACCAAGTCAAGGCTACATCAGGACTAAACCAGGACTAGAACAAGACCAAGTCAAGGCTACATCAGGACTAGAACAGGACTAGAACAGGACCAAGCCAAGGCTACATCAGGACTAAACCAGGACTAGAACAGGACCAAGTCAAGGCTACATCAGGACTAAACCAGGACTAGAACAAGACCAAGTCAAGGCTACATCAGGACTAAACCAGGACTAGAACAGGACCAAGTCAAGGCTACATCAGGACTAAACCAGGACTAGAACAGGACCAAGTCAAGGCTACATCAGGACTAAACCAGGACTAGAACAGGACCAAGTCAAGGCTACATCAGGACTAAACCAGGACTAGAACAGGACCAAGTCAAGGCTACATCAGGAATAAACCAGGACTAGAACAGGACCAAGCCAAGGCTACATCAGGATTAAACCAGGACTAGAACAGGACCAAGCCAAGGCTACATCAGGACTAAACCAGGACTAGAACAGGACCAGTGTGAATGTGGACCTAATAGCTTTACATTGCCTAGAGAAGGAAGTAAAACTCTTTTCTACTGGGAGTTGACACTTGTCTGTGATTGGTTGAATTCACCTGCCACTCACTTAAAGCATGAAGGAGGCGACCAATAGTACGAGTAGTTGGGACAAAGTAGACTGAAAGTAGACTATATTTTTACTGCTATCAATAAAGCAGTGAAAAAACAAGACAAATAAATGTGTTCCAGTGTTGTACAAGGTAGTATGGTGCAATGCTATCCACCCACACCCCACGTTTAGTACTGTACAGATGTTTCTGAGTAATTAACTGTTTTAAACTTAGTTTCCTTAAAGAAGTCAAAGTACCAAATTAAAATATGTGAAAAATAAAAGATAATACCTATTTACTACTTAAAATCGGAAGAAAAGCCTGTTTAATCAATATGCACGTATACCCTCTTGAGTAAAATGAGCGTCTTTTCATTAATCATTTTTAAATCTATGAAATTTTTGCTTATATTTATGAACAAATACGTAATAAATCTGGAAATATCTTTAAATTTGTTGTAGCTAATGTACTTTTTACAAAAACACACTTTCTTTGCACCAAATCTAGTGTATGCCTTCCACTCAACCAACGTGCCCCAGCAAAATTTCAAAAAATTTCCTGCAAAAACGATCATACCATGTTGTAGAGCAGGTCAAAATGCAGTTTCGGTCAAACTTTGGGAAAGATTGAGTGAAAACTGTAGGAAGTGCTCGAGAAAACGTGCAGCTGCTCGCAGAAGTCTGTCTAACTGAGCTGACGTCTGGGCAAAAGTCTAGAACCTCAAGTTGGGTTGTCCTGGTAACGGGGCTGATCTGTGACATCATCAGGTTCCAAATTTTAATGTATGCGAAATATGATTACATAATCCCTATTCCTTTATTATGCTATTTCTGTGTATGTTTAGTTCATTTTCTTGAATCTATATAATATTATGTTAAAAATAATATGATGTTTATTGTTGTATGTATGTGTATAATTATTTACCTTAATGTAAGACTATGTTTTTATAATGTGAAAAATATCTTATTACTTTATTTTTATTCATGTATTTTTTTCATGTCCATACATCCATTTGTTTGTCATTTTAATGTAATAATTTAGAGTGTTATGTAATATTTATATGCTAAAATATGTATAATGAGAACTGTAAACCATGCAATCTTGAAAATTTCATTTATTTCATTAATCCATTTGGTGTGATGTAGGATTTTTGTGTGGAATTAAAATTAAACTGTAAAAATGGCATATTATATTTATTAGTTTGATTTAAAAAAATAGATTTAAAAACATATTACGCATATTTAAATCAACATGTTACCTTTCATTGTTTTGAAAATGCTATAATTCTCAAAAAATAATGTATTCACACGTTTTATAAATTTTGCTTTCGTTTCTGGCGCTCTGAGTCTCCCCTTCGCACTAAGTCACACCCCCTTCAGAGCGCTATCACAACACAGTCAGCTTGTATCCCACTAATGAAACTACTGCACGTCGCATCAGGTTTGTGAAGTTGTTGTATAGTTTTGTATGATTGTATGACAGCTAAAATCTGCAAACATGCATGGATGACATCTAAAACCACTTCAGGCATGTTTCTGATGAGGGAACAATGATGTAACATGGTAGAAGGCTCGAAAAATTGATTTTGCATAATAATCCCCTCTTTAAATCTTGCTGTGTGAACTATGCTGTGCTGATTTTATATTATTTAGATCATAACAGTTTCACTCATATTGACAATCATGGCAAGATTCAGAGTTGTACTGGCCTCAACTGCACCAGATCCATCTTGTACACCTCCTGCTGATCTTTGCTGATTTTCTGACAGAAACATTTTATTTATAATTGCTAACAAAAATAGCAAGAGTAAAAACAGCACAATGTGATGGTACAAATGTATGAATCCAAAAATGATGTTGTTTTAATCTTGTTCCATTATGTTGTTTATTTTAAAGACTGTTTGGTTCCACATTGATAAGATAAAGAGCTAGAAATTATAAAGACCCCATTTTACCACTGTAATATCAGTCATGCTTTTACCAGGTTATGCTGTAAAGGTCCTATATTACACAAAAACACTTTACGCCTGCTTTACGCCATGTCATGATGTTGTTACCTGATCAAAAACATGGACTTGTGTTTTGTTTCATTCACACATATTTGAGTAACCCTTTATCATTGGTCTCCAAAGTTCAAAATGCTCTGTTGTGACTTAATTAAAGGTAAATGGTAGCTGTTAACTTGAAAACTAGCACTACATGACATCACAAGGTGGAACAAAGCATTCTGAACTTTGGAGATGTTCTAGACAGCCCAATAATGCAGGGTTACTCAGACATGTGTGACTCCAGGTATGTTTTTGGTGAGCTAACAACATTCTAACATGGCTAAAAGAGTCAATTTTGTATAATATAAGACCTATGGGACCTTTAAACACCACTTTAATTACATGTGAAAATAAAATGTTATTACCCATTTTCTAGCAGAAATGTTCCCCAAATTAGTGGATGGTGATACCAGCCATTTTTATTTCGATCCAGTACCAGTTAATACAGTCACAAGTATCGTCATATCAGTCTGATATGATACTGTATATATGATATGATATCTGATAGTTCTGTATTCAAATGCAAACTGAAAGTCTACAATAAAGAATTTTACCTTGCCAACATTATCTTCCTTAAACTTAGACTTAGACTTAGACAAACTTTATTGATCCACAAGGGAAATTATTTGGATACAGTAACTCAAACATCACAAAATAATATAATAACAGAGAGTAACAAAAATAGATGGTAAAGCAAGAAAGGTAGCAAGAGACAGGTGTCAAATGAGACATAATTATAAAAATAAATGTAAGTCAAAATAAAACAGAAAAATAAGTAATTAACTATAAAATAAACTATAAAATCACAGCTATATACAAGAGACAAGAATGACAGTGCAATAATATGCTGATTAGGTTATCCGTTACTTGAGATCCTCCACCCCAGCTTGAACTGATCTAAAAATTAAACATATCTGCAAATAAATGCAAATATAATTTTGGGTGAAATGTTAAGTACCAGTATTTTTTGCTTTAAGATAAGAAAAGGAAAGTGTAGCACCGTGACAGTGCACCAGTGTAGGAGAACACTCACATGTAACGCTAACATGATTATAGGAGAACACTCACATGTAACGCTAACATGATTATAGGAGAACACTCACATGTAACGCTAACATGATTATAGGAGAACACTCACATGTAACGCTAACATGATTATAGGAGAACACTCACATGTAACTAACATGATTATAGGAGAACACTCACATGTAACGCTAACATGATTATAGGAGAACACTCACATGTACCGCTAACATGATTATAGGAGAACACTCACATGTAACGCTAACATGATTATAGGAGAACACTCACATGTAACGCTAACATGATTATAGGAGAACACTCACATGTAACGCTAACATGATTATAGGAGAACACTCACATGTAACTCTAACATGATTATAGGAGAACACTCACATGTAACGCTAACATGATTATAGGAGAACACTCACATGTAACACTAACATGATTATAGGAGAACACTCACATGTAACACTAACATGATTATAGGAGAACACTCACATGTAACTAACATGATTATAGGAGAACACTCACATGTAACGCTAACATGATTATAGGAGAACACTCACATGTAACTAACATGATTATAGGAGAACACTCACATGTAACGCTAACATGATTATAGGAGAACACTCACATGTAACGCTAACATGATTATAGGAGAACACTCACATGTACACTAACATGATTATAGGAGAACACTCACATGTAACACTAACATGATTATAGGAGAACACTCACATGTAACGCTAACATGATTATAGGAGAACACTCACATGTAACGCTAACATGATTATAGGAGAACACTCACATGTAACACTAACATGATTATAGAACACTCACATGTAACGCTAACATGATTATAGGAGAACACTCACATGTAACACTAACATGATTATAGGAGAACACTCACATGTAACACTAACATGATTATAGGAGAACACTCACATGTACACGGTTGGTCAGAAGATGAGAGATTGGAACGACTTGCCAAAATTAAAGGAGAATTTATAGGTGTAAAAAATGCAATAAAATAAAATAAAACCCAAATTAAAACAGAGCTGCTCTTTGATAATTCGAGTTCATTTGGGTTGTTTTTATGCTTTGTTGCCATTGGTGGGTAGAGGGTTGTTGTTGTGGTTCTTCTGCCGAGGATGCTTTGGACCACACCGTCCACCTGTTCACCATGGTTGTGGCTCTCCATCAGAATTTTAGAAGATCACTTTAAAACCAGTCTACACAAAGGACCTCATCTAAACTGCATGGGAATTCCTCATTCAAATGAAAAACTATTGTATCAAAATAAATGAAGGTGTAGGCTACCTTCAAGTGCTCCATATTTGAGCTTAGTCAGCTTTAAAGGTGTGATGAATGACCATATAGTTTTTAGCACATTACAGCTTCAAAACAGAAACCAAATACCAATTTTAACAAATAAGAGTAATACACACTTAAATAATAATAATAATCAATCAATCAAACTTTATTTCTAGAGCCCTTTAGAACACTTCACATGGTTCACATTGAAAACAACACAATCTAAAACATTCACATTAATAGCAATACAATATAAAGACATGCAAAATATTAAACAATAAAATAAAATACATTTTGCAAAATGTCACTACACTATTGTAATAGAAAAATCACATGACATATTTTGGAGCATTATAGAAAAGTTTACATACTGCTCCTTTATAAATACATCCAAATATCACAGTCACTCTAAAACACTGGAAACACATGCACCAGTCTTTTGAGAATCGGATTTCAGTTGTGCATGTAAACACACTAAAAACATCTAACATCTCCATAGAGACAAGCTTGATTAATCCTTTAGTTTACTATATTGTCCTTGATAACAAATAAAAAGGTGTTAAAGGTCAGAAAGAATCCAGGTTACTTAAATCATTTTTTACATGATAAGTTAAAGAATATGACAACTTTACGAATCATGGTGAAAGATTTTCGGTGTGCGTGTGAATATCAAATAATACCACTCTTCGCAACATTTTTCTTTTCCTTTTTTTATTGAGCTACATTCTGACGGTTCTTGCAGAATTTCTTGGACACTCTGCTAGTTACAACTTCATCTAATAAGTGTGAAATTATAATTAGAGCGTGCACAGACAGGCTTGGCCAATGTGTTCCAAAAGGGATTTAGTGCAGAATATGCTAACAGATCTTTGGGATGTTAACATTGCTCCATTATCACAGGCTTTCTATTGACCATGAAATGATGAGTTTTTCAATGAGGATTTTCCCTTTGGCAATAACAGCTTTTCAATTATTTTTGATTGCACACTGACAAACTGTTTTAAAGAGGCGGACAGTTACTCAATGCACACCTTTTTACAGACAGACGTTTATTTTAGTAGTAACATCTGGTGGAGGGTCCGTCAGATACTTTTCTCCATGGAGATGTTATTGCTTTGTCTGGAATGTTTCACAGTACGGCATTAAACCTTTCTATCTTCATGGAGACTAAACCAGACCAAGTTACAGGTCAGATCTGTGGAGAGGTGACCCCGCTTAGTCAGAATGCAATTTTTTCTAGGTATTTTTGAGCAGTAAAATCACCTGTAATTGAATAAATGTAAGGTGGAGCTGTTTAATGTCATACTGTGAAACATTCCAGGCAAAGCAATAATATATCCATAGAAACAAACAGGTGACCGACCCACAACCAAAAAGTTACATAGTGCACCTTTAAAGGAGCACTATGTAACTTTTTAAACGTATCTATTTCCATGGCCAAGTTACTGGTCAGACTGAATCAATGCAAACTAGATATGTTTAATGGCATACTCTGGAACATTCAGACAAAGCAATACTATCTCCATGGAGACTAGCAAGTAGCAGGCTACAAAACCTGACAAGTGACATATAGTGCATTTATAATTACAACCGTAATTTCTTAACTACATTTCACTGCCCAACAATATTATAGTGGAGCAGCTGAGTTATGTTGGGGAAATTAAAAACTGGACAGACCCCTCTATCCTCTCAATATAAATTACTAAGAAAGACAAAGTATGAGCCCTTCTGAGTTTGCTTTTTTTGCTTTTTAGTATGCATCCTATTGTTCTCCTCAGAAAATGGCCTAATCCGGTATGGCACAGTGTAAAGGCTGTGATCCGCAGACACAGGCAGATTTATCATACCAGCCTCGTCCCATTTACTCAATGACATTCTCCACTGGCCTGGCTCCAGTCTCCAGAGCCGAGTGCAGGGCTCTGTGCAGCGAAGAGAGAGAGAGACAGGACAGAGAGAGGAGAGAAGCACAAGCAGTGTCAAACTCCACTTTCAAAAGGTTAGGAGACTCTATAGTGCTCTGAAAGTGAGTCTAGCAGAGGTAGAAGAGGCATTGAAATTTCAGAAGTATAAAAACTCATCCCTGTTTATATCAGATATAAACCAGTGTCCGCCAGCATCTGACCAGAACTGAGGAAGCAGCTTGGATGAACTGCGAAACGTATTCGACCAAATAAACTCTGTCCAGTTGACAAATTAAATTTCTCTTTTTGCCATGGATTCTACCTGGACGACTGAGGGATTCTACACACATCATCCCTGTATTGTCTGATGAAGATGGAAAACTAAATACTAGTGGGATTTAGTTGTACTTTAGTCCTGGTTTAGGTCTGGGTTTAGTCTGTAACATAAAATGAATTATCTAATATTGGTATAAAAGATAAAAATGTGCCAATTTGACGTTCTGTGAAGTTTAAATCACTATTTTTTTGAGTAAATCTTTGAAATTGGTTTTGATTGGGTCAAAGAAAGAATGATCTGCTTTTGAGGTCAACTTGACTTTTTTTTTTTTTATCTCATGTTGTATCATGCCAACAAGGTGCCAGTAACACAACAAACTGGTATGCCCCATTAGTTTTTGCACCACACCAGCCGCCATTTTGGTTCTAGTTGCTATGTAAACAAATATAAACATGTGTGAACTGTAGCCCTGTCACTTAGTCCTTTGTACCCCTTAGATAAAGCACCAGGACACGGAAACAGCTGGGGTAGTGTTAGGCTCCTGTTTCCCATGATTCTTGTTCCTAATTGGATGAAAGTGAGTGACATTATTACCCAACAAATCGGTTTGTAAAATGCAAAGTTGTAAAATGTGTAACTTTTCTGGTGGAGGGTCCATCAAATGCTTTTTTCCATGGAGATGTTACTGCTTTGTCTCGAATGTTTCACAGTATGGCTTTAAACCTTTCTATCTTCATGGAGACTAAACCAGAAAAAGTTACGGGTCAGCTCTGTGGAGAGACGACCCCGCTCACAGTCATTATGCCTGTTTTTGTAGGTATTTTTGAGCTATAAAACCACCTGTAACTGAATAAATGTAAGGTAGAGCTGTTTAATGTCACACTGTGGAACATTCCAGGCAGAGCAATAACATTCTTTTTTGTTTTTCTCAGTTATCTGTATTTACAATACACTGCATAATATAAAAGCCATTTATTTAAAGTGGAAGAAATGAAACGCAGGTACAGGCTCTTTAAATCAGTTTTAGGTGATTTTTCAGCATACACTTCTGAGATTAAACCACCTTTCCTTGTTTTATTTATTTTTCAACATAATCAAATATACAGATCCCAAGGCAGGGGCTAACTAGGGATGTCAAAATTATACAAACAATACATACGATTTATAGGGTGATATGCAAAAAGGAATTATGCAAGAGGAAAAAATACAAATATACTTAAATAAAATCAAATGCAAGGAAAAAATACTGTTAAATTATAGAGATTTCCTTTTTTAATTTTTTAATCTTGCTGATGACATGTCCGGTTTTGGGCTGGATGAGCTGCTGTATGTTTGGTCCAGATGTTTCTACTATATGTACACCATCAATCTTCTGGACCAGACGGACATCTCTCAGATAAGTCATGTCAAGAATGTTTAGAATCCGAGGAACCTACTGTATGTCCGATGACTTTTGCTAATATGTAGAGCTGATTTAGGTTATTTTTTCCCAAATTATTGAAGAAAAATGTAGTACAAACTCACCCACAACCTTCTTTTACTGTGTAGAGTCCCGTGTAGCCGTATTTTGCAGTACCCTCTTTGGACTTTTATATATATATATATTTTTTTCATGCATGTTTAGGCTGCTGGTTGAGCCAAACAAAATATCGGCTTCCGCTGGAGATTTATGACCGATTGCTGATACGCTAAAAGGGGCAAATATCGTTCCTCTATACTTCATATTGTCTGTATTTCTTTCATTTCTTATTTCCTTGTTATCTATTGTGGCTACAGTTGGGAGTCTGGTTTGTTTATTTTTTGTTTTCTTTCTTAGCTTGACAACTGTTCGCTATAAAACAGACACACCTCGATAGCCACCGCCGCCTGCACGCTCCACATAAAGCACGCTTGTTTCCCTTCACTTCTTTTGCTTTTACAGCCACATCTGCTCAATTGTTTCTATCAGGGGCTTTGAGTAACTTTGTTTTGAGCTGACTCTGCGTAGTTTAGGTCAACCATCTCCATTAGGCCCCATTCTAGACTCCTCTGCTCCTCTGCTTCTCCCTCTCGCCCATACTACCACACTGCACGCTATCAAACACATAACTTTTCCATCTGACAACTCAGGCGGACATCTTTGTAATTTAGGGTGTAATTCCCTTTTTCCGGGGAGCTGTATAAAATCTATATTGCAACCATAAACAATCTGGGATTCCCCTGTTTATGTATTCAGCCATGTGCACCAGCAGCCATTCTGGTTTTTCCTGAAAAGACTGAGAGGCTGTAAAGTGGATGAGGCTGGGTCCCGGGTCATACTCTCTGACAATGGAGCTGGCTTTTATCCCCCTCTCCAGTGTGTCCACTATTTAGGACACTGAGGTAAATCTTTGCTCGTGTCTGTGGGTCGTATAAAAAAAGAAATGGTAAAGACACGGTAAAAGAATGCAGGTTCACAGCGGAATGTTTTGTTGATACTGCAGGATGTATTTTACGGTTGGAGTTTTCTGGGGTCCGTGTAGCAGTGGCTAATGTTAAGAGAGATTATGTGGTTCGAGGAAATGTTTTGCATGTGTCGCCATAGTAATATAGCTTAAAATCTATATTGATTCCTGTTTTGAAGGTCACACTCAACTCCAAAAGTTACAGCATTTTTTTTCTCTACAGATTTATATAGTATTTGACTGAATTGTGAATGAAACTGACTCTCTTCCATTAAGAAATTACTTTTACAAATGCAAATGAGCAATTTATATATATATATATATATATATATATATATATATATATATATATATATATATATATATATATATATATATATATATATATACACACACACACACACAAGCAAGGATGCATTCACACTTGTTACTTTTTGTTACTTGGTCTTTGGTTTAAATCCAGTTTAATCTAAAAGTAGACTTGGGCCCAATCCCAATTCTCCCCCTTAGCCCTCTGTCTTTGTCTTAGCCCTACCCCTTAGCCCTACCCCTCTGTCTTTAAACAGAGGGGTAAGGCAAAGGGGTGTGTTTTAAACCCTTAGAAATGGGACACCCCTTTGCAGTCGCAACAATATGACATTATTTTTAAAGTTTTGAAGTATTGTGCTCCTTTTGAGTTTGTTTTAAATGAATTTGCAAAAAGTCAAATGTTTTTTTAATTTTTTATTTTTTTTTTAATTACTATACTCTGTACAACATATGTAAATCAAATTTTAATCAACTGTAACACAAAATTAAAATGCTGCAGAGGTGGACGGAGTTGTAGAGGATGGCTGGTACACACAAAAAAGAAAACAAAATTAATACATAGTCATAAACATATATAGTTGTTCTGGTACCTACAAATATTATAGAATGTAATATACCTTATATTTTATTTTCAAATTCTCCCACTTTTTTGAAGCTTGTTGGGCTGACACAACTCCAACAAGTCCAGCCTCCTACAAGAAATACAAATGTGATTAATAACATGTCATTAAATAGGGGATAATTTACAAGGCGAAACGAAACAATAATATTTTAGGCGATGCATGTTCGTAATACTTTACACATTCTACCGTAACATGTGTATAGTTCTAAACACGCATGAGACGAGTTACGAGGCGAAATACAGCGATATATTTGACACATTCTAGTCTAACATATATGCGTATATAGTTCTTTTAGGCCATGCATGTTCGTAATACTTTACACATTCTACCGTAACAAGCGTATAGTTCTAACCGGGCATGTTACGATAAGCCGTATATGTCAGAAAGCGTAAATGCAGGCGCCATGAGTATACCTACAACTTTTCAAAAGTTACTAGTTTTATACAACTTTTTATGAGGTTCTTGAGTGCAAATACTCACATTTGTCCAATTTCTTCCCGATTGCTCGACACTTCCCGATTTCCGTGTTGGTTTTTGCTCCGACTTGCGTTAAGCCACGCCTATCCCCTTTGCGCAAAGGGTGCATCTGAAAACGCTTTGCGCAGAGGGGTAGAACAGCCCTTCCCCTTAGCCCTCGCACTTACAGAAAAGAGTATTGGGATACCCCTCTGTCTCTCGTGAACGCGCACAACAGAGGGGTAGGGCTAAGACAGAGGGCTAAGGGGTAGAATTGAGACGCAGCCTTAGAGTAGAGCTGCTGCTCCACTGGTATGTTTTTGCCTCCAGAAAACAATACTTTACTACTACATGCAGAAAAGACGCAGCTGTCAAATTTGGTACTGTATTCTTGTAAATTAATAGCCTATATTTAGTTTTTCCCCCATAGACTCGATTGTAAAAGCAAATATAGTCTATGGGGGAAATACTATACAGCCATGTGACCCAGTTTTAAATAAACAAATGACGAGCCTACCTTACTCCCCTGCTGAAGTTAAAGTAATTATTTGAAAGACACATGATGTTTTGGCTTAGCTTTTATTCCAAGATGATTTTTAGTTTCTGATTAGTGTGTTTATTATTATTATTATTATTATTATTTTTATTTATTTATTTATTTATTTATTTATTTATCTTTTATTTATCTTTTTTTTTTTTTTTTTAAGATGTGTTGTGTATCTTTTCTGGTGGAGGGTCCTTCAAATGCTTATCTCTATGGACATGTTTTTGCTTTATCAGGAACGTTTCACACTATGGCATTAAACCTTTCTATCTTCATGGAGACCAAACCAGACCAAGTTACAGGTCAGATCTATGGAGAGGTGACCCCTCTCACAGCCAGAGTGAGTTTTAATAAATGTAAAATAGAGCTGTTTAATGTCATCCTGTGGAATATTTTAGGCAGAGCAATGACATCCACAGTAACCAGCAGGTGACAGCATCCCAATTAAAAAGTTACATAATGCGCCATTAATATTGTACAAAACAAGAACAAAAATGAAAACCCTCCCACACCCCACCCTTCTACTCCACTGTGTAGTACACAGATACTGTGATTAAAAGAGAAGGAAAGGAGAAAACCCAGACTTCACGTATGTAGAAAAAAATTCAGCTTAAACTCTCCGTCATTTCCTCCTTACAGATCACACCTGGAGTGAAAACACACGAGATCTCACCTCACGTCTCCATTTCCCTGTAAAAGGACAACGCAAAGTGAGTCCTGAATGAGATGAACCTAAACATGAGGCCATAATAAGTGAGTTTGATTGACACATGGGGCACAGAGGGAGGGGCTCAAGGGGAGACACTGCAGCAGAGGAGACAGATGTGTGGAACTTTAGAGACAAGTGAACTCTGCTTCTCTGACAAATACATAGCCCTGTCATTATTATCATTTCTGCATCATTATCTGCACTTACACTTAATGCACATAATGCACCATGGGACATTCGTTTCATTTTACATGTGTGATGTGCACGCTGTATTTGCATGTGGGCTGAGGACGAGACGATAGTGTGTGAAGGAGACAGTGGACTGGCGACACACACTGCTATGGTCTGTGTGTGTAGGTAAAGGTGTGTGTAGCAGGGGGAGGGAATGGCAGAACCGCAACTTCCTCATACTGGCTCATACTGAGTGCTCAATCCCACGTCAAGTTGTCTTTTTGTAGCTCCCAAACTTGACATGAATCATCACGTACATAACATTTAAAGTGCCTATGAGTGAACTACTCATTTTACTTAAAAACAGTTAAAAACACTATATTTAAGGTTTTACTCAAAGTTTCAATTGTTTTTTTTTCCCATTGATTGATTGATTCATATTTATTTCAAGTTTGTGCCAAAAGAGAAATATACATATTATATATACGTTGTAAACAACAGAAAAGCACATTTCTCGAAAAGAAGTGGGAAGAAGAAGAACTTATATTAACCCACCCATATTCATGACATAGTTTCAAAATTAAAATTATGATTGTGTGGTTGATGTGGTTGCTTATGTACATTGATCACAAAACTTTACAAATATTTACATATTGATTGATTGATTGATTGATTTCGAGCAAATGAAAAAAATGTATATATACACATACTTATATACATACTTATATATACATATATACATACACACACCTATATACATAAACACACAAATACATACATACACATATATACAGTTATACAGTTCATATAATATAATATGTAGTCCGCTCGAAAAGGAGTGGGAAGAAGAAAAATTTATTGACTCCCACCCCTAATTTATTTCTTTATATTAAACCATATGGTTGCCATCATTAATTCAATCATTATAGTTATACATTCATATATTTTATAATTATATACTATAGATTAATATTTTCAATAACGTTAAAGAATATTCCAATGCTATTACTAACAATCCCAACATCATAGATTAATTATATTAATAACATGATAGAATATCATAATAATACTACTAATCATATGAATAATAATATGTTTACAATAAAACCATCATTATAACCACATTTTATGAAAGAAAACAAAAAACAAAACAAAGCGACATTTAGAGCCCTTCCTCAGCCCTGTATTGTGGCATCACCTTTTCTTTATATTTGGCTTTAAATTGATGGATGTTTGAGCATTGCTTGAGCTGGGTCCCCTTAGCCATTCCAAAGTCTGACTCCACACACAGATACACACAGGCTTTTCCTGGTAGTTCTCACCACTTGTACTTTAAAATTACTACATCCTCTCAGGTTATAACCCCCCTCTCTTTCTGTGAAGAACTTTTGGATATTACCAGGTAATATATTTTTACTGGCTTTATACAAGAGTTGTGCCGTATAAAAATCAACCAAGTCAAAGAATTTCAACAGTTTAGACTTCAGAAATAATCCATTTGTGTGATCACAATATCCAACGTTATACATGTTTCTAATTGCACGTTTTTGGAGTTTGAAGAGGGGATGTAAGGTTTTATAGTTATTCCCCCACACTTCTATACAATAAGGTAGATATGGCATAACTAATGAACAATATATACAGAGGTTTATATCCCAGAACATATTTTGCTTTATTAATTATTGAGATGCTTTTGGATACTTTATTTTGAATGTATCTGATGTGTAGTTTCCAACTTAATTTGCTGTCAATAGTTATTCCTAAAAATTAAATTTGTGATACTTTTTCTAGTACAATACCATTTATATTTATTAATAATTCTAGATTTTCTTTATAATTACCAAACATAATTACCTTAGTTTTATTTAAGTTAATAGACAATTTGTTCATATCCATCCATGCTTTTAGTGTAATTAACTCACAATTTACTGTATTTATAAGATTATTATAATTGTCACTAGAATAGAATATATTTGTATCATCAGCAAATAATATCAATTTCAATACATTGAATATATCATTTATATAGAGATTGAATAACTTGGGACCCAATACCGAACCTTGAGGAACCCCACAAACAATTCCCAAACATCTTGATTTAAACTCGCCTATCTTCACAAACTGCTGTCTCTCTGTTAAATAACTTTTAATCCAGCTCCAAGCCACACCCCTAATACCATATCTTTCCAATTTAGTGAGTAATATTGAATGATTTAGTGTATCAAAAGCTTTAAATCAATAAATATTCCAATTGCATATTTCTTTTTATCTATAGTGTTCGTAATTTCTTCCACTGCCTCTATTATGGCCATTGTTGATGACATTTTTGATCTAAAACCATACTGACTTCCATTTATTATGTTACATTTCTCTATAAATTTCTCTAATCTTTCATCAAAGAGTTTTTCTAGAATTTTAGAAAATTGGGGCAGCAGAGAGACAGGCCTATAGTTGGTGAAGAGGTGCTCGTCTCCGTTTTTGTACAGCGGTATTACTTTGGCAGTTTTCATTTTGTTTGGAAATGTACCAGTCTGAAATGAAAGGTTACATATATAAGTGAAGGGTTTTAAAATACTGTCTATTACTTTTTTATTAATATCATATTTACGTCATTACAATCTGTAGATGTTTTATTTTTGAATTTATTAACAATTGTTTTAATCTCAGCTTCACTTACGTCAGAGAGAAAGATAGTTTTTGGATTACTTTCTATTAGTGAATCATTCAATAAGTTATTTCCACACTCCAACCAACATTAACAAAAAAATTATTAAAACTATTTACTATTTTATGCATGTTATAATTATCAATAAAATAGTCTGGATATGAATTATTTTTTGTGCCATCTTTAATTATTCTATTTAATATACCTCAGACCCCTTTGATATTATTTTTATTATTATCTATTAATTTTTCAAAGTATGATTTCTTGCTTGTTCTTATTATACTAGTCAATTTTTTTTTTTCAGCTTCTTGTGTTCTTAGTCTAATGAATTGTTTATATACATCATTTTTCTTTTTACAAGCATTTTGCAGTCCCCTTGTTATCCAGGGACATTTTATAAATTTATTTTTTTTATTGTACTGGTGTATGGGACAGTTTTTAATCATATAATGAACAAAATATTTCTAAGAATATATTGTAGGCTATATTTACATCCTTCTGTCTGTACACAGAAGTCCAGTCTTGTATTATTAGCTCATGATTGAATGAAGTAATTGCTTCTTCTGTTAGTAGCCGTTTATATATGTGTTTTTGGGGTACTTTTTTTATTGATATTAACATAGTCATACAGTAGGAAAACAGGTAAATGGTCTGTGACGTCACAAATCATTAGGCCACTGTTCTTGGTCTTTTCAATATTGTTTGTGAAGATATTATCAATAAGAGTGGCACTGTGTGTAGTAATTCTACTGGGTTTAGTAATGGTGGGTATAGGCTCAAACTATACATACTATTCACAAATTCCTGTTATTTTATGTTTATTTGGATTCATCAAATCTATGTTGTAATCTCCACAGATAAATAATATTTTGCAGAAAACATTTTTTCCATCCAGGCCATAAATATTTCCACACATGAACCCGGTGACCTATATATACAACTTATGATAATATTTTTCCCTTTTTCATTGTGAATTTCAATTGATATACATTCAAGTACATTATTTATTGTTAGTGTCATATTGTCAATTACTTTAAATTTAATATTTTTATGGACATATAGATCAACTCCCCTACCTGGTTTATTTGTTCTATTGATATAATTGAGATCATAACCTTCTAATTCAAAATTAACACCCTTGTCCTCATTAAACCATGTTTCAGATATTGCTATAACACTGAATGGATGTTTAAATTGTAATAAATATTCTTTGATTGAAATGAAGTTTGTATACATGCTCCTAATATTGAAATGTATGATTGACAATTTTCCTTCAGAATTAACACTATTATTGTAGGCATCTTCGGTATAATAATTACAGTTAGTATTAATAGATGAAAAAAACATATTGTCAGGATCTAGCTCATCTTCCAGATCTTGCGCTTTATGTTCAGTATATTCAAATGAGTTCAGATCCAGATGCTCATTTTCCATAATTCTTTGCTGTAGCTCTAAGTCACAAATGTTTCTTAAAGTAGATGAAGTTTGAATGGATGTCATTGTATGAGTATGGTTTCTGTTTACCTCGTTGATCCAGTAGTAATTCGCTCAGTCAAATTTATCCAGCTCCTCCATGCTTTTTATGACCAAAACCTTGGCCTCCTCTGGTGATCCATTGAGTTGTATGAATATTTTGCAGTTCAAAACCCAGGTTTTTTGGATTTTGTTTTGCTTCCTCAGGTACCTGGCTTTTCTGACAATGTTCCTTTTTGTTAGATGATCATTCAAAAATACATTGGTGCCCTTTAATTTTCTTCCTTGTTTTAACAAAGCAATCTTATTTTTTCTGTTCACAAACCTCATGATCACAGCTGGCGTGTCGTTGTTCTTCCTCCTGGGGAGGGTGGCATGCCTCGATGTTTTCCACATCCATTGTGATCCCTCTGGACTCGAGAAAGGCGGCCACTTGTTGTTCCACAGATCTTACTTCCAGCTCCCCGGGCTCACCCCCGCTGTCAGCGGTCACTGCACTGGCATACGACCTGGGTTTGATCTTAAACCTGGTAATTACCACGTCATTGATTCTAGAGTATTGCTCTAGATCTTCCACTCTCCTCTCCAGGTCCGCAATACGTTTACCCTTTTCTGCATTTTGGGTCCGCAGAATCTTTATTTCCTCCAGTAGTTCGAGGAGTTGTTTTTGTTGTGTCTTGACAACAGTTAAATCCTTCGCTAGAAAGTCCAGCGACTTTCTAATTTCCTCCACCTCTTCCACTGCTGGCGTTTTCTTCGGTCCCATTTTGGTGTAAAGTGGAACACTTTACACCAAAATGGGACCGAAGAAAGTGGAACACTTTACACCAAACACATATAGCAAAATAAATTACACACTATGCATACTTAATATCATTTTTACCCAAGGTTTTTTTTTTTTGTTTTTTGTTTTTGGATCACCCAGTACTGTCACTCAACCTTATAACACGAAAGCAAAAACTCTTTATAATTTCTTTTGAAGCTGTGAATATTTGGGCACTGCTTCAGGTTTTCTCCCAACCCATTCCACAGACTGACCCCACACACAGATACACACACACACACACACACACCACACACACACACACACACACACACACACACACACACACACACACACGCACACGCACACGGCTCACATAGTAAAGTTGTGCGTGTACGCATGTATGAGCAACCGTGCCGTGCTTTGGCCCACTTCCTTTAACCGGGCCAAAGTCCGAACCCCACGGTTCGATTTCGCTCACACCGGGCAAACGTACCGCGCTTTAGGGGCAATCCGTGTTTGGGCACGGATCTAGTCCTAGTGTGAGTGCACCCAAATTATTACAAAATAAACATAATAAAAAACTTTTTTTTTTTTTTTAGCCAGTTTAGACCTGAAAAAATCCTAGTCCTATTTTAGACCTGTTTAATCCTGCATTAGCCCTAGTTTAGTCCTTGTTTGGTCTTGGTTTGGATCTGGATTAATCGAGCTTTAGAAGTGATATAGTCCTGCTTTAGAAGTGTTACAGCTTTGGTTTAACGCCTCCTTTAAATCAGCTGTACACCAGCTTTAAAATGTATCTGACTACTACATTACCGTATTACAATTTAAATTGTTCATTTTAACTTTCTTCAGATGCCTTGTGGAAAGTCGTTCCGTCGCTCCCGGGCAGCTAAGAAGAGGATGGCGGAGCGGCAGCAGCCTGTTTTGTAAGTATGTACAATAAATCTCTACCTTTCTGATTTTGTAGTTTATATATATATAAGTTACAATATTACAAATTGTCTAGGGTTTGGCACTGGCTACCGCTACCCAGTGCGTAAATGGCCAAAGTCTCTTTTCACTGGAAAGAGCCACAAGCTGGTCATCCCTCCTGAGGACCTTTACAAGACGGTAAGTCCTTTTAACTGAAAATGCAGTTAACCAAATCTTAACTTTCTTAAATCTTTTTTTTTTTTCACTTTGTTCTAGTTGTTGGGGCCTCTCATCTGCGCCACTTCATAGATGGCATTGTTCAGCTATCACAGGGGAAGTTCACCTTTGGTTTCAGCTCCACCCCGGGAGCTGCAGCCGCGGAGCTTGAGAGGAAGATCGCAAACATAAAGGTGGATCGTACTCCCTCTCTTGTTGTGGTCACTGCTCCCTCCAACAACCTGACGGCCAGCAGGACTATTACTGAGGCTGCAGCCGACTTCGGACGTACCTTGCCACCGCTTGCAGCCGCTGGCCAAAGGGACCATATTTCCAAATTTGTTTACTCCATGCTCTCTTTTAAAAACAGTACTGTGTTGACAAGAAGGTGTTGGGGTAAATAGTAAATAAATAGTAAATAAATAGTAAACAGTTCAGTCAGTTAAGTTGTGTAGATTTACAATTCTTAGACTAGTAATGAATTAAGTTCAGGTGTACACGTTCTCCCCTTTCTTCTCATTAGATAGCCTACTAGTTTAGGACTGGTTTCATCAAGCTGTAACTCTGGTTTTAAACCTTGTTAGATCCTACTATAGTGCTGGTTTAGACTGGTCAAGTCCTTGGAATGGATTTGATTGCTTTCTACACTCTCATTTACACTCACATTTAACAAAATATTTTAACTAAAATATTGTTGTTTTGAGGTCTGTGTCCTGGATTTTCCACCTCGTCTAAATGTTGAGGTGGATGTACAAAATCATCTGCGCCAGGAGTACCCCGGGAGTACCATCATGTTGTGGCACACATGAGTACGTGTGTCTCTATGTCTGTCTCTCTCTCTCTCTCTCTCTCTCTCTCTCTCTCTCTCTCTCTCTCTCTCTCTCTCTCTATATATATATATATATATATATATATATATATATATATATATATATATATGTATATGGGGTAAGTAATGTTCTGAAATGCAAGTATCTAATATGCAGTGGAAATAATCATTTATAAATATTTTTTTTTCTTTTATATCATTTGCAGGTCCATCTGAGTGATACTGATGGTGGGATGGACATCCTTGCTCAGTTGCTTTGGACTGTCTCATTCCAACAGTTGGAGATGGCCATACCCAGTCCATCCCCACAGGCTCCAGTGTCCTCCCCACCAACCAGGAAGGTCAAGCCAAGGCTGGTCATGACCGGCCCTGCCCCTCGGCCACGGCCACCACCTTCTGAATGGACGGAGGTCAGACGGGGAAAGAAGGTGAGGCTAGTGTCTAGTCATAACCTCAGGTTTACTCATGAATTGTTTTGAAGATTGTTTTATTACTGCCCTTGCAGAAGAACCAAACTGGAAGCCCTCCGCACTCTCCAGGGGATTCTAAGAGTCGGCTGGTTCACCAAGAGCAGGTTTGCCACGGCTGCGCCCTTCTGAATGGCTGCTGGTCGGACGGGAAAAGGTTAATAGTACCTAGTTGTACCTAGTTGTAATGTGAGCCTAGTCAGTAATTGTTATTAAGACTGATGTCATTAACATTTTATTACTGCTCTTACTTAAGGACCAGCCTGGAAGCCCTGCGCACTCCCCAGGGTTTCCCAAGAGGCGGCTGGTTCAGCAGGAACAGGTTTGTTTTGAGTGTCAGGCATTTTAAAAACACTACCTAATCTCATAATTTTGATAAAATCTCATTTTAATAGGTGGAGTCAATGTTCTCCAACTCGCTGTCCCCGACTGGGCTCTGCTGAAAGATCTCAGCTCTGTGGAGTGCACTGCTGGTCTTCCTACTGGAAAGAAGGTGGGATTACAAAGCAATTAAATTTTGATATGTGGGAAGTAAAACAGTATTTTACGTATCACCTGTCAGCCACAAAGCTGTTATGATGCCTGGCCAGGTATGTGCCTTTTATGTAATAATGCACATGCAGTTGTTAAACAAATAATGATATTTAATAAGAATTTGCTGCGTGGTCATAATTTTCCTTTCTGGTCATACATGGACAGCCGATGTGGTACACATTTGTCAACTTTGTTTCCCCACAAACTATTATGATACATAATAATAAGTAATAAATAAAGTAACAGATAGAAAACATGAAAACCTTTTGACTGTATTATCAAAGAGCCTCAGACTGAAATGACATGAATGACGACATGAATTTTCTTATTTTTATTCTTCAGCGGGAGGCTGAAGTGGTCGTGACTCCTGAAACGTCACCGACCAGTGCTGCAGACATGTTGGGTGAGGATCAGGTTGGTATCGTTAAGTTTGAAATGTATTACCACAATAAAACATTTTTTCCATGTGTTTGACAAATTTACTGATGTAGGTGGAGCCAGGAGTTGGCGGACTGGTGGAGCTGGTGGAGCGTCACCCACCAGTGCCGATGTGGATGGGCTCCCTGATCATGTGTTGGTGAAGAACCTGGTCGGTATTTACAATGATTAGGTGCAGCTATGTATTAAATATGTATTAAAGATATTCAGTGACAATAGTTTCACAGCAAATTATTCGACATAGAAAAAAGAAGTTATATTCAATTTATCATATTTACCCATCACTGAAGCCACAGGTTTTCATCCATAGTCATTTTAGATATAAGATATCCAATGCATTTTTTTCATAGACTGAGAAGAGTCATCACATTCCATCCAAGATGACCAAGAGGACCAAGAAAAGTGATTCATGCATATGTTGCTCTGCAGATGAAGAAAAGCCCGATTGTGAGTTTTCTTTTGGTGTTGACTTGAGTGAGATGAAACGTTGCTTTGCACATCTCAAGTCTGGTAAGTCTGTGCCTCAGAACATCAGTGGATCATTTCACCAGGGGAATGATCGCTTTAAGTATCTCGGTTTTCAATGCACGCCAGTAGTGAGTCTCGCAAAGCATGTTGCGTGTCCTGTGTCTTCATGGCAGAAGCAGGACCTGGATAGAGTTCTGGTTTTGGGTGATGCGTTGTATGTACACTGCAGAGAGAGCAAAAAGATTAGCCCAGGGTCTAATATGATGCTCGTGTCAAATCTGCCGCAGGAGTGGGACACTGAAGGGCAGACATTTCACTTTGAGTACGGTGACTGTGTTTCTGGTATTGTTGGTCTAGATCAGGGGTGTCAAAGTCAAACGGACGGAGGGCCAAATAAAAAATTTTGCTACAAGTCGAGGGCCGGACTGATCGAATGTTCATTGAAAAATTTTAAAATTACCGCATATAGTCTAGTGAACCAAATTGAACCTACTGAAAACCTAACAAATATATTACAATATGATCGGATAAATAAAGCAATATTTTCTTATGGCTCTGTCAGTAATGTTTAATTTTCAACAGGCACAAAAGACAGATTTCCTTTATATAAAAATACCCATAACATGAACATTAAATGAATGAAGCTGTATTATTCAAGGCACCATCAGTATTGCCTGGAAATCCAGAAGGATATCTCTCTGTATTTGTAATACAGATCCATAGCCATGAGTGGAAATGGCACGCAATCCCAGGCTTGTGTAAAAAGCAAAACTGCACCGATTACTGCTGCAGACGTGGTCCAAACACGGATCGACGCCAGACCCCTTTTACGGGTCGCCAGTCACACGCCGCACTGTCGCCACGGTTTGGGAGACACAGCGGCGAACAGCAAAACTTAGTGGAGTGAGGTGCAAACTGTGCAACAACTAAAGAAAAAACGTATAAGAATTTAGGCATGGGTGAATTGATGGGTGTATCGGGCGTGCATTCCCGTCATTACCTGGAATGGGGCGCGCACTACGGAGCGAGGGACCGATACGGCGCTGAGCTGCGGCCGAGCAGCGGCACTAAAAGAAGAGGTGATGGCGTAAGTATGAATGTAAGGTGCGCTGGAGCTTAAGCTTGCGATTTTACCTGAGCTGAGGACAGCGCGGCCACCAAGGGAAACCCGGAAGAGCGTGTGGGTCAAAAGGGGGAGTATGGGTATCTGAAAGTTAACTTTTGCTGTTATGCTAATGACTGCTGATAAATAATGAAATGAAGCCGCCTCCCGCTCGGTGCGTCACCGTTGCATTGTGGGAAATGTAGTATTGGTGCGTGTAAAACATCTGCGGCCTGCGGGCCGGTTCTAATAATAAATCAATATCATCCCGGGGGCCATAGAAAACCCTCTCGGGGGCCTGATGTGGCCCGCGGGCCTTGACTCTGACATATGTGGTCTAGATAGTGGTGAGTTCATTGATCAAGAGGTTCTTGTTAGTTTGGAAAATGGTTTAGAGAGAATATTGTCACATTATGACACTTGTCTGTTCACTTTATGTAAGATCACGTGTGCCATCTTTCATGATAAAGCTTTGTATGCTGTCATTGAGTCTCATTCTCGTAGCAAAACTGGCATTGTACACGCAGATGGCAGTAATGTGTGTTATTTCAGGTCTATTTGTGAATTGCATTCTCACTTTTGTCATTTGACTGATGTATTTAACAGTAGTGATAAATCATTTGAAATCAACGCGGTTGTTGTAACCAAGGCAGGTACAAATTTGATCATTAGAAAGCGGACAAGGTCAACAGATGCCAGTGAACCTACAGTTAAAGCACGGTCTCCAAAGAGGAAATGCAGCCACAGATCCAAAAAATGCAGAAATGACAAATCCAACAGTGAAGAGGTCATTGAAGGTGTCCAATTTATTGGCCATGAGCAAACTACATTGCATTTCAACCCTATCGGGAAGGACATTTGCCAGTGCAAAAAAATTTATGTGGCTTTTGAACAATTAAATACCTCCCAATTAACAACAAAAAGCTCATTAGGTGTCCCATGCAAAAATGAATCCATTCATCCACCCATTCTTGAACAGAACGCTGTCAAGTACAAGAGTCTCTTGCGTCATGGGTTTGTCTCTGTTGCTGAGTATATTGAAAAAAAGAAAATGAAATATGTCAATAATTTATTTTATTTATTTATTTATGTATTTATTTATTTATTTATTTATTTATTTATTTATTTATTTGATAGGGACAATGCACATTAATGAACATAAGTATAAAACAAATGTAAATATGCTGAATTTTAGAGACTGTTCTGTCCAAAGGCGGTTCTTCTGTGGGGGACCTCACAGTCTCCTCTGGAGGAGGTCCTGGTTTTCGGACCACTTGATGTCTTAGGTTTGAAAAAGACAGACATGGGGGGGTGGGGCTAGTCCATGTAGCGCTTTGTAAATAAAGCATACATACTTAAAGTTTATAAAATTTTCTTATCTTATTTAAAATATTACATACATGAAATGAATTAGGTTTTTGGTCAAAAACTTTAAGAGATTTTTTAAACAGTGATTCAATTATTTTCAAATTGGTAACAGTGGTGAGAGACCAACTTGTGATGCAATATTCAATATGGGATAAAATCATTGAATGAAGAAACATTCTAGCAGCACCAAGTGTTATAAAAGACCTGATTTGTTTAAAATGGTTAAGGTTATATTTGACAGTATTGGCAAGTTTTTTAATATGATTTTTGAAAGACAAAGTGGAATCAAGCGTCACACCAAGATACTTGAATTCTGTGACCAATTGTAATTCTTCTCTCAAGAATACTCCAGAGCTTTTTATCTGTCTTGATTGTTTTGAGAACATCAAACAGACCGTTTTTTGGGAATTTAGAAGCAAACATGATTTAAAAAGCCAGTCATTTACTTGTTCCATAGCTGAGGTCAGAATGGAAGCTGCCTCTTTAACGCTCCTTGCCTGAGTATAAATCACAGCGTCATCTGCGAACATTTGAAAATTCACGTTATTACATGTTTTGGGAAGGTCATTTATGTACAGTGAGAATAACAGAGGACCAAGTATTGATCCTTGGGGAACCCCGACAGAGATATCCAACACTGATGATTTTACACAATCAATTTGTACACATTGTTTTCTTGAAGTTAAATATGATTTAATCCACTGAATTGCCTCCGGCGAGAAGTTGAAGTCTATTAATTTTGTTAGAAGTATTTCATGGCTAACAGTGTCAAAAGCCTTTTTAAGATCAAGGAACACTGCACCAACAAAGGGATATTTATCCAATTTACTTTGTCTTTGGCTTTTGAATTTTTTAGTGAACTAATCATTTTGGAGATCAGGAGATGGAAATAACTCACTTATTTCCATAACAGAGTTGAGAAAATAGTTATTAAATTCATTTGTCAGTAGATCTGGATCAGACACAGTAATATTGTTTATTTTTAGCTCAATTTCTTGTTGTTTTGCTTTTGTGTCCTTCCCAATTAGTTTATTTAGATTTTGCCAGATCTTTTTGGAATTTCCGTTTGCTTCAGAAATAATGTTCATGAAAAATGTTGCTTTGACCTTTTGAATAATTTGAGTAACTTTATTTCTCAATGAGGTAAATTTATACCTGTCTGTGATGAGATGGGATTTGATATATTTTTTTAGTTGCTCATCTCTTTCTCTCATCCATTTCTTGCATTCATCATTTATCCATGGTAATACATTTCTCTTGCTTTTGTTATGGTTCCCTCTTTTGGTAAAATTTAACATTACTTCATTAATTTTCTTGTGAAATAGACAGCTGCTATTTTCAACATCTTTACTTTGAGCAATTTCGTTCCAATCAGTACTTTGCAAAGCTCTCACAAGATTTGGTAGTAAATTTTTGGGAATTATTGTTTTGCATGAGACTTTTACATTTGGCCTATATAAATCTTTAAAATGTTTTTTCGTAAGTTTTCTGGAGAAGAAGATGGCATTGTGGTCAGACAACCCGGTCACGTAGTTAAGTGTTTTGATAATTCTTTCAGGTTTATTTACAAAAAGCAAGCCAATCAATGTTTTTGAACGTGAAGTTATTCGTGTAGGTTGTTCTATTAGCTGTTTAAAATTAAAATGTTCAGTGACTTGTTTCAAGTTCTTTCTAGCCTTCTTATCATTCCAGTTTACATTAAAATCTCCAATAATTATAATTTCTTTGTTTAAATCACAATGATTAAGAAGAAGTTTTAGTTTGTCATAAAAATCCAATTTAGCAGATGGTTTACGATACGAACAGATTACAATGAAGGACATTGTAGGGCTACTGACGTCGAAATTCAGGTTACAGCTGACTATGTGGGCGTAGGTATATTTACATTTTTAAATGTAAATTGGCTGCAGTACAAGTGTAATGGCAAATTGTTGTCAAGCCAATGTATATACTTGGAAAACCGCAATAACAGTCATTATGCAGTTGTTAAGTGTGTTAAAGATTCAAATGGGATAAGCTGCTGCTGCTGCCTTTGTCAAATTGATATTAATAAAAGTGGATACAGTTTTAGATTTCGGGGGATCTCTCTAGTAAATACTGTACATGTTAAAACAGCTAAACTGTAAAGCACTTTGTGTTACATTTTTTTGTATGAAAAGCGCTTTATAAATAAAGTTTGATTGATTTATTGATGGTCCAAGTCAGTCAACAGTGGGCTGTAGGTAAGACAGAGTCAGTGATGCGCTGATCTTGTGTAGATGGTCGATTCTACAGTTGCCTATCACCTTAAACTAATACGTACTACACAAAATCATACATCGACAAGTATCCAAAGGTTCTCATGGTCTGCTTTAACATTTCAGCACTGAACCAAGGGATGTCCTCGGAGCACTGAGCCTATGAAGCGCCCCTTCTCCCTTTGTGCTCCTCCCCTCCTTTCCCAGACGAGGGAAACTTGAAGATGAGCGCACTCTGGTGACCATGATGTGGGACTGCTGCTGTATCTGGGCACTGGTGTCCTCAGGTGCGAGCCAACACGCATCATGCGCTGTTTCCTGGAAGGACACTTTTGGGCGCCTGTGTCAACTCACCGGGAATTGGAACTAATGTAACGTCTGTGTTTTATAGCGCACGCTGATGGAGCTCTTTTGGTCCATCCACCTGATGCAAAGCAACAGCAGTGGGACCAAGCCGAACAATCAAGACCTTAAAGCATTCTCATGGATGGACCTCCACTGGCACAAGTTTTGTGCTGGGATTGGGAGATTATTGCTGTGTAATTAGTACGTCTTAAATCTGCAAAGTGCTCATTAGGAGACAGTCAAACGCACATTTGAACCCTTGTGCCTTCTCCCGGTTCCTCAAACAAGTGGCGGCCATTGCTCAGGAGCGCTCCATCCTGCCCTCTGTTCTCATGGAGGAGCCAGCACGTCTACAAATCCTACACAAATACACATGGCACCTGTAAAAACACTCCCTTGCAGCAAACAAAAACTGATAAAAGACTATTTGAGAAATCCATTTCTTTTCTCTCAACTTCAGGTTCAGGTTACGTTTGAAAACGCCAGCCTCAGTCACATGACGTCTAATGGATAAAGTGAGAGAAATGTCAAAAGTTTGCATGTGTCGGCATTTCTTTTTTAAATGTGCACTCTGGGCATTTTAGTGTGTGTGTGTGTGTGTGTGTGTGCGTGTGCGTGTGCGCGTGCGCGTGTGTGTGTGCGTGTGCGTGTGTGTGTGTGTGCGTGTGCGTGTGCGTGTGTGTGTGTGTGTGTGTGTGTGTGTAGAGGGGGGTTTGTTACCCCCTGTCTTCAGATATGTTCGGTCTTTACCTGGAATGTTCCGCACTATGACATTAGACTCTTGTAACTTGTCACTTGGCCCGGTGGCATCACCCGCTTGTCTCCGTGGAGACTGATCATTTGGATGTCTTACTGCGGAGTATTCCAGGCTCGGAGACAGGCTGGTGGCAGACCCTTGACCAGAAAAGTACATACACAGGGCACATTTAAAGCTCCTATATTGCACACAGTGATTCTTGTGAGCTTTAAGCCATGTTACAATCCTGTTATCGCCTCAAAAACAGACGTGGAGCTGTGTTTTCTTTTATTCTCACATCTGCTGGAGTAATCCTGCATTTTTCGTTGGCCTACACTTCCAAACCTCAAAAAGGCTCTGTTCCACCTTGTGATGCCATCAAACCCTCATTTTCACCTTAACAGCTCCTTTTACAATGTCCAGTGTCACTGGACAAACTGCTCTCCATCGTGGACATTCCCGCTCACCCACTGCACCAGACGATAGAGACAGAGGCTTTAATCCTGTATCTGTAGAATCACAGGGGCCACTGTACGGAAGGCTTCTTTTCACTTCACTTTTATTTCACACATTTTCATATTCTTACATCTGTTACGCTGTCTTATGTTATTCTGGCTACTTCTCTTTACCTGTGCAAACACCTTTTTTAAAATTTATTTATTTATTTATTTATATAGCGGTCCCTCAGATTCAATCAAGACGCAGAGAGCTTCGACTGGTGCCAATATTTTACTGGTGTAAATCACATCAAATCGCACCGTGAAAGCTACACGGGAAAGAAAAACAGAAAAAACACCAGTACTTAAAAGTGAAATCAAATATACTAACATAAATTGTGACAAAAATTGTTTTATATATATATATATATATATATATATATATATATATATATATATATGAGCAAATGTGGACAAACAAACATGTACCTCGCTCCACTCTCTGAGGACTGTAAGTGTTAAATAAAATTTTCATGGTGACAGCCATTGTGCGTTTTTTCCATAGATCTAGCAAGCTCTGAGAGCAGCGCTTCACTTCCAGGGGATGTAGTTGAACTGGTAAAGCAAGGGCTCCATCTACTGGACTGACTGACACTTTACTTAGACAAACTTTATTGATCCACAAGGGAAATTATTTGGATACAGTAGCTCACTCATCACAATATAATATAATAACAGAGAGTAACAAAAATAGATGGTAAAGCAAAAAGAGCAAGAGACAGGCGTCAAATGAGACATAATTATCAAAATAAATGTATATGTACAAGTCAAAATAAAATAGAAATATAAGTAATAAAGTAATAAACTATATAGTCACAGCTATATACAACAGACAATAACGGCAGTGCAATGATATGCTGATTGACAGGACATAAGGTTATCTGTTACTTGAGATTAACTTGTTGTACAGTTGTAGGGAGTATTATCTGTTACATAAGGGTGAGTTGTTGTACAGCTGAATGGCGTATGGTATGAATGTAGTCCTGAATCCCTCACTGTTTGAGCGGAGCTGAAGGAGCCTGTTGGAGAATGAGTTCCTCTGTCCCTCTATAGTCTGGTGCAGTGGGTGAGTTGTTGTACAGTTGTAGGGAGTATTATCTCCTCTGTCCCTCTATAGTCTGGTGCAGTGGGTGAGCAGGAGTGTCCATGATGGAGAGCAGTTTGTCCAGTGTCCTCCTGTCCCTCACTGTGACAAATGTCTCCAGCTCACAGCCGATCACGTAACCCGCTTTACGGATCAGTTTGTCAATCCGCCCAATGTCTCTTTTACTGGTGCCGCTCCCCCAGCAGAACCACAGTGAAGTCCAGGGCGCTGGCCTCCACAGACTGGTAGAAGATCTCCAGTAACAATTTATTATTTTGGGCAAGTAAGCAATTTACATTCTTTTACATATACATATGACAAAAGTGAATCATAACAGAAATAACACATACACAAAAAAAACATTTGGCCAAAAAGGAGTGGGAAGAAGAAAACTTATTTAATCCCACTCCCTCTTCTAATTTAACATAATGAGCTTTCTTTTGCATTCTTCAGACATTTTTACATTAGACCATATGAACTATTTACAATGAGGACAATGAGTCACTGTTACAGCTTGGTAACACAACTATCATCATACTGCAATAACACAAAAGGAAACCAACAATGGTAAAGAAATTAAGGATACCAACAATGGAAACAGACGCAGATACAAGTATTGTAATGGACAGAACAAACCAGCAATGGTGCGGAAACAACAGCATAAACCTGCACTACAGAAGGCAGTTTGTTCTAATATTCAGACCCACTCTCTATATACTGTGACCAGACCATATGTTTATATAACAACTTGAATTTATGGATATTTTGGCATTTCTAGAGATGTGTATCCAGACTGTTCCAGAGTTTTACACCACATATAGACACACAGAAACATTTACAGGTAGTTCCAACATTGGGCAATTTGAAATTTCCATACCTTCTTAAATTATGAGTTCTCTCTCTCATTTTGAACAAGCTTTGTAGAGTACTTGGTCGTAAAGTGTTGAATGCTTTAAATAATATTATCAGTGTATAATATTTTACAAGGTCAGGAATTGTTAGGAGTTTGGACTGAATTAAAAGATTATGGGTGTGTTCTAAAAATCCAACTTTATGGATGATTCGCAAAACTCGTTTTTGTAATATAATCAATGGATTAACTGAACATTGGTAAGTGTTCCCCCACACTTCAACACAATATGTGAAATAAGGGAGAAACAATGAACAGTATAATGTACGAAGGGCATTTTGATCAAGGTAATACTTCACTTTGTTTACTATAGCAAGACTTTTGGAAATGTCTGTTTTTATATGTCTAATGTGGCCTTTCCATGATCATTTACTGTCTATTATAACTCCCAGGAATTTATTTTCATTTACATTTTCAATTTGGACAACGTCAATCAGAATTGGTAACTCTGTGTTAATCTTGTGATTGACAAACATCATTGCCTTGGTCTGATTCAAGTTTAATGACAATTTATTAATATCCATCCACTTTTTTATTTTGTTTAGCTCCTAATTTAGAAAACTTATGAGTTCATTATAATTGTGACTACTATCAAATATGCTGGTGTCATCTGTAAACAGTATAAGTTTTAGTGACTGAGATACAGTAAATATATCATTTATGTAAATATTGAACAGTTTTGATCCCCCCAAAAAATCCTTTTCCTTAAGACAGTCTGTAGAATTGGTGTATTGTGCATGGGATGTGTAGAGAGTCAAAAGTTTCCTTAATACCATGAGGAGCATTGTCAGTGTTTGTCAAGATCTTCTTTATTCCTCACCACCAAAACTTCAGCTTCCTCAGGTGTCCCGTTTAGTTTAATGGAGATCTTACAGTTTGTTACCCAAGACTGTTGGATTTTCTGTTCCTTTTTCAGCAATCTTGTCTTTTTTGCGATTTCAGCACTTTTCCTTGCCAGATGCTCATTTATGTAAACGTCTGCTCCTCTCAACTCGCGTCCTTGTTTCAGTGGTGCCAACTTGTTTTTGCGATTATCAAAGCGCATGATGACGGCTGCTGGTCTCCCATTCCTAGTGGGCAGTGGGTGGCAGGCCTCGATGTGCTCCAGGTCCATCTCTGTCCCTCTGCTTTGGAGGTGGGATGTCTCCTGTTGCTCCACCGAGCGTGTCTCCTGCTCACTGGGCTCCTCGCTGTCCGCGGCCACCGCGCGCGTACGAGCGAGGCCTGATCTTTATGCCGGTGATGACCACGTCGTTCAGGCGAGAATATTGCTCCAGATCGTCCACTCTCCGCTCTAACTCCGAGATGCGCCGGTCCTTTTACGCCTTCTGGAGGCGCACACTTTTCACCTCCCCCAGTAAATCCAGCAGCTTCTTCTGTTGCTCTCTGACAGCGGTCACATCCCCGTTTAAGAAATCAACAGAGTTTTTTTTATCTCCTCCATTTCCTCCCTCGTTGCGCTCCTTTCTGGTGGCATACTGCCTGTTGTGGACTCTGCGCACCGGATCAGCTGTTCCCTCGGTCGCCAGCTGTTAGCGCGAGCGGTGCTTTAGGTCAAAGGAGCTCACCAGATTCACCTGCAGCCTGCCACACCTGAGCAGATCGCTCCAAAAACAGCCTGCCACACAGTACATTTCTTTCTGTGTTTCCTTCAAAAAACAATCACAAATATTCTATTCTACAAATATTTGTCTTATACGACAGGGATTGTTTTTTTCTGGTGTTTTTTTTTTTTCCTGAAAAAAGTGACCCTCAAGAGAGCTGACATAATAATGTGGCACACACTTGTGAGCAAAAAGCGTTGACCTTGTGCGGGCCTATGGGGTTCAAGGTCTTGGCTATGTTACCCGCTAAGTAGGTGTGCCTGGCCTGTCCATCCCGTTCCTCTATCTACTGTGAGTGTTGTGGGACGCGGTGCTTGTGCGACTGAGGGACTCGACCCGCTCTTTGGGCATTTTTGTCCGCGGGTCGGGGTGGCGCAGCCTTTACCGCCCGCACCTGTGCCACCGGATTGAGACAAAACGGACGAGTGCTATTTAAAGGCCTTCTGCTCTCCTTCGGCCACAGTCATGGTGCCACCGCCAGTTTTCCTTCCAAAACGCAGGGACAACGGAGACGCAACAAAGACATTTTCCCCAACTCCATTTGACTAAACAAAGGCGTTGGACTTTGTGTTTTTCACTTTAATCTCACCTTTTGTGCAATTTAGACAAGTTTTGGCTCTTGTAAACACTACGTTGTTGGTAACACTTATGGAATTGCCTCCGCTACCCACGTCCAAGCAGGAAGAAAGATTGTTAAAAAAAAAAAAAAGGGCAACTATTTGATGCGCCACACTTTTCCCAGACGTCCTGCCGCAGCGGCTGAGCCACGGAGGAATGAGTGAGCGCAGCCACAATCTAAAGGTAAAACTTGTGTCGGTACTTTAAGTGACGTCTTTCTGTACGCGCTTGTAGCAGCAGCTGCTGTAACACGCGCTTTCCCTTTCTCTACATGAGACTTTTGCGATGCTTTTGAAGCAGCTCAAGTCTGCGCTAGAACAAAGTGTCAGGGCTGAAAAGCGGCACAGTGTATTCTGTGAAATGTGGAGGACGTGAGCAGATCACATAAGAGTCAGAATGGAATAAAACATAACTATTGTGCAATTTCCACATGTTCTGGCCCTGGTTAAGTATAGAAATAAATGTAATAATATGATGATATGAACTATGTTTTGGTGAGTAGTCTAAACCTGTCAAATGCACTTGAAATCTACTTAGACATACATGTGTGCGTGGTTTTCAATCCAAAATGACGCCTGAGAAACGGACATTTGACATAGCAGGACACACCATGACGTGGTCACTAAAATCACTGCATTGGCTCCCTGTGAGTTTCAGGATCAAATTATTTTAAAGTTCTTTTTCTGTTTTTTAAATGTCTTAATGGTCTTAGGCCTTCTTGTCTTCTGAAAGACAGACTATTTGAGAAATCCATTTCTTTTCTCTCAACTTCAGGTTACATTTGAAAACACCAGCCTTAGTCACATGACGTCTAATAACAACGTGGCCTCTACAGACAGCCATGATGGAAGAGTAAACCTGAGGGAGGAAAGGTTTAAAGGGCAAATATTCTGAACACTGACATAAAGAAATGACCCTGTCACAGTTTGTTCATTGTAAATGGAATGACTTCACATGGCCATTGACTTCCTGTTCAAAGTGCACAGCTGACAGAGCACGTACCATAGAGCAGGGGTCTCTAGCCTGTAGCTCAGGAGCTCCCAGTAATTCTCCATCCCCTTCAAAGCAGCTCACCAAGGGATTTCTGAATTATACATGTCACTTTGATGCTTAACTTTGTGTACTAATAATGGTTTATGCTTTATAGGCATCTAACTGTACTCCATCTCAGGCTCACTGTGGCTCTTTCATTTACGCCATTTCTTACAACGGCTAAAATGAGTTGCTCTCTGGCAGTTTCATTTTGTAAAGGAGCTCACATGGCTATGCGACATTTGAACTCAACTAAACCAGGACTAGAACAGGACCAAGCCAGAACTACATCAGGACTAGAACAGGACCAGTGTGAATGTGAACCTAATATCTTTACATTACCTTCAAAGGAACTCAAACTATTTTCTTCTGGGAGTTGACACTTTATTCATTTATTTTATTGAAACATTTGGTGTGATGAATTTTTGTGTGAAATTGGAATAACATTTTTAAAATGAAATTTGATTTAAAAATGTTTTTTCAGCAGTGTGACACTTAGACTAAAACTTAAAGAGGCGCTGTTGTATTAACTGTAACACATTCAACAAATGCATTCACGCACACTTAGTTAAATCAAAGTGTTTTTTTTTTATTAGAAAGTTGAAAAAAACGGCAGTAGGTACATAGGACCTCTATTGTCTACGGGACGGACAGGTCTGGAACAAAATCGAAGCAAAACGGATTCCACAAAATACAAAAAACAAAAATAAATAAATAATAAAAATCATTACAATTACACATTTATGGAATATCGAAGCCATTTCTCTTGGGTTATTATTGCTGGAATATATTAAACGCATCATCTTTTAAAACAGACATTTGTCCAACCTTCAGCGGTCATAAAACAATTAAAAAAAAAAAAATTTAAACTGTTGTTTTTTTTTTTTTTTTTTTTTTTTTTTTTAACATTATATGGGTTCAAAATCTTGGACATTCGATAAAAAGGAGCTATGTCTTTTAATACATTTTTCAGTGAAATTGTAACAGATTTAACTGCTTTCCTTCAGGTGAATAAAAACTGCAAAAAGTTGCATTAAAATTACTTGAATTCAAAATATTGACAAGTTCGGATATATTTGGATATTTTTCCTAATAGGGGCCGGTGTTACCACGATACTAATAGCCTAGATATTCAATACCGATTCTGATAGCACAATGATAATAAAAAACACTCTATATTTAAACAATAAAATGTGATTTTCAGCATTAAATGGTAGTTCTTTCTTTTCTATTCCCATGTGGTTTTATATCTGTGTACTCCCTCAGTGGTCCTGTAGGTTCCATAGTGGTCCATGGTGTATACTAGTCTATGTGCTCTTATACTTGTTCTGATACAGCTCAACATCATTCTAAAGCTACAAATTTGATCCAGTTGTGTTATTTATCCTACGAGTAACTCCTGAACAGCTTTGTATAAATAAAAGTCCAAACATTATGAAGCCAGAATTAGCCAGTAAATAGTCTCATTACATCCAGTAAAAGGCCCAACCAGGATTTCAGCTGAGCCACCAATATTCGACCCAGCTCATTTTCCTGGATCGGCACTCATATTCAATACCAATATCAGTGCTTCCCTAAATCTGTTATTTATCCTTCAAATGACTACTTTGTATGAATACACATCAATTCAAACATAAGATGATGTCATAGAAATCGTATTACATCCAATTAAAGGCCCAACCAGGACAACAGCTTAACCCATTAACTCATTCTTCAGCAGGGCTGGAAGAAGTACTCCATTTTGTTACTTAAGTAAAAGTACAGAGACCAGAGCAAAAAAAATACTCAAGTAAAAGTATCACATGAAAAAATCTATTTACGTAAAAGTACTGAAGTACCTGTTTAAAAATGTACTTAAAAAGTAAAAAGTAAAAGTATTTTGCACAGTTGCTGAGATGTAATAAACCTTCAAATGTACCGATTTTGATCAAGATTTGTGCTGAATTTTCCTCAACAGAAAAAACTGAATAAATATAATTTTCCTGGCCATTTTATTTGTATTTGTAAAGTACAGATACTCAAAATATATACTTAAGTACAGTACTTTGCTACTTTTACAGTTCAACCACTGTTCTTCAGTATCAGTGCCGATATTCAATACCAGTATCGGTATCGGTATCATTGCCTCCCTAGAATCTACTCAAATCTTAATACATATCCTGAATTCAAGTCATTTTAACACATTTTTACCTTTTAGTTTTGCAGTTTTTGACAAATAAGTTAAAATGTCAACAATGACATTACAGTCTTTGTGCTTCAGTCCTGTACACGTGAAATGTCAAAGTTCTTTCGTCAAATTGTGAAAAAGATTTGACGCTTTTATTGGAGTGGCTTTGGGCTTGTTTAATCCTGAGGAGATCAGCTTTCCAGTTGCGATAGAGCCAAACGTGAAACAACAACAACAAACGCGTTACCAGAAGGTTTTTAGTTCAGTTTTTGTCCTCAAAAATGGAGCAGCAGCATCACAGTAAAACTGGAGTCTATATTCAAATCGGTTGCATTCATGTTTTTGAATTGAGTCATGACACAGCGTCAGATGGAGGGCAGGGGGCGCTATACAGGAAGAGATATCAAAACTGAAAATTCATAAATGTTGAATGTAATACTCCCAGTGTGCTTGACAAGTAGCACCACTTTCTAAGCTGTTGTGAAAAAATAATTTCACTTTATTTTTTGATTTGTGCTGATTGAGAAGAACTTTGAGCCTGTTTTTGTTTCGTGTGGATTGGCCCAATAATTACTGAAATATTAATCATAAACCAGGTCAACAAATCTTCATTTTTAATCTTAAATAGCATATTCTGTGCTGTTTTTAAAGATGCACTGTGTAACTTTTCAGGTGGATGGGTGTACAGTCTGTTTGTCTCCATGGAGATGTTAACACTTTGCCTGGAATGTTCCACTGTAAGGCATTAATGTATTTACATGGAGGCAAGCAGGTAATGCGATCAGGCCTTGAGATTTCTTTAGGGATCAAAATGTAAGATATGTTTCAATGCCATACTGTGGAACATTCCAAACAATAACATCTCCATGGCGACAACCAAAAGAGTTACACAGGGCAGAGTTAATTTTGCCTGACCAGCTAGTCCCTCCTATGATTCTGGGATTGGACCAACAAAAAAACAAAAAAAAGTCCTTAGTTTGTCCAATCACAGCCGCTAATTTGTGTCACATGTCTCTCAAATGTGGAAGACATCTCCTCTTGGACATTCTTGTGTCATTTAAAACAAAATCTACAATTGATACTTTGCAGTGACGTCACGCTGGGGGGGCTCTACATGTATCTATATGATGGAAAGTTCAGCAGTTGTCATGGTGATACAATGCACACATGAGCAAACATTGTTAAAAGTCTGAAGACCTGCTACTGAAGAAAAAAATACAAAATGGATTTAAACAGCACATTTTGTCTGAACAATACGATACAATAATACTATACGAGCATTCATGGTTCATGGTCCTGTTTGGGAGTTTGATTTTCAACAAAAAGGTGAAGAGTAACTAAAACTGTTGGCTAAGACCAGCTAGCTGTGACTGTAATGTTATTTGAGAGGGACTTGTTTAACAGGACAAATGATCTCATCTGTTGTAGTTCCAGCTAATTTAGTTCTCTCTGTTCAGATTGTGTTAAAATAAAGTTCAGATTAATTACAGAGCTTGAGACAGAGCATACCTACAATTAGCGTCACACCCCCAGGGAATGTTGGCTGCAAAGTACCAATACTTTTTTTACCTCGGATACATAAGAGTTTGGTGATTTGCTTGTTGATTTTGCAGAACGTCTCCATGTTTGCATTTGGCAGTCACGCCCATGTGAAATCAGGGAGACACGTACACTTCCAGACCCACTCGTCTTTATAAAGTATTGTCAGAGCGTGTAGTTTTGGCTGGACAGGTAATCATTTACTCATGCTGATATTGTGAGATCATCTTTGCAGTGTAAAACTTTGCTACCCTCCATCTGAACTGTAATCCACACTTTTCCTCCTCTTCTGACCCCACCCTTAACCTCTGTCTGTGCTCTGAGTGGGTCTTGGGTGGGTGCTGGATGGGCTCTGGTCTCAGCCCTGTTCACCCCTGGCTACCACAGGAGGAGAGGCTGTCGTACAGGGAGTCGCTCAGGGACTCTGGGGTCTCTAGGTTCTGGGGCCTGTTGGGTGAGAGGGGGTCCAAGCCAGGCTGGTTCATCTCAGGGACACTCGGAGCACGACTCTTCCCCCGACGGCTCACTCCGCTCTGGGCAGGCACGGGCAGGCTGCCTGGGTCCACCGTGCGACTGGAGGAGGGACCACTGGGCTTCATGTTCTGAAATAAACAACAATATTAAGGTCAAGCAGACAGATGAAAAATGTGCACCACTGCCATAGCAATTAACAATTCAAAATACTATGAATGGTGAAAAGTCTTTAAAATTACACCTATACATTGAAAGATAAACCCATGAGTAAGAAGAATATTAAAGATGCACCAAGTCATTTTTCCAGTGAAGGGTCTGTCACCTGCTTGTCTCATGGAATCAAGTGGGTGACACTACCTGAAAAAGTTACAGGTCAGATCCGTGGAGAGGCCTACACAATGCAAAGTATTTTTTGCACAATAATATTTGTAGTTCAATCAATGCAATACAGAAGTGTAATGCCATACTACGGAAAATTCCAGGCAAAGCAATAACATCTCCATGGAAGCAAGCAGGGGAAGCCCAGAAAAGTCACACAGTTCACCCTGCCCAATTTTATGTTTTGCTTCACAAATATGTTTATGTAAAATAAAATAACAGTATATGCACATTTGAACTGAAATCATCTAATTCAAATGTGATGCGACTGCTGCTGCGATACTGGGCTATAAATAAAAAGAATGAATCTTGCAGATATTTCCCGTGTACTTATGTAATGCCTCAGGTTCATCCATGTGTGAATCAGCTGATAAATTATTTGTTAAGTCAGAAAGCGTTTTTATTACGTAAGAGGCGAGAGCTGGTTTAAAAATGCATCGCTCTAAAAGCAGCTCGGCCACATGACCCCAGGCTTCAGTGTGAGCTGAAAATAACGCACTGGACAAAAGAACCTCTAAAGGTTCATCTTTGAACTGAGGACAGTTCAGAACGTCTTTTTTTTTTTTAACTCCTGTCAAGTAAAAACATTCAGTGAAGTTTATATTTTTGCACTACTGCTGAGAGAGAAGGTGTTGAACTTTGTGCCAGTTTTTGTTTCATGTGGATAATTACTCATCAGAACTATAAACCATGTCAACAAATCTGCATGTGAATAATGACAATTCTTAGTCTGGCTCAGCCAGGCCAAGTCCAGACAAGTGATGCTGCCAAAAGAGTGTTTTCAGTAGTCACTGACACAGTGAGGACTTTATTATTAGAATCTTTATTATTGGACTTATTGGATTCTGACATGTGTCTTCATATTAAACCATTAACTCTTTCTAATGTGGAGACATATAAGCACTAGACACACCGCTCTGTAGGGGGAGCTGTAGGGCAGAGGCTCCTCCTCCTCTTCCTCCACAGCCAGGTACACCTCGGCAGGACCGGCAGGAGCCTTCAGGTTTGGGAACGTCCATGTTTTAGTGCGCGGAGAAAACACATTGGCTCCTTCTTTATCTGAGCAGGAATACAAAATTACTGGGACTTAGACCATGGTTTATGGTTTACACTTTGACTAAAGCTTCAAAGAGCCCTATAGAGCCCTCTGCTTATGCAGATTAAAGCTGTACCTTCTCTGATGAGTCCAGCAGTCCTGCCCTCCTGCCCATGCCCATATGGACCAGAGGGCATCAGGGCTTTGTGTGGGGCGTAGCATTCGTCCTGTGATGGAGCCTCTCTCTCCAGAGTCCTGGACCTCCTGCCCGCTCGGCCTGGAGAGGAACCATGGTGAAGGCCTCTGCCCGCCGCTCCACTGCTGCACTCAGGGAGAGGGAAAGTCCCTATGCCACTGTCCAGGGTGTATGTGGAAGCACCCGAGCCTGCTGAGAGAGGGAGAGGGGGGAGTAGAAAGGGAGAAGGGGAGAGGAGAGGGTGGAAGGTTTACAGATTGTGGAGAAGGAAAGAAAGACAAAGAGAGAAAGTTTATAAAACTAAAATGAAACACAGGAATGATGTCCATTTACATAAACAAAACCAAAGAACAAAAAATTTCATAAATTTTGTTAGCACTCGTTAGAACCTGTTCTAGTCCTGGTTTAGTCCTGGTTTCTTCCTGGTCTAGTCCCAGTTTAGTTATGTGTTTAGTCCCAGTTTGGTCAGTGTTTTGATGAGGTGTGTGTGAACGCAGCCTTAGTGGAAGTACATGGATCAGGATTTCTTTGACTTGATATTATTTTAAACTTTTTGTCACCTGCAAAGTGTTGGACTGAGTCGGCCAGATTCTCGTCAGATGTGACATTTGCGATTCTCTCGGTCGCCTGAAAAACAGTACACAGATTTAAGACCATGAAAGAGGGATCAAATAATACTATTACTGTCTTCTTGTCTTCTGAAAAAATCACTTACACTAAACACTGTTTTTCATTTGAATTCAGAATAAGTAAAGCCCCAGTGTGTACCTTTTCCATGTCGTCTCTGCTGTGGAGGATGTCACTATGAAACATGGGTTTGGAGGTTTTACAGTCGAAGGAGAGGCGCCGCTGAGGCAGACACACCACCTCTTTACCATCCACTCTGAACAAAGACAACAACATCAGCTTTTTAATATGACATATGGGCTTCAAACTTCACATTCACACATGCAAGTGTCTTGCTCACACAGTGAATATGCAATGGCAGTACACTGAAAGGTTTAAAGGTCTTACATTATGCAAAATTAACTCTTGTTATAGTCGGTTATAATGCCGTTACCTCATCAAAACATACCTGGAGTTGTGTTTTGTTTCATTCTCACATGTTTGAGTAATCTATTACTCTTCTGTCTACATCTCCAAAGCTCAAAATGTGCTGTTCCACCTAACAGCTGCCTTTTGCCCTTAGTTCAGTAAGGATGGGCAATGCCAGAGCTCCCAAATGATTGTAGTGCATGTGTATGGAGTTTAAAAATACAGTGGAAGAATTCAGCCTAAACACAACTCTAGGTATGTTTGTGATGAGAAAACAACATTATAATATAGATCAGAAAATAGCGCCCTTTAAGTTAGCTGTAATCCCTCTCTCACCTGTTGAGTAGTTGTTGCATGAAGTTGTCAGAGCGCCCCCCTCTGTACATGACCGCAAGTTGCCCCTGGCTCTGGTCCATCACCACTTCACATGAATGCCCCCTGCTCTGTCTCTCCACAAACTGCCTCTCCTCCTCTAGTGCCCTCCGCAGGCCCTCTGCTTTCTCCATCAGAGTTGAGATATTCAGTCCCTCCACGCCCTCTTTACACCGGCTCGCCACCTTCACCGAGTCCCTGCCCACGGACGGTATATTTATCTTCCATTCACGCTTCTCGTCTTTTGCTTTCACTCCGTCAGTTTTGCGACTTAACGCTGGTAGCTTGCTTTTTTTCAAACCGAACCAACTCGCGATGCCATTGGACGTTTTTTGTTTCACCTCTCCAATTTGCACAACTTTATCTTGCTCTTTTAACATATTCTCTTCAATTCCTTTCATAACTTTTTGCTCAATAGCAGATTGTGGACTTGTAGCTGGTTGCGCTGGCTTCTCCGGTTGCATTTCCACAGGTGGCTTCGGTGGAGGGGGCGGTAAGCTATCTCCAAATATTGGATTTTTCTTGCCTTTCCCGCTAATTTTCGTTCGTTCTTCCGATTTGGATGAATACCTGGGCGTTTCGGGTGGTTTGCTCATCCTCTGAACAGAACTCGGACATGGTTTTGATGGTGATTTCGGTGGGATTTTGTTCGGACTATTTGTTGTCTTCACATTGTAAGCCAAATTCAACGATCCGGGACATTTTATATTATTGCGTAGAACTTGCGGCGCATCTGTTATGGGTGAAGGGAGACCAATTTTGCTTTTTGAGCCATCTGATTTCGGTAACTCTTGCTTAACGCCTCCTGCTGGTGGTTGCTGAGATTTCACACCTTGTTCAAACATAGGTGTTGCATATTTTAAACCTCTTTCATTAACTTTTTTCCCATCTGATTCTGCATATTTTGAGTACTTCTCCTCCTTTTGGATTTCGGTAGCTTGTTGCCTATCTACCGTCCTAACATTTCGCTCTTCAATAACTTCACCAAAACTCGCAGTCTCCACTTGTTTCATCCCAACTTGCAAATCCTCTGAACTCCTTAGCTTACCCAACGCAGCTAATCGCTCTTTAAACGCATGTTGACTTGGATCTCCTTGTGCTCTCACTGCTGCTACGCTAGGCCTTTTGGGTATGGACGAAGCTTCTGACCTTCTTGCTGGCGGAGGAGGTTGTGTTACCACCGGAATCGAACCAGCAAACCCATCTTTTGCATCTTGCTTCTCAATTGGACGTGCAAAGTTAGCCGTCTGTGCTTTGAGGGCGGGTTGACAAGCGGGTAAGCTGTGTTGATTGACCCAGACTGGACTATCCGAATCCTCGTCATCTGATGTTGTGTCCGTTGTAGAAGACGAGGACTGTTTTCGCTCATTTGATGCTTTTAAGACGGATTCTGGCAAAGATTTGACCAGTTTTCTTTCTCCTATGCTTGTTTTGATTTGCGGGATCGTCCTTTTCTCAACGTCACTACCTTTTACCACACCGGTCTGGATGTCGCAAATGTTCTCGTAGTGTGGGATTGCTTGTGGAATTGCTTGCGGAATTTTCAAAGGAGCAGAATTAGTAGTAGTAATAGTTGTAGTAGCAGCGTTGGAAGAGGAAGCGACCATCTTTGCTTTAGCTGGACTTGCGTAGTCTTTTTCAGGTAGAATATCTTCGGATTGTGGTGGAGAGGTTGGAGCAGAGTGTGTAGCCGGATACGATTCTGATCTGGTTGGAGGAGGAGGAGGCTGCCTACACCTTTCTGTAGTAGTTGCTCTCCGTGTTGGTACCGGAGAATGGTAAACCTCGTAGTTATTTGTGCGACAGGGAATTCTGGAATTTCGGGTTAGCTGGGGGCTCAGTCGGACTGCGGACGTATTTGGATTTGGTTGGCATTTTTCCGTGATGTTTGGAATCTTGAGGAATTTGAGGAGTTTGGACGGGGAGTTGATGGCGACCGTTTTGACGTCACTGAGGCAGGAGGAGCTGGGGCTGATGGAGGAGGAGGCACGGACAGAGGGGGGGTCCGAGGTGTCTCTCTCTGGGATGAGGGAGGAGGAGTTGGGATCAGACTCAGTGGAGGGAAGAGGGGAGGGGGAGAAACCAGTCAGCTCCTCTGGAACAGCCACTCCTGTGTCTGGGTCCTGGGGAAAGAGAAAGATGGCAGATTTAGTATTACATTTTTTATTACGTTTTTATTCTTTAGTTTTTCACAAATTTTTAAACAATGAATGAAAAAGCAAATTAAGCCCATTATTCACCCATTTTTGTTGACCCTCAGGCGTAGTAAATTGGTCCAAATTACCATAAACAGCACTTTATACTGTTGATTTAATAAATATAGAGAGCCTGCATGACGTCACAGCCTTGAACCGATCCACTTCCGGCGGTCTAGCGATCCAGACCACCATTGTAAAGTTTACTTGCAAACTCCTCACTTAACCTACAAAATTCTATCATTATCATCATGCCGGAAAAGTGTTGCGCACAAAATTGCAATCAAACGCGAGATGAAGACAAGGGGATTCAGTTGTACCGAATACCCGTGGAGGTTGAGCGATGAGACAAGTGGATAACGGAAATTAACCGAGGAATTTACAACTCTGACACTGGTAAACCACAACAAGGAAGTCAGCTTTGGCAGCCGTCAAAACACAGCAGGCTTTGTAGTCTACACTTTGTTGGAGGTCAGTGACTTGTAATCACTATCACATTAACATAGTTTTTGGAAATGCACGTATACATGTATTCTTATAACAGATTAGAAGCAAACTTTATAATAATAATGCATACAAGGTACACATCGAAACGAATGAATACATATATGTACAAGATATCAAGATGTTTTTCCTTGTGCGTGATCATGGGTGTTGTTTTGGGCATTATGGATCAGAAATATTGAATCTTTTAAGCTTCTCCTCGTATTTTAATCGATTGGCTGCATCTAGATGAGACGTGTGTTCTGTATGGTGAAACTCTGAGGTTTTATTGATCAATTTACTGGCACTTGCTATGTTCGCTATAATAGCGTCACTAGCAGCTAGACCGTCAATATGGCGGCCAAAACAAAGTGAGTCACGTGACTGCAGCCTCTCTATACCTTTCATCCATGCAATATGAAACATTTGAGTGTGTCCCATTGTGGTTCTAATCCTGAACAAAGGTTTGGTAGCTCATAGTTTCATAGAGGCCCTTGATTAAAATGGAATTAGACATTTCACTTGCAAAATAAAGGCATTTTGTTCAAGATTTGAGTTCCTACTGTATTTAATGCAAGTTTGACATTTGTTTACAATAGCTACTGCAGCTAATGCATCGAATAGCGACGTTTCTGTCAAGCTTCAGGCAAAGACTGCCGTTTTTTAACCTGGCACACAACTGAACTGAGTTCTATACATTATCAATCTTGAACAGCTCTCACTGAAAGAGATCAGCAAGTCGGATTGTTTAGATGAATGTTTAGATGAATAAGCTGATTGGTCGAACTGAGGAACAAGCCGAAAAATCAAACTTGAGTTAAATCCAGTTAAGAGAAAAGCACAGGTGTCTTTTCCTCCACAAATGCACAAAGATCTTCCCACATTTTTCAAAATAGTCTGTGTTTTTGCTAAAATAGGCTGTAAGTATGGCCGTCGCCATGCTTGTTTTGGTTTGCGTGGGCACCTTGGGCTCCGCTGCTCTGTGACTGGTCTGAAACGCTAGAGGCCAGGCCTAATCGTAACAATGAGAATTCATCATTGTGGCCAGATTAAGAGATTTAGATTTTCTCCTTTAAATCCCATTATTTCAGGTGATTTCCCAGAATATAATTAAAAACTCACTGAAAATCCTCCCATCATTTTGCCACATTTAGAAGCCTGCTAAATAGATTACCTGAGTACCCTCCAGCTCATCCTCTCGTTCCCCAGTCCCAGCTTCTTGCCCTGGGTCACTCTGCTGCAGGTGAGGGTCAGTCCTGGAGCTCTGTTTGGAGATGCCCACAGGCTCAGCTCTGCTCTTCCCCATAGGGCCTTCACTGGATGAGGCCGTAGCCCCTCCTCCCCCTCCTCCTCTCTGTACATTCGTAGAAGCGCACACACTTTTGCATGCTTTCGGGGGGCTCTCTGTTGGGCTCCTCTTGCAGTGAGAGCAACACTTGATGCCCTCCTCAGATTGAGCGCCGTCCCCGTTGAGCTGTGAGTGCTCTGTCTCTGGGCGGGGGGAGCAGTGGCAGTGGGTATGGGTGTGGTGGGGTTTACACTGCAGAGAGTGAGGGTCCGCTGAGGCCAGGACAGCTTCTGTGAATGAGAAAAGGGTAATCGTGAGAAATTTACTTAAAAGGCCCACAGCTGAACTTTTTTATTCCAGGCAAAGAAATAGCATCTCCATGGAGACAAAAATTTTGACACAGCAGAACATCGGAGTTTGAACAATATATTGATCTGATAGTATTTCATTCCTGGTCTAGGCCTGGTTCAGCCCTAATCCAGCTCTTTAGTCCTGAGTTAGTAACAGTTTTGTCCCTGGTCTAGCACCAGCCTATATCTGGTCTATCCACGGTTTCTGGTCTCACCTGTGGACTTTGAGCACTTGGCTGTAGTCGCAGAAGGACAGACTAATTCAGTCCTGGTTTAGTCATGGTTTATTCCTGGTTCAGTTTTGATTTAATCCTGGTCTATACCTGATCCAGTCCCCAGTCTGGCTGTAGACTAGCTCAGACCTGGTCTAATCTCTGGCCTATATCTGGTTCAGTCCTGATTTAATCCTGGTTTTGCTCTGGTCCAGTCATTGTTCAGCCCTAGTCCTGGTCTATCTCCGGTCTCTGGTCTCACCTGTGGACTTGAGCACCTGGCTGTAATCGCAGAAGGACAGACTGGTCGCCGAGGGGTGGAACTTGAGTGGATCTGTCTCCTCCATCTTCCTCAGGACCTCCAGGATGTGTGCCTTCTTCTTAAAGAAAGGAGAGAGAGCATCCATGGAGGTGTGAGCGCTGCGGGCCGGAGAGGCGTGCTGAGGCCGGACAGCGTTACCCTGAGAGGAGGCAAAAGAGGCTGTCAACATGATACAAAGTAGAGGTATTATGCCAAATTTTCGATGAGGAACAACATTATAACACGGTATAAACCATCAAAAATATATGTTATTCATGCATGTTTGAGTAATCTAGTGATCTCTACTAGGCCCTATTCAGACCCTCCTTACAATTAGATTAGAAAGATACTTTATTATCCCGAAGGAAATTAGTTTTTTAGCAGTATGTGCCTGAGCCCACAAGCCTATGTCCATGCTGCTGCACAAACATTTTTCTTAATTATATAAAAGCAAGCTATAAAACAATACACTACAACTTCACAAACTAGATATGATGTGCAGTAATTTCATTAGTGCACACTGATATTTTTCTCAATATTGTCTGTCGTTTCAAAATATACTATTTTGTGCATTAAGTTGGAGCACTACTTTGTACTTCTACCTATTATTTTGAAGTAAAAATACTCTCTATTCCCACATGAATGATCAATATGGTGTAAAAGTCCTTTCCTGTTTAATCTGAACTCATGAACGATGTGGAGACCTTTGGGTTTGTGCGTCCAGGAAACAGACTGCAGCAGATTAGCAGCAGAGGAGCTTTTTAGAGAACAACAATGAAACCAGTCAAATGTCAAAGCACTTAATATAACTCTGGGCTGTTTAAAGGTTATACAGTATTCAAGACTTTTAAACTACTTTTGCACAACTTTGCTAAGGCTAAACTGGTATGATCCCTGGGGCTTGGTGACTGATGAATCTTCAAAACTAGAACAATACAGCCCCTTTAAACTGACCTTGGCTTGTGCTTCTGTGTGTGCAGGCTCCTGTTTTGATTCATGGTGCTGAGGAGCAGTGAATTCTGGAAGAGGTCCAGTCTGAACCTGCAGAAGAAGAACACAGGGAAGGTCAGGTCTAAAATAAGATCAGAGGTCAGGGCAGGGAGGTCAGTATGGATCACACAGAACTGTTGCATGTTTTATGTGATAGTGGTGGATAAATATACCTGCTAGTGAGTGGTTGGGGGTACATTAGTTTTACCTGATAGTTAGTGGGGGTTGTTTTTACATTAGTTTTACCTGATAATGGTTATATTAAATTATATTTTACCTGATAGTTAGTGGTGGGATGGTTGGGCAGCTTCTGTTGGAACAGTTCACACAGAGCTCGGTTCTGTCTCTCCAAATCACAAACCAACATCTTCAGCTTAATACACTCCTCCCTCAGGTCCTGCACAAGAGAGAAAATTTTTATATATGTGTTTGTGTGTGTGCGTGTGTTTGTGTTTGTGTGTGTGTGTGTGTGTGTGTGTGTGTGTGTGTGTGTGTGGGTGGATGATGATCAACAAGGGAAACAACAATATATTTACACAAGGTTAAAAGACCTGGATGTGTGGGGTTTTCTGACTGATTTCAAGGCATTTTATTGTGAAATTTACTCCATTAGCAGTCAAATTTTCAGCCATTAAACTGCACAGTCTTAATTTTCAGTAGATGTTGTTACTGCTCAGAGAAATAGTTAGAGTTATTTGACAGTGTTACCTTCTGGTTGAGCAGAGCCTGTACCACGTGGTTGGCCACCTGTAATTACACACAGACGTGTTCTTCAGACTTTTCCTCAGAGACAAAAGTTTAATAAAGACTGAGATGATCTAACCTCGTCCAGACAGCGCTCGTACGCCTCCCTCTGGCTCTCATTGGCCAACATCAGAGCTGAGTTCTCCGCCTGGAAACAAAGAACACCATTATGGGGATTTAGAATATTGTTTTTAGAATATTCAGATTAAAGTTTGGTTCTGGGACTTTTAGCTCCTGCATGAAATTGAGTACTTTGTTTGTATTCATGATATTTTTGAATTTTGAAACTTAGACTGAAACAAATGCCATGACGTAAATGCCATGACGTAATAACCTTAAAGCAGGATTATCCCAAACATTTTCTAAATATAATATTTAAATAAATAAAAAAAACATGACCTGCAATAAACAGGGGAAGTAGTTTGTATCTTTAATAATGAGTTTTTTATTAGACCTGCTACATCTCAAACCTTGTAGTACAGAAACATACATACGTACAGAAAAAGTTCTCCACTAGTACAAAGAAAAAGTACCCACTATAAATATTGAACCCAAAAAGTATTGTTCCATCTGTTATGTATTCAAAGATAAGTAGTAATTATAAAAGATATGTGAGCACTGCTTTTGGAAAGTACCTTTAACATTGTACTATGCTATTGTACTAGCTCATATTACAGCCAGTTAAACATCTGGACTAATCTTTGTCTTTCATTAGGACTAAAAGAAATAGACTCTATAGACTGACTGAACACTGCCTGGACATAAACGCTGGATTTCCTGATCTGATTTTGCTCATGTTTTACTGTTACTGAGCTGATGTCACTGGGTTCCTGTTTGGTTCATGTCAGCCTGTGACACAAGCACAGGACATAATGAGATCCTGCGCCTCTGTTCAGTCCGAGGGGCACTGGGGGACCTGTAACTCTTATGTGTGGAGTTAAACTGCTGTACACCTGTTTAAACTGTATGTCTCTGTTGTGTTCTCTCACCTCGAGTTCCCTGAGTCGGTCCATGAGCTCGGAGCTGTTGTCCTCCAGGAAACTCTCCACATCAGCCTCTTCTCCTTCATCTGAGCCGAAGCCCTCCTCACTCACTCTCTGCTCCAGGGCATCTGACATAGCTCTCATCTGAAACAACAAACACACCGGTTCAGCACAGTAAAATATACTACAATCACAACTGAACCTGTGCCAGAGCTTTAACCTGCAGATAGGACACATACAAGTTTGTTTCATTCTCAGTATATGGACAGGCCAGGCCTCATGTGAAGCTCAGAACCTCCAGAATTCCCTCACTGAGCTGCAGAGGCTGCACTAGCACTGAGTCATGATGGTTGCAGGTGCTGGGGTCAGAGAGAGGCATACTTGTCCATCATAAGCAACTTGTCCATCATGGCCAATGTTTTTGTAATTAAGAAAAAATCAGTATTACAACAGTGATCAGTAAAAGTTATATTTGATTAACATGCTCACCTCTTATCTGGGGACACATATTCATGGGAATTAAAATGTCAAAATCTTAAATACATGAAAACACTAACCAACGATTAAAATAAGAAAGATCCCATTATCCTGCAGTGAAAGAGAGAGGGGAGCAGTCTATGTTTATCTGTGTTGATCTGAATCATGTCACATGATCTCCACAGAACCAGAACTCAGAACAACAGAGACTCAGGCACATTACAGCACTGACCTGTTTAGATGAGTGTGCTTTGCTGATACAAAATAAATTAGAATCACCAACTTGGACATGTTATAGAAATATTTGTTTATTATCAAAGTGAGAAATGTAGTGATTACAGTTCATATGTGTGCCCTGTCTCTCCATCCATGACCTTTGTGTATTAAACCTGAAGGTGAGTGACAGCAGCATTAGAGCACACGCAGCACATTCCAGAGTCAGGTGTGAAGACAGTGAGACAGTCTCTGCTCCACACATACAGACATGTCCCCTTTAACCTTTTGTTTCTGTAGAAGTGATAACAAAATGATAGATTCATTCATTATTGTGCGAATATTATACTAACATTAGCAGTGAAACAATGACAATGCAAGCTTCTGTTTTTTGTCAGGTTTATATTAAAATACATCTTAAAGCCCGACCATGTTCTTAGATAGGTTTGTATTTAACTAAAGAAATTCTTGTTGAACTAAAGACTGCCCATGGTTAGTCGACTAAAAAGGGGGCGTGGCAAAAGCTCTCCAAACTATTCCGTATCTCTGTATCTGAGCCAAACTGCACTCACAAGGCGACACCTGCAGGGGGAGCTCATGCAAAAACTACTATTTATGCAGGAGAAGTACTAGGAAACAATGTATTTATATAAAGACAGATTAAATGTGTGCATCATGAGTTTAATCTGACTTTTCAGATATAAATACCAAAGAATACCTCACTCACCTCACTCACTCATCATCTAAATTAAATGATTAGTCAACAAATGAAAAATACTGGTTGACCGCTTAATCGACTAAACAACAAACTTATTAAAATCATTTCAGAGCAAAAATTCTCTATTATCCTGCAGACATGATATGGCTCATGTCTCCAGTGTGGTGCAAGCTTTATTACAGCGTCTCTCTGTGTTTATCTGATACATTCTACATCCAGATTCAACACGAACGTCTCAAACTGACACAAAACACACAGAACAGAACAGAACAGAGGAGTCTAAGCCCTATAACAGAGGAGTTTAGACCCTCACTCCACTGACTCAGTCTGGAGCCAGTATTCTGTATCTTTATGTGGCATGAGAAATATACAAAAGGAAAACCTACAAATGCTGAACCTAGGCCTGTACATTTAAAGACATAATACTTTTGTTTGCTATAGCCCTGTAGTTATAATCTATGACACCCATAGATCATTATGTTGTAATTTGGACATGTTTTAAACAAGGTGCACTATGTAACTACTCAGAAGTGGGTCCGTCATTTAAAATGACTTCATAAGAGAAGCAAGACTGATGAGTTCAAACCTGTCCCTTACTCCAACCTGAATACATGAATCACTCTAAATACAACTTTGAGTGGGAAGGAATACAACAGTAATATGGTCAAAAGATCTTGTGTCTTATTTAAGAAACAGGTTAATGAACATTGCTCTGTGTCAGATGCCCTCCCATACTCCTGTATCCCTGTAGTATTAGACTGAGATGGGAACAGGGTAATTATCTCTAGTTCATCTGCAGATGTTGTGATGTGTCAGATGTCCCCCCAGATGTTGTGGCGTGGTTGGATAAATACAGTGCGGATAGAAATGATCATGGAAAATATGTGTGAATTGTCGTTTCTTATTTCTTATCAAATGACCACAGAACTGACAGAAGAATAGTGGCTCATGCTTCTACTTTCTTTACTCTATACTGTAATGCTGTAGTCACCTGAAACCTCTGCACTGAATCTTACTGTGCACAGGAGATTACAGACAAACACAGAATCCATTGACCCAGTAATGGTCAGAGCACTGGGATAAGCCCTTCTCTCAATATTTCTCTGGTTCAGTAAATCCACTTATCTGATGGGATAGAACAATAGGATCCCAACTACGCACTGTTGTGTCTGTGGTGTCCTTGAACAAGACACTTCCCACAGACTGCACTACACAAAAAAAGTTAAAAATAATAATAAGAAAAAATAAAATAAATATAATGCCATCTTTTTACATTTGGAATATTTTTTGTTAAATTAATGTTTTAAATGTATCATATTAACATCTATGATATTTGAATTAAGGTGCAGGTGTGATCAGGTGCGACAGGTGTAACAGGTGCAGATCTGAGGAAGTCCTCAAAGAGGGTGATCCGAACTCTGAACCAGGGCCAAGCAGGATCTGGGAGAGAATCTGGATCTCAGACCTCAGCTTGAACCAGAAAAACAACAACCAACACAGAGAGTGTTACAAACTCAGAGCAATGAAATAAATACAGTTCATTCATTCCTGTCACTAAATACATGATCAGGGCAAGATCTGTGGTTTTCCTTTTAATAACACGTATTATAACGCATTGGTGTTATACATACAGTGCATCCGGAAAGTATTCACAGCGCTTCCTTTTTCCCACATTTTGTCATGTTACAGCCTCATTCCAAATTGTATTAAATTCATCTCTTGCCTCAAAATTCTACACACAATACCCCATTATGACAATGTGAAAAAAGTTTTTTTTTTTGACATTTTTTGAATTTATTAAAAATAGAAAACTAATAAATCACATTTACATAAGTATTCACAGCCTTTGCTTAATACTTTGTTGATCCACCTTTGGCAGCAATTCCAGCCTCAAGTCTTTTTGAATATGATGCCACAAGCTTAGCGCACCGATCTTTAGGCAGTTTTGCCCATTCTTCTTTGCAGTAATTCTCAAGCTCCATCAGGTTGGATGGGAGATGTCTGTGCACAGCCATTTTCAGGTCTCTCCAGAGATGTTCAGTCGGATTCAAGTCTGGACTCTGGCTGGGCCACTCCAGGACATTCACAGAGTGGTTCTGAAGCCAATCCTTTGAGATCTTGGCTGTGTGCTTTGGGTCGTTGTCCTGCTGAAAAATGAACCTTCGCCCCAGTCTGAGGTCAACAGCGCTCTGGAGCAGGTTTTCATCCAGGATCTCTCTGTATATTACTGCATTCATTTTTCCTTCTATCCTGACTAGCCTTCCAGTTCCTGCTGCTGAAAAACATGCCCATAGCATGATGCTGCCACCACCATGCTTCACTGTAGGGATGGTATTGGCCTGGTGATGATCGGTGCCTGGTTTCCTCCAAACATGACGCCTGGCATTCACACCAAAGAGTTCAATCTTTGTCTCGTCAGACCAGAGAATTTTGTTTCTCATGGTCTGAGAGTCATTCAGGTGCCTTTTGGCAAATTCCAGACAGGCTGCCATGTTCCTTTTACTAAGGCGTGGCTTTCGTCTGGCCACTCTACCATACAGGCCTGACTGGTGGATTGCTGCAGAGATGGTTGTCCTTCTGGAAGGCTCTCTTCTCTCCACAGAGGAACGCTGGAGCTCTGACAGAGTGACCATCGGGTTCTTGGTCACCTCCCTGACTAAGGCCCTTCTCCCCCGATCGCTCAGTTTAGACGGCCGGCCAGCTCTAGGAAGAGTCCTGGTGGTTCCAAACGTCTTCCATTTACGAATAATGGAGGCCACTGTGCTCATTGGGACCTTCAAAGCAGCAGAAATGTTTCTGTATCCTTCCCCAGATTTGTGCTTCAAGACAATCCTGTCTCGCAGGTCTACAGACAAGTCCTTTGACTTCATGCTTGGTGTTTGTGCTCTGACATGCGGTCAACTGTGGGACCTTATATAGACCGGTGTGTGCCTTTCCAAATCATGTCCAATCCACTGAATTTACCGCAGGTGGACTCCAATGAAGCTGTAGAAACATCTCAAGGATGATCAGTGGAAAAAGAATGTACCTGAGCTCAATTTTGAGCTTCATGGCAAAGGCTGTGAATACTTATGTAAATGTGATTTATTAGTTTTCTATTTTTAATAAATTCAAAAACTGTCAAAAAAAACTTTTTTCACATTGTCATAATGGGGTATTGTGTGTAGAATTTTGAGGTAAGAGATGAATTTAATACAATTTGGAATGAGGCTGTAACATGACAAAATGTGGAAAAAATGAAGCGCTGTGAATACTTTCCGGATGCACTGTAGGCCTGTCACACTTCACACACACTTTGAAGCATGATATATTGCTAGAGATATACGGTGATAAAAATAATGCATAATAATTGAAATTACTTTATGTCACTGACATAATAACAGTTAAGTTGGATCATTCAAGTAGACCATTATTTAAATAGACAGTACCATTAAAAGGCCTGAGCTGCAACACAAACGAACCAATGAACTAATGTTATATAGAAGTTACATTATTTATTTATATTTACAGCAAATAAAAAGTACCCACGATAAATACTGAGACTCAAAATATATTGTTTCAACTTTCATATATTCAACGATAAGTCAACATTTATCGTGAGGCCTATTCAGAACAATTATTACAGTTTGGTGCAGGATTCATTCACTCCACACTCAGAGATGGTAAGCTGCTATTGTAGCCACAGCTGCCATGAGGCAGACTGACAGAAGCCAGGCTTTGACAAGGAGGAGGTTTGGATATTTTACCAGTAATATACAAAGAATACTGCTCCATCTGAGAGAGGGACACCAGGACACTTAGTCTAAACCACATCAGCACTCACAGCATCCCGTCTGGGCAGATATATATACAGATATCAGATATTGTCAGTGATGCGTTCAGGGACCTCGTGTTTTCTAGTACAACTTTAGAAACCCAAACCTCCAAGGACCTGAGGGCTGAGCAGGAAAATACAGAGAGAGAAACACGATCTGTTTACAGGAACTATATCGACCGGCTCTCAAAATGACCCAGCCCAAAGTGAAGGAGAGAGAGAGGAGAGAAGAGGAGAAAGAGAGGGGAGAGGAGGAGAGAGGGAGGGGCAGAGGGAGAGAGAGACAGAGGAGGAAAGAAATGAAGAAAGGGGAGGGAGAGGAGTGGAGAGAGGGAGAGAGAGGAGGAGAGACTGAGGGAAAGATGGAGAGCAAGAGAGAGAAAGCGAGAGAGAGAGAGAGAGAGAGAGAGGGAGAGAGAGAGAGAGAGAGAAAGAGAAAGAGACGGAAAGAGTGAGTAAGATGAGGGTCGAGAGAGAGACATTACCCAGTCAGATCTATAGTGGAGCCTGATCAATGTGGGGCATAAGAGCGGAAACGAGCCGCCCTCACTGACCTCCAGCACAGACTTCAACACAATAAATATGGATTCCCTTTAAAATATGAAGTGTTTGAAAATGTTCAACTTTCACAAAAAAAATCCAAGTGCACTTGTAAGGGCACATGGGAGGGAGTCAGTCAAGCAACACATATACAGACACAGATACAAGACAACCAAAAACTAAATAATTAGCCTTGAAACGAACTCTGTGCCATCTTGAATTCTTTAAAACCTTTAAAGAATTCAAGATGGTACAGAGTTAGTGTGTTGTGTAACTTTTCTGGTGGAGGGTCTGTCAAATGCTTTTCTCCATAAAGGTCTGTTATTTTCTCCATAGAGTCATGCTATTGTTTGTGTGGAATGTTTCACAGTATGGCATTAAAACTTTGTATCTTCATGGAGACCTGATCAAGTTACAGGTCAGATCTGTGGAGAGGCGACCCCGCTCATAGTCAGAATGCCTGTTTTTCTAGGTATTTCTGAGCTACAAAACCACCTGTAATTGAATAAATGTAAAGTAGAGCAATGGCATCTCCATAGAAACAAGCAGGTGACAGACCCTCCACCAGAAAAGTTGCACAGTGTACCTTTAAATAAGGGGTGTTGGCCATAGGGTTGTCAAAAGTATAAAAAAATCAGATACTAATCGATACTAAAACTAGTACCGAAACTAGATACTCATTTGAGCAGGTATACTAAAAAGTCCCATTCACAGGACGTAAATGAACCTTTCCTGAATAGTTTTAGAATGATCTTGAGCTGTATCAGAAGTATAAGAGCACATAGACTAGTATACACCCATGGACCACTATGGAACCTACAGGACCACTGAGGGAGTACACAGATATAAGACCACATGGAAATAGAAAAGAAAGAACTAACATTTAATGCTGAAAATCAGTTTCTGTTGTCTAACGCGTTTTCATCATCATCCTCATATCAGAATCAGTATTGAGTATCGAGTCTACTCCTATGGTATGGAATTCAAGTTTGAAATTTTAGTATTGTGACATTATTCCAGAAACAGTAACATTAAAGGTCCTATATTACGCATAATTGACTGTTATCCTTTATTATTTAATGTAATCCCTTATTATTAGTCTGTCTACATCTCCAAAGCTCAAAATGCTCTGTTCCACCTTGTGACATCATGTAGCGGTAGTTTTCAAGTTAACAGCTTCTTTTAGCTTTAATAAATAGTGTAATATGGGCCCTTTAAACTTCTATAGAGAACATGTAGAAATCAGCTCTGCTTAGCCAAGACTAACACATGTGTGTAAAGAACTGAGCAGTACAAAGCCACTCAAGAGGATCTAAAAATACATGTGGTTTTCAAATGGACAGACTCAGGGAAAGACCAGAGGAGGAAGACGAGGAGAGGCAAGGAGGAGGAGGAGACACAGAGACAGCTATCGGGAATCAGATAAGCCGGAGAAGTGAAAGGAATTCTGGGAGAGATAGAGAGCTCGATCAGACGGACGATCAAATAACAAAACGACAACCAGCACTTTGAGACGTTAGGAACGAGGGAAGCACCAGGAGAGAGATAGAGAGAGATAGGGGGAGAGGGGGGAGAAAAGGAGATAGAAGATTGGAAATAGAGAGAGAGAGAAAGAAAGAGATACAAAGAAAGGGAGAGAGAGAGAGAGAGAAGGAGGAAAAGAGAGCTACATGAAGAGAGAGAACGAAAGAGAGACAGAGGGGAAATATAAAGAGGATCAGGAGAGAAGTGATAAAAAAATGAAAGACAGCGTGGAGAGACAGAAAAAGGGGTAAATGGAGAGATGGAGGAGGGATAGAGATAGAGGGATGGAGAGTAAATGATAGTCTGAAAATGAATACAGCGTTTGATCATTGCCATAAACATAACAGTGTTTATGTCACACTGTTGTGTCTCTGTCTGAAATGTCCACAAACACAATCTCCCAGAAGCCTCCTCTGCTACTGAAGTTTACATCTGAGGGTTAAAGATGCTCTGTCTGATTTTTACTGTCTTAAAAACATGAAAATAACCACGCACTTGTTCTTTTGCTTCTGAATAAAACACATGAACTAAAAGTAGCGATGCCGTGAATAGAAAAGAGGAGGAGTACAGAGGGAGAGGGAGAGAGGAGAGGAAGAATGCCGAGTTCACTATAGGTTGAATACATCCTGGTATTGGATATCTGCTCTGATCCATAACATGCTGCTTCATCAGTTTCAGATCAGTTTCAGGATTTCCTGTTTGGGCCTGCAGTAACTGTAGTAGTAGTAGTATTTCCAAATATATGTGTATTGAAACAGTATCACTGCACATATAGGATCATTTCTGAGTAGTAGCAGCAGTATAGTAGTAGTAGTAGCAGTCGCAGCAGTAGTAATAGTTGTAGTAGCAGTGGATGTGCATAAGTAATAGTATTAAGTCCATTCATACATGGAGGATCATTTTCGGCCTGAAGTAGCAGTAATTCTAGTAGTAGTTGTAGCAGTAGTCGTAGTAATAAGTCGTAGGAGTCGTATTAGTAGTAGTACATAAAGGATAATTTCTGAGCCTGAAGTAGTAGTAATAGTACTAGCAGATAGAGTATGTAGTTGTAGTATTAGTATATAGTAGTATTTGTAATCCCAGTGTATTGTTACATGAAGGACCATTTCTAGGGCTGTAGTAGCAGTGATAGTATTAGTAATAGCAGTAGCAGTAGTAGTAGTAATAGCAGTAGCAGTAGTTTGATGTATATAAATGTATATAAATAGTAGTGGTATTTCTAAGCCCAGTTTATAATAACACAGAGGATCATTTCTGGGCCTGAAGTAACAGTATTAGTAGCAGCAATAGAAGTAGCAGTAATAGTAGTAGTATTTGTAATCCCAGTGTATTATTGCTGAAGGATCATGTTTGGTCCTGGAGCCTCAGAGCACGTGGTTTAGTTTAACTCCAAATGAAACAACCAAAATAGAAATCTGCTTTTATCAAAGTTTAGCTTAAGGACAGAGCCCAGTATTCACAAGGAACAAGGGAACTGGGAATCTGAGAGAGGAGAGAAGGAGGGAGAGAGAGAAAGAGAGAGAGAGAGGTGGAGGAGAGAGTCGAGTATTCACAAGGAACAAGGGAACTGGGAATTAGAGAGGAGAGAGAAGGAGGGAGAGAGGGAAGGCGAGAGAGAGAAATGAGAGGGAGGAGAGAGGAGAGAATTGAGTATTCACAAGGAACAGAGGGAACAGGGAATAAGAGAAAGGAGGAGAGGAGAGAGAGAGAAGGGCCATGGAGGCAACTCGTGGGAGATGAAAGAGAGGGAGAGAGGGAGAGCCTGGAGACAGCTCACGTCAACTACATAAGAGGGAGGGAGATGGGGGGTAAATAGATGGAGAGATAAAGATGGAGAGAGATAAAAGGGAGAGAAAGAAAAGTAGACAGAGACAGGGTGGATAAAAAGATAGAGGGAAAGCAGGAGAGACAGATAGTTGGACTACTCATGCCAGCCACAGTGTAAATAAATAGCTAAAATAAGCCACAAGCTGAATTCTTCTTTTCTTTGGTAAAAATAAAAACTACAAAACTAAAAAAAACAAAAACAAAACAGCCGACAGAACAGATTGTAAAAGCATCTGATAGCGAAAAGCAAAGAGAGGAAGTGAAATAAGGAACAGGAGCGCAGTAACACATTGTCCAAGAGAGATATTTGAATATGGAGGAGGAAGGAAGTCTTACAAATACATAGATACAAATACAAAGAGACTAAAGTAACAATATGGACCACAGTAACCAAGAACTATAATGATACATTCACAAACTTGAACTAAATACTGAACTCTTATTGGGCTGTAGTTGTTTTGTCAATTAATCGGTCGACGGAGTCTTGACTAACGATTTTATGATAGGGATCTGAAGATTTGGTATTTTCTGGTGTTTATCTGTAAAAAAGTTAAACTCTTTATATAAATACACTATTTCCTGGTACTTTTTTCTGCATAAATAATAGGGTTGTTCCAATACCAACACTGGTATCGACAAAAGGACCAAAATACCAAATTTTTCAGGTATCGTATCGGCGAGTACTCAGACCAAATCACTGATCCGATACCACTCTGTATTTTCAGTAGAATGAGGACCTGTAAGTTAAACATAGACTATGGAGGCTCTGTAAACACTTAAAACATGCTAAGAATGACAGAAAAGATATTCGAGTTACCTCTTTGATACCTTCATTTAGCCTTTAGTGTGGACATAGTAAAATTATTCCAGAGAGTGCAGCCTGACAACTGCCTAACTCGGACTTTGCTTACTCTGTGGTAGAAAGTGAAAAGTAAAAGGAGAAAGTAAAAGTGCTTAAATAAGCACTACTTATAGTCAAGACCATTAAACATTCCAATAATACTTTAGTCCTCAAAATCCAATTTATTCTTGCAGATTTTCTTTAAAAATAGCCTTTTAGAAGATTTATTTTTTGCTCTTGTACCATAAAATTAAGTAGCCTAGTCACAGCCCTATTGATCACCCTATTCTCTTCAAGCAAAAAAATCACCACAGTATAAGAGTTTCATATAGTTTAAAAGGTGTAATGTAATAATTGTAAATACATGATTTGATATGAGTGGATTTAATGTGAACGCTCTGACCTGTGACGTCCTCTGTGCGTGTGCTCTGTCAGGCTCGTCTGTCTCCCAGACACAAAACCAACCAGCTGTGGAAGAGAGGAAAAGGACATTTGATTTATACATCTATTATTATTATTATTATTATTATTGTTATTATTATTATTATTATTATTATTATTATTATTATTATTATTATTAATAATATGGTCACACATTATAGTCCACCCGTACAATCACTCAGTAGAACAGGGCCAAACCAAGTCTAAACCAGGGCTGAACCAGCACTAGACCAGGGTTAAAACAAGAACTAAACCAGGGCTAGACCTGGACCAAACCAAGTCTACTTTAGAATCAAACTGGGCTCAAACTAGGCCCAAACAAGGGCAACTGAAATTTTAAAAAAGTAAATAATTGTATTTCTTGTAAGTTCATTTTGTACGTTTTGAAAAATACAGTAACAAATACAATATACAGCACAATACAAAAAAAAATGCAGTAACAAATTAGCTGCAAATGTAACATTGTGAAATTCTTACAAAAGGAACTGTAATGTAAAACTCTCTATTGGACTTAATTATATATGATACATACATTCTGTATGTATATATTTTTCTACTTTTTCAAATGACACACAGAGCTACAACAACAATCACAGTGAATTCAAATTGAAATTTAAAGAATGCAGTAATTTAGGTAATGTCCCTGTGTGTCAGATGCCCTCCCTGTGTGTCCATGTGGTCTTATGCTGTGTAAAAGCTGTTAACCCTGTAGTTTAGACCTCTACAAACATGTTCTGAATTGTCTGTGTGTGTCAGATGCCCTCCCTGTGTCCTTGAGGGTTTCAAAATGTGACCCGTGAACTGAATCTTGATTTAGAAACATAAATCCCAAATATAATTGTGATTTAAATTTTCCAAAACCATTGGAGCCAGACACAGGCAAGATACAAGCACCCACTCCTCTTTCTACGCCTCCTCTTTTGCTTATCATTCGCTCCATTCCTCCTCCTCATCCCTCGATCCCAATCTTTATCTTTCCTCTCCACCCCAACACCTTCTCTCTCTCCTGCTCCCCTCTTTTCTCACTCTGCTCACTGCTCTCTCCCTCCTCCCTTATGTCTCTCTCTCTTACTCCACTGCTTCTCTCTCCCACTTTCTCCTTGCTTTCTCCTCTCTCCCTTCCTCTCCATCCCTCCATTATCTCTCCACTCCTTTATTCCTTATCATTTCCTTCTCCGCCTTATTTCCCCTCTATCAACACCCTTCTCTATCACTGCCTTTACCCTCTTCCTTTCTTCTTTCCAGATCCTTTTCTCTCTCCCCTCCTCTCCTTTATTCCACTCTCCTCCTCTCCCTTGCTTATCTTCATCTCTGTCTCTATCCTCCTCTCCCTTGCTCATCCTCCTCTTTGTCTATCTCTCACCCTCTCCACTCCTCCTCACCAACTTCTACTTTCTGTCCCTTTCTGTTCGCCCTCCTTCGACTCCTCTGTCTCTTTCGCTCTCCCCCTCTCCCTCACTCATTTATCTGGCTCTCTCTCATCCTCTCCCTCACTCCTCAGTCTCTCTTTCTCCACCTCTCCTTCACTCTTCCGTCTCTCTCCTTTCCCTCGCTCCTCAGTCTTTCTCCTCTCCTTCGCTCTTCAGTCTCTCTCTCCCCTCTCTCAATTGCTCATCCTCCTTTCTCTCTGTCTCTCCCCCCTTTTCTCTCCCTCCCTCTCCCCTTGCACCCCTCCGTCTCTCCCTCTCTCGTCTCCTCTTTCATCTGTGTGCCATTGTATAGTGTAATCAAAGAAAGATGGATGAATAATTCAGCGCTTTTTTAAGTCGCAGACGTTCTATAAAAACTCAGGGCCACGTGTAGATACTGAGATTACACTGGAAAACAGGAGAGAGAACACATTCATGTTTAGTCCTGTTTAGTCCTGTTCAGCCCTGGTTTAGTTCTTGTCTAACCCAGGTTGAGTCCTGATTTAGCTTTGGTTTAGCTTTGGTTTAGTCCTGGTTTAGTCCTGGTTCAGTCCTGGTTCAGTCCTGGTTTAATTCTGGTTGAGTTCTGCCTTAGCCATGCTTTAGTCTTGCTTTAGTCCTGTTTCAGTACTGGTTTAGTCCTGGTTTAGCTCTGGTTTAGTCTCTGATTTAGTCCTGGTTCAGGTCTGCTTCAGTCCCTGATTTACTCCTGCTTTAGTCCTGTTTCAGTCTCGGTTTAGTCCCGGTTCAGTCCCGGTTCAGTCTTGGTTTAGTCCTGGTTTAGTCCTTAGTTTAATTCTGGTTCAGTCTTGGTTTTAGTCTCTGGATCCGTCCTGGTTTAGCTCTGGTTTAGTATCTGGTTTAGTCCTGGTTCAGTCCTGGTTGCTGTAGTCTGTGTAGGAGGATTGCAGACTTGGACTTGATCCTTTTAGGTCTGTGAATCTGAAATGAGATTAAGGTCAATGGAGCAGCTGCCTCAGTCTGGATTTAACACTGTGTGAACCCCACCTGTCCTTAAGCAAAACACCTGAGGGAGAGGGGGAGTCTGACAAAAAAATGTGCCTAATATAGGACTTTGAAGGGAAGATATATTGAAAAACTGATACATACAAATGCGCCTAAGTCATATTTCTTAACTTTTGTGCTAATTTTCCAGTCATTCTTTTCTGGGGTAAAACTTGAACCTCAACCATGACATTTACACGCATTATGTGGATAGGTCCAGTAATTACAGAGATATGAACCATAAACCAGGTCAAAACATCTGCTTTTTGACAGCGATGATCTTGTTCAAACATGAAGAGTCACCGTCTTATTCCACAGAAGATGCCACGCTCTGCTCTGGTCTGTGAGATCAGACATGGGGGAGATTTCCTTTTGATTGGAAGATCGCTGTGAGAGGAGCCAAGGAGAAGATGAGAAACACGGAACAAGGCCGAGTATCAAAAGAATCGTTTCACGTAAGCGCTTCTTAAATCATGTCAGAGGGTTTTGCATAGGCACACATCCGGAAGTCTTACAGAAAGCCAGTGATTTGAGTTTAATGGAGTTGTATTTTCAATCTCAATATTACACCATTTTCTGATCTATGTTATAATCTCATTTCCTCATCACAAACCTACCTGGAGTTGTGTTTTTGTTTCATTCGCACATGTTTAACACACAAACCTTGCATATTTAGGCTAAATTCTTTTCTCAATTTTGCATAATAACCACTTTTTAAATCCATCTGAGAGAAAAGCACAGACATCTTTCCTTCCGCAAACGCACAAACAGGAAGTAGTAAACACTGAGATGAGACACAGAGGGGAGTGTGAAATCTGGGTCAGTATCTTCAAACATCATCCCTCCACTGTCTGCAACATTTACATACTCAGGCGACTGCAAAAATAACGGCATAAATTAAGCAAGATTTAATCACTTATTAACCTCACACCTCCATATCTCTCTGACCTCCTCCATATTGCCACACCTGTTCGCTCTCTTCGCTCCTCCTCCTCTCTCCAGCTCTCTGTCCCCTCTGCCCGTCTTGTTACAATGGGGAGCAGGGCATTCAGTCGCTCTGCTCCCCAGCTCTGGAACACTCTCCCTCCTGACCTCCGCAACACAGACACTCTCACACACTTCAAATCCAAACTCAAAACTCATCTGTTCAAACTGGCCTATTCATTATAACCACAACTGCACTGTCTTTTCATATGCCTGATTTTAATGTAGATTTTAACTGTTGCTTTTACTGTTATAATGTTTATATTTTTTATATTGATGTATAAACTTGTTGTGAGGCGACCTTGAGTGCCCAGAAAGGCGCCCTATAAATAAAATGTATTATTATTATTATTATTATAATTACTCTCTGATATTTTTTATACCATATGAAATCTGCAAAACTCAAATTCACAAATATTTTCCCTGATCATTTCTATCAATTCTCTGCTGTATTTATCCAAGCACACCACAACATCTGGGAGGGCATCTGACACATCACAACACCTGTAGATGAACTAGAGACATTTGACCGAACTCAGTCTAACACTACAGGGATACAGGAGGACGGGAGGGCATCTGACACACAGGGATACAAGAGGATGGGAGGGCATCTGACACACAGGGATACAAGAGGATGGGAGGGCATCTGATTCACAAGGATACAGGAGGATGGGCATCTGACACACACAATGAGCATGAACATTTGAGAAACTGAAATGTGCTAAACTAATACAAGAATCCCATGCATGCAAACGATATAATATTTTGTTTTCAATCATTAATCGCTATGGCAACGGTGGTAATTTTTTATCATCGTTCAGAATCCCATGAATATATTTTTGGCAGTGCAGTGAGTGAAACGAATCAGGCGATATTTGGGAAGAGGAGAGATGGGGGTTGGGTTGGAGGAGGGGAGCCCAATTCTCTGCCCAAAAACGAAACGATTTTCAGACCAAAGACAAAAAAATGACAAATATGTGAACAATTATTCTGTAAATATATTCGACATCTAAACTCCTTAATCGTCCATCTCTGAAAAAGTGCAAAAAACAGAATGTTAGCTTAAATAGCACGTTAACTTAATTAGCATGCTAAGCTCATTGAAATGCGGTTTCCATTTGCTGCTGTTGTACCTTCTCTGGCAGATTTATGACACCTCCGCTCCAACCAAAACAAAGCACTTCATTCACAGTCTGCACCAGGACTAAACCAGGACTAAAATCAGGGCTAAACCAGGTCTAAACCAGGGCTAAACCAGGGCTAAACCAGGACTAAAACCAGGGCTAAACCAGTGCTAAACCAGGGCTAAACCAGGACTAAAACCAGGGCTAAACCAGGACTAAAACCAGGGCTAAACCAGGTCTAAACCAGGGCTAAACCAGGACTAAAACCAGGACTAAAACCAGGACTAAAACCAGGGCTAAACCAGGGCTAAACCAGGACTAAAACCAGGGCTAAACCAGGGCTAAACCAGGACTAAACCAGGACTAAAACCAGGGCTAAACCAGGACTAAAACCAGGACTAAAACCAGGGCTAAACCAAGGCTAAACCAGGGCTAAACCAGGACTAAACCAGGACTGAAACTGCATTCACAGTCTGCACCAGGACTAAACCAGGTCTAAACCAAGGCTAAACTAGGACTAAGCCAGGACTGAACCAGGGATAAATCAGTACTTAATCAGGGCTAAACCAGGGCTAAGCCAAGACTCAACCAGGACTGAACCAGGACTGAACCTTCATTCACAGTCTGCACCAGGACTAAACCAGGACTCAGCCAGGACTAAGCCAGGACTAAGCCAGGTCTAAACCAAGACTAAGCCAGGACTAAGCCAGGACTAAGCCAGGTCTAAACCAAGACTCAAACTGGACTGAACAATGACTAAACCAGAACTAAACCAGGACTGAACCAGAAATCAAGACTAAACAAGACTAAACCAGGACTTATCTGGGACTGAACCAGGTCTACACCAGGTCTTAACCACACAACCTCGACAATCTCCACTAAAACCTCCAAACTATCTGTCAATTCCTTACAGGTCTGCACATTTCTTTTAAATTCTAATTGTGATTTTTCAGGTATTATGATCAGATTTGCAATAAATGTTTATAAAGTAGGATTCTGTGTAGAGTGCTTATTGTCACGGGAGAGTTGTGTAGAGGATTTTTCTCTAGACAGGATATGTTGTTCTTTACAGAGGACTCTACTATCTAAATAATTGCAGTCTTTGTGATTTGATAATTTGCGGCAACTCAAATGACTATTTCGATGTGATTGCGATTTATTGTGCAGCCTTAGTCCAAACCATGTCGTAATTAAAGACTGTATGTAAACCGCATGTGTGGCAACTAAAAGACAAGCAAACCTGGCAGACGTCATCAGTTATAATAAGTAATACTGAAATTAAAATAGCAATTCTTTAGGTAATCTAGTTCTGTGTAAAAGCTGCTAACCCTGTAGTTTAGATCTCTACAAACATGTTCTGAAATACATGTCATTCTTGTATTAGTGTAGCAGTTCAGATTTCAGACTTCTCTTTAAATAATGACAAAGAAAACTGTCAAAACTGTCAAAAAACCTGCAATTCCAAAACCTGATAACTACATATATTATTTACAATCTGCTCACCTCACTCCTCTCTCTCCTGTCATCTAAGCAGCAAAAAGCAAGGCACCGAAACTGAAAAATTGAAATCCAAAATGAATTCCCAGCTACATTCCAGTTTTAGTCCTTCCCAAATCTCAGTTTAAGAAGAAAAAACAAAACAAAACATTGGTTGGTATAGCTCGTCTCCTTCTTGCTGGCTTAGACACCTCCTCAGGCATGTGTTTAGCTTGTTTGAATCAGGGCAGTTCGTAGGCGCTGCCATGTTTTCCCATTGTTCGAGAGCGAATGAGAGAGAGAGGGAGAGAAGGAGAGAGAGAGAGAAAGGGAGAGGGGAGAGAGAGAGAGAGAGAGGGGGGATAGACCAGCCTCCTATAACAGCTGTGGACCTGCCCCCCGCACCAAGCACAGATCAGCAGCCACCCTCCTCTCCTCCTCCTCCTCCTCCTCTTCTCCGCTCCCTCTCTTCCTCCTCCTCCTCTTTTCAATGACTATCTACACTGTAAAAAAGAAAACACTGCGCTGTTTTACAGAGCTGTGTATTAAGGCCAGGGGAAATACTTCATTAGAAGATTAGACCAGTTGCAAGGTGAAAACAAGCTTGAGTAAAGTAGTAAAGTTAGCATGCAATTAGGTTTGCAACTTTTTAATTGTAAAAATTGTAAAATTATATATAAAAAAATGTAATGTGCCAGTTTGTTTAAGCACCAGGAGTCCATGCAGTCAAAGTTAAAAAGCATACAACAAATATTCCTTTTTACAACATTTAAAGGTACAGTAACGTGTCGCTTTCTGGAGGCAATATGTCACCTGCACGATTCCATGGAAATAGAAACTTAAAAGTCATACTTCGGAACATTCTCCATGGAGATAGATATGTTTAATGCCATACTCTGGAATATCATAGCCAGAGATGCAAGCCCACTCACAGTACATGTGTTTTTCAGTACAATAAAACGTGAAAAATCATGGTTTTATTTCAGTCCATTTTTTGGCTGAAAAGTTACATACTGTGGCTTTAATTTGTCAACATATATTCTCGTAGTCGTTCATTTCTATTTGGTATTTTTTTAAAGACGAATTTTGATCCACAAGGGAAATTATTTTGACGCAGCAGCTCACGCATCATGATACATTAATAACAAAGACACAAAAAAATATAAATGGTAATAATAAATTCAAAATAAGTAGCAAAAATAGCAAGAGACTGGTGTCAATTTGAATATGCACGCTCCAGGAACAACTATTGATTATTTAATTAGAATCCAATTATTTACGTAATCAATAGGTCAGAATTCATTTGACTTGTTACAGCCCATATGTGGAATTACTTGCAAATGTGGTACACTGTTTTTTCTTCGATCATGTGCAATTTTCTGACTAAAATAAGTACATAACTAAATATAACTGACAATGATGAGTAAACCATTCGTTTAACTGTGTGTTTTTCTTGTTTTTTTTTTTCTTTTTTTTGCAGTGTGGCTACAACTTCCTTCCTCTTGTCTGCACACAGAGAGACAGAAAAAAGAGAGGAGAGAGGGGGATGAAGGGAGAGGGAAAGGAGAGAGGAAAGAGGGGCAGTAGGATGAGGAGAAAGAGGAGAGAGAGAGTTAAAGAGGGAGAGAGGAGAAAAAGAGAGAGAGGGAGAGAGGAGGAAAGACAGGAGAGGGGGAGAGAGAAAGGAGAGAGAGTGCGGGCATAATGAGGGAAAAGAGGAAAAGAGAGAGAGAGAGGAGATGCAAGAGAAAGAAGAGCGGGAGAGAGAGAGTGGGGAAGGGAGAAAAAGAGACTGGGATGAATGGAGAGAGAAAGGTAAAGGAGAGAGAAAGAGTTAAGGAGGAGGAGGAGGAGGAGGAGGAGAGGTGGGGGTGGGGTTCAAAGCATCCCGCACTGGAGCAGGACAAAGGAACGTGTGAGAGGAAATCCCAGAGACGCCGGAACTAAACCAGGTCTGAACCAGGTCTGAACCAGGACTAAACCAGGTCTGAACCAGGCCTGAACCAGGCCTGAACCAGGTCTAAACCAGAATTAAACCAGGTCTGAACCAGGTCTGAACCAGGTCACACTACATTATGCTAAATTTAGCCTACTTTCTTAAAACCTAAATAATTCATGATTAAATGGAAAAGGTACCTTAGGGTCAGTATTCCTCTTTTTATGTTAAACCTGGTGTGTTTGTGTTTGTCAAACACACAGATCTTTGTGCGTCTGCCTCACATGTGTCCGTCTGGTGAGTCACATGAGGTCACACACTGTTAGCCATTATCTGACAGCCTCCAGCTCTAATTAGGCTCACAGCTGATTAGCACGTAGCACTCAAGTCATTATAACAAGTCTGGTAAAGGTGTAATGACTTCAAAACACAAATAAGCACTTTCAGGATTACCCCCTAATGACATCACCAGGTGGAAGTCTTTTGAGCACACAGACAGGATTATGCAAACACCTGAATGAAACAAAACACAATACATGTCTGAATGTGAATTAAAGCAGCACTATGTAACTTTTCTGGTTATAGGGTCTGCCACCTGCTTGTGTCCATGGAGATGAAATGCAAATATGATTAATGTAAAGCTGTCCAAAATTCAAATTAGTTAATTTGTAATTTCATAATAAAATAATAATTTTATTTGGAAAAAAAAAAAAAAAAAAGCCCTCACTCCTTCCACACTGTAGCTGTACAACCCTCAGACATTACAAAGTTTGACCCATTCTGTTCAAATTTGACCCTAATTGATCCAACATGAGAACTGACCTGAACTATACGAGCCCCAGGCCATGAACCAGGACTGAACCAGGACTAAACTAAGACTAGACCAGGAATGAACCAGGACTGAAGGACTGAGCCAGGACTAAACTGAGACTACGACAACAAAAATCAGATAATACTTTTTGCAATCCATCAGAAATGTGCTACAGTGTACCTCAAAATGTCTTGGTTGAGGTTCAGTATTGCATCTGTTTGCACCATAGACTGTATAATCAAAGTGGACTGAGGGAATGTGACGTCACCCATAGTTTTCGGCTCCAGGCATATGAAGCTCATCGAGGCTGGCAGTTATAGTGGACTGGATCTGCAACCAGGGACCATATCTGGAAATTGTGAAACCAAAGAGCCAATCAGGAGCTATGTCCATTTATATACAGTCTATGGTTTGCACAGAAAATTGCGCAAAAACAGTACGGTTGTGGACTGTATTATCTCCACGTCTGTTTTGTTTAAGTGTATAAGTATTTCTAATGTTTTAGTTAAATTGTTAGATTGAACTAGTCTGCATATTTTCTATCCTCCTGCCGTTCTTGAATTTTGCATTTTAACACTAGAATTTCCTAAATAAATAAAGACTCTTGTATTGACAGTCCTCTAAATGGAATTGCAACTAGTCGATGAGTCCCTTTAGTCTTTAGTAGTAGAGCTGTGGCTCATGTGAGTGTGAATGAAGTTTGAGAGGAGCAGACAGATCTGACCTGGTCACATGGGGCCTGGAGCTGCAGAGAGGAACTGCGACACAAACACACACTTCTACTGTTCTATAAAGCAGGGTTAAACCAGGGCTTAAGAAAAAAAACAGGACTAAAACAGGTCTAACCCAGGAGGAGACCAGGCCTAAACCAGGAAATTCCCAGGTCTAAAACAGAACTAAACCAGGTCCAAACCGGGGACTAAACCAAGACTAAAACAAGCACTAAACCAGGTTTAAACCAGTACTAACCCAGACGTAAATCAAATCTAAAACAGGACTACAGTGGTTTAACCCAGTTCTAATCCAAAACTAAACTTCTAAACATCTAAAACATACCCACACCAGGACTAAACCAGGTCTAACCATCAGGATTGAGAGGAGCAGATAGAGCTAACCTGGTGAGGCTGGTCACAAGGAACCACCACAGAAAAGAGTATTGTGAAGCCTAAAGACACTGTCAGGGAGGGAAATTCTACTGATCCATATGAAACAGCGTTAAACCAGGACTAAAACAGGTCTAACAAAGTACTAAACCAGGTCTAAACCAGGTCCAATAACGGGACTGAACCACTTTTTCAAATTCACGGTTAAACCAGGACTAAACCAAGTCTAATTTAGGTCAAAACATGAGTAGAACCATGTTGAAACAGCAGGGCAACTAAAATATAAACGAAACAGCACTAAACCAATGCAAACTGTTAAAACTGTTAAAACTAGACTAAACTAGGTCCAAACCAGGTCTAAAGGAGATTTAAACCAGGACTAAGCCCAGACTTCCTCAGGACTAACACAGGACTATAAAACCTGATGTGTGACTTGAAAGAGGCCCAACAGTGGCTAAAGCGCCTGAGCAAACGTGTAACTAGCCTCATGAAAAGCTGGAGGTTCATTAAAACCCACTAACACCTCTTTGTCAAACAGAGGCGCTAACTCAAACTAACGGACTAAAGACGCGACGATTACAGACAACAGGAAGACAAACATTCAAAATAAACCCCAACGCTGCTATCTGGAGAGGATCTGAGGAGGGGAGCTAAAAAAAGCCCAGGGCTGTTAGTTTGTTTAAATAGATAAATATTTATTGTTTATTTAGCAGCAGAAATTACAAAGTACAAGTTGTAAAATTGGATGGAGCTAGAATTTCACTACATTTGTATCGAGAGTCAGTCAGGAAATTAATACTGAAAGCTGTTTTTATGCATTATGCATGGTTCAGGTACACTTTATTGTCCCCATAGGGAGCAATGCATTTAACCCATCCTTTAGTGTCTCCGGGGCCTTTCCTCAGAGCTCGGGGACCCATCTCCAGATCTTGAGCTTGGTCAGAACTACCTTAGCTGGAGGATTTGATCTATGGTGCATGTTTTGGGCTGATGGGAGAAACCAGTTTTCCAAAAATCTTCTAAATAGGTACAAAAATGTTAAAATGTATTAATTAAATACTGTGATTGAACCTTATAAGTCAAATGTTTGGAAAATCCGCCATCTTTGCTGCAATCATGCGCGACCAGAGGTGCACTAACTAAAACAATACAGAAGTCAATAAAAGACACTGGCACCAAAACGGTGAAGTTTGTGCCAGTTTTTGTTTCATGTGGATAGTCCCAGTAATTACAGAGATATGAACCATAAAACAGGTCAAAACATGCATTTAAATCTCTTTAAACAGCAAATTCTACCATTCAATTCTGACCTGTCCTACATTTCTATTTCAGACTCCTCTTTTCCTCCACGGACCTATGACATCGTATGACCAACCGCAGCTGTAAATCAGGGACAGAGGCACAAACGTCCATTGAATCTTGGACAGTTTCACGGCCCCACAGAATAGCAGGGGCCCATCCAGGAGCCAGGAGCAGAGGGCTGAGAGGGGGCCCCAGCTGCTCACGTGAGGGGGGTTTGGGTGGAGGAGGGGGTCTCGTGTTAATGGGCATGAATCCTTTGGCTTAGTGAGGACTATAGGACCTTATTAAGAAGTCAAAAAGCCACCATTAGAAGCTACTTTGGTGGAAATGGTTAAGATTAATAGCAGTTTCAATGGACGTAATCTGTCATTTTTGAAGTACTATAATTTCCTCAAACAACAAACTCTCCTGTCTTATTCTGCATAAAAACTGCACACCCTGTAGTTTAGATCTGAACATGTTCTGAAATGTGATTCTTGTATTAGTTTGTCGGGTCCTATTTCAGTCTTTTTGTCAATTCTTCTTCCTTTTGGTATTTTTCCCAAACTAGGACCTCATCAACAAGTGAAATAGGCTCCATTATAATGTCCTCTGCTCTGGTAATGTTCTGGTAATGTGTTCAGACACTAGAATGTGCTGATGTTCATTTCTCATATGGACTAGGAGCTAGTTTTGCTGAAAAGTTGAGCTGTTGCAGAAAAAATTACTATGACATTTGCAATGTTTTAATTTTTAGAGATGCAGAATATACTGATATTGGTCCCAGTCCGTCCCTGACTTTCTCACCTTTTTGTTGAAAATCAAACACCTAAACAGGACCATGAACGCTTGTATAGATCACAGGCTCCTGAAAATCTTTTGTTTCAATCCATTTTGTAACTTTTTTGCCTGTGTTTGGTATTGTGTGCATTGTGTCTCCATGGTAATTGCTGAACATTCCTCAGTAGTAGGGTAACCAGACTGGGGTTATTAAAAAGGAGGACACTGGGTTAGGGGCGAAAAAATTGGCATTGTTTGTACTTTGTAACTGGCGATTTTTGTTGGTGTTTGAATTTAATATTACAAATGTGTGATATTATGGGTATCAGGGGGTCTGGGGTCCTGCACCGTGGGAATTTTGGACAATTTACTGTATTTCATTGCATCTAAGAGGTCTACTAAGCTCAATAATATAAGCCAATGTAACCTGCATTTATTTTTTCATGGGTTATTGTCCTGACAGTGTCTATGTCCCCTGTCCCTGCTCTGATAACGCCCTGCTCCTGTCCCTTCTCACAGACAGGATCCAGTCTGTGATTCAGAGCAGAGTGATTCAGATGGGATTTATGAACGTATATCTCCGCTAATATCAGGTCAATTTTTATCAAATAAAAAGTGGTGTAGAGTTTGAGACATGAAGAACTGCGTCATGATTATCCAACCTCTCCACAGAAGCTAATATGCCTTTGTAATAATACGCTCAATAAATGTAGGCGTATTTTCTGATCAAAGGAGCGGTCTGTGTCCTCGCTGTGAGATCGCACGGCAGCAAGGAGGAGGCGGATTTTAGACGCATGATGTAGATCCATGATTGTATCTGATCAGATGAGCAAAGACTGTCGCCAAAACTAAAATAAGTGTCCCGCTCAAAGCTGTCAATTGCTAGAGTCAAAATCCCAGAAATATTGGCATAATTTAGAAATTCCTCCCGGACGTTTTTTGGGTCCCAAAAAAGAGGACGTCTGGTCACTCTACTCAATAGAAAATACATAGAACACCCCCAGCATGATGTCACTGTAAAGTATCAATAGCAAAAGTATTGATATTGCAATATTGGCTGACGCAATAATCAATATTGTTACAAACACTAACACTCTCCATCAGATAGAAATGTACTGTTTATAATGGAAATAGGCAGAATCCCATACTTTTCAGAATGTGTTTGTAGAGGTCTAAACTAACCTACAGGGTTAGCAGCTTTTTTTTTGACAAAAATGGCGGCGTTTACGATTGGCTCATTGTGATCATATACAAACTGCTATTGGATTGTGATTGATCTTACATCTTTACATACATCTCTAATCATACTGCTATCAACAAAGGAATTATTTCAGTCTTTTCCCCCAAATCACTGATTACATTTATGGAGGAGAAAGTTCATGGTTTTTTTATGAGGTTGTTTATGAGGCTGCAGTCGATACATGTGACCCTCCCCCAGTTTGAACTCAGATCTGTCACAGCCACTGTCAGATAGAGCCAAGATCCTCTATAGTCTGAGACCTGGGTCATAATTTTGATTTAAAGAGAGGGTATTATTCTAAATTCTTTTTTTAAAACATTGTTCCCTCATCAAAAACATGCCCGGAGAGGTTTTTTTTTTAATATAGCATTTTCAAAACAATAAAAGGTAACAAGGTGATCTAAATATATTATGTGTTAGCAGTTATCCCATAGAAGTAATCTCTCAGTTGAAGTACACTTAGAGGTAGGGGTGAGAGTAATTGACAAAAAAAAAAAAATCTCAACAGATAAAATTTAAATAGGCAACAACCAACACATTAATGCACACTTTTTAGCACATTTGTAACTGACTGCCATAATCTGGTGTAAATATTGCCAGTGGGGTTACATCTATATACTATAGCCCTACTGTATTAAACCTGTACTCTGCAAATTAGTTTTTATTCCTGGAGATTCTTGACAAATTACATTGTTTATGCAAGACCACATTAGATTTGATATGATCTTTTATCGCATCTTTGATTTTGAAGCGAGTGAAAGTGTCCAAACATGAGAGTCTGGATTCACTAAGCACCTTTGGGTGGTGGAGAGGACAGAGGGGGGAGGGCAGAGGGGGGAGGGGGACGGGACAGTGGGGGAGGGGCGTGTCTCTGTAATGCCCTACTGTGGGGCAAATGAAAACAAACACGTGTCCCTCTCTCAGACGCAGCAGGAGACAGTGTTCTGTATCAGTGATGTGTTATTTTATCTGAAATCTCCAAAAGTTAAATCCAGGAATGTTCATTATTAGTCCACTCTCCTGCTGTATTTGTCCGACCACGACATCTGCTTCACAACAGCAGTTTAGACCTGGGTCAGGTTTAGTTCAGGAGTAAAAATGATACAGAAGGAGTCTGCTCAAGGTGAATATACTTTAAAAAATACAGAGGCGGATGTCTGGGTTATCACCAAATGACATCACAAGGTGAGACAGAAGGTTTAACATTTAGGATTATTTAACATGTATGAATGAAACAACATTAAAACATGGTTAAAAGCTCAAAAGGCCAGTTTTACTTCCTGTTACTGTATAAGATTTAACTGTAATCTTATACAACAAGCTATTAAATGCATAATTTATGTCATATACATTAACAATCTGTGTCCAAACAGACAAATTCATATATTGCTTTTACTGGTAGAAATGTAATGTAAACTTATTTTCAATTACAAAAACAGCAGAATGAGCTCCTCACTTTGGGTTGCCAGATCTTACACCTAAACCCAAAAGGACTCTGTAAGTTCTGGTGTGTCCTCAGTATATGACGGATAATGGACTCCCAGGTTCGGTTGTGATTCTAATGCTGTTTTTAATGTTTTTTTGTTTAACGTTATAAATTTTCCATTTCACGTTTGTAAACTACATTTCTGAATGAGAGTTTTGTGTGTTTTGGCGCTTTCTGGCTGGACTGTTATTGGACCCTGGACCTGATTAAACCCACATACCGAGGGATATTTTCTCTGGCCGTCCCATGAATTGGAGGCTTGTTACAGCGCTAGTGGCTAATGTGGCTAAAGTTCTGTTTTGCCAAATCCAATGTTTGTGAGCGCAGATTCCTGAGATGGGAGAGCCCCGATTCTAACACAAAGTCTCACTTAAAGCTTTACTGTGTAACTTTTCAGCCCTAGAATAGACTAAAATAAAAGCATGTTTTTATTTTTTCATTTTGGATGTAGTGAAAAATATGCGTTCTTGCTGTCAATGGGCTTGCGTCTCCACAAACCTGACTCTTATTTGGCCTGAAGAGGGGCCATGGAAATGTTGTTTTTTTGGCAATAATATTCCACAGTATGACTTTCTCAATCTGAAGTATGGTTTTAACTTTTTATTTCCATGGAAAGTTATGTGGTATCATTTTAACGGTGATGTACCTAATTTTTACTGTCTTCAAATTATTCCTAAAAATTATATTACTTAAAAATTATTATTGCTTTTCACAACTTTCATTTCATTTTGCCTTTGTGGTAAAGTTAACAACAACTCGCATGCTAACCATATATAAATGGACATGGCTGACCCGCTAGCCGTCGCGTTCCAAAAGAAGTGAACTTGGTGCCACTTCCGGCTCCACTGACTCTGGCTCCAATTGTGTCCCCTCTCCCTGTAACCGCTGCAGTGAGCCTCGTCATTTTGGTCTTAAAATGTTTGTATTAACCCGATCTACATGATCTTTTTATTTTGCCATTTTGTCCGTTAATCAATTCCTATTCCTAATATGGAACTCATCTCCAAATTCGCTCGTATAACCGCTGACATCATGAGCTTCATTTGACTGGAGCCGAACACTATAGGTGCCATCACACTCCACTTCTTTATACAGTCTATGATGCTAATGTGCACTTTCTACCAAACAATAAAACGCTTTATAATTAATTGACCTAAAGAGCTGCTTATACAATATATCTGTACTGGGGCAAGGCTAATTTTGATCAAATACATGTGGAAAAATCTGGTATATCTAAAAAGGGGACATGATCCTTGTGTCTGAAATGCACCAATCACAAGACTGTGTGCTCTCCCTTTGTTCTGGCCCCCTGCTGGTCGCTCAGCACTGGCGCGTGTCCCTCCGCGGGGGAAATCCATGAATATGTGAGTGTGGTGGAGCTCACTGTACCTGCATGCACCAGACAAGAGCTGATAAGGACATGATAGGTAAGAGGGGATCCAGCCTAAACACGTGGCCCAGTTTGGAGCTTCAAAGAGGGGATGTTTATTCAGACGGAGGGGGGGAGGATGGAGGAGGCTGATTTATGGCCCCCATGTGTGTTTCCTCCCTGAAAAACTGCATCAAAAACAGAAAATAAGCTGATATTTCATACAGGCCTGACCTCGGCCTGTCGGAGGAGAGATGGAGACTGGAGATGTGAAGAGGAGATGTTTTCCCACATTTCAGAACAAGAAAAGCAAAAGTGATACATGACACAAAGCTGCATGTTCTTCTTTGATACTTTGTCGTGACATCACGCTGGGAGTGTGGTACATGTATCTCTGTGATAGAATGTGCAGTTACCATGGAGACACAATGTACATATTAGCAAACACTGTCAAAATAGTTTTAAGATTCTGAGAGTCTGAAAACTCAAGAAACTAGAGCCTATGATCAGTACGAGTGTTCATGGTCATGTAACTTTTCAGATGGAGGGTTGGTCACATGTTTGTCTCCACGGAGATGTAATTGCTTTGACTTCAATATTCCACAATATGGCATTATATTGATCTTTCTTGCAAACATTCAATAGTGCTTGTTTTTATTTCCCAAAAATACCTTGGAAAAACATGCATTCTTCCTGTTACCAGAGGCTGCCCCTCCAAGGATCTGACGTCTAACTAACCTTGGAGATAGAAAAGGTTAATGCCATACAGGGGAACATTTCAGGCAAAGCAATAACAAGCCAGTGGCAGACCCTTCACCAGAAAAGTTCAAAAGAGAAAATGTGCAAATCGTTTGACCATACATATTCAAAAATAAGGATTTGTGAGTGTTCTTAATCATTGTTAAAAAGAAATGGATAACACAATATGATCTGTCACAGGATTGACAGTACGACTAGATCCTCGTTTACAGTGTGTGTACTCATTATGTCATGACTCACTCACAAGTGAAATCCGCTGTTTGTTTTCAGTGGTGTCAATGTGAGATCAGACACAGCAGTGCCTCATAAGAATGCTACATCCAAAATCTGTTTAACATCAAAATCTATGGCACACTCTCCTCCTCCTCCTCCTCGGCAAAGATCCTGGTCTTTAATGACAAACCTCAATGAGAGAGTGATGTGAGGGGCGAGAGACATGTGGGAGACATTACAGCAGAGAGAGAGAGAGAGAGCGAAAGAGAGGGATAGAGAGAGAACAAAGAGGGGAGAGATAGAAGAGAAAGAGAGAGCGAGTGAGAGGGGTAAGCGAGACATGTGAGAGGCAGCCAAAGTCGCCCAAAAGAAAGAGAGGAGAGGGGGATACTGGCAAGAGAGAAAAGGGAGAGAGAGGGAGTGTATGTAAAGCAGAGGGAGAGGGGTAGAGGGCCAAAATTAGCCAAAAGAAAGAGAAAGAGGAGGGGGAGAAAGAGAGAGGGAGACTGGCAACAGAGTCAGTTGAGAGAGAGAGGGACGGAGAGGGGAAAGGATGGAGAGAGAGGAGAGAGAGGAGAGGGAGAGGTATATAACAGAGAAATAGGAGAGAAAGAGGGGGAGAGAGGAGAGAAAAGAAAGAGATAGAGAGAAAGAGAGAGGCAAATGTGAGGGATGAGCAAGACATGTGAGGCATTACAAATAAAGAGAGGGAGGTATAGAAGAAAGAACTAAAAGAGAGAGAGAGGAGAGGGTGGAGGTGTAGAGCAGAGAGAGGATGAATGGAGAGAGTGGGAGAGAGTTGGAGAGAAAGGGATTACATCAGGATATGTCACCATTTAATGATGTAATGTGCCTCAGTCTGAACATGCATCTCTCTGTGAACGCCAAGAGAATCCAACATGAGGCTCAACCATGGGAGGAGAGTTTACAAGTGGGACTTTTGTGACAAGTTTAGAAAACAATTACATTTAGGATTTGTTTTTATCTTAATATTTGACAGAAGACTGAAATCTGAACTGTTAATCCAAGAATAACAATGTATTTGTAGATGTATGTTTATAGAGGTCTAAACTACAGGGTTAGCAGCTTTTACACAGAATAAGATCCAACGAGACAGAGGGATGGTGTTGAAAATCTGCAAGAATCACTCATAGTCCTGGTTGAGTTCTAGTTTAGTCCTGCTTCAGACCTGGTTCAGACCTGGTTCAGTCTGTGATCCAGCTCTTGACCCAGTTCTGGTCTAGTTCTGGTTTACACCTGGTTTAGTTGTGGTTTAATCCTGGTCTATTCCTGGTTCAGTCCTTGTCTATTCCTGTTCTTCTAGTAATGCTCTTGTCTTGGTTCAGTCCTGGTTCAGCCCTGGTTCAGTCCTGGTCCAGCCTTAATTCAGTTCTGGTCTAGTCCTGGTCTAGTTCTGGTTCAGTCCTGGTTTAGTCCTGGTCAAGTCCAGTTTCAGTCCTGGTCTAGTTCTGGTTCAGTCGTGTTTCAGTTCAGGTTTAGTCTCGATATAGCCCTGTTTTTGTCCTGCCTACTGGTCTAGTCTTGGTTCAGTCCTTGTCTAGTCCTGTTCTTCTTGTCATGCTCTAGTCTTGGTCCAGTCTTGGTCCAGTCCTGGTTCAATCCTGGCTCAGTCCCAGTCTTATTCTGGTCTAGTTCTGGTTCAGCCCTTATTCAGTGTTGGTTCAATCCTATGGTTTAGTCCAGGTTTAGTCCTCGTTTAGTCCTCGTTTAGTCCTCGTTTAGTCCTCGTTTAGTCCTCGTTTAGTCCCGGTCTACAATACCATAGATCTTATCAGGTGAACAGTATTAGCAGAGGGCGTCAGGCCAAATATTACTTTTGTTTTCATCCAAAAACAACAAGATTCCTGTAAAGTTACATCAACAGTGAATTTTGACATGGAATAAATCAGAAAGTTTCAAAGTGCTTCAATGCACTTTTACTTTTTACAACCTGGCTACGCATTCACATCATTATAAAAAAACAAAAAACAAGATATTCTTCCTAAGAACATGGTATTTAAACAAAAGGCAGTAAAATGCCATATTTCCTTGGTACCACGAGGAACAACTCCATAAAAAGTGCAGGTTTTTCTCATTACAAAGCAGCTTACGATAATTAGTGAAATATTTGAGATAGTTGAAATCTGGTCTAATCCTTCATTTGAGCCAATAACCTGTGTGAATCACTAGCACATGTTTTATGGGCTATAACATCTCCGCAATGTCAAAACAAACTGGGAACAATGCACTCCTCATGAACAGAACATTTTGAAAATGTGAGAAGAAAAGAGCCAGTGTTCACCATAATCCAGCCAAACATAAAGACAAAAATTTAGAGATTTTTCAACATTTTCAACAAAACTGAAATTATGGTGCCATGAGAATCGTTTAGTTGTTTTGTCGATTAATCGGTTGATGGAGTCCAAGATGCGTATTAGTCCACAATCATTTTCTTTAGATTATAAGGATTTCGATGGGACAACAGTCGAAGTTCTGAAGTATCTGAAGTTAACAAGTTGAATCTGACTTTATATAAATACATGGTTTTCTAGTACTTTCCAGTATAAAAAGCTGCAGTATATATAGTATAATAGTACATGAACTCCCTGGACTAAATCAAGAAAATATATGAATAAACAAGGAGTAACTAAGAACTGAACCATGTCTTAACCAGGACTAAACCAGGGCTAAACCAAGTCCAAACAATGAGCAGTATTGAACCAGGACTGAACCAGGACTAGACCAAGACTAAACCGGAACTAAACCACAACTGGACCAGGACTGAACCACAGTAAACCAGTACTGAAACAGGACTAAACCAGGACTAAGCCACTACTGAAACAGGACTAAACCAGAACTGAACCACGACTAAACCAGCACTGAACCAGGACCAAACCACGACTGGACCAAGACTGAACTAGGACTCCACCAAGACTTGACCAAGGCTGAACAAAGAACTAAACCAGAACTATAATCAAGACTAATTCAGAACTGAACTAAAAAAAAATTGATGCAACACATTCCTTGTTTATAAAATCAGGCACACCAAACCATAGCCCTTTGGTGTAAGATGATAACAAGAAAACTTTGAAATCTCAACACAACAAATAGTCCAGGTGGTGTAAGAGAATGAATGCATTAAACTGTGATATTGTCCATAACGTGTGTAATTGTAGTGTGTAGTAGACCTATGTGTTTGGTCAGGTCTGAGAGCTCCAGACTTCTGTATCTCAAACGTTTATTGTGAATGCAAGAACTGTCTGGAACCAAACCCGGCCGTAAACCAGGACTAAAGAGGAACTAAACCACTTTTAAACCAGATCTAAACAAAGACTAAAAATAAACAAAGGTTCTTAGCGGGTAGTGATGGGAAGTAATTAAATGCATGTACTAAAAATACATATTTAGAAAACAGTTACTTTTCTAGAATTAAAAAAAAGACATTGCAGTAAGTTACAACACAACGCTTGAAATTGGTGAGAAAAATGTGAGTTCAGTTCTGGCTCAGTCCTGGTTCAGTCCTGGTTCAGTCCTGGTCTAACAGATAGATAGATCAACTCAATGTGAAAGTATCATAAGTATTCTGATTACTCTGATTGGACCATGTATGTTACAAAACACAGGTTTAAACCAGGACTAAACCAGGACTAAACAAGCACTTTATTGTATTTCACATCATTACAGTGCACTTTTTGATGCTCTAACTAAATAGGCCCTAAGACTGAACTGGATCTAACCAGTCTAGGACCATTCCAGGTTTCAACTAGAACTAAACCAGGTCTTGACAAAATTAAACTAAGGTTGGACAAAATGACTAAACCAGGTCTGAACCAGCTCCAAACTAGGCACTGTATACTGGTCTACTTAAACTCACAGGATGTAACTTTTTCCTATGCCCTCCTCCGGGACAAATAAGAGTCAGGTTTGTGGAGATGCAAGCCCGCTCACTGTAAAAACACATTTTCTTCTATGTTTTTTTTTTTTAAACCGCAATAAAAACATCCACAGTGAAAAAACATGCTTTTATTTGAGTCCACTTTGGCTAACTTGTTACATGCCATGGCTTTAACCTGATCTAAACAACGAACAAAGTCTAAACTAGAACAAAACTAGGACTAAACAAGGTCTTAACCGGGACATCTATCGACCACTAATATAGGGCAAGGTAAATAGATTAAACTGTCTTAAATTTATAAGAAAGTAAGGCTTGGGCATTCTTAAAATCACTGCAGGGGCCCGTTTCTTGCCATCTTTGGGGCGTTCATTCAATAATTACTGCCCAATTACTCTTCAGAAGCTGGGAACAACACGAGACTGGCGACAATAGTGACCACACACAACATCATCAACGAATTAACACGAGGGAGGCGGTCAAACACGGCACTTTTTACGCATTTAAACCTCAAATTAGCCGCATGTTTAAGCTATGCACAATGCAGTCAGACCACAACATCGTAATAAAAGGAGGAACTCTGCACAAACGTCCTTTATTCGAGCAAAAGAAGGCCATGCAATCCAAAGTGTGCGCTAAAACGTATCCCTCCGACATAACCACTAGCGCTGTTACGCCCTTACGCACACCGCTTGGTTAAAACGCATCCAAATCTCCATTCTACAACAATTTATTTACGTTTCTGTGCACGTTTTCAGGTAATCTCGCTGCTGTGTTTTGCTAACGGTGTTTAACAATGAAAGGTACGTCCGGTGTCTAGCCTGCCCAAAATCTCTGCTTGTGCTGCTGCTTCTCTGCTCCATAGCGCACAAAAATGGCACAAAAACGGTAATTACGCGAACTTACCTCATTTGGATAGGCTTGATCGAAGGCGTAGCGGTGCCATAACGGGTTCATGCAAAACTACGGTCCGGTGTCGGTACATTCCCAGCGGTGAATGAGCATTTTGTGTGGCCGTCCTCTGGCTCCTCTCTCCGCAGCGGCCCCTCCGTATCTCGCCGTGCGCTCTTTGAGTCCAGGAAAAGTGATGTCATTGCATGAAATTACATTACCCGCCCCAATTTTTTTTTTTTTTTTTTTTTGGGAGGATTTTTGTATGCCGGGGATGACTTCTTTAAAAGTGCTATATGCGAGTTAAACGTTTTATTTGTTTTGTTTAATAAAGGTGGCATACTTATTTACTGAGAAGATTTGAAGTTGCCAAATAAAAAAGCAAGATTTTAAAGTTAAAATAATAATAAATAAGTTAAAATAAAAATCCATTCAAATAACATACGAGTTAAAGGTGCACTACGTCCGCCACGTGTTTGTTTTCATGACGATGTTACGATCACGATTTGTCTGCAAAAGTTTAATGCCATACTGTGGAACATAGCTGTATCTATGGAGCATAGGACCCCACTGGTGCAAGTTACATTTCAGATCTGTTTTATATTTTTAACTAAAAAAACATCTTTAGTTGATTAAATGCAAAATAGATTCGTTTAATGCCTACTGTGGATTTTTAGGCAAAGCTGTGGCATCACCATGGAGATGAGCACAAGAAAGGCTACAGAGTGCACCTTTAAAGTGTAAGATTTTGTGTCTAAAATGTATAATTTAAAGGACCCATATTACGCTATTTTCTGTTTTAATGTCATTTCCTCATCACAAACATACCTGGAGTTGTGTTTTGTTTCATTCACACATTTAACACAAAAACCCTGCAGATAGTCGAGTTCTTCTCTCAAACAGAAACACCTTGTGATGTCATGTGGTAATACAGATGGAAGGCAGGGGACAATGCTTTTCTATGAGGCACTATTTGCTATGGAAATATGCAAAAATCAAAAATACATTGATCTTTTTATAACTGGTTTTAGTTTGCATATTTACACAACTCACTGCATCAGTCTTTGTCACCTTTCGTTTAACCAAATCCATTTTCCATTCCAGTTTTGTGTGGATTGGTGCAGTAATGACAGAGGTATGAACCATAAACCAGGTCAAATATGGACAAAATTAAATCTGGGCCACCAACCACATATGGGCCAAACACTTTCAATATTTGGATGGGTTTAGGTTGGTTATATTTTTATCCAAAAATCTAGAATCACAACACTGGAAGAAGCAATGAAATGCACAATAAACAGCTTTTTTGAAGGAATTTTGTTTTTAATGAACAATCAAATGAATGGTGTCCAATTCAAGTATTTTACATTTTAAACAAATATAACTTGAATTCAGTAATTACCGTTATATTACTCCATGTATTGAAGTAAAATTCCCTTTGACGTGAATAAAATGGAGTCCATAGATGAGCCTGTCTGATTCACAGAGGGTTAGTGTAAATGTGACTGTTGGTCTGTAATTGGACGGTTCATCTTGGCGCTTCTAAAGTGGAGCTGTCCAGATCCTGAAGAGAGTTATCTGTGGCCTCCTCCTCGGCTCTGATCACCTCTGACACCACCTGTACAAGACAGACATCTATGAATGCCAGTTTTAAACAAATACAGTGGGTACGAAAAGTATTTAGACCCCTTAAATTTTTTGACTCTTTGTTATATTGCAGCCATTTGCTAAAATCAGTTAAGTTAATTTTTTTTCTCATTAATGTACACGCAGCAACCCATAGACAAATAAAAACAACACAGAATTGTTGACATTTTTGCAGATTTATTAAAAAAGAAAAACTGAAATATCAAATGGTCATAAGTATTCAGAGCCTTTGCTATGACACTCATATTGAACTCAGGTGCTGTCCATTTGTTCTGCTCATCCTTGAGATGTTCTACACCTTCACTGGAGTCCAGCAGTGTTTGATTAAACTGATTGGACTTGATTAGGAAAGCCACACACGTGTCTATATAAGAGCTCACAGCTCACAGTGCAGGTCAGAGCAAATGACAATCATGAGGGCAAAGGAACTGCCTGAAGAGCTCACAGACACAACTGTGGCAAGGCACAGATCTGGCCAAGGTTACAAAAACATTTCTGCTGCACTTAAGGTTCCTAAGAGCACAGTGGGCTCCATAATCCTTAAATTGTTTGGGACAATCAGAACACTTCCTAGAGCTGGTCGTCCGACCAAACTGAGCAATCGATGGAGAAGAGCCTTGGTGAGAGGTAAAGCAGAACCCAAATATCACTGTGGCTGTCGGGAGATGGGAGAAAGTTGTAGAAAGTCAACCATCACTGCAGCCCTTCACCAGTCAGGGCTTTATGGCAGAGTGGCTCGACGGAAGCCTCTCCTCAGTGCAAGACACATGAAAGCCCACATGGAGTCTGCTTAAAAAAAACACCTGAAGGACTCAAAGATGGTGAGAAATAAGATTTTGTGGTCTGATGAGACCAAGATAGAACTTTCTGGCCTTAATTCTAAGCGGTATGTGTGGAGAAAACCAGGCACTGCTCATCACCTGTCCAATACAGTCCCAACAGTGAAGCATGGTGGTGGCAGCATCAGGCTGTGGGGGTGTTTTTCAGCTGCAGGGACAGGACAACTACCGTATTTTCCGGACTATAAGCCGCTACTTTTTTCTCACACTTTGAACCCTGCGGCTTATACAACGATGCGGCTAATATATGGATGGATTATTCGTCTATGAACACAGCGGATGCGCGCGCAGCTTGAGTGCAGAAAGCGCCGCTGTCTGTGCGGTGAACATGGGTTAGGGTTAGTTAGAACACTCGCTAGCGCTGTTGTCAGCACTAAAACAGTTTATCGCTGCGTGATAAAATAAGTTCTGCTGCTAAATGAACATTAGTGAGTGGGATACGTCTTAATGACCCATCCATCCATCCATCCATCTTCTCCCGCTTAATCCGGCTGGGTCGCGGGGGCAGCACGCTGCCCATTACTCTGTGCACCAGACCCAGACCCCTATGAACCCCTCTGCAGGTGGTGAGCCCACAGGAGGGAGGAATTCCTTGACGGTCCTTGATGGTAAACTGTTCATAGGGGTGTTGCATGTTTTTGGTTGATGGGGGGAAACCGGAGTACCCGGAGGAAACCCATCCAGACACGGGGAGGAAACATGCAAACTCCACACAGAAAGGCCCAGGCGACCCGGGGATTGAACCCGTAACCTTCTTGCTGTGAGGCATGAGTGTTGCCACTCAGCCACCGTGCCGGTCTTAATGACCCGTATGTGTTAAATGCAGGTGAAGCGTAAATGACGAGACGAAACGTCTCAAACTTCAGTAGCTGGACATCCACTCATACATGATCGATACAACTAACCCCGACCCCCGGGAGAGCCTGAAATCCTGTTGAAATCCTACAAGACACTGACATGATACAAGACACTGACATGATCCCAGACAGGACAGCGGCTCTTTCTGCTCGAGACATGCGCAGTAGAGCGCCAAGTGACGGGGCGCAAGAGCGAGACAGACAGGTGAAGAGATGATGTGCTGAGGAAGATGCTCGTTTGATTTTGTTTTGAACAGTTATTTTGTGCTTCATGCACACACCCTCCTCATGGAAAACATACGAAGAAATGCATATGATGCAGCATTGAAGTTAAAGACAATTGATCTGACTGTCAAAGAAGAAAACAACTGCTGCACGTGAGCGCGGCATCGATGAGTCGATGGTGAGACGTTGGCGACGGCAGCGTGACGAACTGACTCAATGCAAAAAGACGACAAAAGCTTTCAGAGGCAATACAAGCAGATGCTCGGAACTTGAAAACTTCTTGAAGACGTGGACACCTGCGGCTTATAGACAGGTGCGGCCTATATATGTACAAAAATAAAATTCTTTGAAAATTTAGTTGATGCGGCTTATATTCAGGTGCGCTCAATAGTCCGGAAATTACGGTAATTGCAATCAAAGGAAAGATGAATGTGACCAAGTACAGGGATATCCTGGACGAAAACCTTCTCCAGAGTGCTCAGGACCTCAGACTGGGCCGAAGATTCACCTTCCAACAAGACAATAACCCTAAGCACACAGCTAAAATAACGAAGGAGTGGCTTCACAACAACTCCGTGACTGTTCTTGAATGACCCAGCCAGAGCCCTGACTTAAACCCAATTGAGCATCTCTGGAGAGACCTGAAAATGGCTGTCCACCAATGTTCACCATCCAACCTGACAGAACTGGAGAGGATCTGCAAGGAGGAATGGCAGAGGATCCCCAAATCCAGGTGCGAAAAACTGGTTGTATCATTCCCAAAAAGACTCAAGGTTGTATTAGCTCAAAAGGATGCTTCTACTAAAAATACTTGAGCAAAAGGTCTGAATACTTATGACCATGTGATATTTCAGATAAATCTGCAAAAATGTCAACAATTCTGTGTTTTTCTGTCAATATGGCGTGCTGTGTGTTAATGAGAAAAAAAAGAACTTAACTGATTTTAGCAAATGGTTGCAATATAACAAAGAGTGAAAAAATTTAAGGGGTCTGAATACGTTCCGTACCCACTGTACTTTAAAAGCAAACTTATGACACAAAAGTGGTATTCCAGCTCTGTGGTTCTCCATCAGGCATTTCAGATTATTGTAATAGTCCTGTTAATAGGTATTAATAGTTCATAGTTCTGATTTATCCCCATTCTAGTGCTGGTTTAGAGCTGATTTATGCATTTTAGTGCTCTTCAAGTTTAGAGCCATTAAAAATACAGGTCCTGAGTAGGCTTAATTTAAATCCAGTTTAGTTATCTTTTGATAAAAGGAGGGGTATATGGAAAAATTGATATCACAATGGGTGTTTTGGAGAAAAAAAAACACTACTTAAACATTGCAAAAAGAGCCGACTTGTGACGATTACACTACAAAGTGCAGAAATATCACTATACTTTTTTGGGTTACTTTTCAGTCCATTCAGATATTGCTCAATACTCAAACCTCAGCCAAGTCATTTACAGACACACGCACATTTCTGACTGCCATAATATCGTTTGAATATCATGATTGGGAAACACATGTTTGGTCTGGTCTGGTCATTTGTAATCTCTCTATTTAGTTGTACCTGATCATCGATGATGGAGTCGACGTCCCTCTCACTGAGGCCGGACCCCTCCAGCTCGTCGGGGGTCTCTCCGGTGAGGATGTCCATGGGGGCCTCCGCAATGGCTCTGATCGTCTGGTCTTCCAGAGCCAGAGCTGTGTCGAACTGCAGAGGGGAGGGGGGGCACTGCATACCATCTCCCTCTACGTCCAGGTCCTGGGGGAGACAAGAGAGTCATGTCAGATGCCCTCCATGCTTCTATATCCTTCTGTTTCAAATGGCCTTCTGTCCTCATATATCCCTGTGTCAGATGCCCTCCCACTATACAGTCATCTGTCGCCCTCTACTGGCTTTGATGATAAATGGACAAAGTAGAGGATGGCATCACTTGAAGCAACAAAGTGAATTCCAGCTTTTGTAATTATTAGGAATTTTGGTTTTACCAATTTATCATCTAAAATCTGAGCACCATTACTCTTGACAAGCCATTTTAACTTAGTCTTTTTTTTGTTTTCTTTCAAATTTTTATTAAAATGTCAAGACATGACAATTTTAACCAAACAAAATATACTTATATTGTAACTGATATATAGTATGGGATTGTATCATGAGAGAAGTAGAACTTTGATCTAGTCCCCACTCCTTTGTTTTTTTCGTTTAGCTTTTAAGTTGTTTTTATTTTTCAAAAAATGTATTTACTTCTAGACTAAAACCCATTTTTATGTAGTTTTAATCCACAAAAATAAGACAAAACAATTTTAGTCTACAAATATAAGACTGCAGCTCAGACAGCATACTTACATCACTGAACTCCAGAGGCAGACTCTCTGTGGGCTGCAGCTCGGCGGCGCTCAGGTACAAGTCTCTGGTGGAGGGTGGGTCAGTTGCAGGGGGCGGTTGTGCGTCAGGCTGGTACAGAGGAGGGGGCAGGGGCAGATGGAGGGGGCAGCGTGGCTCCTCAGACTGCCCCATATGGACGGTCCGGTCACACGGTAAGTCCTTTAAACCAGGACACAGTCTGAACAGAACCTGACTACTGTCCTGGTGGATGTCTTTGCTCAAGATAAGGACCATCGAGTTGTTATTGGTAAATGAAAGCTAATTACACGGAGGATGCAACAAAATCTCTAGAGCTGTTAGTTGATTAAGACACCATGAACCATGCCCGGGATCTTGAATACATATTGCAATTCTTTACGAAGATGTGAGTCTAGTCATTGCTGAATCTCAGTTCAGCTTGACAACCATGGACCCATTAGTTACACACAAAAGTACAAGTAAAATGCATTTTTGTCAAATACTTTCTCCTGTGGGTTTGTGGTCTCGTCAGCGCTCTGGGGACAGACACATGGGCCAATCATTGAGATACTTAATAGTATAAAGGGTTTTTGCTCTAATATTTGAGATATTAGGGGGAAGCTGTTTTGTAGAAATCCAACTTGCAAATTCCCTTAATAAAACAAACATACTGTGTGAAGCCATTTCTAACAAGCTAAAAGTTAAAAAAAAAACACAAGTTAAAATAATACAAAATAAAGTATGATTTTGCAACCCCATTCAAAAATAATAAAAACTTCAACTTATTCAAATTGTCAAAACCAAATGTTAAGACTAAAACTAGCTTATATCAGGATCAATCTACTAGTATAAATGCAGTCTGAAACAGAAAGGGAGAAAAGGGGTTTGAAAAGAGTAAAGGCAGATAAAGGAAGGATGTCTGTGCCTTCCAACTGAATTGATTAGCCCCTTTGAGACTCTGGGAGAAACCAACAGACCACAGGAAGGAGTCGCTGTGGGCCCCGTGAAACCAGCGGCTACTGCAAACGGCCAGTCTTGATTGGAGCCAAGTTTATGAAAATGAAAGGAGAGGATGGAGAAAAGATGAGGAAAGTATAGTTCATCATGCCAAACTACACAGTGAAAAAGCCAAGAGATACGGTCATTTGTAAATATCAATGATCAGCCAATCCTCTGTCAGTAAAAGCATGTGGTTTGGAGCAGAAGACTTTAGAGAACGACATTTAAGGGTTTTTTTTATGTTATTGGAATCGATTAAATAGTTTGTACCATTCATGTTCAGGAAACTATTGAAAGACAAATGAAATAAAATGGAAATTGTTTTGTCATATTCCTCTGTCCTATAGCCAACAGTAGCAAATAAGATAACATAAGGGAAAAAGAGATTTCCTCTCCAGTGTCCTTGTATTTTGTAAGCACTAAGAAAACGGAAACGAAACATGTCCCAAACACTACACCATTTGCTTTACCATAAGGTTACCATCACATAAGTATTGCTACATCCTGATCAGAAGAATGTTTTTCAAGTTCCCTGAGTAAATGTAAATGCAACTGACACTTTAAAATGATACTTTGCGATACTGAATCAAAAGGATACGCATGAGGCAGTGTCGGGTCATGGGGAGACAGGGGTTAGAACAGCGCCCCCCATCTATGAATGCGGTGCACTTTTCAGTCACGGTTCGAACATAAGGCTGAGGAGAAAAAAAAACATAAGCTATAATGTAATCCTTCAATGAGAGGGTTTCCATCAATTTCCGTTTTGGATTGTACAACTTCCCAGATTCCTGTTGTGATTAATGGGGTCGGACTAAATTACCATTGTAAATCAGCAGATTCTGTGGTTGGATCAATATTGTAAGAAAACAGACTTCATGTTCACCATCATGTTATTAACATTTATTACTACATGCTTTTTGTCATTTTGAGGATCAAGAAAGCCGTTTTTAAAGAAGTTTCCAAGAGGGTTGCATGGTTTGGGGACAAACAAAGATGTAATTGCAATTTTTCTGGCAAACATTAGATGTGTGATTTGTTTTAATAGGATTGTGTTCAAAGTTCACATCTTAAAACATGCCCAGTAGAACTGACAAAAACAGTGACATATGAGAATAAGCAGAATAAGACAGGAGATTATGTCTGTCAAGAAAATTATGGTACTGAAAAGTTTGTAGCCTTTGCGGTTTGCGTCCATTTAAATTCACTGTTAAGTATGCAGCCCTACTAGGAATACTGTATCTGAAATCTGATTATATTAAAACAGTACAAGTGTACCTGAGGAGCTCCGTCTGTAAGCGCCTGCCTCCTCTCCCTCAGCTGTCTGTGGAGCAGGGCCTCGGTGCCATACCGTCGTCGATAGCGACGCAGAGCTTTGAGCTTCTTCAGGTTCTCTCGCTCCTTCAGGGACAAACCTTCAGGCCCTGTCAGCAGACTGCTCCCTGTCATAGCAAACAAGGACAGTCAGATAGGGTCTTTATATAGAGTTTTAGAGCTAGGCCTCCACCATCGATAAACTGAACTATCAGCACAATTTAAACTCCAAACCCAGAGCTGATGTGCTACAAGAAGAGTTGTCCCACTCATCCACTCACTAGGGGTGTAACGATTCAGAAATCTCACATTTCGGTTTGATTTACGATACAGGACCCACAATTTGATTAATCATGATTGCCCATGACACGTAAAATAAAAAAATAAAAAAATGCACTTATGCATTTAACTCCCAGTTTCGTAAAGTGTAGTGTGTTTTTTCACCGTATTATTCATGTTTGAGGCCTGTTTTAAAAAAAAAAAAAAAAAAAAGGAAACCTGTCCCAAGCACACGGCTACTTAATATCTGTAAACAAGTTAGCGCATTTGGCTCTGCTCCCCTGCCAATTTGTCCAAAGTTTGTTTTTCACTCTTAAAGCTCCATAAAGGTAAAACAAACACCATCTCTGCCATTAATAATGTTTTTAGTGGGTTTAGAGCCTCTTCAGTCTGTATTTAAGCTGCTCTGGACGTTAGCTGCAGTGTTGGCATGAACAGCTGCCTTTCTGTACGAACTGAACAATGCATCTTAGATGATACGGATTCATATTTTAGAATCGCGGTGCATCGTTGCACCCCTACTCCTCACTAAACAAAATTTTACTTTAAGTGAGAAAGGGGACGTTTTAATGGTACCAAGTTCTGCTTCCATTGTCAGACACTATAAATAGTCATGGATGTCCACTGTGTGTAAAATCAACAAAATCATCCCCAAAATCAGGGCAGCAGTAGCTTTACAGCAAACTGTTGTTATGTCTTTGGCTAGGAGAATAAAGTCTCTTTCCTAGTATGAATTTGGTGTGTGAGTGAATTTTCTTGTTATTACCTTTTGATTTTCAAATTTTCTGTTTGTTAAAGCGCTGCGAGGAGATCACTGTTGTGATTTTTGGGCTGTACAAAAATGTTACTAAAATTTGGAGGTGGTTGGACGGGCTGATATAAGGCAAATTGTAAGAGAATTTAAGCAATTTATCCTCCACGTACATCTCTTAGTTTAACATTAACTCACAGGAGCTATAGTAACAATCATCTTGCCTTGGCATACAATTATCTTAATTGTGGCATAATGCTGTCTAACGGCACCTACTGGCCTTCATGGTCTCACCACCCTTGCTTTATAAACCTCCTCCCTTTTTCACCCTTTCTTGGACAAGCTGAAAACTTTGCCTTGCTTCAGTACCCCAGGGCAGCTGTGGCTACATAAAACCAACGCATTATAAAATTATAGGCTGACATTACTAAAGACTGACTCTGGATTTTGTTTAAGAAAACATCAATGAATCAAGTGTCTTGAAATCTCTGTCCCATGCCAGCTAGTCACCATGGAGAACAAATCAGAGGTACTCCCAGTTCAGGCGTTATCATAAACAGGACAAAGAAATGTTGCATCTTTGTCACACAAAGGCAAACCACCTATATTATCTGCCCTCACCAAGCGTCTCGTGCTCCACTTTGCGGTGGTGGAGGTAGCGGCGTTTCTTCTCTTTGAGCAGGTGCTGAAGCCGTTTGAACTGATCAATGTAAAGAGACTGGAGTCGGATCAGTTTGTCTCGAGTTATTAGAGCCACCTCCTCGGCCGTGTACACTCCGGCGTGTCTGAAAACAGGAGGGGAAACATCAGTGAAAGCACAAAACACATCGATTGCTACCATTGACAACCCGCTCCAAGCTGCTCCCATAGGTTTAAGAGATTCTATACAAAAATAAATTACTCATGTAGCTATAGCTATATTATATCTTAATCAATGAACATGTTCACACAATGAGCCAGTGCAAAAAAACTAGCATGACTGCACAGTATTTGTCCTGTCTGTGAATGGTACAGAGGAGAGAGGGGTACAGAATATACAAAAGACTAGGGCTTTGACTTTTGCCCAAAAATCATATTCGAAGTTCGTTTGTTTATTAATATTAATATTTGAATATATCTGAATATTTTATTAATATTTTGACCATTAAATGCCTTCAGTAAGACCTATATTGGTATCAAACTTAAGTTGTACATGTTCTGTCCACCAGAGGGCAGTGTATCAGTCTGTGTGTTCAGTAGCAAAAAAGCATCGTTGTCGGAGTCATATCGCGCCTTCAGATCAGCTGACATTATTGCTTTCATCTCTTTCACTCCTGTCGGGTCATCGGTGGAGGGCTTGTGTTGTGTCAGCAGCACATACTGCAGGGGGAAAGCCCCAGGTTCCACGGAAAGCTCCAGGTCCGGACGGTGTCTCTCCTTCCACCCTGAGACACTGCGCTGAAGAACTGGCTCCTGTCTTCACGGACATCTTTAACACCTCCCTGGAGTCATGCCATGTCCCAGCCTGCTTCAAGCTGTCCACCATCGTTCCCGTCCCCAAGAAGCCCAGGATCACCGGACTTAATGACTACAGACCTGTGGCGCTGACGTCTGTAATCATGAAGTCTTTTGAGCGCCTGGTTCTGCCTCACCTCAAGTCCTTCACCTCCCCCCTCCTGGACCCTCTGCAGTTCGCCTACAGAGCAAATCGGTCGGTAGACGACGCCATCAACCTGGCCCTCCACTTCATCCTTCAGCATCTGGACTCCCTGGGAACCTACACCAGGATCCTGTTTGTGGACTTCAGCTCCGCATTTAACACCATCCTCCCTGCTCTGCTCCAGGACAAGCTCACCCAGCTCAATGTGCCTGACTCCACCCGCAGGTGGATCACTGACTTCCTGACAGACCGGAGGCAGTGCGTGCGGCTGGGGAAGAATGTCTCGGTCACTCGGACTATAAGCACAGGATCTCCACAGGGCTGTGTACTTTCTCCCCTGCTCTTCTCCCTCTACACCAACTGCTGCACCTCCAGCCACGACTCCGTGAAACTGGTTAAGTTCGCGGATGACACCACCCTCATCGGGCTCATCTCGGACGGCGACGAGTCTGCCTACAGGAGGGAGGTGGACCGGCTGGTGTCCTGGTGCAGCCACAACAACCTGGAGCTCAACGCCCAGAAGACAGTGGAGATGATCATGGACTTCAGGAAAGTCACAGCCCCCCTGCCTCTCCTCACCCTGACAGACTCCTCCATCACGACTGTGGACTCTTTCCGCTTCCTGGGCACCTGCATCACCCACGACCTCAAGTGGGAGCCGACCATCAGCTCCCTCATCAAGAAAGCCCAGTAGAGGTTGTACTTCCTGCGGCAGCTGAGGAAAGTCAAGCTGCCTGCCCAGATGATGGTGCAGTTTTACACGGCCATCATTGAGTCCATCCTCACCTCCTCCATCACTGTGTGGTACGCTGGGGCCACTGCCAGGGACAGACAGAGACTGCAGCGCATTGTGCGCTCTGCTGAGAAGGTGATCGGCTGTAGCCTTCCATCTCTCCAGGACCTGTACGTCTCCAGGACTCGGGGGCGTGCAGGCCGGATAGCAGTTGACCCCTCTCACCCTGGACATGGACTATTCCAGCCACTTCCCTCTGGCAGAAGGCTACGGTCCATACGGACCAGAACCTCTCGCCATAAGAACAGTTTCTTCCCCTCTGCCGTTGGACTCATGAACACTTTATGAACACTTATAACACCTGTACTAAGGACACTTTATAATACCAGTCACTTTAAATAAGTCATGCCACAGCACTTGATCTTTTGCACTGTTGTTCTGATGCTTCTGTATATACGAGACTATTTTAATTTTTTTATTATATATCTTAATCTTTTTTTTTTTGCATGCTCTTACTTTATTTTCAAATAGTGATACTTTATTATTATTATCTTTTCTAACAGTGATATCTCTACTTTGTATTATTATTATTATTATTATTATTATTATTATTATTATTATTATTATTATTATTCAGTATTCTATGTTGCACCTCATCACCAAAGCAAGTTCCTAGTCTGTGAATTTGTGTTCACTGACAATAAAATAAAAGTTTTTCTGATTCTGATTTCTGATTCTGGGAGAACCGCAGATGCTGTTGGGTAGTTTTCCGTTGACAGCGCCTGGGTGGCTAATGAGCTCGTGATTTACAACTTCACCAGGTGTGAAAAAACTGAATCTTGAATAGAAAACAATGTTTACAAGCAAACACATTTACAAAAAACAAAAGGAAAAAAATAACAGGTTTGAATATTAAGGGCTTCGTTCAAATATCTCCATTTTCTGAAATATTCAAATTATATTCGAATAACGAAGTTCGGAGTCAAAGCCCTACAAAAGACTCATGTCGTTGTAGCCAGGCTGAGTTAAATACACAGGAGAAGTCTTACTTGAGTGGATCCTCATGCTCGCTGTCGTTGCTGTCGGCTTCACTGTCGGGCTCTCCTCTCCAGGTCTGGTCCAGCCCCAAAGGATTCTGCTCCTCCTCACTTAGACTGTCCTCTTCTGCAGGACACACACAGCAATGGGAAACAAATAAAAATGGTAATCATTACAAAACACATAAAACATGAGTGTGAGACAGACCTAGGATGCGACTGGCTTCTGAGCGGCCGTCCAGGCTGTGGGCATCTGTGCGGTGGTACCCGCTGAGCTGAGACAGCAGAGCTTCAGCTGAAGGAGCTGAACACGCCTTCTTCATCTGAGCCCTGAGTGCCAGAGCGTTCCTCCGCGCATGTTCAGCACAGAAGGCCACACTGGAGATAAACATTTACAATTATACAATGCAATATGAATTACATCTTTAAAAATTTTGGTTTGGTCTCATTAAACACAAGACTAGGCCTGTCATTATAAATACTATACAGACTCATTGTTTTTCTTTATACTAGTAGTGGGTAAGTTTTTATTTTTCTGTACTATGACAAGATTATAATTGTAGAAGGTTGAATAAATGGTATCTATGAGTTAGGGCTTTGACTTTTGCTCAGAAATCATATTCGAAGTTTGTTTGTTATTAATATTAATATTCGAATATATTCGAATATTAACCCGCGGCCCGCAACCCGCGGCTCCAGAGCCGCATGTGGCTCTTTCATCATTCTGTCGTGGCTCCCTGTGACTTTGGAAAATAATAATGAGTATTTAATTACATTGTATTTTTATTTTAGTTTGTTCGTTTTTAAATGTGAATCTAAAATTGTAGATAATGGTAATCTTGTACCATTTAAATAAAACGTTTTTAATATTTTTGTCGCTCAAAACATGCGTCAAAGCCGCTGATGTGCGCCACCCGCACACACTGGCAGCCCGAACTTACCGGACTTATTTTCGGCCCAATGATGATAAATCCAAGAAAAGAAAAGTTTCTGAAGAAAACAGAACGCTTAATGCTACATGGGCAGATTCATTTGCTTTCACGGCTGATGAGACTGGTACACGCGATAAAATGATGACGGAACACAGAAGCAGACGCATTTTTGGTTCACTGCGGGTGGATAATTTAAGTTTGGATTTTTATTTCCTACAAGGAGGACTCAAATAATAATGTGTTTAATGCAGCTTTGCGCACATTTGTTTACGTTATACAGAAGGGAAACTTAAAACCACATGGCTCATTTGCATAAACTAGAAGCTGAAAAAACAGCTCCTCCTTAAGGGCAGGACTCGGTGGAATATGCCTGTTCTTTCTGTGACTGAGGGATGTTCTGCCTATGGTGAGTCTGTTCTGTGCTTCTATCGCGTTGGAGATGTTCATGTTAAACTTTTCGCACAGGTTCGAATATTAAGGGCTTCGTTCGAATATCTCCATTTTTTGAAATATTCGAATTATATTCGAATAACGAAGTTCGGAGTCAAAGCCCTACTATGAGTTACAGATGTTAAGAAATGTTTAAAAGTTTCAATCTGCTACATTTTTTAACAATATTGTACATTGTACATTTAGGATATTTTGGAGGAATATGATTACTTAAGGATTCTGTCTGTGGCATGAATTAGTTTTTCTATGATCATTAATGGTTTATATTTTGTTTAGCAGTATATTACACTTAAAAATGTGTAATCATGACAGGCTTGACGCTTACCTATCCTTCCTCTCCATCTTTGGAGCTGCATTGGGGCACCGTTTGCCATTCTTGGAGGACACATAACTGCACTGTTTATACGGTGCGCTCTTGTCCTCCAGAATGTGTTTGATGCAGAACTCCTGACCCTCCAGTCTGGGCTGAGGGCAGGGGCGCAGGACGTAAGCGCAGGTCATCTGCTCTTGAAGGCGGGGAGGTTGCGGCACTCTGCTCCGGCTGGAGGGCAGCACGTGGATCCTGATTCGGTTCATTGTAAACCTGCACAAAACCAGAAATACACACGTTTACAACTGGACCTCCGGCGTAAATGACTGTCGGTCTTTAGCTTAGGCTGCTGTCACACCATTTATGGCACAGTTAATCATTACACTGCAGATTTAAGACCCCGCAGCGACTGCATGTCTGCGTCTGGTTATAGAGGAATTTAACAGATCTCTACGGTCTAATTGTAAATATGAAACTTCTTTAAGCTGGTTAGATGGTCAATAAACTATGATCGTTTCCCTGTTTTTCTGAGCTCTCAAAGCAGCGCCCCTGTGGCTCATCCCGCCTCTGAGCTGCGTCACTTCACTGAGACCGCCATCTTGGTTTAGCAGATGCTAATCGTAGCCTTTAGCAGACAAATTATTTTTACAACCAACAGCAGCTGCGTTGGCAGACTATATTGTGCGAACGTTCTGTAATATATATTTAAGGTTTTCGAACTACAAAATGAGACGAAATAGCATAGTTTAGTCGGGCGCTTACCCTATTTTTTGCCGATACTCCCTGTGAGCCGCCCCCGAGAAGAATACACAACGGCTTTAACACAGGGATAAACGGCCACAGCCTTTGCAGCACACTGCGTCCGCCTCCCGAGTGCTGTAATTGGTTGTTGCAACACAGTGCCCGCCTATTCAGTGCTTTCATTGGCTGTTCGTCCACTTCAAGACTTTTCATTGGCTAACTGTCGATCAATCACCAATCTAGTGCAGCTTAAAACTGATCTAACTGTACTTTTGCACTTTTAAAGTAATAAAACAAAGTCGGTGTTCCATAAAATATTTATTGACTTTGATTGGGAATAAAGCAACCACATATCAAAAAGAACCGTATTCACAGACATTTTGACAGAAGGGGAAAACAAGTTATTTCCAGACCTGAGTGTCAACAACTTTTGAACAAGACGTGAATGAAGGACATTACTTTGACAGAAATGGAGCGTTGACTGTTGCATTGTTCAGTTGCGTGTTGTGTTGCGTGTTCAGTTGAGTGTCGTTTCCTCGCATAAGCATTTAGACTGAAATTTATTTTGTTATTAATAAACATAATGTGACGGTGAATTAAATGGTTTCATCCCAACTTTCCTCACAGAATAGTGCATATCCTGTTGTTAAAGTAACCCAGCTCTGAATAATTACATTTTAAGTCCACTGCCTGAGTTGTATTCGTAGCATAAAGTTCTTTTACTGAGAAAAACATGACAAAAATGAAAATACAAAAACAACTGAAAAGTTCAACACTATTACAACCATGACAGAATGAACCATGTAAAATGTATAGCCAAAACCACATAAGTACAATGTACATTTAGGGCCAAATGAAGCCAGCAAAGACAGAATATGCCTAAACACATGAGGGTGAATGAACATTTTAAAACTGAACACGTTTGCTTTGAATAATGCTTAATGCATTTATAATAAGAACACCACACCTGCGTACACAGATGTGCACTTTTACATAAAGACTTGACATTTTAGACGTTAACTCTGATTATTCAGAGTTCTATGGGTTTAAAATACATGGTAACATTGTACGGAGCATAATACATATTTAAAATCTCAACCATAAAACGTCTCATGGATATGAACCATGCTACAACTCTTTCACAAAAGGCCATCGTCTTCATAAACCTGCAGATATGTGAGAACCCCATATGTATTAACCTTTTTCATTAGTGTGAATAAACACATTAGAGAAATTCTATTTTACAACCATTTAAAACAATGACTGCAACATCAAAACTAAAAATTAAAAAGTACAAACTTTCTTAATTTACATATTTTTTTTGCAAGTTTTAACAAAATGTTTTGCACTTTAAAATATGTATACACATCTGCTAAATGGCATGAAATAAAACCAGAGTAATTTTTTTTCAAAAAATTTAAGTTTTCGGAGTAAGGACCAAAAATATAAAAGATGGCCGTGGAGCATGCACAGTTTGACTGTCACGTCCCTCCTTCCCGAGCGGGCAGAGCGATGGGGAAAAGATCCTCTTAAAAACATTCAATAAATAATATACTATAAAAACATTATAAAAAGACAATCGTAAGAATATCCGACAGGCATAAATCCATTTTTCCTTTTTTGGACAAATCTTCTGAAACTGAAAATCCCATCTCCCTCATCAGCACATTCCATTTCACTGATGAATTAAATTATTTACACTTTTTCCTCATATTTTCAGGCCCATTAGATAACAGTAATTACAAACTAAAAACCCCTGTACAATTCATCGCTGTCACTCTGAAGACCCCAAAAACATTTTCAAATTCTAAAAAGCAAAAATGTACAACAATACTGTAACATGATGGATGCTTACACTTAGGGCTGCACAATATATCGCAAAAGTATTGGTATCACGATATTGACCGATCGCAACATACAAAATAAATCGCAATGGTCTCCACCTGATAAAAATGCACTGTTTTTAGATAGAATACATGTTAAATAAAGCTTTTATTCATGATTTTCATTAAGTCCAAAATTAGCTTAACTTTACTGTTTCACTTGAAAATCAAAGCATGTAGTTTAGTTTTATTGTTACTGAAATTCAGTCAAAAAGCATTTAAAATATTGAAATGATATCAATATCGCAGTTCTAGTTCTTAAAAGCCATATCACACTTCGCTAAATTTTCCAATATCGTGCAGCTCTACTTTCACATTAACATCGCTCATTTGGGCAGAGGGGGCAGAGGAGGAGGGGGCTCTGAGGGCAGGGGAGGGGGGCGCTGGTTGCCTCCTCTCGACGCTGCACTAAACCTATAGTCCCCATACTGTTGTCTATAATCAAACATGGCTGGCTGAGATGGTTGCACCCCCTGCGCGCTTAGCAACGAATTCAACATATCAAAAGTGTCTTGAAATTCGTTCGACTGCCCTCCCGCTGCTCCTCCGTGTCCGTTCGTGTCTGTTTTGTCGCCTTTCCCGAAACTCCCAGGCGGGTGTGGGAGTCCAATTGCAGGGAGCATGTCGGCGCCTTGGCCTGCCGAGGAAGACATTGACGGAAGTTTGTACGGGTTATTCGCCGATTTGCTCATTTTGGCGTGCGATGAAGATGACATTGAAGTAGCAGCTGGGTCTTGAGAATGCGGTCTTTTTCGTGATGCAGAAGACGAGCTCAATCTAGAAGAGTCATTGACTGATTTTTTACTTCCCGTTGCGCTACTAGAACTGGACGAATGTTTATGAGAGGAGGAGGACATTGAGGCACTACTAGAGGAGGAATGATGGTGTGAATAGTGGTGAGAGTGGTGATGGTGATTGGACCTATCCCTATGTTTATCCCTGCTCTTCCCTTCCTCTCCAGAACCACCCCTCTGCTTTTCAGGCACACGGATTTTCATTTTAATATCTTGATCTTGTCCACGACTATTTGTACTGTGACTGCTGCTGCTACTAGAACCACCACCACCGGAAGCAAGTGGAAAACGCATTTTTAATGAGCTGCGATCATGCCGTTCTTTCTCAAGTGGGATTTTGAGAATAATTGGAGACGGGTTATCTGAAGAGCTAGAATGAGACGTGGAGGATTGCTGGTGATGGTGAGATTTTTCCTTTTTGTGCTGCTGTCCTATCAGAGCTTGGGCTGCGTTTGCGTATTCCCGTTTCACGCTAGCCTCCATGTTTTCCAGTTTTCGTTTCTGGGCAGCCAAAACGTCGGCATTCTTGGCACGATATTCGCTTAGGGAGACTTTGGCAGGAGTGTGGACTTCGCTGTTGGGAGTGGGTTGGTCTCCTGCTCCCTGTGGTTTGCCGCTCCAGTTTTGGGCGCTTCCCGGGGTGGTCCTTTCTTTATCCGAAGAGGGAGGGGCGGACAGACTCATAAGCCCCGCGACGGTGCTCTCTGACGAAGCCATGGAGATCATATTCATCATGGTGTCCCTCTGGTCTCCCTCCTCGTGCACTTTGGGCTTGACTTTGGGTGCCTGTCCTCCAGCCTAGGAAAATTGATGATAAAAAAATATTAGAAAACTGTAATTTGAATGGAAATGGCTTAAAAGGTTTACAAAAACATACCTTCCAGTTGCGGATTCGCTTTAGGCGGCTGGGTGTCTTTTCCAAGATCTGAAGGAATTCGTGTGTTAACTCTAAAAAGATAAATGACAACAAATTAATCTGCTGAGCTGGTATGACTTTTCAAGATCACCCCAATGTTATAACTAATCCAATATGCTTTTACATTTCATCACATAATCTGGGCATGTTGCAAGTTGCTGATGCTTATCGTCACATTTGAAGTAGCTATATAGCGAGCCCAGGAAGAAAACGGATCTACATTTGACCCAAGGCGCAAAATGGGAATAGTGCATTGTGCAACAGTCAGAAAATTATTATGACACAAGAGTTATTCAGTTAATTAGGTGTAGATCCATGTGGCTATACTGTCACATTTAGGCAATTTCACAACAGAATAAAACAGTGCACTCTTGCACTTAAGTGGCCCAGGAACATTCTACCAAACAGGTCTCATTTTAGCCCTTGTTGAAATTGATCAGGATCATAGAGATTATACACATTTTTCAGAGATTTGTACAAATCTTGGTTCGTTGATGACTTACCGTCCAGCAGCTCCAAGGTGACTGTGGGGTCGACATATTCCCACCAGTGCTTCCCATCTGTGGAAACCGGGATCTCCCAGTTTGACCATTTACAGGCCAAATGAATGCATACGCAAGCCACCACCGGGGGGCTGTACTGCAGACAGAACGTCGTGAGGTGAAGGCTGTGGACAAGAGGAGGAGGAGACAGGAACTGGTTTGTTAAATGATACCAAATATTTTACATTGTATTTTTGCATTATAGTTCATGCACTCAATTGGTCGCATTCACGCGGCATCACATTATAAAGCGCTTAGAGTAAAAACTGAACTAAAGACAAGTAAAGAATTCTATGGTGGAATTTGCCCTCCAACTGTCAGATTGCAGATTTGCTGACCTGGTTTCTGGTTCATATCTCTGTAATTACTGGGTCTATCCACATGACACAAAGGTGAAATAATCTTAACAATGGCTTCAAATGAGGTTGCAATTTAATCAGAAATGAATGACTGTTGTCAGTTAAAAGTAAAAGTTTAACATGGCAAGTTTATGGACCTAGCAAAATAATAAGATTCAACATTTGTGGATCTCCCACAGAGTTATAGAGGGCCCAGTCCCCCATCTGAACGTATTGCTAGAAATATTAACCTTTTATGATTGTGGTTCATTATAATTACAAAGTGACAGAAGATTTTTAAAGGTGATAACGCAATAATTCTACTGCAAGGTTAATAATTCTGATAATGTTAATACAAAAGTTGCATTTGTTAGTTTATCCACACACAGTTCAGTTCAGCTCACATTAATTGGTGATACCTGTTTGTTGCCATAAAATACGAGGTCTGGGCAAGGTCTTTGCTCGCTGGAGGAATAAAATGAAACCAACAGAAAATGTTACATCATATTAAAAAGACAGAATCCACATACTGAAATGCAGTTTGCAAAACCTACCTCTAACAAGCTGGGTGCACTTCACAACATGGGTGTGTGGGTGGTCGATGGTGATCTCAAAAGCTGTGAAAGGAAAAGAAAAAATAAACTGATTAACTACTTATCTATACACACATTTTTAATAAAGTCAACACATCTCTTTTCTCTGCATCAAAAAGATTAGATAGCCCTGTAAACCAGAAAGTTCAGTTATTATCAGTTTAACATTAGCCTTAGTACACCCCCACTTAGAAACATCTGAAAATAACATAGCGTGAAAGTGACAAAAACTGGATATGAAACTCGTCGGAACAGCTGTATTTAGACTGTAAGGCAAACTGACAACATTATTATTACATTAGAAAGGTGCATTGTGTAACTTTTCTGGTGGTGGGTCCACCAATTGCTTGTGTCCATGGAGAGGTTATAGCATGCCTTGCTTAGAATGCTCCACATTATGGTATTTAACTTAGGTAAGCATGTTTGAGTAACCCTGCATTATTAGGCTGTCTAAATCTTAAAATCTCAAAATGCTCTGTTCAACCTTATGATATCATGAAGCAGTAGTTTTCAAGTTAACAGCTCTTTTTACCTTTTGTTCAGCAGAGATTGGCAATTCCAGGAATGAAATTATGCAAACAACTCTAGTGGACCACTTCCTGTATTGTCACATGACATCACAAGATGTCATGTGTTTTCTGTTTGAGAGTAATACTCAGTCTAAATATGCAGGGTTTGTGTGCTAAACAGAAACTGCCGGTATGTTTGTGATGAGTAAACATTTATAAGTTGATGTTAAGGAGCCTATATTACTCTATTTTCTTATCCAACTGTTTTCGCAATTAAAACACTCGTAATCAAGCAAACACAAGATAGATGTGTTTAATACCATACTGTGGAACAATCCAAGCAAAGCATTAACATCTCCATGGTGACAAGGAAGTGGTGTACCTTCTGCCAGGAAAGGTGCGCAGTGCATCTTTAATCTGTTTTTAATATTTCTGTGGATTCTATGGATACCACCGTAAAGCAGGAGCCTGGGGAAACCGACCCTGTGCGTCTCTCCCATACTTACCCAGGGTCTGCAGAATAATGCTCTCAAGAATGACCAGGTCTTGGGCTTGCTGCAGGTAGGCCTGAGGTCAAAGGTCAGAGGACAGGCACATTACTCACTGGGCGCCTCAGTCCAGCGGTAGAGCAAACAGCAAACGCAACTCTCCCACATTTACCACTGACCAATTTGAGAAATAATCACGGGAATTTTTATAAAATGAAAATACAGGCATTGTGGGGATTGTGACATCAAGTTACATTTGCTCTTGCCCTTATTTTACTTTATTACAAGAACTAATAAAACCCAGCTTTTGTAATAAGAATGTAACAATATTAGCTATATTACAGGACAAAAAAAATTAACAATACGGTGGAAATTTACAACATATTGAATTACATGTTTAGAAGACAAAAATGGTTTCTTTTGCTGCAGCTGAGACTACGAAATGATATGATATGAATTCCTACACAAATTGAAAGTATTATGCCTTGTATTGTGCTATTGTTACATACCCATTTTCTGAGAGCACTGGGTTGCACAGATTATGAATGTAAAAAGGGGTAGTTTGAAACACTTACGTCACTGCGCACATCTGGAGAGGGGTCCTGTGGATTCAAACATGCGTGTGCCACTTTGATAACATGCTCCAGTTTACGCGGCTGCTCTTCAACTTTAGCCGCAAGAAAGAGCGCTGCCGGAGACACAACCTGACAGAGAGAGGTAATGAGGTAAATCCAAACTTTTTTCACAGAGGGCCCGTGTGTACTAGTAGAAGTCAGCTAGAATAGAGAAGTACAAGAATGGTCAAAATTAGGAAATCACAAAAATTGACAGTATCTTGTGTCTTATTACCCTTAAAACCCACTAACCCTGTAATTTTAAATCAAGGCTGCATAGTATAATGCGCCTATATCGAAATTTTAGACAGCAGTTATTTAAATAACAGAATGTCCTCTGCATACAATTAAATGTCCTGTCGTTTGTACAGAAACATCCTGTTGACCCCTTGAAAAATGCTCTGAAATTCTGTCATATATTAATTTATCAGTTCCTATTTAGTCTCTCAGATTTGATTGCCCTAGATGTGTTAAAATGTGCACTTAATCCCACCATTGCAACTAAATCCAATTACAATGCCCTGTATCCCTTTGCAATTGGATACTGGGATATCACAACAAGTTTAGTGGTAATTAAGTTTTTTTTTTCCATATTATAATTTAATTTATGGGTTAGTTAAGTCAAACTAGTCATGTTTAGTCCTGCTAGTATATTTAAAAGGCGATATTTGGTGTGAATAGTTTGGGAATAGCACATAGAATAGTTCTTTGCTGTAAACCAAAATATTTCCAGTTTAGTGGATTTGACCAACGTTTAGTCAAGTTATAGTCACATATATGAGATCAAGTACAGATTTAACCCTAGTCTTGGGTCTTTATAGGACGTTAAAAAGTTTGAGGTTCTCTTCCCCGGACCAAATACTTTGATAAAGCCACTTACGTTTCTGTGGAACCTTGTGAAGGACTGGACCATGTAGAAGCGGTGCATGTACACGATGGCAGTGTTGATCGTGAGCTGTGAGCTGAATAAACGGTTAAGGAAAACATAGGAGCCGCAGACACGCTTCAAACACGCATCAAAATCGCGACAGACACGCTACAAACACGCTAAAAACAGCTGTCCCATCTCGAGCTATTTATGTAAAACCCCCGACCAGCACGAGCCAAGAGCTAACGCAGCATTAAACAAGTAGCTCTGCAATTAATTATAAACTAACTTTCTATCAAACCACACACGTTTACATCTTTTAGGATGAATAAAGATGTAACGCTAACCTCGTACTCGTAACTGACTCAGATTTGGTAGTGAAACACATGCTAATGCTAATGCCCTCGGGGCCCGCTGAGCGCAGCGGCCTAGAAGCATCGCGTTAGCTCTGAACGCACTGACAACACACCGATCGCACTCAAATATGCCAAAAAATCACAACATTATCGCATTAAAATTATTAAATAACGTCAAATGGCAACGAATAATACAGTCTGAGTAAAGCGTAGCCGGTTCACTAAGAAGCCGGCTCGGTAAAGGCCACACACTTCTGCTAGCGACATGCTAACAGGGTAAAGCTAGCACCGCTAAACAAAAAAGATACACATTGAGGCGCTGCCCCATGTCCTGCAGCAGGTTCGCCGCTTGTTGCCGGTACGAGAGCTCCTTATCGGGATCCAGTCCAGCTCTCCGGGACGGGTTGTTGTCGATCTGCTGCCGGGTAAAGTACCATTTGTTGTGGCTGTTTGTCGGGAGAGATCGGAGCGCAGCCGCCATCACTGAGAAGGACGAGAGTTTAAAATTTCCTCGCGTCACCGGAAGTCACGTCACACACGAGAGAAATATAAACACCGCAGTGCATGAGCTGACCGCCAGAGGGCGTCAGAAGAACAGAAACAAAGCAGGGGACAACGGTTCAAACCTTTCCTGAAGATAACGCCATAAATTCGAGAAAAATCATATGTCCTAGTTTCAAAATGTGATTTATGGATAGGAAAGTTTAAAGGTGCCCAATGTAACTTTTCTGGCATCACATCACGTTCGTATCACAATGGAGATGTTGTTGTGGTACGATCCACAAAATAGAATTTTACTTACTTATCTTGCAATTATTCAATTACAGAGAAAATATTCTTTTATTCTTATTGTGGGTGGGGTGGTCTCGCCACAGATCTGACATGTATCTTCGTCGCTTGTCTCCAAGGAGATTAACAAGTTTAATAGAAAACACAAAAATAAAAAAAAAGTCACTTTTTTTTTTTTTTTTTTTTTTTTTTGGTAAATTTGTTGCAATATTGGTAGGGGCTTTTATATCGAGGATTTTGTATTACTGCTGATTAATAAAACTAACAAACAAAAAAGAAAAACATCCTATCTTATATTTACCAGAGGGCGTGTGATTCAATTACAGCTCTGACTAGTGCATATTGTTATACCCTTCTGCAAGACACTTCACATTCATACAAAGGCAAAGTGGGTGTCGTGTGCACTAGTGACTGTCGGTCAGAGAAGCTGGTGACACAGTGCAATCCTAATCCAAAGAAAATACTGAAATGTGAAACCCACCACAAAAACATACATAGAATGTTTTTGATAAAGGAACAGGAATTTTGCCTCTAACCCTTCTGAGCCTAATCCTACTTTAAAAGGTCTTATATTACATAAAATTGACTCTTGTAAGCTTAAAGCCATGTTAGAATACTGTTACCTATTCATAAATATACCTGTAGTTGTGTTTTGTCTCATTCACACGTTTGAGTAATTTTTTGTTTTCTGTCTACATCTCTAAAGTTCATGATCCTCTGTTCCACCTTGTGATATCATGTAGAGGTAGTTGTTTTCAACAGCTACCTTTTACCTTTTGTTTAGTAGAGTGGTAATTCCAAGGTTGAAATCATCTAAATGATTCTAGTGATGGTGCATGGAGTTTAAAAACACAGTGGAGCACCTCCTGTATTACCACAACATCACACGGTGAAACAGTGTTTTCCGTTTGCGTGTTTAACATGTGTGACTGAAACAAAAAAACTCCAGGTATGTTTTTTTTTATGAGGAAACAACATTATAACATAATGTAGCATAATATAGGTACTTTAAATAAAACAGTGTAAGTAGTAATATTTTTAAAACAATTTATTAATCACACGGTTATATAAAATGACATAGAACAAAGGCATTTTAATGGACGACCTTCAACATAAACTAAAATCAAAGTACACTGTAAATAGTTGCATTTATCTATCAGGGAGTTACGTCCTGGTTTATTCAGCCTAGAGTCCACAGAATTTAAAATATCTTATAAAAAGCACAAAAAGGAAAAAACACACTTTGACTATAGCAAAAGGAGAAATTGAATTTGTCAACTGGACAGAGTTTATTTGGTCAAATACGTTTCACAGCTCATCCAAGCTGCTTCTTCAGTTCTGGTCAGATGCTGGTGGACACTGCTTTATATCTGCCTGAAGGGAGGAGCTTAATTACAATGAAAATTACTCTGAGACTACCACACCTATTTGTTTACAGTTTCTGTTAGTCAGGTGAGTCTATTCAATATGGAGTGGGAGTGGGGGAGTAGTTAGCATATCCATTCAGGGCCATGATGGTGTTTTCACACCTCTGGACATGTCCTGGCTCGTCCCATTGTTTTCCCAGTTTGTTTTGATTTAGGTTTGAGGATAGAGTTATAGATGGGAGACAAATGATGTCTGAGACCCCCATTTCTGTTCAAGGAAGGATTCTCTTTCTTGACAAAAATAGCTTCTTTAACTCCCCTCTCAAACCAGTTCTTTTCTCTGGCCAAGATCTGGACCTCGCTGTCCTCAAAGGAGTGGACTGTGGCTTTTAGGTGGAGATGTACGGCAGATTGCGGCCCACCCTGGTTTTCCCGTCTGTGTTGATACATCCTTTTGTGAAGTGGCTGTTTTGTTTCTCCAATGTAGCGCTCACTGCAGTCTTCACTACACTGAATGGAGTAGACCACATTGCTTTGTTTGTGGCTCGGTGTTTTGTCCTTAGGATGGACCAGTTTTTGTCTTAAAGTGTTTGTGGGTTTGAAATAGACTGGGATTTCATGTTGTCTGAAGATCCTCTGTAGTTTTTCGGAAACACCAGCCAGGTAAGGAATAGTTACACCTTTTCTCCTGGGCTCTGGTTCTCTGTTGTCCTGTTTCTTTGCTCTCTTTGTTTTATTGAAAGCCCATTTAGGATATCCACAAATGGAGAGGGCTTTCTCCACGTGTTGTTCTTCTTTCTCCTTTCCCTCTGCGCTTGTAGGAACCACTTGGGCCCTGTGTTGTAATGTCTTTCCTTACTTTCCAAAGGACTGAATTTTTCTGTGACTCCTAACCGCATCCCCACGGTGGATTACATCACAGCAGCAGAAACCACCATCAGGAACAACAAGCTCACGGAGACAGAAGCTGGAGACCTTAGACTGAAATTAACAGCTGCACTGAGCAATGCCAAACCTCCACCCTCCAATGTAACACTGGAGGAAAGGAAGGCCATCGCTGCTCTGGAGAAGGACCACAGCATCAACATCCCCCCAGCTGACAAAGGGAGATGCACTGTGATCCTGAACTCAGCTGATTATGAGGCTAAGGTTAACAGCCTACTCAGTGACACAACAACCTACGAATTACTAAAATGGGACCCCACCAATGTGTACAAAAAGAAGATCATTGATTGCTTGCAGAAGTTGGAGAAGGAAGAAGTCATTGATCGACAGCTATATTACAGACTGTACCCTGGTGACGCCATCCCTGACATCTATGGCCTCCCAAAGATCCACAAACAAGGAGTACCACTCAGACCCATTGTATGCAGCACAGACTCCATCACGTACAATGTGGCCAAACACCTAAAAACCATCTTGGCTCCGCTGGTGGGTAACACGGAGCACCACATTGAGAACACAGCCGAATTTGTGAACAAAGTCAAGCATCTCCAGTTTGACCTGGATGAGACAATGGTTTCCTTTGATGTGACCTCTCTTTTCACTTGTATCCCTACATCGGTAGCGGTGGAGGCAGCAAGGAGGAGACTACTGGAGGATACCAAGCTAGAAGAGAGAACCAAACTTTCACCCGACCAAATCTGCCAACTGCTGGAAATTTGTTTAAGTACCACCTATTTCCAATTCAGAGGAAACTTCTACAGGCAAATCCACGGCTGTGCAATGGGCTCACCGGTCTCCCCTATCATTGCAAACTTATACATGGAACAATTTGAACAGAGTGCCCTGGCCTCATATCCAGGCACTCCACCCACACACTGGTATCGCTATGTTGATGATCATTTCTCAAAAATCAAAATTCAAGATTTGGAACCTTTTACTGCACATATCAATTCTGTAGACCCGAACATCAAATTCACTTGTGAAGATGCCAAGGACAACACATTGGCCTTCTTAGATTGTGCAGTAACGATAAGAGAAGACCGGCGACTCCAGGTAGAGGTCTTCAGGAAGCCCACACACACCGACCAATATCTGCTTTTTGATTCACACCACCCACTTCAGCACAAACTGGGAGTCATTCGGACATTACAACACAGGGCCCAAGTGGTTCCTACAAGCGCAGAGGGAAAGGAGAAAGAAGAACAACACGTGGAGAAAGCCCTCTCCGTTTGTGGATATCCTAAATGGGCTTTCAATAAAACAAAGAGAGCAAAGAAACAGAACAACAGAGAACCAGAGCCCAGGAGAAAGGGTGTAACTATTCCTTACCTGGCTGGCGTTTCCGAAAAACTACAGAGGATCTTCAGACAACATGAAATCCCAGTCTATTTCAAACCCACAAACACTTTAAGACAAAAACTGGTCCATCCTAAGGACAAAACACCGAGCCACAAACAAAGCAATGTGGTCTACTCCATTCAGTGTAGTGAAGACTGCAGTGAGAGCTACATTGGAGAAACAAAACAGCCATTTTTCAAACTAATGTATCAACACAGACAGGAAAACCAGGGTGGGCCGCAATCTGCCGTACATCTCCACCTAAAAGCCACAGTCCACTCCTTTGAGGACAGCGAGGTCCAGATCTTGGCCAGAGAAAAGAACTGGTTTGAGAGGGGAGTTAAAGAAGCTATTTTTGTCAAGAAAGAGAATCCTTCCTTGAACAGAAATTGGGGTCTCAGACATCATTTGTCTCCCATCTATAACTCTATCCTCAAACCTAAATCAAAACAAACAGAGAAAACAATGGGACTAGCCAGGTCAGGTCCAGAGGTGTGAAAACACCATCATGGCCCTGAATGGATATGAGATGTGTGTAGAATCCCTCAGTCGTCCAGGTAGAATCCATAGCAAAAGGAGAAATTGAATTTGTCAACTGGACAGAGTTTATTTGGTTGAATACGTTTCGCAGCTCATCCGAGCTGCTTCTTCAGTTCTGGTCAGATGCTGGTGGACACTGCTTTATATCTGCCTGAAGGGAGGAGCTTAATTACAATGAAAATTACTCTGAGACAACACATATTTATTTACAGTTTCTGTTAGTCAGGTGAGTCTATTCAATATGGATTCTACCTGGACGATTGAGGGATTCTACACACACACTTTGACTATGTTTACAGCAGGTGCCTATATAGTTTTGCAATAACAACTGTGATATTTCTAACCAGATACGGGGTTTGATTTGAAATAATCTATGAAAATTTAATAATAAAAAGAAAAACAAAAAGGAATTATCTTTTGATTAAAACACAAATAAAAAGCAATGACCTAAATAACTCACCTATTTACACTGGGTGATGCTTTATTAGAAACTGAATATTGTAATTTAGTTTTGTTGAATTGATATGAAACATTTTACAAAAGCTTGAAAATATTATGCCATTCCAAATCGCTCTGCACGCTTCAATTTCTTGGCCTGTAAAAAAAAAAAAAAATTCTTGGTCAAATAAAGACTGCTGCTGATCAATTAGGTGACTAAAAAGTGAGCCTGGCAAAAGCTCTCCAAACTATTACAAATCATATATCTGACCCAAACTGCACTCACAAGACTATACCTGTGGGGGTAGCTTAAACAACCATTTAAGCTAATGATTACTCACTAATTCATAGTTTGGAGAACTAAGACTCCATAAACCGATTAATTGATTAAATGACTGAAGGCCTACAGTGCACGCATGAGAAATATGATCTTGTGAGACTTTGTGTTCACATTTGAATTGGCCAAAAAAGGGTTATTTGGTGGTGAGTTACATTTCTTGAGAAGCTGTAGTTCTAAAAACTAGTGCTACAATGATAAAAAATGTTAAATAAAGCAAACCAAAAATAGTCTGGGACAAAAAATGTTAATTGGACTGCACGATGTATAATAAATATATTGTTGAAATCTTGTGTCTCATCTTACAGGAAGTGTGTCTTATCCCACCCCTAGTTGTGTAGTAACCAGACTCAAATCAGAATAAAAAATGATAGCCAATAGCTTCAGGATAAGCCATAATAAACTGATGGTAAGGCATGAGTAAGGCTGAGTTTTCAGGGGACTCATGAGGTAACTTAAATTACATTTATAAGTACTGTTATTCAACACTGCTCTAAATAACACATGGATGAAGTATTCTGAGCATACAAACTGTCATATAACACGCAGACTCATACCTCGACATCAGGCGCTGCTCCGGTGGCTCCAGTCAGAATGCCAAAACGCTCTTTTCTCTTCTTTAGCTTCTCATCTTCTTCAATCTGTGAACAAATCACACAAAAATGTGATTTCAAAGTATAAAAATATCAGTGACTAATTATTACCTAGACATTGCTGATTTGTTGAAAAAATTGTGTTAAATCTGAAATGTTTTTGTTTAGGGATCTCAAATCACTATGTTATTCTTGTGTCTTAATGATCTTTTCTATCGTCTTAGAATCAAGGCTCTGGTGACCGCTTTGATGCTTTAGCACAATCACAGATTTTTTTTAAGGCCCCAGTTACCTTTTGTGAAATGGAAGACACGTTCACACCAAATCGTTCTGCCCTTTTCTTCAGCTGATCCACATTAACCTTGAGAGAGAATTCAATGATAAAAAATATATGAATTCAATACAATGCAACTTTGAAATTTAACAGAAAAACATGTAAAAAACTTACTGCAGTTTTTCCAGTGGCAACAGAACCTGTGGTAAACAACAAGGTTTTAGTTTATCAGTTTACACAGTAACATTATTCACATCTACTTCACAGTATTATCATGGTAACCATTAGTGATAAGGTAATCAATTTGACATTCCCAATTGATAATTTGACACATAAATTACAATATAAATCATAGAATTTAAATCATAATTATGAGAACTTTAGAGGCAAAAAGAAGCAATTTCAGTTCCATATTTACTCCAAACCAGCAAGCCAAATGGAAAATGTTTTTATCTTAAATTTAAACTCACAATAATCTAATTGACAGTAAGAATTAATGCTACAATGGTCATTTATCAAAGTACAGTACCTAGTGATGGACTCTTTGCATCTGCTGGGAGGCCAAATCTACATGGAAAGCATGTCATTTAGATGTAATATCCAGTATAATATTGTAAAAGAAATACTTATTTGTAAATACTGACCTAGCTGCACGCTGGGCCTTCTTGCTCTCCGCGGTCGCCGGCATGTTAAAACGCTCGGCTCTTTTCTGGAGTCTCTGCAACAACAACAGCTTATAAATATGACAGTGGCTACATCACAGCTCAAATGTGCGGTTCAAAACATTTAAAAAGGGTTAACATGTACACAGACTGACAGACAAGCTTAGTTTGAAAAAGACTAACACGTACTTCAGTTGCTGATGAAGGCGGCTCGATTTTTACCACTTTTTTAGCAGTTCTGAGAAAAAAAAAAAAAGTTATAAAACGATTAATCACAACAGTAACCCCTAATTCTAAGGGATTTAAAAAAGTAATTGTAATGCAGGTAAGCCCTTTTTTTTATAATAGAAACAATAATCAAAGGAGGAGAATAATGACATTTAACTCACTCCTCTGTATTCTTCGTATTAGTCGTCTCTGGAGGTCTAGAGACCTTCAGAGGACTGGCACTGTCCGCTTTACTGAAGTCCTGAAAAACATAACACACACTTTATATCAATATTATTCGAATTAGCAAAATAATCAATTCAACCAAAATGAGCAAAGCATTTAACGTGTAGTTGGATTGTGTGATTTTTTTTCCCCATTAATAGGGATGACTTGATGGCCCCCAATAGGGTAATTTTTGCCCCCATAGTCTAAAAGCAAAGGGAACAAAAAAATGTAATACAAAAAAAAAAAAAATTATAATAATCAATTTATTTTTGAGGTAATGTCATAAACATTGAAGTAACTATATTTAATCGTGTGCTTCTTTTCATCAGTAGAGGCATAATTCAAAAACATATTCAAATATGGATCACTTGTGCCATCACACTCTCTGTATAAATCTATGGGAAACACTGCTGAAGTCTACGAGTACAGAGCAGTGGAAGTTTACCTCTGCATCTTCTGCCAGAACATCATCCACGTCCACATCTTCATCTGTGGACCCAGAGAAGAACATCACAGTTAATAGGTCTGCAGGGCTTATTGCAATTGCATTTAAAAATCTCAATTTCAAAAGCTGCCAACCCTGTAGTTTAAACCTCTACAAACATGTTATGATTATTAAAATGCCTGAAATTAATAAAGCGACAGACCGTGCTCGTCCAGATAGGCCTGCAGTCGGGCGATGAGTTCTCCTTTGTTTCCCTTCGTCTCCAGGCCTCGAGCTTCACACTCCTGCCTCAGCTCTGCAAGCTACAACACACAGGAAAATAACAGAATGATTATGACTACTTGACCATTAAAATAAGGTTAATTGTTATCTGAACGAAACAGACTCTAAAACATATACCAGAAAAACTATTATGACAAAAGGAATTATTAATAAAAAAAACAAAACACTTCTTTCTCCACATATTTAACCTTTACCTGGTTAATAAAGTATTTAAAAAAAAATCACAATGTACAAAAAAAAAAAAAAATATCTTACTAGTCAACAACAACTACTACTACTACTACTACTACTACTACTACTACTACTACTACTAATTTTTTGTTCTTTCACAATTGCTGCAACACATTTGCCATTGCAACATCTCTACCAAATGAATTCAGTCTTAAACAAGTAGTAACCCACATTTATCATATATAATGTCTAAATATATGTATTTGTATGCCATATTGAAATTCATGGATTAAGAGATTATATGGCTGGTTTCATAATAACACAGACAGGCCTTGTATTTATGTCCCACTTTTTACATTCTGCAAACTAAATTACGTTAGGATAGAACTTGCAAAACTAAATTATAATCACGTTTTCTTAATTTGCTCACTACTTCATACTATATTTTAAACAATAAAAGGCACAAATGTTAAAATCCCAAATGAACGCTCTAGTCTCGCGTTATTTACATCGCATAACTGAAATTTGGTTGATTTTTCCCGAAGATGATTTAGATAAATTAGCAATTCAAATACATCTTGGTGCAGTTAAGCAAAATGTTCCACTTTTTAGGTAAGTGAATCTGGAAGTATGTAAATCCTATATTAAACTTTTATTCAAACACGAGTTGCTTAAAAAGTGAATCGTCTGTAGTAGTAGCAGCAACAGCTAGCAGCGAGCTAACTCAATGAACAACGTGAACACGCCGGTGAATGGTCGTAGTATGCAAAAATCCCGAAAATATATGCTCTTTTCTATCATAAAAATACAAAACTAGATCTAAGCATTTACAGGTCATGTTTATAGTTCACATAGCGTCGGTTTATTGTGTTAAAAGTGTAAATAAACGTCCAAACCTTGAGCTTTTGCAGTTCTATGATTTCGGCCATGTTGCTTTGTTGATTCGTGTCTTCCTCCAATCACGGAACAGGAGCGGCTACTTCTGCTCCTCCGCAGGCGGGACAGGAGCGCTCTGAGGCGGGCAGGAGAGCACAGAGCCGCCGTGTGGATGCACCGAGGCACTGGAGGAGTTGTGTGAGTGGAAATACACAGGTGAGCATGTTGTGAATGTTGTCTTGAAAAAATGCAAAACTTGAATATTGATAAAAATCGTTTCTAGTTAAAGAAATGCTGCAAAAATATAAATAAAATTGAAATAAACTTGTGTTGTAAACTTCCAAATAATGTTATAAAGTCATTTCACATTTGCCTGATACTGACAGCTGACATGTTTTAGTACATTTCTGTTGGATTGACTGACATAATAAAATGATAAAATACCAAGATATTGCTTTTTGTCAATATGGCCCACCTGTAAGTGGAAGCATCAAAGAAAGAAGGTGAATTATAGATTATATATTAAAGCTCATAGCTAACCTGCTAGCTGCTGTGTTCCAAATAGGAAATCCAATCCAATCCAATCCAACTTTATTTCTTTGGCACATTTTACCAACACAAAGTCTCCAAAGTGCTGCACAGAGTAGGCACAATATAAATTAACACATTAAATAAAATATAGCATAAAATAAATAAATGAGAAAGTCAATTAAAAACATAAAAAAATACTAAAATTAGCAAATAGAAAAATAGCCAATAAAATCAATAAAAAAACAGTCAGAGGACCACACAGTTCTCACGCCATGTTAAAAGCCAATGAGTAAAAGTGTATTTTTAAACGAGACTTAAAAGAATCGACTAAAGGGGGCGCTTTTAATGTGAGGGGGGAAGGCGTTCCAAAGTTTGGGGCCAACCACAGAAAAGGCCTGGTTTTTGAGTCTTAGGTTTTTGGAACAATAAGTTGGAGCTGGCCCTCACACCTCAGAGCGCACAAAGGAGTAAAGTGAACAATGAGGTCTGAAATGTACACTGGGACCAGTCCATAAAAGTGCTTTAAAAACAAATAATAACATTTTAAAATCAGCTCAAAAAATGAACGAGGAGCCAGTGCAATGAGGATAAAATAGGTGTGATGTGTTCTCTACGATGTGTGCCGGTTAAAAGTGATGATGCCAAGGTTGATGGCTGTAGGTTTAGTGTATTGTTGAAAAGAGCTCATGTCAAATGAAATGAGCATGTGGGCACTTCTGGCTCCATTGACAAACTTGACTTTACATTGAAAAATTGTCACCCCTCTCTCTGTAACTGCTGCTGTGAGCCTCGTCATTTTCGTCTAAAAATGTTGGTATTTACCTGCTCTACATGATCCTGGTGGTTTTAGCTATTTTGTACTTTAATAAATTCATATTCCTAATGTGGAACTCGGCCCCAAATGGCTCCTATAACTGCTTGACTTGTGAGCTTCACTTGACTGAAGCTGAACGCTATAGGTGTTAGGTCTATAGGTCTTTGCACAGTCTGGCAACCCACTTCTAAACAGTGTTATCTTCAGCCAAATATAAATAAATAAAACATTAATCCATTGTGTGATTCATGTGTTCATAAGAATGCTATGTGCTAAGTGTTATTGGTATTTCTCATAGAATAAACAGGCAGCCTATCTCTACATTTGTACATTCAGTTTGTATTGTGTTATTTTATTTTTGGATAGTTAACATTAATAACTCCAGTATTTATTTTTTTGTATTTCATATAGGTAAATGAAAGATTTGCAGTCTATATTATACAGTTATGTGGTTTAAACAACATTATGTGCCTATCTGTCATATGCTGAAGACATCTACTCCCCTGTGCTGCAATGTTGGTATTTGTAGGTAATTTGTATTTTTTGTCCATAAATCAATTCCTATTTGTATTTGCTCCTATAACTGCTAGCCTCACACTCCCTTAAGACTTAGTCCACTTTTCAAAATCACAAAGAAAAGATTCACTTTTGTTTCATGAGGTGTTTGGCCTCATCCAGATCATAAATCAATCATGTGTCTGTGTTGTCATGTGTCTGTGTTGTCTGTGTATCACCCAGGCCCTGTTCTGTTTGATTTGAAGCATCTATGTTAATATAAAAGTCGAGAGATAAGATGAAGAAAGAGGAAGGAAGGATGTTCCTGAGCGGCAGAAGAAACATATGGAGCTCCATTTCCCATCATACATTTAGGCTTTGTAGTCCATGATGGCGAGTGAAGGCGAAAGAAAGCAACTGCAGCTGCCTTGATCACATAATCTATTGCCACATTTGTAATGATTACATGTTAGTTAAATACAGGCAGTTATTTGATTTGAGTGAGCTAGTTTCAGGGCTAGTTTGTGGGAAATCACAAAAATAATATACTGTTCTATATCTCAAATACAAAAGAAAAATCCATGTTGGCCTACTAGTGACTACATGGTGCATTCAGCCATTTTAAATCAAACCACACCACAAAACCTGCAGAAAACAATACATGACCAGCCTCAGTATATAAAGAGTACATTAATACTAGCATTTTCACGATAGTAAAATTTCAGTCTCGATACTATGGAATAGACTCGATACTCGATACAAATTCCGATACCACACTGAGAATAAAATACATTTATTTGGACAAAAGAATGTCATTTTCACTGTTAAATTATAGTACTTTCTTATATATGTCCATGTGATCTTATATCTGTGTAATCCCTCTGTCTACTAGTCTATGTGCTGTTATACTTGTTCTGATACAGCTCAAGATCATTTTAACACATAGATTTTAGTATCAATTATCTGAGTTTCGATACTTTTGACAACCCTCTGACCTGTTAAGATATAGGTCAAGCCATCTGTTTGCAGTCTAATTCTTCTGCTTATGGGCTTTTAGTGATGCACTTGAAGTTACAGAGTTCATGTTTAACACAATAGGATTTTGTTGTGAATGTGGAGATTATTCAAAACAAAAGAGGTTTAAAAGGTGTCACGGTTTAAGTGAGTTTAAAGCAAAGGGTTCAATGGATGAAACCATTGAATCTTTTGCTTTCAAATAAAACAAAAATTCTACATGAAAATTTGCTGCATATTGTAAACCTGTCCAGGAGCATTAACATTAAGACTGAAATCATGTTTGTAGAGGTCTAAACTACATCGTTAGCAGCTTTTACAAAGAATAAGACTCAAATGCTTAATTGTCCTCAAGTAATGCTGTCTTCTGCTACTTCAAAAATAATATTATTAGAAGTAGTTGTTTCAAAAATTCGAAAAAGTAACAGTAAAAAGTGTTTTTGTACTATGACTACTACAGCTGACTGTAAGAGTAACTGTCTGGACGAAACAGCTGATTTACAATTTGAAGTTAATGTAATTTGAAGGACAAAACATTAATGCATAAAATCAGGTATTTTCAAAGAATAGGCACAAAAATGAGACCAACTAAATCATATGTGAAGGAGCGCTGCAAGAAACACAAATGTTCATATCTTTTCATATTGTCAACATAAAGCTTTTGTCACTTAGACTCACAGTGGGAAGAGGAACTTACCTGACAATGCGTGTCCCTGACTGGCTAATTCACTGGTCAAACATGCGCATCTGAACTTCAGATGAGATTCACCAGTGACCAGACTCTCATCTTTGTAAAATATTGAAGAAGTATGTGTTGTGGAAAAAATTCTGTATCTCTTGATGATAAATAATTAATCCATTTGCAAAGCCTGATGAGTTTTTGAAATACCGACAAAAGTTTGTTCTATTTGTTACAGCAGATATACACAGGGCCTAGGCCTGCCCTGGCCAGAGATCAACAGCCTGTCCTGAGTCTTCTCTCTCCAGTCACCCCTCCTCTCCATCTCCCGAGTCCCCCTGAACATCTCCTCCAGAGCATCTGAGCTCTGAGTATTCAATTTGTCAACTGGACGTTTCGCAGCTCATCTAAGCTGCTTCTTCAGTTCTGGTTACAGAACAGAATGAGCTGATTTAGCTGGAAGTACAACAGGTGAGCTGCTTTGTGCTGTTAAACAAGACCCACTCAAATAACATTACAGTCACAAGCTAGCCAACAGTTTTTCAGTCACTCTCACCTTTTTTCTCTCATACTATATATATATATAGTGTTTGCTAATGTGTGCATTGTGTCAGCATGGTAACTGCTGAACATTTCACTATATAGACATAATTGTAGAACACCTCCAGTGTGATGTCAGTGCAAAGTATCAATAAGTGTTTGAAAACTACTCACTACCCACTTCTGCCTAATAAACACAGTCTTTTGCTAATCGGAACCATTTGATTTACAATTTTGATTTGACTTTGGTTAATCATTCCAAACCCTCCCAAAACTCCAGATGACTGAGGTCAGATGAAATAGGATTTGGCAGTGAATGTGCACATTGTTTAACAGTGTCACGATTTGGGTGCACACTCCAAACCTGCATTGAGCCGGAGGAGTTTAGGAGTCACACGTCTCTCCATAATCCACATTAACTTTTACATTCCTCCATTTTGATCCACCGCTCTGACCTCTCTGTGTTGTGAGGACGCTATTGTTTAAACGGCACGTAAATGAAAGAACAAGCAACTCTCCACACCGTAAAAGCAATTACTATATGTATTTTTGCGACATTACAAAGATTTAGTACAAATTAGTGTTGTCACGATACTAAAATTACAAACTCAATTTCAAACCTTATCTGTGTAATCCCTTAGTGGTCCATGGGCGTATACTGGTCTTACACTTTGTATACTTGTTCTGATACAGCTCAAGATTATTCTAAAGCTATTCAGTTCATTTCTGTCCTGTGACATGTGTCGTGTCTTTTTAGTATTGATACCTTCTCAAATGAGTATCTAGCTTTGATACACGTTTTAATTACGCTACTCATCTAATTTTCTATACTTTTGACAACCCTACTATACATGGTGTGTATTTGGTTATTACATCTGTAGTTTTTTCATGATATATTTCTATCTTCAAGATATTATATGATTTTTTTAAATACCAGATGCCCTCCCTGTCCAAAGTAGCAACATTACATTGACACATTACATTACATTAAATTGATCAAAGACACAATGACAGTATGTGTTCGGGTGAGATTTGATCCAGCAAGTCAGCCTTAGTTTTACATTATGTAGAAAATCATGATGTCAATATTTATACTTAGTGTATGCCAATAGTGCAGTTTGTGGGTGAAGTGTCTTGCTTAAGGACCCAGTGGCAGTATGTACATAGGTGTAAGTGAGATGTGACTCTTTTGACCATCTGTTTGGAAGGCAACTGCTTACTATGGTCACCAAATTAAGAATGATCAAAAACGTACATATTTTTTATGTTTTGCCATTTGCCCAAAATGATAATATCCGGTGACACAGAATTTAAAATCTGTTCAGTTTCACGTGGCTCCTCGACCGTTTTTAGTGTAAATCCGTTTAGAATTGGGAGCACTTAAAGAGGCCGCCAAAAATAAGTCAGGTGACAAGGTATGAGATTTAGGTAAAAGTTTGTACAACCAGCAAATCACTGCTCTGCTCCTCTGACCCTCTCCTCTTCCTCCTCTGCTTTATCTGACCCTTTCCTCTGCTACCTCTGCTCCATCTGACCCTCTTCTCTGCATCCTCTTTTTTTTATCTGACCCTCTCTTCTCTGCATTCTTTGCTCCATCTGACCCTCTACGCTGCATCTTCTGCTCCATCTGATACCCTTCTCTGCATCCTCTATTTTTATCTGACCCTCTCTACTGCATCATCTAATCCATCTGACCCTCTCCTCTGCTCCTCTGACCCTCTCCTCTTCAAACATTACTCAGGTCAAAGCCACATTATAGTAAAACAAAAATGTCTCGTGACTTTCTTGTTTCCAAATGACAAACTGGCATTTGTTCTGGATTATTTTCTTATGTGTACAACCCTAATCCTGAAACACTGTACACACTGTAAAATAATACTCATAACTCTTTTTGTGTCCTAGAATGTGATTCGAGTTGGAGCTGGCCTGAAGGATTTTGGAGGATGGGGGCGTGGTAGGTTAATAGGTCAGAGTTCAGAAAGCTTATAAGGCCCTCACCAGTGCCCCATGTTCGCAAAAGGGATTTTTCATTGACTTTGTGGTGCTGTGAAAATGCAGGCGACCATCGGGCTCTTGGCTCTACTGCTGCTCGCTGGGACCAGTCTGGCAAGTAAGTAGACTCAGGCCAGAAACAAGCCAATAACAGCTATGGAGAGGCGAGCACACTCAAAAGAATGCATGTTTTTAATGTATTTCTTAGCTATTTCAACACTTGTGTTTAAACCATAGACTGTATAAAGAACTGAACTATGGAGTATGAGGTCAACCATAGCACTTACAGGGGCAAATTTGGAGCCAAGCTCCATATTAAGAATAGGAATTTCTTAACGTATTAAATAGTGAAATAAAAACACTAGGATCATGTAGAGTAGGTTAATATGAACGTTTTAAGACAAACATGACAAGGCTCACTACAGCAGTTACAGAGAGAGGAGTAACAATTTTTCAATTTAAAGTCAATTGGAAACAGGGCCAGAAGGAGCCAGGAGCGCACCCATGCTCACTTCATACTTGGACTTGGTTACCTATTTCCATTTATACAATTGATGATTTAAACTATAGTTAGATTTTTATTACTGGGCAACATACCAGGCCATCTCCATGGCCTGGAAGGACTCATCAGAAAAGTTACACATTGCACTTTAGTTTTTTATTTTGATATGATTGTGATCTTGCAGCCTTATGTAGACCTGCTACTCCTTTGTTCTGTAGCTTATGAGAGTGAAATTCTGAAATTGTCTGATTGCAATTTAATATTTTAGAGTGAAATTTTAGTAGGGGTCAAAAAAAATCTTGGTACAATATATAAACCTGGGTGGTATTTATTGCAATATACAAGCTTTTCCTTTCCTTTGAGATCATCATTTCAAAAGACTCACTAAGACTTGTTGGCTAATGGCTACACTGACATGGAGGAAAGGATCCTGATCTATGTGGTTCCCTCTGCTTTGTACGGCTGTGTTTACTATGTCTTATTGGAAAAGTTCATGATGTTGTACTTCCCAGTCCCTATAGAGTGTGGAAGACATTTTTGCTTCATTTCATTTGATTTTCTGATGTAGGTCTTTCCCATGACCTGGGTCAGTCATGCGCAAACTGAATGTGAATACCACAGCCGCAGAGGATATAGACATGTGGATTTATTCAAATATTTTTTAGCATATTTGATTATGTTAAAATAAAACATATGTACATTCATTAATCAGACTGTAAAAAACTGGAAAACACTATTTTTGGAGAAAACTATTTTTAGGCAACCGTTTTGACTTCATGAACACTGAACATTGTGTCACATGAGAGGGACTGGAGAAAGCACAAATGAGTTAAAAGCACACTCTGTCACATTTACCTTCTGCACTAGTGACACAGAGGAGAGACCACTGACTACACTGTTTCTGGTTCCATTCTGTGCTAATAGTCACTGCATATTGCTATTGTGTCTTTGAGCTAGTTTCTAAAATAGCTTCAATATGGGTGTTTAAATGCCTTTTCTTTGCAGAGCCCAAAAAACGTTTCACTCGGTTTCCTTCATGGAACACAAAGATGTATCCAGTCTGGAGAGAGGGAGACCCACGCCTCCACGACTCCTGGAAAGGTACAAAACTATGTTAAAACATAAATATGCATGTTACATTCATACATGACATCACATTATCCACGTGACTTTTTAAACTCTTGTGGTTTGACGCAGGGGGAAAAGTGACGTTCAATGTGGCAAACGACTCCCCGACTCTGACCGCAGCTAAAGTGACCTTCACAATTGACCTGCAGTTTCCCCATGGCCAGAGAGTGCTGTCCCCTGGAGGAGACGTGGTGTGGGCAGAGGACGGAGAACATAATGGTAAATGGAGTAACAATTATGTCTTTTCTTTTCTTATTCATCTGTGAGTTTGTCCAACATAAATGTCCCCTTTGGGAATAGTACAGATAACAAATCATCATTGCAGTGTCAGTTCCATTTCCATTGGCATGCATACTTTTTATGTGCCGTTGGGCAATACTCTTCATCTGCCTCACCTCCAGAGTCTGTGTAGACAGGTGTCTATTTGTGTGAGTGAATGAATGAAAGGATGACAGATTGTCATTAATTAACATAATTTTCTCTCTTGGAACAGGAACCCATCATGCTGGGTCAGAGCCGGTGTACCCTCTAGAGAGTGCAGACGAGGAGCTGTTTTTTCCTGATGGAACTCCAATAAAAGATGACAAGAAACCACAATATGTATTTGTGTGGAAAACATGGGGTATGTGGGCCTGTCTCTTCTCTTGAACTTTACCAGACTTTAATCAGAGGTGCGTAGTACTCGGTTACATTTACTTGAGTAACTTTTTAAAGAAATGGTACTTTTCAGAGTACTGTTCTAGCAGCATACTTTTACTCCTATTTGAGTTATATTTTTACTATTTAATGTTTTCTGTATCTTCCAATTACATTAACTTAAAATTATAAATCAGATGTTACTTCCCAACAGTTATTCTTACAGTTACTCTTTCTTGAGTAGTACTTTCCCAAATGACTTGAGTAATGTCTTTGACCACTACTTTGTACTCTACTTGAGTAATATAACTCTTACTTGAGTACAATTTTAGGCTACTCTCCCCACCTTTAATAATACTCAAGTCATAATAGCTGTAGAATGATACTAGTTTAAATAGTAGCAGTATCAGCAGCAGTGGTAATAGTTGTTTAGTGGTTAAATGAGCTGGTTCGTAGGAGCCGGTTCATATGAGCAGATTATGACACTTCATTTGTGCTGCAGGAAAATCTCTGTTCAAAGAGGAATCAGAATCAGTTCAAAAAGGATGAAAGTCACGAGATTAAATTCGAGTCACTTTGTCCAGACAAGAAAATATTCAGCTCAGCCTCATGTGTCTAAGGCCCGCCACAAAGTTTCAGTTCTGGTCTAATCCTGGTTCTGCCCTAATCTACTTCTGGTTCAGTTCTGGTATAATCCTGGTTTAGTCCTGGTTCAGTCCTAACCCTGGTCCTGTTTTCAGGTCAGTACTGGCAGGTGTCAGATGGTCCCTGCTCCTCTCTCACCATTGGCACAGATGACGTTCCTCTTGGATCTTACATCATGGACATCGTGATCTACCACTACAGAGGCAGGCAGAAGTTTATACCTCTGGGATACGCTTCCACACAGTTCTCCATCACCGGTCAGTTTGATGTTTTAAATGTTTAAAAGTTTAAACATTGCATCAGCTCTACTCTGACTTCTCTAGTGAAATGTGTGAAGTAACATTTATTTTAAAGATTCAAAGTGCATAAACATGACCTGAGTGTATCCTCAGATATGAGGTAGACTTGTTCAAATCAAATGGAGCTTTTACTGGAAACAATTGTAATGCTAATTTATTCTTAATTACAAAAAACATTGGACATAATGCTCAAGCTGTTCATGTTATAATTTGGTGTTATGGCTCAATACAATTATCTAATCAGAAAGCAGAATGAACCTCACATGAGTGTGAAATCCAGTGCTGAAATCCAGTTGGATTGCAGCATTGGATCTAAAATGCCTCTCTCTGATCTGAATGGTCACTACCTAAACTTTAGCACCAGCAACCAATCATGAATCAGTGCTAGTGCAGCCTCTGCAGCTCAGTGAGGGAATTCTGGAGGTTTTGGGCTTTCACATGAGGCTTGGTCTGTCCATTTACTGAGAATGAGAAAAACTTATATGTATCTTCTATCTGCAGGTTAAGGCTCTGTGGTTGTAGTTCCTTTTTGCCATGTATTCAGTAATGGTCTATTATTTAAAGCACTTGTATATTGTTCATTACTATTTTCAAGATGGTTTATCTAACTGGAAATTGAAATAGTGGAATAATGGAGATCCTGTTGCTTTCACATTGGTATTGTTTATAAAATTTCTCTTTTCCTCCTCAGATCAGATCCCATTCTCCGTTTCCTTGGACCAGGTGAATGACGTTGTGGCCGGAGATCTGCGCTTTGTTCAGAATCGTGCAATCGCGTTCACCGTGAACCTCCATGACCCCAGCGAGTACCTCAGCCCGGCCGACATTACCTTTAACTGGGACTTTGGGGACGAGAGTGGGGCCCTGATCTCCCGAGAGCGAACTGTCACTCACACATATGTAAACTCAGGCTTGTTTAAGCCTCAAGTTGTGATCCAGGCAGTGATCCCGGATAAGAGCTGTGAGCCCGCCGTCATGCCCACCAACCCCCCCACAGGTAAAAGCATTTGGAAAATCTAGGTTTAAATTATGTAAAGTTAGACTGGGACTACAAAATGTAGGGTTGTCAAAAGTATTGAAAATCAGACACTAATCAATACTAAAACAAGAATCGAAACTAGATTCTCATTGGAGCACGTATAGTCCCATTCACAGGACAGAAATGAACCTTTCCTGAATAACTTTAGAATGATCTTGAGCTATTTTATTTTTTTTTATATTTTTTTATTTTTTTATTTCTTCTACAACTTTCTTCTTCATTGAACACTGACATGACCATAGACAGCGTTCATATACTGAATGATAAGTCGATATAGTAATTATCGTGACAGACCTATGATTGGCAAACGCCAAGCTCAAGATGATCACTGTGATTTGCAAATAACTCAAATGACAGTAGAACCTTGTGTGTTGTGCAGAGAAAGCTCCAGTGGAGATATCTGCAGTGGCTGTGGTCAAATCCTCTCACCCAAACTCTACTCCATCTGACACAGAAGAAGATAGCTCTGAGTACGAGTCCTCCTCTGCACCAAACTCACAGGACACTACCAACCAGGAGGACAATGCTCATGGGACTGCAGGTAAAAGAGCACAGAGACACAGCTAGTAATGACAGAGAGTTTTTAAAGATGAACTATGTTATTTCAGCTAGGACATTTCAGCTTTTATAAAGGTAGAGGTTTGTGGCTCAATGCTAATGCTAATACTAATTTGGAGGCATAATAAATATTAATAATTATTCATAATTGGGTAGGCTTTACTTGAATTAATTTGAATTTGAATTGTTTCTTTTTATACTTCACCATTTTAATAAAAGTGACTGTGACAATGAGCCTATAACATTGTATTTTCCCATTAAATATACAAAAGGTAAATTCACAAATGTAGAACAGGATCATTTCTATTAGCGACTAGACCCAAGAACTCAGTGTATTACAACACAAGTCTGTATTTGAACAATATTCATTTTATCTGTCCTTCATCTCTATTAAATATGATTGGCCTATAGAGTGTTGTGTCATCTGAACAACCCCAGCAGTATGCTTGTCTCCCTGGAGATGTTATTGCTTTGCCTGGAATGGTCCACAGTACAGCATTAAACATATCCATCTTACATTTATTGAATTACATGTGTTCTTATTGTTCAAAAAATATCTTGGAAAACCTGCATTCTTAGTGTGAGTGGGTTTGCTTCTCCACAGATCTGACCTGTAACTTCCATGGAGTTAGATAAGTGTAATGCCGTACTGTGCAACAATCCAGAAAAAGCTGTCACATCTCCATGGAAACAAGCATTGAAACCATATAGTGGACTTTTAAAATGCTGATATGTGTATGACCAGTGGTGGAAGGTAACAATGTACAAAAGTAAAAGTACAATACTTGAGTACAATTTTTAGATATCTGTACTTTACTTAAATACATTTTACAGTGGATACTTTTTACTTGTACAGCAGGTATCTGTACTTTCTACTTCACTACATTTTAGATCTGGCCTGAAAAGTAAAATGTTTTTTTCAGCACATTTATTTTGAGTTTATGTCCCAACTTTGAGCAAATACACAAAACAGCTAGAAAAATTAAGAAATCAATTGAATCACTTAAAATCAAAATCACTGCATTTGATACTTTAATAGTTCTAAAAATCTCTGCAAAATTCTTGTACTTTTTACTCTTAAAGTGCAATTTTCATGTGAATCTTTTGCCCCTGTATCTGTACTTTTACTTAAGTAACAAAATTGAGTACTTCATCCACCACTGTGTATGAGTAGCTGCATTCTGCTGTGGGTCTCTTTTGAATACTGCTTTGCCTGTTGTATTCACAGCATTAGTACAACCCTGTTTCTGTCTATAGGAGCAAAGAGGGCCCTGGTACCAGATCAGATTGTACTAGATCATATTTGAATCTGATCTTTAGCAAAGTGACTGCAGCCTGAACACAAATGACATTAATCTGACTACTATAGCAATGCTCCAAGTGCTACTGCTAATACTTTTTCACTTTTTTTGACTGGAAAATGTGAGAGTTAACCAAATTAAACAATACAAAGCCTGCCAGGCACAAGTGTAAATGATGCTAGCAGTTACAGGGGCCAATTTGAAGCCAGGCTCTATATTATGAATTTTTAATGGAGAAGAGAGCGGGGAAAAAAAAAAAGAAAAAAAAAGAAAAACAGGATCATGTAGAGCGGTTTAATATGGACATTTTAAGACCAGAATGACAAGGCTCACAGCAGCAGTTACAGAGAGAGTACTGTGTGTATCTCTATAGGAGCAGAGGGAGGGCTAACTTGGCTGTTCTAATGTACTGTGTGTGTCTCTATAGGAGCAGAGGGAGGGCTGACACTCACCGGAAAAGCGGCTGTTATCGTCTCTACAGAGAAACTCACAGATGACCCTCCTAATGACGACTGTGTGATCTATCGCTATGGATCCTTCTGCACCGGCATCGAAGTCTTTGGTCTGTGGGGTTTAATAACACATAGTTTTATTAAAGGTGCACTGGTTTGAAATTTGACTTCCTGGTTGGAAATCGTGACATCACACTAGGGAATTCCATAACTGTTACCTAGCAAAACTCCTCTAATGTACACAGAAATTCTTATTTGACAATTACAAATATAAGAAAACACCCTTTATTTTGTTTCAATCCTGTTTAAGTGTCAAAAAAATGTGTTTCTTATCAGTAAAATGTGCTGAAATTTTGGATAGAATTCTCCCAAGCGTGATGTCATCAGTATGTTTGAACTCTCTACTTCCTGTACTTTTGAATATACTATACTATACTATATTTACAATACTTATAATCCCACCAAATTAAGTCAAAATTAGAGAATCATAAAAATCTGTCATATGCACTTTAAGGTAATTCTTTATTTTTTCTTTTAATATATGAACTCTCTCCGCTTGTGTGTTCAGAGGGCATTGACAAAGTGGAGATCGTGCAGATGGAGAACTCTGTGCTGGCATCAGAAATGGACAAAAACGTGCTGGACATCACCGTCACCTGCCAGGGAAGGTAAAAATCACTTCAAAATCAAATAAAATGGAAGAATTGTCAATTTGTGAAGATGATACTACTATACATCTAAATTATTATTATTAGGGGCATTAAGTAAGTTTCAGGGGGATGATTTCATTTCAGGGGGAGGATTTGAAGACTTATTTTCTATGTCTATATTTCTTAGGTAGATGTAGTTTTGCCTGAAAAGTTGCACAAAATTGCACAACTTTGCAATCTCCATGGAGACTAGCAGGTGACTTCATCAGATTTTGGGGCAATAAAAACATATGTAATTGAATAAATGAAATATAGATAGGCTTATATCATACTGTCCAGGCATTTTCACAAAACAAGAAAAGTTACATAGTGCACCTTTAACGTTTGTGGGGTGATGGTTTCGGTTGTGTCATTTTTCCCCAATACAGTTCTGCCAAGACCCTGTTTTTTAACACAAAACTTAAAACCCCATGTGTAACTTTTATGCCAAAAATAAAGTAACATAAGTTTTGTTTTGTTTTTTCATTATGGTTGTTTTCATTGCACTGAAAAGTATATAGTCCTTACTGTGAGTGTGCTTGCTTCTCCACAAACCCAAAACCCACAAAACCTTTTTCCGTGAAAATGTTTTTCCTTTGGCCATAATCTTCCACAGTACGGCATAAAACATATCTATCGCCGTGGTGAATGTTCTGAATCGAGCAGGTGAGACGTGCCTCCTACAGAAAGTTGCAGGTGTTGCACCAAGGCAATGTGGCTGATCTTGGTCATATGAAATCTTTCTTTTCTGACTTGTTTTTGCCAATTAAAAATATGACTCTTACATATAGCATTTGTATTGTAACTGTTGTGTTTGTGTTTGTGTTTGTGTTTGTGTTTGTGAAGCTTCCCAAAGGAGGTGTGCAGTGTGATCTTGGATGCAGACTGCTTCAGGCCTCTGCACTCTGAGTGTAACATGGTGGAGCCGTCCAGACAGTGCCACCTAGTGCTCAGACACTTCTTTAACACCTCGGGCCTTCACTGCATCAACGTGTCCATGGCCAACGACGTCAGCCTGGTCCAAACCTCTGCCAAGTTCAACATCCACATGGGTAAGAAAGGGCAGAATCGAATCACATTCAGTTTAGAATGTTTAAGGTGCACTATAGTTTTCTGGTGGAGGGTCCATCACCTGCTTGGATATGTTATTTCTTTGCATGGAATGTCCCACAGTATGACATTAAATTAATCTGTCTCCTTGGAGACAAGCATTGTAACATAGATACAGTGGAACATTATTTATACTTTACAGCTGATGTCATCCACATTCGCGGGGGGGTGTCGCTAATGTAGGCACTGCTGTGCTGCTGTTGTTAGACTTTAATCTGAGCTATATTTGAACACAATCTGACCAAAACAACTGTTTAGTTGGAACTACAACAGGTGAGCTGATTTTGTGCTGTTAATCAAGTCTTTCACACGTAAAGAACGTCATTAATGCTCACATTAATCACAGGCTCCTGGAAATGTGTTGTTTAAATCCATTTTATATTTTTTCCTCTAAAAATTCACATGTGTGAATGAAACAAACAAAACTCCAGGTATGTTTTTGATCAGGAAACAACATTATGACATAGATCAGAAAATAGAATAATATCAGCCCTTTAACTATTCATTTCTGTATAAATAATGACAAAATGTATTTATCTGTTACATGATTGTTTCAACATACAGACAGATTTTTGCCAATAATATCACTTCTATTTCCATTGTTCTGTTCAAAAAGATCAGTCTGATGCATTGAGGACACATGGGCACACAGACTGGGGCAGTGCAGAACTAAATATCGGTACCAAATATCTGCATTTTCAATATCAAACTGATATTATATATAGGAAACCCCACTGACATCACCAATGCCGATACTGGACCTGCTATATGGCCCATCCCTAAAGTTATGTTTTTCTTTCAGGTTCTCATTTGCCTGGGTCAGTCCTCCTTGTGCTGATCTTGGGAGCCTTTTTGGTGTCTCTGGTTGCAGTGATGGTGGCTCTTTCTCTGAAGTAAGAAACAGCTCATGCATAATGCATTATAATGAAATTGAACTAAATTAAGTTTTAGGCTGAATAGGTTCTATTCACGTTCAAGAATTACAGATGTCATCATTTAAGGTGGAGGGCAGGGGTCTGTATAACTCTATGGGAGATTCACTGATTTTTAAAAGAAATGTCCAAAGTTATGATCCACAAATGTTGAACCTTAACATTATTTGTTTGGGATTGGCTGAAACTTTCCATATCAATCTTATGGCTTAAAGTACTTTCAACTGACAACAGTCATGTCTTTGGGGTTGAATAATGGCCCCACTTTCTGAAGCGACTGTGCAAAAAATAGTTCTGCTATTGTTTATTTATACTCAGAGAAGACGTTGAACTTTGTGCCAGTAATTACAGAGATTGTAACCACTGCTGTGGAAAATGGTATATCTCCTGAATAACAGTAATCCATTTGGAAAGCCCGGTAAGTTATGAAATACAGAAGAAATACCAGAATTACAAAGTGTCATACTTTACAAAGCAAAGTGACTTTTGTTTCCCAGCCAAGAATTAAGACAGGTAAAACAAAGGGCTTCCTGGAGGGTTGAGACCATTGTGTCTGTAGAACTTCTATGTTAATGCCTGCTCTGGGTCTTGGACAGAAATCATATTCACCTATACAAAGACAACAATATAAATTTCACAATATACATTTCCATCACAACCATAAACCAGGTCTGCAATCTGACAGTTAAACATCAAATTCCCCCTGTGAATTCTGACCTGCTCAGGTTGAACTATAGACACTTAAAAATTATGTGATGTCACGTGAAGCCAACCTACTGAAAACACTATGATATATACTACTACTGAAAACACTATGATATATACTACTATACAATTATTTAATCATATTTGATTTACTTTGAACTAAATAAAAAATAAATATATGAGCAGTATACAAAACAATACACCACAACTTCACAAACCTGATGCCTTGTGTAACTTTTCTGGTGGAGGGTCTCTCAAATTCTGTTCTCCGTGGAGATGTTATTGCTTTGTCTGGAATGTTTCACAGTATGGCATTAAACCTTTCTATCTTCATGAAGACCAAACCAGACCAAGTTACAGGTTAGATCTGTGGAGAGGCGACCCCGCTCACAGTCAGAATGTTTGTTTTATAGGTATTTTTAAGTTATAAAACCACCTGTCATTTAATAAATGTAAAGTAGAGCTGCTTGTGTGATGGACCCCCAACCAAAAAGTTACATAGTGTACCTTTAATATATTGTTTTCAGCAAATACAGTGTTCTCAAAATGATAAAATGTAACATAGTGACCTAAATCTGTTATGTTAGTAACAAGTCATACCCATAGAAGTGTAACAGCCCCTCTCTTCTTTCTGAACAGGCAGGTGGTGAAGTCTTTTTGTTTGCAGTCCAGTCCGACCCCATTCAGATTTTCAGACAGTGAAAAATATGTCGTGGACAAGCGCCCCCTGCTGCCAGAGACGCTGTGATAACATGTTTTGTAATCTGAAATGTTTTTGTACTTTTATACATCTTTTCTACATTAAACATTAGAGTATGTATTTAGAATATTCAAATCAGAAAATGCTAATTTTGGAAATCTTAGGTTGTTGGTTGATTAATAAAGTTAAAGTGAAAGTGGTTTTCATGTTTGTCTAATTATGACTTTGTTTGGTGGGATAATAACTGGGAAAGAGCTTTACATCAGTCAAGTGATATGTTTGTGAACAAAAGTTGAACAAAAAGTTGATAGTTACAGGAAGGTTAAGTGCTAACATGTTAACTATCCCAAAACATTCGTAACCTAACGTAAGCTTAACCTAACCGTAACCATAGCCCATATCCCTGTTCTTAAACTTCATCACTTCGAATGAAGTGGTAGGCTGTTCTAGTTTTTAGTGTGGAACATCCACATATAACAGTAACATTTGAATGGAGGCAAGGAGCAACATTCTCCACCTGTTACATAGTGCACCATTAAAGCTGCACTAAGTTCCCATCTTGAAAACCTGATGACCACATGAAAATATCAACAATATCTTTTGTTGAAATGTGAATTTCTATGGCAATGATCCAAGCGTGTGTGTGTGTGTGTGTGTGTGTGTGTGTGTGTGTGTGTGTGTGTGTGTGTGTGTGTGTGTGTGTGTGTGTGTGTGTGTGTGTGTGTGTGTGTGTGTGTGTGTGTGTGTGTGTGTGTGTGTGTGTGTGTGTGTGTGTGTGTGTGTGTGTGTGTGCAAATGAACCACAACCAGCTGATGTGTCTATTTCTCCAACACATTTGAGCTCTGTGAATAAAGGTGATGACATTTAGGGCATTACTGTCACTTATTCAGATCATAAGACACATCCTAAGAGCAACAGAACTGCACAAGAAAGTGCAGATGTCAACATTTCATCAAAACGAAGCATCACCTACAGTGTCCCTGTTATTTAGGACCGAACTTTTAAAGGTCTTCTATTACGCAGTCTATACTATAAACCGTTTAAAACCCAGTGTCACCAGAATGTTTCAAATTCTGGAATTGAGACGATTGGAGACAAAATGAGGCAGACGTAATATATGTTTAATGATTAGCTGATTAACAGATCGAAATGTGAATGTTTTTTACAACATAACAAAAAATAAACAATTCTGAATTTCTCAGGAACACATTTTAGTAAATTTGCTTCTCTGTTAAGAAGGATAAAAAATAAAAAAAAATTCTGACATCATAATTATATTTGAAGTTCACAAAAAGTATAATTTATGATGAAATGTGTAATATGTCTGTAGATAAAGTAAAAAACTGTGGTCTCAACTTTTCTGTAAGGATTTGTCCAGTAACTTTTTTCATAATTATAATCTCCTGCCCCATCTAAATTAAATATGATTGGACGATAGAGTGCTGTGTTATCTGAAGCCCAGCCATAGAACAGATGAACTGCTGCCGGACTCCCTGTGTGGTTCTACAAAAATAATGCATGGTACAGAATTAAAACTCTCACTGACCATGGTGTTTTTTAAAAGTGCATTTTTTAAACCATATTTTATTAGATATTTTGAAGCTTTCCAAAGGAGAAGTGCATTGTTATCCTAAACACTACTGCTTTATTAATCCTCTGATCCAGACTCGAGACAGTGGCATCTCTGCTATGACATGGGTAAGAAAGAAAAAAAAAATATATAATATTGAATATTGCAGCTGATATTATTAACATTCACTGGAGGTGTGAAAAATCTAAACCCCCAAACAGACCAAACCATGAATGCTCAGGATCATGAAAATGTGTTGTTTTAATGCATTTTGAGTTTAAGACTATTTTAAAACTTTTTTGACAGTGTTTGCATTGTGTCACCATGGTAACTGCTGAACATTCCACCATATACATACATATAAAAAACACCAGTGTGATGTCACTGCAAAGTAGCAATAATCAAAGCCAAATATAAGTTTTATAAATAAATAAATAAATAAAGTTACCTGAACCTGCTGGGCCTAAATGTCTGTTTTTTGTTTCAGATTCTCTTCAGCTCAACATTGGTTTTGCTGTTCTGTTCCTGTGCGCCATGATTTCTGTTATCTACAGGATGATCATTATTTCAGTGAGGTGAGTAACAGGAACACTATGTAGCCTTATAGGTCAAGTTAAAAGTCAGATCAATGGAGAGGTGAGCTCCCTCATGACTAGGGTAGTTGTAGGAGATTTCAGGGAGACTCAAAAAGAGCGTCAAAAACAAAAGTGAAACTTTTTTATTGTTTTCAATCAATAGCATTTTCAAAACAATAAAGGGTAACATGGTGATGTAAATATGTTATGTGTTAGCAATTAATATCCCTACTAATACTGTGTACCACTGAAGGCAATGCTATAACATCTCTATGGAGACTAGCAGGTGTCATGCCCTCATCATCACCTCATGTGTTTCTTTGTTTCACTGCACATGTCAAGGAGGATGATGTTTTAACATGATATGGTCTGATTTCTGCACAGGCACATCATGTGGAACTTAAATCCATCTTATTATGGGACCTTAGACCGACCGTACAGCGAGGCTATGAATACTTATGAGAAATACTACTTGGACATGCCCCTCTGCAGCCAAAGAAAATCCAATGACATGTTTTTGTAATCTATGTATTTTATTACCTAAATGATATAAGTTTGTTTTAGAATATTGATTCATTGTTGATTAAACTTAAAATGCATGTGAGGTTGTGATGTTTCTATAATTGTTACTTGGTTTGGGATAGTACCTGTGCTAAAATGATTTTATGCTGTTACATCAGTCTAGTGGCACTTTATAAAGAAAACTGCAGGTAGTAGCGCAGTGACATCATCATGTATGTCTATGACAGAATGTTACAGCAGTTACCATGGTGACACAATGCACACATTACCAAACACTACCAAAAAGGTAATCTGAAAACCCAAGAAAAATACAAAACTGCTAAATGGATTTAAACAGCACATTTTCAGGAGCCTGTGATCAAAGCAAATATTCATGGTCCTGTTTAGGAGTTTGATTTAAACAAAAACGTGAGACTGAATCTGAAAATTTGTTGGTTATGTGTGAGAACAGCACAATCATCTCACCTGTTCTAGCTCCAGCAAAATCAGTTCTTTATGGTCTGATTGTGTGAAAAGAAAGATCAGATTAAAGTCTAAGTTGAGTAACAAAGCTTCAGACAGAGCAGAGCCTCCAGGTAGCCTCATGCCCCCAGGGAATATTGATGACAGATGCAAAGTATTAATAGGGAGATGGACTTTTGAAAAAAATAAAATAATAATAACAATAATAATAATTTTAGGTAATAAATTCATCATGTGTAATAACTGCTGCCTCAAAGATAGAGCAGTGCGGTGTTTGTGTTTTTGGGTTGAATTTTCCTTTTCATAATTCAGAAGTAAAATGTCCTGACTGAGACAGAAAGAGTTCTGCATTATTAGGACACAAATACACCTTTATATTATTATATATTTGATATATTATTTAAACACTTCAATCAATGCATTTTCTGGCCCTGTTTTTTTTCATTATTTTCTTGTTCCACTCTCAAGATGGCTGCCACATTTGCCATGGCAACAGAACCCATGTTATACGGTATCTAGGCCTTATAACAAAAAAAACCAAAAACATTGAGGGAACCCTCTATGTCAATATACAAAATTTAATCCAAAATACAGAGACAAACTGTGCATGTGTAAATTAGGAGATCTCTGTCCATTGGTTGCTAGCTGACAGTTATGGAACTACCTGTCCAACCAGGAAGATAAATTATGTTGACAAAATTGTAATTGTTTATTTAAATTTCATAAAGTGTTCCAGTTTCCCCAAACACCTGGTAAAGATGGTCAAATCAAATATAGCCTTTACTGATGACTGTAATTTTGTTTGTTTTACTTTGTCCAACCACAACTAATTCTGGTATGAGGTCTCCAAATATTAACCTATACTTTTGGGTGGTGCTGTTTTAACCTTCTTCATCTGACTGAATATATAGGCCTAGATGTTATTGTGAACTTATGATTTCATGTTATTTTATATTATTTCAACAGAATGAAAGCATAAAGACACAGACATGAGTCATTTGTCAAGGTTTATTTCAAATGGCCAAAAACACATTAAAGATTTCATTTTGGAACCAAATGTGACATAAACATCAGGAATGCCTTTGAGAAGATGTTTCCCTTTAGTACTCCTCTCCCTCCTCCTCGCCTTCTCCCTCAATGGAGTCGACCCCCACCTCTTCATAATCCTTCTCCAGAGCAGCCATGTCCTCTCTGGCCTCGGAGAACTCTCCCTCCTCCATGCCCTCTCCCACGTACCAGTGCACGAAGGCCCTCTTGGCGTACATCAGGTCAAACTTGTGGTCGAGACGTGCCCAGGCCTCTGCTATAGCAGTGGTGTTACTCAGCATGCACACGGCCCTCTGCACCTTGGCCAGGTCTCCTCCAGGGACCACAGTGGGCGGCTGGTAGTTGATGCCCACCTTGAACCCAGTGGGACACCAGTCCACAAACTGGATGGTGCGCTTGGTCTTGATGGTAGCGATGGCGGCGTTCACGTCTTTGGGCACAACATCTCCACGGAAAAGCAGACAGCAGGCCATGTATTTACCATGACGAGGATCACATTTTACCATCTGATTGGCCGGTTCGAAGCAGGCGTTGGTGATCTCAGCCACAGAGAGCTGCTCGTGGTAGGCCTTCTCAGCAGAGATGACCGGGGCGTAGGTGGCCAGAGGGAAGTGGATACGAGGGTAGGGCACCAAGTTGGTCTGGAATTCTGTCAGATCCACGTTGAGGGCTCCGTCGAATCGCAGAGAGGCTGTGATGGAGGAGACGATCTGACTGATGAGCCTGTTGAGGTTGGTGTAGGTGGGGCGTTCAATGTCCAGGTTCCTGCGGCAGATGTCGTAGATGGCCTCGTTGTCCACCATGAAGGCGCAGTCGGAGTGCTCCAGGGTGGTGTGGGTGGTCAGGATGGAGTTGTAGGGCTCCACCACAGCAGTGGAGACCTGGGGGGCGGGGTAGATGGAGAATTCTAGCTTGGACTTCTTGCCATAGTCGACGGAGAGACGCTCCATGAGCAGAGAGGTGAAGCCGGAGCCGGTACCCCCTCCAAAGCTGTGGAACACCAGGAAGCCCTGCAGCCCCGTGCACTGGTCGGCCTGTGGACACACAGCGTTTAAAGAGGAGCTCACAGTGACACACACACACTCAGGCTTTACACGCCTCTCACCAGTTTGCGGATCCTGTCCAGCACCAGGTCGATGATCTCTTTGCCAATGGTGTAGTGACCGCGAGCATAGTTGTTGGCAGCATCCTCCTTCCCGGTGATCAGCTGCTCTGGGTGGAACAGCTGCCTGTATGTGCCAGTGCGCACCTCATCTATGGAGAAAAAAATTTGCATTAGTTGAAGAGCAACCATTTGATTAAAAAAGTATGGCATGTGAGGTGTCAGACACAGGTTTTGGTACTACAATGGCTGTTCCAACTGTTTAATAGAAGTATACAGGAATTACAAATGCAGCTTCAATAACCAGAAGTGAAGCTTGTGTTTTGAACTGTGTTTTACTTCAGTTTCATGTTGTCTCAATTTTGTCTTCAGTAACAGCCTATCACTGTTTCATTTTTTTTTATTATTTTTTCCACGCACCAATGACAGTGGGCTCCAGGTCCACAAACACTGCTCTGGGCACATGTTTGCCAGCCCCAGTCTCGCTGAAGAAAGTGTTGAAGGAGTCGTCTCCTCCTCCCAGAGTCTTGTCACTGGGCATCTGTCCATCGGGCTGGATCCCATGCTCCAGACAGTACAGCTCCCAGCAGGCATTCCCAATCTGCACTCCGGCCTGGCCCACGTGGATGGAGATGCACTCACGCTGAGGACAAAAGAGCAAACACACATGGAGTTATGGAGGTACAGATTATATAAAGCAAAAGCTTGTGAAACTGCATTCTAAAGACGTCATAGTAATTGGTTGTGACAGCTGCTCCCTCTATCGGCGGGGGCCAGTGGTGCGTCAGAGGCACCTCCCTTCGCTCTGCAGGGGAGCGGCTGCCAACCAACCCCCTCACGCCCTCTGCGCAACCTGCCCCTCTGCGCCACCTGCCCCTCCGCAAAGCAAGCACCACTGGCTTTTGTTGTGCCCTTTTTGTTATTCGCTTCTTTTCGCTTCTTTTGTGTCGCCCCCATCTTTTCTCCATCACACACGCGCACGGATGCAAATTCATTTACACGTGAACGCGCGAGCACGCAGCTAATCCAGAACATTCCGTCTGGACGTAAGCTTCAATGAAATCCCAACCGCGTGTTTCAGTGCAGTGACCACACAACACAAATGTGCTATTGTGGGCATTATTTAAATAGCCTACTGCAAGTTTATGTTTTAAAAAATGAATTATGTTTAAAAATAAATTACAATTTGTCAAAATAAGATATTTCACTCCATGGGGCATTTTTAAATTGATAAATAAAACCGTTGCTTTGTTGTTCTACCCTATAAATAAATAAATGATTACGCTACTGCAATCTGTGCCATCATCCTCCCCACCCAACTCGCCCCTCCCCATCCACGGACCGGCTAAGACGATGTAAGGTGCACCATTCCTCTTCTAGATCCTCTTATAGATGTGTATTTTATCGCCAAAAATGCAAATACAGAAGCGAATGTCATTCGTAAAAGATTTTTCAAAAACATTCTTTAAGATAGATTGATTCAGGCGTGCGCATCTTGAATGCCATTAGTGCCTTCATTGTTCTCATCCTCCCACAAATGCACGCACGCTTGCTTCATTTATCTCCAATAAGTCTACGCAAGAAGACGAAACATTCATTCTGATCATCTAAATACGAAACTGATTGTAGAAATGCAACGATTTAATGTGAGATTCGGGTTTCTCCAAACAAGCGTCGCGCCAGATTGGAGATTCCGACCGAAATTACGCGCAAATCTGAAAATATTCCGCACTGAAGACTGAAAGTACTCACCATGGTTACGGTAGAGGTTTAAGGAGAGGAGAAAACGAAGAAAAGGTTCGTGTTTTGCGTTGCGTGGTGTACCCAGCGGGGTCGAAGCAACAACTGGTGAATGAGAGGGCGGCGCTTGCGCATTTATACCGCGGGGAAACAGCGGGAGTGGAGCGCGCTACTGCTGCAGACCGCAAAGATACTGCACAACCAACCACCATTACGCGACGAACATCCTCCCGGTATAAGACACAAACACACCTATATGAACACAAGGCAATACTACACTACGGATACATTTATTATATAGGATAGGCTACTCATTTTATTGTGTAACCATCAAGGAATACCAGTCTGTGTATAAACCTGCTTATTTGGTCATTTGGGTAGACGTTATAAACCAAATGTGCTCATGGACCTCTGAGATGGGGGCAGGAAACTGTAATGATTAAGATATGGAATTTTACTAGGAAATATCCAAAAGGAAAATCTCTCAAGAAAAGCTGAATCTGATGACTTATAATTAGTCCAAAATCTTGTTATCTATGTGTTTCAGAATGATGAGAAATTAGGTCAGTTGTCATCATGATTTATTTAAATAAAATATAATATTATGAATGGGAAATTGCCTATTTATCCAACCACACCACAAAATCTGCAGATTAACAATGAACATTTGGTTTTTGTCCATCTCAGTTAAAGGGCCGATATTACATTATTTTTTGATCTGTGTCATAATGTGTGAATCAAACAAAACACAATTATAACATGGCTTAAAGCTTACAAGAGTCAATTCTGTGTAATATAGGACCTTTAAACACTACATATAATTATATCCAATGTCCAATCATTGTGACCACTAGGCTCTTTTGATCATTTACTAACTTCCAAATAAATACCAAATGAATTTGCAATAGTCATATTTTGGTCCTGGTGATAATTTACTTCTGAGGTAGCCTACTTGATTTTTTTCTGTTTCAGTCCTGGTTTAGTCCTGGTCCTAGTCTAGTCCCAATCTTGATGTGGTGTGTGAAGGCAAGCAAGTCACTTATTGTCTCAGCCAATGCAAATGTAGGCTGTGGGTTGCAAGCAGATGTCTTATACAATTGGACTACATATATTATTGAAGAATATAACCCTAAATCAATAGGAAATAACCCTACCGATGATTAAGAGAGCCTAAAGGGAGGCTATGGGCAGTTAACAAAATGCCTTTCTAAAAATGCTGAAATCAGCTTGGTGGTTTTCAAATTGTACAATGTGATGATATCATACTCCCAAATTGGGGAAGAGACACTTTTCTCTATTGATTACATTGTACTTTGATATGAAATAGATAGACACATACTTTATTGATCCCGAAGGAAATTCAAAAAGGTATCCAAAAGGTAAACACACAAATGCTGAACCTGATCCTTTCTATTAGTAAATGAATACAATAACTCACTGTATAACAAAAACAAAACAAAAATCTGCATATTAACAATATTGATTTGACTTACGTCCCATCTGTATTAAATATTGCTAAATACTTCGCCCCACTTAAATGCCACATGGGTTTAAAATGTAGTTATACTGTCTGAAAAGGAGAAGTTTGTGAAATCAGTGCAGGTCCAATGTCTTCAGTCTTTACACCTGCTACATTGTAGATGATGTAAGATGGCTCCTCTGTGCTGCTGATGGCGGGAGCTGGGAAACGCCCTAAAACACCATCTTTTCTCTCTCCTCTTCTCCCTCCCTCTCTCCTCCTTCCGCTCCTACCCACCTCTCCTTCTCTCCTCCCTCCTTTCTTTGCTCCACCCCCTCTCTGGCCTCCTCTCTTCTCTTCTTCCCACTGTCTCTCTCTATAACCATTCTCTCTCTCTCGTTCTAGCTTTCTCCTCTATCTCTTTTTTCTCTGTCCGTCTCCCCCCCCCCCCCCCCTCTATCTCTCCTCCCTCTTTCTCTCTCTCTTCTCTCTGTCTTTCTCTCTGTCTCTCTCCTTCTCTCTCTCCCCCCTCCCTTTGTGTCCCAGTTTCTCTGCAGTGATGTCATGCAGTGGGGTGATCACATGGTCTGGGCCTGTCTCCATGGGGCTTTGCTGCTGCTGCTGTCAACAAAAGGAACTGACAATTTGCCTTGATTTAGTTTTAGAATAACACATAAGGCTGAATCGAAATGAGATAAACTTCTTGTTAAAACTTACTTTTCAAATATATTGGTTGGTTTCAGATACAGCCAGTATGCCTGTATTTAAAAAAAAAAAATCTCCAAAAGGAAAATCCACAAATGTTTACCAGATATAGGAGAACGAGAAGGCATCTGACACACATAGATACAGGAGGATGGGAGGGCATCTGACACACATGGATACAGGAGGATGGGAGGGCATCTGACACACATGGATACAGGAGGATGGGAGGGCATCTGACACACATGGATACAGGAGGATGGGAGGGCATCTGACACACATGGATACAGGAGGATGGGAGGGCATCTGACACACATGGATACAGGAGGATGGGAGGGCATCTGGCACACAGGGATATTAGTTTGTTATCTGAAACCCAGTAATTCACAATATGTTGGGTGAGAGTGCTACTTAAAATTGCTTTGTATTTTTATCTCTCCATGTACTTGGCAGTCATGTTTAACAATTCAAAAGTGTGTCAGATGCCCTCCCACCCTCCTATACCTCTGTGTATCAGATGCCTTCCCATCCTCCTACATCCTTGTGTCAGATGCCATCCCATCCTCTTGTATCCCTGTGTCAGATGTCCATTCACCAGTATCCTTGTGTCAGATGCCCTCCCATCCTCCTATATTTCTGTGTCAGATGCCCTCCCATCCTCCTATACCCTTGTGTATCAGATGCCCTGCCGTTCTCCTACACCCCTGTGTGTCAGATGGCCTCCCATCCTCCTGTATCCCTGCAGTGTTAGACTGAGATGGGGGGCAGGCCACATGTCTCTAGTTAATCTGTAGATGTTGTATTTGGACAAATGGTTGGACAAATATAATAATAATAGACTTTGTCACTTAAATAAATGCTTAGGTTCAACATTTGTTGAATATCTCTTTTGAAAATACCATATAATCAGAACATGAATACTTACTCCTCCCCCATCAGCACATTCAACTGTCTCAGAGCAATCAATATTCTTATCTGTCCAACGCTAATGCCATTTACATGTGGAAGCAGGAAGTAAGTGATGGCTTAGTGCCCGGAGCCCTTTTAAGAACATCCCACACTGCAGCTGACGGAGGAGGGGCAGGAGCAGCTGGACACTAGAGCCAAAATGGAGGTCGGGAATGTGAGATGGGTGTGGCTGCCTCCATCTTATCTGCTCTGTGCATCCTTAACTGAATTCTACACCAACACAGAAACAAAGCATACTCACCATCTGCTACTGTTATTGCACTGTAATGGGCTGTGTGTCAGATTATTTACACGGACAAAAGGAAACCATAAGCTTTAAAGGTTTCAAAATGTGCTGGGGTGTCTCTCTCAGATATAGACCCCAGCACATTTCTGAAAAACTGCATTTTTGTTAGAATTATACAGAAGTTAAATTCACAAATGTTGAACATGATCATGTAGGCCTATATTAGACTGTGTTCACACTTGATCCTGGTTTAGATCTGGTTTAGACCTGGTTTAGTCCTGATGCAGACTTGGTCTGATCCTGTTCTAGTCCTGGTTCAGCCCTGGTTTAGTTCTGGATTTATCCAACCACAATATTTGGAGATTAACTATCTGATTCTGTCTCAGTCTAACATTACAGGGAATACCGGAGGATGGAAGGGCCTCTGACACACAGGGATATAGGAGGATGGGAGGGCATCTGAGACACAATGATATAGGAAAATGGAAGGGCATCTGACACCCAGGGATACTATAGGTGGAAGGAAGGTCATCTGAAGTCATCAAACATTGAGCTGATGAATCTGTCATAATTGTTTTGTTTTATTTCAGTTTTTATTTGCATTCTAAAACTGCATGTATATATACAATTCCGATTTACACATTTTTGACAATTAGGAATGAAATGTGTACCCCCTATAGTTTAAAATGACTGAAATCATTACAAAAGTTTAGGCTAATAATGCTGTGTTCATGCTTAGACTAGACTACATCAAAATTGGGTTTAAACCAGAACGGACCAGGACTAAACCAAACAAAGTCTTCATCATTAGGATAAAACTAGGACCAAACCAAGACGACCACCTTAGTCCTATAAATATATTGGTTTAACTTAAAGTGCAGTTCCTATAGCAGGTTGACGTGGCATTTGAAATAAAAGGGTAGTTTGAACAGCGCTGCATTCTTTAGGATACTTTCTTTTCCCAAGACAATGGCTGTCAAAGGTTTGTTGGTGGTAAGGGTTTTTTTATTGCTCACAGCTGAACTTTAGGGGCTCTACAAAATGCAGATGGTTACAGATGTTTTACAATTAAAATATTCACATTACATCACTGTTATTTTTAGTTTACATATTCTATTGTATAATTGCATAAATAAAGGCTGTGTTCACTTTCACATAGATTAGATATAGAAAAGGGTTGTTAAGTGTGATGCCATTTCCATCAGATGATGACAGTTTTCTCTTTTTTAGCATTATCTCACATTCAGAAGATATTGCTGTAATTTAAAGCTAACGGGGTCATAAGTATGGATCTATGGTTATAACTGACAGGAAGTTTACAAGGGAGGTGAGGTGAGAAGCTAGACATTGAGCAGCAGTTAGTGACATATACACTCTGGTAATGCTATGTTATGATATATTATTACTTCATTATTCACATATTTGATATAAGTGTATGAAGTTTCTGGTTGGACACGGAAGCGGCATCACCATTTAACAGCTATAAACTGGGACTAAACCAGGACTAGACCAGGATTAGACCAGGACCAGACCAAGTCTACATTTGGACTAAGCCATTATAAAAGCAAGAGTAAACCAGGATGTGTGAATGTAGCCTGTAAACAATCTATTAAATATTACTTGAAAATACCATATAAAGATACAGGTTACGATTACTGTCTCTTACTCTGTTCTGAGAGAGGGACATAACCAACCAACTTTAAAGAGACAATATGTAACTTTTCTGGTGGGCATCCGCTACCTGTTTGCTTCCATGGAAATATTGGTTTGCCTGCATGTTCCACAGTATAGCATTTAAACTTAACAGTATTTATGCAATTACAGTTGTTTATCCTGCTAAAATGCCTTGAAAAGCATGCATTCTTAGTGTGAGTGGGGTTGCCTCTCCACAGATCTGACCTATAACTTGGCCTGCTGGCGCCACCTGCTTGTCTTCATGTAGTTTATGCCATATTGTGGAACATTCCAGGCAAAATAACAACATCTCCATGGAGACAACCATGTGGCAGACACAAATGTACCTGTTTATATGGTGATGTTGGGGCAAGGGCAGCTGGTGGTTAATGCTGCGTTTAAGCAGGTCATGTGACGCAGATAAAAGGCGGTTTGTGGATCAGGATCTCCACGGCAACGGCTGGGACTGGCAGAGGGGGCAGGGCGGCCGTGGCCTAAATGGTGACCAGGAAAGAGAGGGTACACACTGACCTCCTTCAACAAGAATATAAGTGGTATTGACAGGGCACTATAGTAACAAAGGCCAAATGCATGGAGATTTATCTATTTTGGACATGCTGAATTGTATGCACAGTCCCTTGAAGACTGTTGGTGGTCAAAATCAAATCAATCCTTTTAGTGTTAAAACTAGTATCAAAACAACATATTAAATTGAAATTGAATATAGTCTCAATCATTATCAGAACTAATAAGCCACAAATGTTTCTTTTAAATTATTATCATCATAGGTATTGAATATCAAGTGCCTAATTCTTTGAAATGTTTTCATCATGACAGCTAGTCCAGACATGGAAGGAAATGTATCATAGTATATTAGCCTAAAGCCAGAAATGATAAGATATATACACTAAAAAGGTAAATATAGATAGTGCCTTTTAGCCACAGGTGTTAGTCCTGATTCAGTGTTGTAAAAAAAAAAAAAAAAAAACAGACAAGTTGTTATAGACGATAGGCATATAAGCCAAAATAGGCACGTAAGAGTTAAAATAATTATACATCAAAGCGTTATCACCATGGCCATCTGTTGTGCATTTGGCATTTCTTACACGATAAGGACTACGTGTTTTCATTGCAGAGGCTATATTGTGTTCATATTGTCTGTGTACAACGCGCTTATGCACAGCTGTCCGCTGTCCCATGCGCCCGTTGCTTACCGCCGGGACCAGGCCTATAATTACGCAGCGTTTTCCTCTTCTTGTGGCGCCATACCGCTGCTGCAGTGACGGGTGGATGCCGGGTGGGGGCGGGCCTTAAGGTGGTCTGTGCCAGAAACTGACCTCTGGCCAATCAGAAGCAGAGGTCCATTTCAAAATGGGAGAGTGACGCAGCTCTGGCCAATCAGAGCAGAGCAGCCTCCGGTACCGGGGCTTTACGCGCTTATAAACCGCTGTCCATCCTCGTGTGCGCCATTATCTCTTACATCGACCCCATAATAGTCGAATTGTAAGACATCTCTTCCAGGAGCTTCAGTGATTTTGGTCCGATCTAAAGAATCAGAATGGTAAGAGATCTTTGTATGTTTTGTGCTTTGTTGCCAAAGCTGCTCCATGTATCCACCTGCCTTTTACGCACGGGTTTAAGTGGACAGTTTTGGAGCAGGTTTACAGAAAAGTTATACGATTTACTTCTGGTGCATCAGATGCATCAGGTGGAGATCTTTATAGTCGCCATCATTGTCTATATATCTGGTGTAACTTATGAGTGTTAAAATGTATCAGATTTGCGCAGAACTGATTGGCACACACTAAACCGTGGCGGTAATGGTCCTACAAATTGCGTTGCAGTAGTCAGACTTCACTCAGACGCCGCTGACAGCGTTGCTTTCTCAGCATCACGTCTGTGTGGTTTATGATGGAGATTTGGGCGCGCCTCGAGCTGGAGTCGTAATCCTACACGCTCACAGATGCTGCGTCAGGCAGTGCACGTCATTAAAAATGCAGGATGATAGTAACTGAGCCCATTCAGACAAGACGACCTCTGAGACGCTCTTAAGGGCAGCAGGAAGACGAAGAACTGCGCACTGTTCAGCTGTCACCATGGAGACAAGGTAGTGCGTCACAATAAAGTTAGAAACTGTCTGACAATGGATACAGGCTGCATTAGGTGACCTAAGGGAATGTGGAATCACAAACTGAGTGTTAACAATGCCCCATGTCAATAATAAGAACATTACACTGATACCTGGTTTACCACCGTAAATGAATAACTTTTGTGTGTTTTTCCGCCTTAGCGTGAGTGTATCTCCATCCACGTGGGCCAGGCCGGAGTGCAGATTGGGAATGCCTGCTGGGAGCTGTACTGTCTGGAGCACGGGATCCAGCCTGATGGACAGATGCCCAGTGACAAAACCATAGGAGGAGGAGACGATTCCTTCAACACCTTCTTCAGCGAGACTGGGGCTGGCAAACACGTGCCCAGAGCAGTGTTTGTGGACCTGGAGCCCACTGTCATTGGTAAATGTGCAGTAAATGCAGTTTGGAGCCTTTAAGGCCCAAATGTGACTCATGTTTAACTGGCTGTGCTCCACAGATGAGGTGCGCACTGGCACATACAGACAGCTGTTCCACCCAGAGCAACTGATCACCGGGAAGGAGGATGCTGCCAACAACTATGCTCGCGGTCACTACACCATTGGCAAAGAGATCATCGACCTGGTGCTGGACAGGATCCGCAAACTGGTGAGAGGCGTGTAAAGCCTGAGTGTGTGTGTGTCACTGTGAGCTCCTCTTTAAACGCTGCGTGTCCACAGGCCGACCAGTGCACGGGGCTGCAGGGCTTCCTGGTGTTCCACAGCTTTGGAGGGGGCACCGGCTCCGGCTTCACCTCTCTGCTCATGGAGCGTCTCTCCGTCGACTACGGCAAGAAGTCCAAGCTGGAATTCTCCATCTACCCCGCCCCCCAGATCTCCACTGCTGTGGTGGAGCCCTACAACTCCATCCTGACCACCCACACCACTCTGGAGCATTCAGACTGCGCCTTCATGGTGGACAACGAGGCCATCTACGACATCTGCCGCAGGAACCTGGACATCGAACGTCCTACTTACACTAATCTGAATCGGCTTATTGGCCAAATTGTGTCCTCCATCACAGCCTCTCTGCGATTCGATGGAGCCCTCAACGTGGATCTGACAGAGTTCCAGACCAACCTGGTGCCCTACCCTCGTATTCACTTCCCTCTGGCCACCTACGCCCCGGTCATCTCCGCTGAGAAGGCCTACCACGAGCAGCTTTCTGTGGCTGAGATCACCAACGCCTGCTTCGAACCTGCAAACCAACTGGTGAAATGTGATCCTCGTCATGGTAAATACATGGCCTGCTGTCTTCTGTATCGTGGTGATGTTGTGCCCAAAGACGTGAACGCCGCCATCGCTACCATCAAGACCAAGCGCACCATCCAGTTTGTGGACTGGTGTCCCACTGGGTTCAAGGTGGGCATCAACTACCAGCCGCCCACTGTGGTCCCTGGAGGAGACCTGGCCAAGGTGCAGAGGGCCGTGTGCATGCTGAGTAACACCACGGCTATAGCAGAGGCCTGGGCACGTCTCGACCACAAGTTTGACCTGATGTATGCCAAGAGGGCCTTCGTGCACTGGTACGTGGGAGAGGGCATGGAGGAGGGAGAGTTCTCCGAGGCCAGAGAGGACATGGCTGCTCTGGAGAAGGATTATGAAGAGGTGGGGGTCGACTCCATTGAGGGAGAAGGAGAGGAGGAGGGAGAGGAGTACTAAAGGGATGAAGAAGTGCAAAAATGACATTCTTTAAACATTCCAAGCTTAAATATTACTTCAGTGACATCAGATTGGTGTTTAGAGGAATCCACGCTTTAACTATCACCAATGTAATAACTAACCACACTGCAAAACTGTCATTTTGTCACTATTCTAAATAAAGGCCTATAACATCACTGGTCTCTCCTTAAAGAACATATTCCAGTTAGAAGGACAGAGGTTAGCTCACCATTCACCATAAATAATTCATACTTTAACAGCCCAAAAACAGAACATATGGCCATTAGAAGCTCTTTACAGCCCTATAGGGCCAGCAGTGTCAGGAAGTGTCCAACCCACAGGTCAATAGCCTGTTAGCAGTTTATCTCCTATTATAAAATGTAGCTGACCCTAGCTGAATCCTAACTCTAATTCCAAAGGAGTGCAAAAATACAAATGATCTTATTCAGTTCACCTTAAACAGGTGAATTGAATAAGATCGAATAACATTAAAACATTTTCTGATCTATGTTTTAATGTTTCTTCATCACAAACATAGCTGGAGTTGTGTTTTGCTTAATTCACACAGAAAACACTCCACCTTGTGATGCCATGTGCTAGTACAGGAAATTCTCCACCATACAACTCCATATACCTTCTCTAGAATCTTTTGGATGATTTCAGCTCTGGAATTGCCCATCTTTACTGAACTAAAGGTAAAAGGTAGCTGTTAGCTTGAAAACTACCACTACATGACATCACCAGGTGGAACAGAGAACATTTTTAAATTTAGAGATGTAGACAGACTAATAAACAAGGATTACTCAAACGTGTGAATGAAGCAAAACACAACTCCAGGTATGTTTTTGACGAGATAACAGCATTCTAACATGGCTAAAAGCTCACAAGAATCCATTTTGTGTAATATAGGACCTTTGTACTTTTGTAAATAACAAAATCAAATACATGATGGTAGTTCATGGGAAGAAAAGTTATGAACAGGCTAATGTTATGCAATACATATATTATAGCTATTGGTGGATAAATTATTAATTAAACCATAATAACATGAGCATATTAACTTAATATTTGCTAAGGTAGTCCTGACCAAGACTAGTTCAAGATCTGGAGACGGGTCCCAGTGCCCCTGACACATTTAATCCAGAGACACTGAAGGCTGGGTCAAATGCAGAGTACACATTTCCTATAGGTAGAATAAAGTGTACCTTAAATACATATGAGTTTAATAGCATTTCATAGTATCCTAACCAATATTATTATAACTTTTCCAAAATTAACCAAAATGTTATAATCTTTCCATTATATATGAACACATTGCATGAACAATAGCCTACATTGCAATGTAAAGTACATCTATGCTTTTTATATTGTGTTGTTTTATGTTATGTGTTGTTTTACCAACTATAGGCCTATGTGAATTTTATTTAATGAGGATTAATAGGTAATTTATGTGGCAAGGTGGACAAATCAAAAACTCTACACTAAATATGCTTTCACAAGTAAACTGAGATTAAACCAGATCCATTCCAGACTATACCAAACCAGGCCTAAACCAGGTGAGACCAAACAATCAAATACACTAATAGGCAATCAAAAATAAACCAGGACTAAAAGATCCACTCTAGACCATACCAAACCATGTCTAAACCAGGACTCAACCAGGCATATCAGAAATTCTATATTATTCAAATTTAAAGAGCCTATATTATGCCTTTTTCTGATCTACAGTCCCTGACAAAAGTCTTGTCGCTTATCCATTTTGTAGAAACAAAAGCTTATAACCTGACTTTAAATTAATCGATTGGTTTTAGAAATGTCTCATATGAAAGTTAAAACCCTCCCAAATTATGCTCAATATACTAAAATAAATTTGCTTCACTGAAGAAAGATTGATCATTTAATGAACACTGAAAGGTCAGATTTTGGCGCCTACAGAAAATTGAACAAATAATTTACTTCAAATACAAAAATATGTTGCATAACGTCAGTGAATTAAGTAGTGGTGCTGTGAGATCCATATTTAATATCTTGTATGACTTCCATGAGCTTGAAGGACTGCATCCATGTGGTTCGACAATGATTCATACAATTTGTTGATGAAGTCATCAGGAATAGCAAAGAAAGCAGTCTTACATGCCTCCCAGAGTTCATCAAGATTCTTTGGTTTTGCCTTCCATGCTTCCTCTTTCATTCTACCCCAGACATGCTCAATGATGTTCATGTCTGGTGACTGGGCTGGCCAGTCCTGGAGCACCTTGATCTTCTTCGCCTTGAGGAACTTTGATGTAGAGATAGAAGTATGCGATGGAGCACCATCCTGCTGCAAAATTTGACCCCTTTTATGGTTGGGAATGGAAGAGGTAGCTAATACTTCTTGATATTTTAGGCTATTGATATTGCCTTCCACCCTGCAAATGTCTCGCACACCCCCATACTGGATGTAACCCCAGACCATGATTTTTCCGCCACCAAACTTAACTGTTTTCTGGGTGAATCTTGGATCCATGCGGGCTCCAGTAGGTCTCCTGCAATATTTGCGGCGGCTGTGATGTAATTCAACCGAGGATTCATCTGAGAAATCCACCTTCTGCCACTTTTCCAGTGTCCATCCTTTTAGCAGGCTGTGGGCCTTGGCAAATGCCACACGGTTTTTTAATTGCCTTTTGTTTAGTGCTGGTTTCTGTGCACTGATTCGACCATGGAGGCCATTTCGAGACAGAATTCTACAAACTGTTGTGGTTGACACAGGGACTTGAGGTGACCAGGCCTGGTGGAGCTCTGCTGCAGTGGAAAAGGGGCTGGCCTTGGATTTTCGAATCAACAAACGGTCCTCCCGAGCAGTTGTCTTGCAGGGTCTGCCGGACCTGGGCTTGTCAAAAACATCTCCAGTCTTTTCAGATCTTTTTCTTATCCTTTGTACTTGACGCTGAGACACATTGAAGGTGTCAGCCACCTCAGCAGTGGATCTGGTCTTCAGCCTCTTGATAATTAACGCTTTGGTCTCAGGGTGGATCTTAAGCATGTTGTCAGAGGTCAAGTTGCAGTTGATGTGAAGGTCTGGTGTGCTGGGGTTCTTTTAATACACACCCACTAATTGATTGATCAGTAACTGATCACAGGTGAGGCTGTAATCTAGGATTGGGTGCATCATATGACAAGGCGACAAGACTTTTGTCTTGCCAAAATCTGACCTTTCTGTGTTCATTAAATGATCAATCTTTCTTCAGTGAAGCAAATTTGTTTTAGTATATTGAGCATAATTTGGGAGGGTTTTAGCTTTCATATGAGACATTTCTAAAACCAATCGATTAATTTAAAGTCAGGTTATAAGCTTTTGTTTCTACAAAATGAATAAGCGACAAGACTTTTGTCAGGGACTGTATGATGTACTGTTGTTTCCTCATCAAAAACACCTGGAATTGTGTTTTGCTTCAACACACAAACTCTGCATACTTAGGCTAAGTTTTGTCAAACTGAAAACTCTCTGTTCCACCCTGTGATGTCATGTGGTAATACAGGAAGTGCTCCATTGTGTTTTTAAACTCCATACACCTTCACTAGAGTCATTTGGATAATTACATCCCTGGAATTGCCAATCTCTACTGAACTAAAGGTAAAAAGTAGCTGTAACCGTGAAAACTACTGTTTCATGACATCACATTTTGCGCTTGGGAGATGTAGACAGACTAATAATGCAGGGTTACTCAAACATGTGTGAATGAAACAAAAGACAACTCCAGATATGTTTTTGAGAAGGTAACAACATTCTAACATGGCTAAAAGCTCACAAAAGTCTGTTTTGTGTAATATATGACCTTTAATGAAAATACACTGAGGCTGCTAGAAATATCGCAAATAGTTGTATCATGGGCTGTTATGGGCTGACCCTGACCTCACCAAATTCCATAAAATAAACGTGAAGACAGAAATATTCCACTTAAAATTGCGTTTTGTCAGAATCGGTTCACTACAGCGTCTTCAGTAGCTGTTTTGAGCTAAGTATCGTGCACAGTTGTCCCATACTTGCTTTAATATATAACTTTAACACCTGTTTGGTTAATTTATGATTTTGTTTCTTCATTAACGCTCTCAATAACATGATTGAGACAAAATAGGACTAATATTTTGAGCAAAACTTGGGTGTACGTCAGTCCTTCTTGCCCCGCATCTGTGCCATCATCACCAAAGAATGACTGTTACACTTTGGACCAATAGAAAGAAAGAAAATGGTCACATGTCGGGGTCTAGCCAATCATATTTTGCCGGTACTTTCCGCTGAGGATGCGAGCTTATAAATTGCCCCACCTAGTGAAAAAATTCCATTGACTACTTGCACGGGACCGCTTAAAGGCCTAGCTGTGAGAGTTGCTTCAGCTTCCTCTTTTTCTCCATCACAACCAAAACTTACCAACATCTTTTGCAAACATGGTGAGTATTTGACATATTGTAATATTTTGTTACAGTTTTCGTGGTAATTTTTAGGTTCGACAAAGTTATCTTTTGTTCGGGTGTCGTCACGTGGTACCCATACAATGATAAAAAGTTTAAAAAGTAGTAGTCTAATTTGCGTTAATTAACTAGATTTTTTTTATTTTTTCGTACATTTAATGTGGTTTAATTCGAAGTTTGAGAGTGACTTATGTTCGATGTCACACTCCAGACAGAAGTTCCTCTTTCCTCCTTTTTTTTTTTTTTTTTTTTTTTTTTTTAATATATATAACTTCCCCCCCATTTGAATTGGAAATCTTCGTATAAAACTTTCTAATGGGTGTAAGTCCCCAAATAAACGTTATTAAAGTCATTTTGGACAATAAATGTATCTTTGACCGCAGTAACGGTGTAAAGTACATCTTTTGTCTTAAGTTTTTTTTTTTTTTTTTTTTTTTTGGCGCGTAAATGACCGTGAGCTGTGCGTCAAGTGACTAGTCATGATGTTCTCATCGGTGACACACAAAGAGCCCCTTCTCTCGCGCCGCTTTTAGGCTGTCACTAGATCCTGCGTTAAATGTTGAAAGTGTGATTGAGGGAGCTGATAAAAGGTAAAGTGCTTTAACTTTTCTCTTTCCTCAGCGTGAGTGCATCTCTGTCCATGTGGGTCAGGCCGGAGTGCAGATTGGGAATGCCTGCTGGGAGCTGTACTGTCTGGAGCATGGGATCCAGCCTGATGGACAGATGCCCAGTGACAAGACTCTGGGAGGAGGAGATGATTCCTTCAACACCTTCTTCAGCGAGACTGGGGCTGGCAAACATGTGCCCAGAGCAGTGTTTGTGGACCTGGAGCCCACTGTCATTGGTAAATGTGCAGTAAATGCAGTTTGGAGCCTTTAAGGCCCAAATGTGACTCATGTTTAACTGGCTGTGCTCCACAGATGAGGTGCGCACTGGCACATACAGACAGCTGTTCCACCCAGAGCAACTGATCACCGGGAAGGAGGATGCTGCTAACAACTATGCTCGTGGTCACTACACCATTGGCAAAGAGATCATCGACCTGGTGCTGGACAGGATCCGCAAACTGGTGAGAGGCGTGTAAAGCCTGAGTGTGTGTGTGTCACTGTGAGCTCCTCTTTAAACGCTGTGTGTCCACAGGCCGACCAGTGCACGGGGCTGCAGGGCTTCCTGGTGTTCCACAGCTTTGGAGGGGGCACCGGCTCCGGCTTCACCTCTCTGCTCATGGAGCGTCTCTCCGTCGACTACGGCAAGAAGTCCAAGCTGGAATTCTCCATCTACCCCGCCCCCCAGGTCTCCACTGCTGTGGTGGAGCCCTACAACTCCATCCTGACCACCCACACCACCCTGGAGCATTCAGACTGCGCCTTCATGGTGGACAACGAGGCCATCTACGACATCTGCCGCAGGAACCTGGACATCGAACGCCCCACCTACACCAACCTCAACAGGCTCATCAGTCAGATCGTCTCCTCCATCACAGCCTCTCTGCGATTCGATGGAGCCCTCAACGTGGATCTGACAGAGTTCCAGACTAACCTGGTGCCTTATCCTCGTATCCACTTCCCACTGGCCACTTACGCCCCGGTCATCTCCGCTGAGAAGGCCTACCACGAGCAGCTTACCGTAGCAGAAATTACCAACGCCTGCTTTGAGCCTTCTAACCAAATGGTGAAATGTGATCCTCGTCATGGTAAATACATGGCCTGCTGTCTTCTGTATCGCGGTGACGTTGTGCCCAAAGACGTGAACGCCGCCATCGCTACCATCAAGACCAAGCGCACCATCCAGTTTGTGGACTGGTGTCCCACTGGGTTCAAGGTGGGCATCAACTACCAGCCGCCCACTGTGGTCCCTGGAGGAGACCTGGCCAAGGTGCAGAGGGCCGTGTGCATGCTGAGTAACACCACGGCTATAGCAGAGGCCTGGGCACGTCTCGACCACAAGTTTGACCTGATGTACGCCAAGAGGGCCTTCGTGCACTGGTACGTGGGAGAGGGCATGGAGGAGGGAGAGTTCTCCGAGGCCAGAGAGGACATGGCTGCTCTGGAGAAGGATTATGAAGAGGTGGGCATCGATTCTGCAGATGGAGAAGGCGACGAGGAGGGAGAGGAGTATTAGACCATTGTTAAACCGCACATTTTCACACTGTTTGTGAAATGTATTTTCAATAAATATGAAGCCTGAATTAAGTGTCTGTCTCAAATGTCTATCAATTTATTTTTATAGCCCTTGACACATAAGTGGGTTATCTGGGTCAGCTGTGACTCCCTTAAACGAAAGTAGTACATGAGTGCACTCTAGTGGTGCTGAAGTGAATGAGCTTTAGTCCACGTTCAGATTTGCGGCATTTTTTGTGTTTTGCCTAGAACTTGAATTGGCTATGCAAGTACCATTTCAACCAAGCCTGTTTTTGCCCAGAGATTAACAGAAACTTATTAGATACAAGTTAGGCCAACGTTTTGTGCTGCCCTAGTATGCTTGTTCAAAACATTGCAAATATTGTGGTTAGGCCTATAAACATGATTAAAAACAGCAATTATATTTGAGGATAAACTAAATATGCTTTTTATACTTATGCTTGCTATACTATTTGGTTAGTTTCTATACTATTGATCAGTTTTCTGAATGAATATATTAAGTTGGGTGAACAAATAGCTAGTGACATAACTACTGGGAATAAAACAAAAAATATGGTCGAAATTAGAGACCGAGTGTAGTGTGCGCAGACTAATATATCTGTCAATTCCCTCTGTCACAAGTTGCCTAATTCTGAAATATGTCCTGTCATAATTTTGATTTTTGAACTTTGGACCAATGAGAGAAAAGACACGTGACTTCACCAGCCAATCTGCTCCTGCGTTTTCGCTTCCCTGACGCAGACGCTATAAAAAGCCCCACCTCGCGCTCTTCCCCAGAGTCAATTCTTACTCGGGACGCATTGAGGTCTTTGCTGTGAGAGTTAACTTTTGCTGCTCTTTTTTCTCGTTCATATCTTTGTTTTCATCTTTATCTACTAATCATGGTGAGTATTGTTAAATATTTGTTCAAATTTCTGTTAACACGTAGTTAAAACCAAACATTGTCCCTGGCGCACGTAGTTTAAGTACTAGTCCGAACCGGTTCTCTCATTCATTCAAATTGACAGTCTTCTTTACGTTTGTATCTAGATCACAGCTGACAGTTTTCGTCTACAAATCCTTAACTTGCAAAATTTTACTTTACACTTAAATACGAAAAACTACTTGCCTTCCAACATTAATCATGCCAGGGATCTAGTGAATCGATTCCTGGCATGATTACGCGCGTTGACCCAATTGGCCACGGTCAGTGCGCCTTGTGAAATTACGCACAGGGCCATATATACAAAGCATAGGGCACAGGCTAGGTTTGCCGCCAGAATACGTTAGAACCGACTCCTCCCCCATACGATAGGTAAACCACACATCTGACTCTTGCCTTACTGATAAGACCTCACCTGTTTGCAGTGGTTCTCAAACTGTGGTACATGTTTTACTGCTGCCACTTGGACTACTTTTGGTAATCAGGAACCTCTTCCATTTTAGACTTTATTAACCTTAATTAGGTAAATGTGGGCTTTAGTAATTCATATCACATTAGTGTTTTGTAATTTTAGATCATGTTCATAGCCTGTTTACCCATAATGTAGTCCAGTGTTGAGCACATTCTAGTCCTATTTTAGACCAGTTTTAATGCAAGTTTTATTTTTTAATTTATAGTGCTTTTCACAGACATGTATTCATTCACTCCACACTCAGGCCCAGCCCTGGTTGGCTTCTGAGATCTGACATGATCAGGCTTTGACAAGCTGGTATGGCCACAATGAGATAATGAGAAGTTCTGGTGGTATCTGAGAAGCCAGATAAGCCATGGGTCCATATTTAACAAGGTGATGTCTGGTATGAGATGTTCAAGGGCCACTAGTCTATTGTATTGAATCAGATTCATAACTACCTAGATCTAAACAGAAATTACTATCCAGCAACTTAAGTCCTTAATTAAAAAGGAAAACGTCACTGATCGTCACTACTTATTTCAGAGTTTATTGTGAGTTTTGTCAGCTTTTACTTATGCATAGGTCTTGGCCTTGCAAGGGGGCACTAGCCTCCCCTAGGATGGCCAGTGCTCCCCCATATCTCCCAAATATTTTTGCTCCGTTTTCATAGGGCATTCATTCTTGATGTAAAAAAATATTCAAATGGCGACCACAAAGTGTTCAAAATGAGACTACAAGAACTCTATTATAAATCACTACAGGGGTTTGCAACTCAAACATGGTTTGGGGGTGGGCACTTGCAACCATAAAAGGCTCTAAATTGACATGTTAAGTGTGCACCCCCATTTAAGAATTTGACACCCCCAAAACAACTAACTAAAAATGTGTGACACTGCCCCTGAAATGTAGTAATTTTCAATAAAAGTTTCAGTACATTTTACTAAACTTGGAAGTTGTGAACTGACTTTTTTGGAAAGAGTTGCAAATTGCAAGCTTCTTGGTAATTTTGATGGCTGCTCAAGGAAAGTTGTGTACTTCACTCTTTCTAACCTAAGCATTTGTTTTTGCTCCTCAGCGTGAGTGCATCTCTGTCCATGTGGGTCAGGCCGGAGTGCAGATTGGGAATGCCTGCTGGGAGCTGTACTGTATGGAGCATGGGATCCAGCCCGATGGACAGATGCCCAGTGACAAGACTCTGGGAGGAGGAGATGATTCCTTCAACACTTTCTTCAGCGAGACTGGGGCTGGCAAACATGTGCCCAGAGCAGTGTTTGTGGACCTGGAGCCCACTGTCATTGGTGTGTAATGGAACTGCTCTACATATCTTTACAATAGTAGAGACATGTGTAAGGCAAGGGTGAGATTTTGAACTGCTCACAGTAATTGATCTTAAAGGTGCACTATGTAGCTTGTCTGAAGGGCACACCACCACTTCTCTCCATGGAGATATTTCTGCATTGCCAGCATGTCCCACAGTATGTCTCATCTCCATGGTCTCCATGGAGATGAGCCTTGTGCAGTGACTACATTAAAAACCATGAGCACAGGTTTAACCTGTTACTGCTGGACTGCAGCTACATTAGTATCTTAGTTTTCCCTAAAGCTCAGTGTAACGCTAGAGGCTTATTCAGCGTCTGCTCTTGAATAATTGTAATGGTTTCTACTCCTCATAGATGAGGTCCGCAGTGGAACTTACCGACAGCTGTTCCACCCAGAGCAGCTGATCACCGGGAAGGAGGATGCTGCCAACAACTATGCTCGTGGTCACTACACCATTGGCAAAGAGGTCATTGACTTGGTGCTGGACAGGATCCGCAAACTGGTAAGAGGCGTGTGAAGCCGGAGTGTGTGTGTCACTGTGAGCTCCTCTTTAAACGCTGTGCATCCACAGGCCGACCAGTGCACGGGGCTGCAGGGCTTCCTGGTGTTCCACAGCTTTGGAGGGGGCACCGGCTCCGGCTTCACCTCTCTGCTCATGGAGCGTCTCTCCGTCGACTACGGCAAGAAGTCCAAGCTGGAATTCTCCATCTACCCCGCCCCCCAGGTCTCCACTGCTGTGGTGGAGCCCTACAACTCCATCCTGACCACCCACACCACTCTGGAGCATTCAGACTGCGCCTTCATGGTGGACAACGAGGCCATCTACGACATCTGCCGCAGGAACCTGGACATCGAACGCCCCTCCTACACCAACCTCAACAGGCTCATCAGTCAGATCGTCTCCTCCATCACAGCCTCTCTGCGCTTCGATGGAGCCCTCAACGTGGATCTGACAGAGTTCCAGACTAACCTGGTGCCCTACCCTCGTATCCACTTCCCTCTGGCCACCTATGCCCCGGTCATCTCCGCTGAGAAGGCCTACCACGAGCAGCTTTCTGTGGCCGAGATCACAAACGCTTGTTTTGAACCTGCAAACCAACTGGTGAAATGTGATCCTCGTCATGGTAAATACATGGCCTGCTGTCTGCTTTTCCGTGGAGATGTTGTGCCCAAAGACGTGAACGCCGCCATCGCTACCATCAAGACCAAGCGCACCATCCAGTTTGTGGACTGGTGTCCCACTGGGTTCAAGGTGGGCATCAACTACCAGCCGCCCACTGTGGTCCCTGGAGGAGACCTGGCCAAGGTGCAGAGGGCCGTGTGCATGCTGAGTAACACCACTGCTATAGCAGAGGCCTGGGCACGTCTCGACCACAAGTTTGACCTGATGTACGCCAAGAGGGCCTTCGTGCACTGGTACGTGGGAGAGGGCATGGAGGAGGGAGAGTTCTCTGAGGCCAGAGAGGACATGGCTGCTCTAGAGAAGGATTATGAAGAGGTGGGCGCAGACAGTGTGAATGACGATGAAGACGAGGGGGAGGAGTATTAGATGTGCACTTGATTATTCCTGAAATCTTGAATAATAAAGGTCATGTGTACAGCTTCGGTCTCCTGTGTACTTTTCAATTTAAAAAAACAAACAAAAAAAACCTGTTCTGGACCTCTGCAGTAATTTGTGTAGACACAAGATGGCACTAGGGAGCAATGCTATAAGGCTGCTTCATTATTTTCACTTGCAGCCTTGTAGTACTACACTGCTGGTTAATGTTAGGTTTTTTTGGTTTGTTTTATTTTTTTTTTAAAAGGTGTGGCAGGGTATTTGGGCCAAGTAGAAGAATTAAGCTTGCAGTGAGCCAGATTTAAGATCTTGATATTACACTTGACTTAAAATTGAGCTTTAAGTGATTTAGAATGCTTTTTCGTCAACACCTGGAGTTTTTTTTCAGACATGTTTGAGAAACCCTCATTATTCTGTCCACAGTTTTCAGGTTAACCGCTACGTTTGACCTTTTTTGTAGAATTCTGGGGTTGAAATCAAAATACAGTGGAGCACTTCCTGAATTACCCCAACTCACAAGGTGGAGCAGTTTTCAGGTCATCTAAATATGCAGGATTTGTGTGAATGAAATGACTCTGGATTTGATTTTCATAAGGAAATGGTGTAATATGAACCCTTTAATCTAAAAAAATGTATTGTGGCCTGAAAAATTGTGACATCCCTAAAAATTCAGTGTGGTTATTTGGTCAACAAAGAACACCAGATTTAGATCAAAATACTTTTATTTGTTCATGGTCAGTGTTTTCACAAATTGACCAATTGTGAGGCACAGACAGTAAATGCATTCATGTACACTGATGTGATCTGGTGTTTGAATGTTTGGGTAAAGACAGCTCAAAAGGACAGTGCTCAGTGTAAGACATGCAGTTAAGGATTGTACTATACTCTAGGGATGTAACAATATTTGATTTTGGTATTAATTCACCTTATGGCACAATTAATATAAATGTCTAATGCTACAGAAATGCCACTTTTGTCCTATAAAAATGTCCTCAAACTAGTGTTTAAAGTGCATTATGGAACTTTTCTGGCTTGAGAACTGCCACCTGCTAGTCTCCGCCAACAATGTTATTTCTTTGCCTGTAATGTTCCACAGTTTGGCATTTTATCTAGAATCAGATACAGATGTTTTTATTGCTCTACATTTCTGTGAGCAGAGTTGCCTCTCCACTGATATGACCTGTCGCTTGTTTTCATAGAGATATAAAAACGTATCCTACTAATCCCCATGGAGACAAGCAGAAGTGGCAAAGCCAACACCAAGAAAGTTACATATTGCACCTTTAAATTGCTGAGATACTTGTAGGATTTAGAAAGTATGTAATAAGAGTAATTTATTCATGCTGGTGTCAAGGAAACAAATCAAAGGGTCATGGTCAATGTAGTTCTTTTTGTTACTATTTTACCATTTATTTTGACAAAGGGGCTTGTAATAACATACTGAAATGTAAAGGCACACTATGTAATATTTCTGGTGGAGGGTATGCCATCTCTTGTCTCCATGGCAATGTTATTGCGTTGTCTGGAATGGCTAATGTTGCATTTATTCAATTACATGCGTTTTTATTGCACAAAAAAACATCGAGAAACCTGCTTTCTTACTGTGAGCAGGGTCGCCTCTCCACATATCTGATCTGTAAATTTGCCTGGTTTGAGGGTACCAGCTTGTCTCTATGTCTCCATGGTGACAAGCAGGTGGGGTACACTTCATTAGAAAAGTTACATAGTATACCTTTAAAATACGAAATCAAAATGTTTTTGTTACATCCCTAATTTCTCATCTCATATAAAGAAGTAAACGTTTTAAAAATCGTTTTCTGAAATTCTACTTTTTTGTGGCTATTGACATGCACAGAAATAAATTACAAAACATTAAACACAAGTGCCCTCCTGCAAAAAAATAAACGTGACTAGAAGCCCTGAAATGACGCCAAGTGTGAAGACTGCCTCCAACACTGAAATGAAACTTAAATAAACTCATGAAATCTGACAACATTCAAAGAAGCCATTCAAATATACACAAGCTTAGCCCATTCTTCATACTAGTCTAGTCTGTACTAAAGCAATAAAACCATCTCACATTTACAGTGCTCTCCACTCATAGACAATTTGGTGTCATATAAGTATTTATAAGAGTATTTTTGCAAGTAATAATGATTTACATAACTATACCAGAACACTATGATTAAAACTGCAATAAACCAGAACTAAAAAAGGGTTAAAACAGGACTAAACTAGTGACTGGACCAGGTCAAAACCAGGTTTAAGCCTGGACTAAACCAGGACTACACCAGGGACTAAAGCAGAACTAAACCCAGTCCAAACCAGGACTGAACTTGGAACTAAACCAGATACTAAACCTTGCCAGTCCCTCATAAAGTGTGTGGTTATGACTGGTCAGGCAAGACTAAACCAGGGATAAAAACTGGACTAAACCTGGCACTAAAGCAGGACTAAACCAAGTCTAAACCAGGGACTAAAGCAGGACTAAACCAGATCAAAACCCGGTCCAAACCAGGACAAAACCAGATATTGAACCAGGATTTGCTAAATCAAAGACTCATACAGACATGTAGTGTCAGCCCACCAACATGGTTTGTCCCAAGGGCCATGCTACACCCCTGTTCTAGGCCTGGTCTAGTCCTGGTCTAGTGCTAGTCTAGTCCAGGCTTAGCCCCGGTCTAGTCCTCATTACCATAGATTTTGAGAAGTTTGAGCACAGAACACTGTTTTACCACCTGGGTGCTATGAGAGACAGGCGAATATGCAGAGGTGGGTAGTTCACAATTACATTTACTTAAGTAACTATTTTGAAGTAACAGATACTGCCCACCTCTGTAATACAGTACAACAATCCAGCATTTAAACAGCACAAACACCAATACTTCTCTATTCAAATACGATATAGTCATTACATTTGAATGATCATAAATACAAACAAGTGAAAATGAAGTTTCACAGTGAAGTCCACAGCAGTGTAAGGCAAGCGACTGTAAGAAACACATACTGACTCGGCTTAGTGGTTTTGCATAGACTGTTACTTGTTTCTTCCAATCATTTTCATGTAAATATATCAATAGATCACTTTTAGATCTGAAACAAGTGAATCGATTAATCACAATTTATTGATTACTGACATAATCGTTCACTCATTTAGTAATGGAATAAACCTCTCTGGACTATACACAGACTCTAAAACACAACACGTGCCAAGAGATTTTATGAAGAATTTCTTAAGAAATTAGACAGGAAAAATATGAATTAATTTGAACCCAAACCATTTTAATCATTCTTTTCAGCTAATTGAGGTTAGACCAGTGTTTGCAGTTGGAGCAGATGAGAAGCATAAACTATTTTTGCAGAGGAGTTTCAATACACTTTCATATTTTACATTTTCCCAGAGAATTGTTTTAACTTAAA